>JAKSZT010054462.1:6107638-6209441 GCA_026826555.1 Tolypeutes matacus | reverse complement strand
AAACAATGCTAAAAGAAATTTAAAAAGACCTAAACAAATGGAAAGACATTCCGTGTTCATGGATTGGAAGAATAAATATCGTGAAGATGTCAACCTTGCCCAAACTGATTTAAGATTCAATGCAATACCAATCAAAATCCCAACAGCTTACTTTACAGAATTAGAGAAGGCAATTACCAAATTCATCTGGAAGGGTAAGTGCACCCAAATAGCCAAAAGTATTCTAAAAATGAAGATCAATGTGGGAGGAATTTCGCTGCCTGACTTTGAACCATATTACAAAGCTACAGTGGTCAAAACAGCATGGTACTGGCATAAAGACAGACACATTGATCAGTGGAATAGAATTGAGAATCCAGAAATAAACCCTCACCTATACAGTCAACTGGTTTTTGACAAACCTACCAAGCCCACGCTGATGGGAAAAAACAGTCTCTTCAACAAATGGTGTTGGGAGAACTGGATATCTATAACCAAAAGAATGAAAGAGGACCCCTTTATCACCCCCTATACAAGAATCAACTCAAAATGGATCAAAGATCTAAGTACAAAAGCCAGGACCATAAAACTACTAGAAGAAAATGTAGGGAAACATCTTCAAGACCTTGTAGTAGGTGGTGGTTTCTTGGACTTCACATCCAAAGCATGTGCAACAAAAGAAAAAGTAGATAAATGGGACCTCCTCAAAATTAAACACTTTTGCACCTCACAGGACTTTGTCAGAAGGGTGAAAAGGCAGCCGACTCAATGGGAAAAAATATTTGGAAATCACATATCTGAAAAGGGTTTAATATCCAGGATATATAAAGAGATGTTACAACTCAACAATAAAAAGACAAATGACCCAATTAAAAAATGGGCTAAAGACTTGAAAAGACATTTCTCTGAAGAAGAAATACAAATGGCAAAAAAACACATGAAGAAATGCTCACCATCACTCATGATTAGGGAAATGCAAATCAAAACTACAATGAGATATCATTTCACACCTGTCAGAATGGCCACTATGAAAAAGACAGAGAACTACAAGGGTTGGAGAGGATGTGGAGAGATAGGAACACTTCTTCACTGTTGGTGGGAATGCAGGATGGTACAACCACTGTGGAGGACTGTTTGGCAGTTCCTAAAGAAGTTGAATATAGACTTGCCATGTGACCCTGCAATACCACTACTGGGTATATACCCGGAAGAACTGAGAGCAGTGACACGAACAGACATCTGCACACCGATGTTCATAGCAACATTATTCACCATTTCTAAAAGCTGGAAACAACCCAGGTGTCCGTCAACAGATGAATGGATAAACAAACTGTGGTCTATTCACACAATGGAATATTATGCAGCTGTAAGAAGAAATGAAGTCATAAAGCATATGGCAACATGGATGAACCTGGAGGACATTATGTTGAGTGAAGCAAGCCAGACACAAAAGGACAAATACTGTATGAATGCGTTACTATGAACCAAATATATTGTGTAATACATTGTTTGATTCACAAAAAAAAAAAAAAATTTACATGTACCCATTACATTTAATTGAGAAATGTATATATTTATTCATCTGTGTTTACTTTTTAGTTTTTAATTGCTTATGTTTTCAATTATTAAATGTACAAAATAAAGTTAAAAAAAAAAACTGAATCCCTTTGTTTTTCAGTCACAGCAGCTTGCCAGCAGCAGTCCCCCTTGTGCTATTTGTTCATAAACATTATTTTTATTTAAGTTGTTTACTTTTGAGAATACTTTCTCTAGTATATCCTTCTTTAATGGCTTAGAAAAAAATAGCTGCTCATTACTGAAACAAAAATTAGCAAATTCTATAGGCAGGCTTCTATTAGAAATATTCTGATTTTTAGCCAAATATATAAAAGGCCTCCCTCACTTCTAGATTGTTTAGATACCTGTTTCTTCAAACCTTCAACAACATTTTTCTAGGTATCTTCCAAAAGTGCTGGCAAAGAGAAGCTATTTTACTTCATAGCCATATTGTTTTCCTACTATTATGTCAACTATTTTCATCAGAAAGAAAAGTTTACACCTTTATGTCTGTTGGTATCAGATAAGGAATCTGAAAAAAATGTTACTATTCATTTCTCACTAAGATTAGTGAAAATATGCATCCTCTGATTTTAAACATTGCTAAAAAAAAAAATGTAGAGAGACATTTGCTTTCTTATTTCTTATTCTGAATGCTTGAGACATTTTCAATCTAGTTCTTTTGATCGTAATTCCTTCATATTATAATTTGCTAATTTGTAAGGCACAATATTTACTTGGAATAAGGTCCGCTACGTGCCCGTTACCATTCTAGGCACATACAGTGAATGAAACGAAGTTCCTGCCTCATTGAGCAGCTAACTGTCCAACTACCTTTCCTAACAGATGAGTAAAATATATACTGTATGACACGTACAGTTGCAGAGAAACTAAAACAGGCAAAGGGGAAGGTCAGGGAAGGCCTTTCTGATGTGCTGAAGGAAGCAGGGGATGAGCATCCCAGTAGGGGACAAGGCAGAGGAGCAGGCTTAGGGGATGCCAGTGTGGCCGGAGCAGAACTGGCAAGTGGTAGGAGTGAGGTCAGAGTGTGTGCAGGAGGCAGATCGGCTAGGGACGGAGAAGCTGTTGTGAGAATTTGGCTTAGACTCTGAAGGACACAGGAAGCCATTGTAGCATTTTTGGTGGGTGGGTGGGTGGCTAACATGATCATATTCACATTGTAAAATCCTCACCCTGCAGCCGCGTGGTGAGGGGCAGGACAAGGCTGGACACAGGACACTCTGGTACTAATCTAGGTAAAAGATTATGTCAGCTAGGCCCAGCAGGGAGATGGTGAGAAGTGGTCAGATGCTAGATATACTTTGAAGGTAGACCCACTAGCATTTCCTGACAGATTGGATATGGGTGTAAGTGAAAGAAGAGTTTGGCCTGAGCAACTAGAAGACTTGATTGGCATTTTACCAAATTGGGGGAGACTGCAGAAACAACAGCTTTGAGAGGAGGTTAAAACTGGAGGCTCCCTGTTGACATGTTAATATTAGACATCCAAGTGGAGATGTCAAGAAAGCATATATGGTATGGAAAAGGGGAGAGTTCTGGGCTAAAGATATAAATGGGAGCCATAAGCATAACAAAGATTGTTAAAGCTGGATGAAATCATCAAGGGAATGTGTGTACATAGAGAAGAACAAAGACTGAGGAGTGTGTCCTGGCCATGCCGCCATTCAGGGTTTAAGAAGAAGCCATCAAGAGAAAAGAGAGAGAGAGAGAACAGAAAGAAAAGAAAAAAAGAAAGGAAAGGAAAGGAAGGAAAGGAAGAAAGGAAGGAAGAGAAAGGAAGGAAGGAAGGAGGGAAGGAAAGGGAAAGGAAGGAAGAAAGGAAGAAAGAAAGAAAGAGAAAAGAAAAGAAAGAAGCAGCAGCCATCACAGAAGCCAATGGTGAGTTAGGAGGAGAATCAAGATGCTTCGGCTTCCATGGAGCCAAGTGGATCATGAGCTTTAATATGGGAATTCCCTCTATTTTTTATGTAACATTTATATAATCTAAGTATCTTTTTAAAAAAATAAAATATATATTTTAAAAATTAAAAAAAAAAAAAAGGAGAGAAGGAAGACAGGATCAACTCAGCAAAATACTGCTGATCAAACAAGATCTTAGAAATGATCATTGGATTTGTCAAGATGGAGGTGTTTGCCGACTTTCATAGGAGGAGTTTTGGAGGAGAAGATAAAAAGCCTGTTTAGAATAAGTTCAGGAGAGAATGGAGAGAAATGGAGTGGAGGCAGAGAATATATGCAGCTTTTCAAAAGTTTTGCCATAATATTTTACAGCAAATGGATGAATTGGAGTCAAGGGAGTGGTAAGCAAATGATGGAAGAAAAAGAAGGTATAACTGGAGGAGCAGAGTCTCAGAGTAGATAAAAGGAGATGGGATCCACTGAACAACAGAGGAAGGACATTGCATTCATTGTCACAAAGGAAGGCAGAGTATACGGGGCACCACGAGTCATACCCAGTGCTTGAGATTACCAGCCCCTATGGGTTTTCCAGGAGATTCGTGTGTAAGATCCTTGATATGAGGAAATCTATAGTGAGAGACCCAAAAGACTGGTGGGAATAAGGACCGCTGAAGTGAGTCCTGGTGAGAGAGACTAGTGCATCCTTAGCACGTGGGCCCTGCCTTTTCCCCTAGGTAGAAACGTCTAGTAAGCTAAGGTTGCTTTTCTCATACAATGCAGCCCATCTCATTGAGTCTTTCGCCCCAGTCAGTGCCCCTGTCAGGACTCCAGCCAGATGCAGCCTCACGGGGTCCCTTCCTCATTCCCTCACCATTCTTTCTCCCCTACCCTGTTTCTCCCCAAGGTGAAAAAGAAACTTCAGTCGATAACTTAACTGGCCCACCTTTGCTTGACTGAGTCCAGATTATCATTAGTCCAGTCTTTACCAGGGAACCCCTTTTCTGTGACTGGAGAGAGCCCCCTTGAGCTGGGAATCTGTTCCCTCTCACCTTTTCCTAACTCCCTCTTCTCTGCAACTCTGTGTTACCTTCCTTCTCACACATCATTTTCATAAAATTTTATTTCTCCACCCAACCGTCCAATTTTTGTTATGAAAACTCTGTCAAAGAAAAGCCTATTCAAAGATTTTAAAAACGTTGTCATCCTCCTCAAATTCATTTAGGAGATGGCAGGGTTGGGGCGGACACAGAAGTGGGTAGAAAAGAGCAAGTAAAGGGGGGTCTTGGAGTGAGAGCAAGTACACGAGGTGTCCCTGTGTTCCGGGAGGCTCTCAGAGCTGCCTGGGTGTTTGTGCATGGCCTCACCTGAGCGCTGCCAGCTACCAGGATTAGTTTACACCATGGTGCAACCATTCTTCAAGAGATTCCCACACTCAAGCTGGAGCTTGACACATTTTCAATCTAGTTTGATGGAAGATTCATTTCTGGTCTACTTC
The DNA here is from genome assembly GCA_026826555.1 of Tolypeutes matacus. NCBI lineage: Eukaryota > Metazoa > Chordata > Mammalia > Cingulata > Chlamyphoridae > Tolypeutes > Tolypeutes matacus. The sequence continues at coordinate 6,204,490 of JAKSZT010054462.1, read as the reverse complement.
TAAAAGGGCTTGAAGGAGCAGGCAACTTAAAATGTCATATAAATATGTATCATGAAAGAAAGCAGAAACTACATAACTCATTAATTCAATAAGTGTATATTGAGCACCAGGGGGTACTGTTTGCTAAGTCACTGCTGTAGAGGGTACAGCAGAGACACAGCACCTGCCCTCAGGAAGCTTAGAGTCTAGCAGGGGAGACTGGTGTCAATCAAATAATCACATAATTGATTACAGCCTTAATGCATCCTTAATGATTTGTTTCCTTCAAAAAGTGTGAACTGAAATAAATATGGTAAATTATGTGATAAGTTCTAGGAAGAAGAGATGCATGGAGATCTGAGATATTTAACATAAGGCTTGTTGACATCAGGGAGGTCAGGAGAGGTCTGCATAAGTAGGAGTTAACTGAGCACCTAGAAGAGAAAAGAGTTTTCTGGACAATGGGGAAAGCACGTGCCAAGGCCCTTTTGGAAGGAAGGAGACATGACAAGGACAAGGCTCTGAGAGGATCTCAGGGAGGCTGATGCTGAGAGAGGTAGAGGGAGTATGGTGAGTGAGAGGGGAGGCAGAAAGGGCTGGAGCACAGAGGATTTCAGCCATATTTTGCTTTATCTTCAGAGCAGTGGGAGGCATTACATCTCAAGCAGGTGAATGAGATGGACAGATTAGCATTCTGAAAAGATAGCACTGGTAAGTGAGGATCTCCTGTTTGAGTATTGGAGGATGAGCCAAGAAAGGAGATAGGGAAGTGAGATGAAAATAAAATTCACATCTACCCGAAACCTCCGAATGTGACTTTCATTTGATATAGGGTCTTTCCAGATGTAATTGCTCAGGTTAAGAGGAAGTCATCCTGGGTTAGGGTGGGCCCCAGATCCGGTGACTTGTGTCCACAAGAAGGCCAAGAGAGGCAGACAGACATCCAGGGAAGAAGGCACGCAAGGCAGAGGCAGAGATTAGAGTGAGCCAGCTATGAGCCAGTGAATGTCAAGGATTGGCATCACCCCACGAAGCTTGGAGAGAGTCCTGGAACAGCTGCTGCCCCACTGCCGACTTCTTGATTCAGACTTCCGGCCTCCTAAACTGTGAGACTAAATTTTCTTGGTTTTAGACATTCAATTTCCGGTCATTTTTTATGGCATCCCTAAGAAACCAGTACAATAAGGAAAGTGGAGTGTCCTGCAACCTAAAGAAAGGGTGTTTCAAGAAGGCAGGAGAGATCACCATTTAAGAAAACAAACAAACAAACAAAAACTCGCAGTTCCTAGGTGACTTCCAGGTAAATAAATATTGAGACTAAGGAAAAAGTAAGAGCCTTTACAATTTTTTTTAATTCCACCTTTTTCACTTATTGATTCCTAGTATTTCTTAAGATGTTCGGGTGATACTTAACTTTGCCGATCTTTGTAAAGTGATAACGGCAGAGAAGAATTTTTCTTATTTCTTCCACTCAGTGTTCTCAATGGTCAATGAAAAGGACCACAGGCTTTAGAAGACATGTGAGGCATAGAGATCAAATGTTCATCTGATGCTGAAGATAAATTGGTATTAATAAATAATACTAAATCAAAAATTATTTATTACCACAAAAGCAATATTTGCCACATGTTCTCATATGCATGGCCATGAAGTCATGTTGCTACAAATTCCGGAGAAGTGCTGATATGGTGAGCATTTAAAAATAGCAAAAGTCAAGCTTGTGCAATATGAAAACAATGACAAATGATTGCACTCGAATAGACACGAAAACCTTTCAAATAACTGCTTTCCCAGTGTAAAAAATTGTTGTGACATTTTTAACAATAATCTCTTCAATGTGCACAACATCCATTCTCCCAAGGACAAAAGTATGTGAAGATCCAGGGGAGGAAGAGAATTATTTCTTATGTGTGAATGGATGTAAGCAGGTAGTGTGAGCTGATCAGTTGGAAATTCAGTGAAAAATTCTGACGTTGAAGAACAGTTTTAGATTCTCAGTATAATTGGTAAGCTACAAAAATTGTGTTTGGTTTCTAATACTCTGCACCTTGAAAGCTTATTCCAGTTTTTGGTGTTTAACAAGTGTTGAGAAACCATTAAGTCCCAAAATTGAGTCTATAACTTAACCTTGCCCTCAGTGAGATGAAACTTCAATTTTAAAAATCTTCTTTAAAGTTAATTTTTGGAAAAACTTAAGTTGTCTGCCTCCCAAAGCAGTTAATTGTTTAAGTATGGCGCATTCATTAACTACTAAGGAGCCAGGGATGTGTGTGTGTATGAATGTGTGTGTGTGTGTGTGTGTGTTCATATCCTTATACTGAGACAAATTTCCAAAAAAAAAGTGAGGTAAGATAAGAACTTCTCTCTTTGTTCTATTATTTTTCTAGGATAATTTTCCAGGTGAAACATCTTGGTAAATGGATCTATACTTCTGAAAGACATTTTATTCATGTAGTTTGGTGGTCTTTGATTATGAGTGAGATTAAAGTTTTTGCAACATTGTTTTTAATTTGTCTTTTTATTTCTATGAAATTCTTTTCATTTTATTTGCTAATTTTTCAAGGAAGTTTTTTTTCTTATTTGCATGTATTCTTTAAGTATATTAAAGATATTAGAATTTAGGAGGTTTCTTTCTTTTATTATATATCTTTAATATTCTCTGAGAGGACTCCGGAGAAAAGTCTTCTTGATTTCAGTATTTTGAAATTGTATTTTTCTGAACAACTCTTGTGTTTTTAGTGCACAGATAACTAAACATGGTGTTTTCCTTCTTGCATTGGTGGGTGGCAAGAGTTGAGCCGCAAGTGAATCATGCCTGCAGCTAATACATTGGGCTTATTGGAATGCATGCTCTGCAGAAACCTTATTTTTCTCCATATTCACTGCTCCCCTTCTTTCTCCTCCCCAAGTCCTCAGCACAGAGCCCCCTGCCTAACCTAGACATAAGTTAAAGGTTAACAGCCCTGCCCAGAGGGGCGAGAATGCGTAGATGGTGACATAAACTGTGATCTTCCCAAGGCAGTAACGTCCTTGGTCAATGTCCTGCCTAAGAGCATAGTGAAGACATCTCCACCCCATGTGACCCAAGCAGGGCTTCTGTTCTCACACCCTGTGGAATGTCCTTGTTCTGAAACCCCTTTTGTATCACCCCTCACTTTCTCACCTCTTGGCTGAGCTCTATCTTCATTCTTTCTTCGACCGGCCGCCATCAAAGTTTCTCTCCTGTCCTTGAGGCCCAATAAAGCTGATGCCTGACTTAAAAGCCAGGTGTGCTCTTTGGTCTCGCGGCCTCACCACCTCGTGCCCTTCAGGAGTGGCAGTGTAACATTTCATATTTTATTTTACTTTTTGAACTTTACCTGACTTTCTTGTTTGTATTTGGACAATCTAATTAAATCCTTTTGGAGCATGTGAGTGTATAAATAAGTAAGCAAGTACTAGACTGATCTTCTAATAACTCCAGAATCATCCTCATGCAAAAGTATTTTTTCAGATTATTCCATATGTAGAATACTATAACTAATTACCTAGCTAAATGGTATAAACATTTTAATGGCTTCTAAAATTTTGCCTAATTTATTTCTCAGAAAGCCCTACTAATTTGTGAAAGCTCTCAAGGAGTAGCAAGGGAGTTATCTTTTACAACATCCTAACCATAACAGCATATTTTAATTTTAAGATACCTATTTGATCCATAAAAATGCACAGAAATATTATGACTTCAATCTACATATTTTTTAAATGGCTAGAAAGGAGAAGCTTGTTGTAAAGCACCCTCTTGCTCCAATTTGTACAGAAGTTGGTTAAAAACGGCTCAGTTATATTTAAATGCTTTTTAAACATTTTTAAGGAATCTAACTCATGTTCCTTGTAGGGAAATACTAGTCACACTTTAACAACTCAACATAACTTTTTATGAGTATTATTGAGTAAAATTCATTTTCTACTCACCCAACACCACTGACACCCTACAGTAAGAAATTATCTTCATTTATGCACTGCTGTGTATTCATATATACTTCTCTCTACTGTTCTTGCCTATAAATTATTTCCAGATGAATCATTCAGATTCATAGGTCTCATCTATAGATTTCCAAATGAGACATTCTCCCTCAAAGAAATTTTCTCCAATAAAAATTTTTCAGCTGATAGTCATTGATACCAGAAAAAAATGAGATCAATGGTATAATGCATATTCATGCTGCCTAGTTTATCATTTGATTTAGTGTAAGAGTATGTTGCTCCTAGAATTTCATCGTATACTGATGGGCAATAAATGAAGGCTGCCTGACTATTTTCTGGTGGATAACATGGATTTTAAATTACGGTGTTTGTGTACATTTTAGAAAATTCCTTCATTTGTACCAGAGATTGTAATATGAGTTTCTGTCATCTTAAAACTTAAAATTAATTTAAATTTTATAAAAATTCAGCCCTATAAAATGAGAAAGTCATCAACACTACCTTAAAACTTACTATGCCTTTTTAAATTATATTTGCTTATGAAATAATTCTCAAGAGTCAAATTTTTAAACAAGCATACTTTTGTGTTCTAGATTCTACTATATACATTTGGCAATTATCATCTGACATTTGCAACTCGTGGTAAAATTTTATCAAAGTACAAATGTAACTACCAGAAGGAATTTAAAAGCAAGAAAGTTTTAATTTACTTACTTAAAGCAAAGAGTCTCTCAGATTTGAATCAGAGGAAATTCTTGGAGAGATTTGGAAAACAACTATTATTAGTTTTGTGAAGCTAAACATGTATTTCACAAGGCAAATTTTCTAATACAGAGAGTAAGTTATGACCTTTTAGCCTCAAGAATAATGGGACTGGGTTTACAACTGAGGGCAATTTTCTCCTCTGCTTCGGAAGCCATTGTTTTTTGAATGAGCCAATAATGATATGTTTAAAAGCTATTTATTTAGCCCATAAATAAGGTGTCATTTGGTAATTAAGTGCAATTACGTTGCTAATGTGCTCACCGTAACACTTAACCAAAAATATAATGAAATTCTGAAAAAAAGAGTTGAAGAGTTGAACACCTGAGTTTAGGATCACAAAACAGTATATTATCAAGAGACATCTATGTGTAAATCTTCTTTTAAATTAAAACTTTGTAATACGTAGATACAGTGGAGGTAAAAAGCAAAGCTACTAGTATATCTCACAAATTCTTTATCATGCTATTAAACCTGCTGGTCAAAGAACCAAGATAAATCACAAATTACTAAATCCTTTTTGTTTGTTTTTTGGTGAAATCAGACATTGTGCACGATACACTAGGGAGCAAATTAAAAGGATTAATCAATTAGTTGAAATGGTGATTTGAGTGGATGAAATTTTCCTTTAAGTCAATTCAGTTTCCTTGTGGGTCATTTGATTCCATCTGCTGACCAGGAAGTTTTCTGTTTCCCAAGTATTCATTTTATTAAACTCTTTCTGGTTGCAAGAAACATTTACCTTGAGATACCTTCATTAAGGCAATTTACTGTAGAGCTATAGAGCACAACTGGACCTTCCAGAGATGGGAATATCCTTCCCTGGATAGCAGAAGACTCAGTAATGACACTGCATCTCTGCTGCTCTGCTGCAACTCTAATTATCATCCCCTCAGAAGTGGGCATCCAAAACAGTGACTGAGCTATGCCTTGCATTGCTACTAGTGCACAAACAAACCCCATCCCTGAATGTCTCTAATTCAAACTTCCTCAAAAAGAGGGCAAGATTTGCTCTTTCTATCGCTAGCGAATATTGAATGTGCTTGCTTGGCACAGCTCTAGACAGATCACCCATGACGGACCACGATCCCAGCCCTTGTCCATGGAACTATGGCCAGAAAAGCAGAGTCTTGAGGTACAGGGCCGTGGTGACATGTGCACAGGACACCGCTCTGTTAGGTAGGTGCACCTGGCCCTCACATTGTCTGAAATGCTAGTCAAAATTATTCAGGCAGCTGTGGCTCAATCAGTGGGGCTCCCGTTTGCCATATGGGGGGCCCCGGGTTCAGTTCCCGGGGCCTCCTGGTGGGGGCGGGCCCACCCGCGCGGCGTGGTTGGCTGACCCGGCGGGCACGGGCAGCAAGGGGGGAGATGGATGAATAAATAAATAAAATCTTAAAAAAAAAAAAAATATTCAGAGTTGGAAGGATATGTGATGGATTTCATTTGACTAAAACTAGGGAATTGGGGGTTATTTTTAAGACACACTTCATAGTTACTCCTTGACATGATTTCAAGAGAGTTGTTTTCATCCATCACAACAAGGTAGTCAAAGTGTTCCAGGAAGAGATGAGTTCTCAGTAGAATTCTCGTAAAATTCCATTTAGTACACCAAGTTTGAGCACAGAAATGTGCCAGACACTTGCAAAGGACTGGAGATAGAAAAATGACTGACATTCAGTCTTCAATAAGAAGATTATAAGAAGATTATTGAATGGATGGAGCTTGGTTGAGAGATGAGGGATTTCATCTAAGAAAAGAAGAATGAAAGAGATCAAAGACTTGACTTTGGAAAAGAGCATTCATTACTATTGTTTGCCTTATGTTATGGACATGTAGCATCGTCCATCTATCTAAACCTAACAAGACTGTTGTCTCGTTGTCTCTATTGGAGTGTGGAAAAGTCATGACACATGGGTAATTTTAGTTCCAGTTTACTTATTAAATGAATTTAACCTTTTGTGAGAGTCCATTCAGCCTCGTAGAAAAAAGCACTGCTCTATCCCCACACCTAGAACACAGGTTAGGAACACAGTAAGTTCTCAGTAAATTTGCTGATGGAGTGAATGAAATAAACTGAAGTCAGAGGACTTGGATTCTAGTCCAAACCTGGAATCTTATGAGCTCTTTTAACTTGGGAAACTCACCTTCTTATAGCAATAATTTTGTCATCTGTAAATTGCGGGTAATAACTTCATGAGATTGTTGTCAGATTCAAGTGAAACAAGAGCTATGTATACGTGAGGGAATAAGGCACTGTTATGGAAAATCACATCACATTTCATAACTGAGAACCGATCTCTAATTCTTTTCTGAAAAAAAAATATCTCCAACATTTTTGGGGTCAGATTAACCTTACAGAGGCAGATGTATAAGACGATCCGAATTTTTAGGTGAATCAAAAGACCTCTTCTTTTTTATTATAAAAATTGCAGCACTGCCTTCCTAATGGAACATGTTAAGCCTAACATGATGAATTTCGAGCTTCTAACGATGTATGTAAATTCCTTACTGTGTCAGCCCATAATCCTTAGTTATAGTTAGCAGCTTTCAATCTGAATATGTAGTTTTGTATTCATTTGTTCTCCCCTTTTGCCCAAATCATCTCATTCTTTCTCAGCCACCTCTCTCCTTCCCTTTTCCAAGTTTTCCTACCTCATTCCCTTCACCTTAGTTCAGATATTTCAATTCCACCCAGTTGAACTAACTTCCCCCATATCTGAAACGCTGGCTAGGCTCAGTCGCAGATACAGGAGCAATTTAAGAATAACAATGGCTAACATTCCTTATGTGCTTACAGGGGTCTGGCTTTAGCCTGAAATATCTATATTAGCCTATTTAATGCTCACAACGAGCCTGTAAGGCAGGTACAATGATTATCTGCATTTTACAGATGGAAACTGAGGCACAGGAAGATTCAGGAACTTGCCCAAAGTTACCTAACTGGTTAGCGGTGGAACCAAGATTCCAGTTCTGCAGTCTGGCTCCCAAGCCTCCTCTGTGAAACAAGAGTCTAGGGTCTTTAGTGGAGCTTAGAATCTTATGTGTATGGGGGTGGGGAGCATGTGTATGGGTGTTGGGGTGGAAGTGAACAAGGAAGGAGGAGGGAGAGGCTGAGACTTTTTAATGTAATTAAAATGCCACTCATTCATTGAGGGTCAAATCAATCATTGCTGAAATATTCCCTGACTCTTCCCTGTCTGCCATTGCCCCTCTTACCCCATACTCCTCAGCGCCGCTGCCTGGGACTGTGGTGCACATACCTAGCTCTATTATTCCATGGGAAGAGCTATATTGCAGCAATGGGCTTGCATGCCTAGTTCTCCTGTTAGGCTGTGTTAGACTGTGAAGTCACAGAATGATAGAATTCATCATTCTATCCCAAACCCCTTCCGTGAAGCATGGCACACTGTAGATGCTAGAAATGTGGGCTTTTTAAAATGCAAAGATGAATGAGTGAATGAATGTGATAAGTGCATAGGAAAAGCAAAACTTAAAACTTTATTAATGTTCAGAGAAAGGAGAGACTGAAGTTAGGGGGAAGAGTTTAGGAAAATATTTATGGGAGAAGAGAGCATTTTCAATATATCTTAAGGAATGGATAGGAATTCAGTAAGTGTGGAAATTATTACAGAGGAAAAAAATGTGTGAAGACACTCTTCAAACAAGGAGATTTGTTGAGGGAACAGGAAGCTGTTTCCCTTGTTTGGAGTACTGGGGAATAATGATTTCAGGCAATTCTATCTTGTTGAGTGCCTCCAATTCTAGGATGAGAAATTGGACTCTTGGTGGTGGGCAGCGGAGTCGACTTACAGCTCATTGGAGCTGTAAGATTCATTTGATTGTGTCTGTCATGACCTTTAAAAGTGTTCCTCACCATCTTCCTATCTTCCTCTCTATTCCCTATCCTTTTCTTCCTTTTACTTCTCACTTTCTTAGCAATTCATGCTCAGTTTTCTCTTCTTTTTATCCGTATATATGTGTGTGTATGTGTGTGTGTGTGTGTGTGTATACAACAAAACATACTTCTTAATAAATAATATCCCTATGGTGCTTTCAAAAATTTTTTTATGTCTGCAGTATCCTCTTGACCTCTAATCAATTCCCGCTTCCCCACCCCCATTCCATTATGTCTCCAAAAGGTTGTAGCCTCATTTTCACAACCAAATATGCTCTTTCCACAAATGGAAAATTCCCTGAAAACCTAACTGGAATTGAATGGAGAGGTAATGAAAAGCATATTAAATTCCTTTTAGATCCCCTGGCTGATTTCTGTAAGGCTCAAAGCACTGCCTGTATTATAAGATAAAACATTTTGTAAAAAGATGAAAGGTTTTCTTTGGCAGCCTCACATATTTTGCAGGTACACTGTAAGTTATACAGATGACTTGATTTCTCTTCTTCCTCCTGAATGAGATGGTTCATGGATCATTTTCTATTGACATTGTCTAGACTTCTGTGACCCCCTTTTCTAGGAAGTGGATTTTACCCCCATAATTCAAGCCTCTGACATCTGAGACAGATTCCTATAACATATTCCCCTTGGGAGGATGATTGACAACCATTCAGAACTTTGGAAAGGACCAAGCTTTATGATAAGGGTGGATTTTCTGTGTATTTCATAGGCCAGTGATCCTAAATTGCCCATCTTTGCAGTACAATTCCTAGTATTATGGAAGGTGTTATTAATCTTTTAAACCATATTAGAATGTGATCTGGTCTTCATATTTTTTTTTTGTTTGTGTTAATAACAAACAGCATATTTGTCCAAGTAGACCCCTAAGAAAGCAAAACCAATACAGGTTCCCTGGGGCCCTTTGCGAATAAAATGCAAACCAAATGGGGTTGGTGGTAGATGTCTGGACTGTATTAAAGTTGAGTATTCATGCATCTACAGACAATATTCAAGTTCATTTGGGTGATGACTCATGAGAGAGGGAAAAAATATTAGGTAGTGACACAAATTAATAATACAATTAAAACACTGGCAATTATTAAGCATTATGAACAGCATTAATTTTGGTAGACTTGGACATAATGAATCTATCAACAAGAATTGAGTGAGAATTTAATGTGTCCCTAGAAATGGAGTAAACATCACGTAGTGAACAGAGCATAAATATATGTGTAATATATGGAGGCCATCTCCATCCTTTGGTGCTATCTGACCTTAGCATATCATTTACTTTCTCTGAACCGTATTTTCCTTATTTGTAAAGTGTTGATAATGAGAGCTACCTGATAGGATTGCTTTGTGGGTCAGATTGTGTATAATATACAGAACATTTTATATTTTATAGTGTGCTATGCAAAAAAGTAGTTATTTTTAAAGCTTTATGGCATTGTGGTTTGGGAATTGGATGAAGGCTACATATTGACCTGGGGCTATTTGACTTCAAAAACATGTCATTTGTTGATGTTTTCATTGCCTCTGTGTGATGGGATGCAGCTGCATGTCCCCCAGAAAATCATGTTCTTAATGCTAATCCATTCCTGTGAGTGTAAACCTATTTTAAGTAGGACTTTTTGATTAGGTTACTTCAGTTAAGGTGTGGCCCAGGGTGGGTCTTCATCCTCTTTCTGGAGTCCTTTATGAATGTGATAAATATGGAGAGAGAGAAAGAGAAAGCTACAGAAGCCAGAAGCTGAAGGCAGCAAAACCCAGAAGAGAGGGGAGAGACCAGCAGTTGCTGTCATGTGCCTTACCATGTGACAGAGAAGTCCAGCTGCTCTTTGGAGGAAAAGCATTGTCTGATGATGCCCTAATTTGGACATTTTTCTCAGTCTTGGAACTGTGAGCTTTTAAGCTAATAAATCCCCATTGTAAAAGCCAACCCATTTCTGGTATATTGCATTTCAGCAGCCCAGCAGACTAGAACATTCTGCTTTTACCTGATAATTCTCCTTTCGTTTTGGTCCAGATATTAGAGATTGAGAGAGGAAAACAGATGTTATGCATGGCTCACAGATATTGTCAGCTGGAATACAAAGCCCGTTCCATTATTTTTGCTATTAATTCTTCTTTAGCTATGAAACCAGAAATGGAAAGCCAGAAATTCGTGGAGGCTTCCTTTACGTGGTTGCTGAGGAGTGCTAGTAACCCCTGTCCCAGAGGTCTTCCCTGGTCCACTCATGAGGTATAGGAGGCTACACGAGGTAAAACATCATGATCTGGAAATCAGAAATCCTGGGCTCTCATCTGAATTCAGTCTTACATACCTGAATGACCTGGAAAAAAATTTTTTTTAAAATTATTTAACCTCAATGAGCCTCCATTTTATTTGTAGAATGAATCGGGGTAGGATAATGGTTTGCGATGTGATGCTAGGAGACCTGAGGGTTCTACAGGATGTCTCGGAGTCGACCACAGAAAAAGTGGGAGAGAAGCAGAGATAAACACCAGCTCTCTTTTATCTGTTTTGCCTATTGAGTTCCAGAAGATTTTGTGCAAAGAAAAAGGCAACACCATCCTTCTAGGTACTCAAGCCAAAAGTCACAGGGTCATTCTAGAATCCCCTTTTTCTCCCACATTCCACATGCAGTCCGTAGCAAATTCTGCTAGCTGTCAGTCAGAGATGGTCATTACATAAGCACACTTCACCTGGATTCTTGCAGAGGCCTCTTATTGGATTCCGTGTCTCTTGCCTTTGTCCCCAGGCCAGCAGTCTGTACTCAGGCTGACAATAAACAAGTGATTGATTTTTATTCATAGTATTTATCACCATCTAACAAATGTATTTGACTACTTATTTGTTTATTGTTGGTTTCCTTCTACTCAACTGAAAGCCTCTGGAGGGAGGGATTTTGTTTTATTGGCTGGACTATTTCCATTACCTACAGCAGTGCCTAATTCATAGCAAGCGCTTCATAAATTTTGTTTGACTGATGATCAAACTTTGCAATTAATGAAAGAGAAAGGAAGGAAAGGAGGATGAGAGGGAAGAAAGGAAGAACAATTTTAAAAACGGTTTGGCTACTGCTGCAGTACATCTATCTAAAGCATTCCGTTCTCTGACCGTATGAGGAGAAAAAGCATACAGAAAACCCTGCAAGCTCGCGATCCAAATGCAGCCGTTGCAGGTGGGAACCTGAAGTCAAAAGAGCAGCCTGAGCTACCTTTATTGCCTGTACAGAGTGCTCTAGGGTGCAGCCAAGCACGCTGGACACACATTAGTGCGTAAAACAACAGAGAGGACAGTCTCTGAGCAGCGCTGCTGTCAGGGGGAGAGCAACGGCAGGACAGGGGTGACTCTGTGACCTACTCCTCTTTTTCTCAGAGGCCTCCATGACTTTTTGGGGGGTGTGAAATACTGCAGCTATAGAACCATTTGTACATAATAAATTTGACAATGGTTTGAAACTACAAAAACCCAGCGTCTCATCCATTTGTGCCATGATTTTATAACAATGGAATTTTTTATTTTAAGGGAAGAAGTGTAGAGAATTGACCGAAAGCATACCAGCAGAATCATTTCAAATGAGTTCAACTTAGTGGCTCACAGTGTGGAAACTGACAATGGGTTTTATTAAGAGACCTTTACTCCTCAAAGGCTCAAGATGCATGAAAATATTAATTACTAATTATTCTGAGAAATTCCAGCCTTAGAATTTTGCCTAATAAGCTTGAGGACATCTTCAGGTAGATCCTTACCATTAATAAACTCCCAATGCACATTATATTTGTATTAAGTTTTACTCATTTCCTTATTCAGTCAGTTATAAAACCTTAATTGAGAGCTATCATGGTAGTTCAAGAAATTCTGCTAAGTATATTGAGTGATTCAGACATTAGGTAAGAGGCAAGTTGGAAGATAAAATATCACAAAGGGAAAAAAGCAATATAAGACCACAATGCAGAACATGAAACTGATGATAGCTACTGATATTTACAGATCTATTCCCAGAAATCCAGGCTCACTGTAGTCTGGAATAAAGTCCAAGAGGTATAGCCTAGGTTTGAAGACCTTTGACTTACAGGATAATTAAAGGCAAAAATTTTGGCGAGTAAGGAAATGCAGGATATGAGGGCCAAAGCTTAGATAACACCCGTGAGAAAGACTCACCAAACACACATTGGATTCCAGACCCTCTGCCCAGCTCATCCAGATTCCATTTAACGTTTTCTTTTAAGCATTCCTCAACAGTTGCCTGGGTGGGTGATTAAGCAGCTATCAACCATTAACTATATCACTTGAATTAATATTATCCTATCAGTCATAGTTAATTTATTTACTAATTTATACCTCACCTCATTGCACAAGGATGTGAAAAAATGAATAACAAAAGCACGTGAAACATGATGAAATATGAATCCAAACACAAAATCATGATCAAGGAAGTAGAAGAATGAAGGATAAAGATAAGGAACAAAGGAAGACACATGTGAATGACGATGAAGACCATTCGGTTGAGCCTCAAATTTCCCTCTTAGTTGTATGGCAAAGGAAAAAATGTGCACTGAGAGAGAGAGGAAATTTTAAAAGCAAACATATTGCTTTTCTATATTTTATGAAGCAAAGCTTTCACTGAGTTCTGAAACAAACAAGAAAAATTTTAGGAAGTGGCTGTGGCTCAATCAGTAGGGCTCCCGTTTACCATATGGGAGGCCCCGAGTTCGGTTCCCGGGGCCTCCTGGTGAAGGCAAGCCCGCCCGCACGGCATGGTTAGCTGACCCAGCGAGCACGAGCAGCAAGGGAGGATAAATGAATAAATAAAATCTTTTAAAAAAAAAAAAAAAAAAGAAAAATTTTAAAGTGAAATTTATACATATTTATTTTTTGTTTTTGTTTGTCTCTTCTATCATAGGTATTTAGTAATTTTATAACAACTTTATGGATTCACATATTATATAATTTACCCATTTAAAGTACATAATTCAAAAAAAACAAAAAATAAAGTATATAATTTAGTGGCTTTTAGAATATTCATACATATATAACTATCATCACAATCAATTTTAGAACATTTTCATCACCCTAGAAAGGAAACTCCATACCCATTAGCAGTCACTCCCATTTTCCTCCCCAACCCCTACCCTCCCACCTTACGCAACCCACAGCCTACTCAGTCACTATGAATTTGCCTGTTCTGGACACTACATGTGAATTTGGAATCATACAATCTGTGATCCTTTGCAACTGGCTTCTTTCACATAGCATTATGTTTCAAAGAGTCATCCATGTTGTAGCAAGTTTCAATGCTTAAATGGTTTTTCATTGCTGAATAATATTCCACTGTATGGCTGCAACCCCCTTTGTCATGTAATCTTTTTTTTATACTTAAAAATTTATCTTTACAACTATGTTACAAGTTGCGCAGTTAACACAAGATAATAGCAACAGCAAGTCCACTTTAGTCAGTGACAGCCCCTTTCTTATTTCTCAAGATGGGCATTGGAGTTGTTTCCACTTTGGAGCTATTTTGAGTAATGCTACTATGAACATTCAAGTACAAGTTTTTGTGTGGATGTATGTTTTAGTTTCTCTTTGGTATAAACCAAGGAGTAGAATTGGTAGTTCGTATGGTAAATCTCTGTCTACCCTTTTTTTTTTTTTTTTTTTTTTTTTTTTTTTACCGGGAGGTCCCGGGGATCGAACCCGGGTCCCTCCATATGGGAGACGGATGCCCAACCAGTTGAGCCACATCCGACCCCTATGTCTACCCTTTTGAGAAACTGTTTTTCCAAAGCAGCTGCCCCATTTTACATTCACATCAACAGTTTATGAGGGTTCCAATTTCTCAATATCTTTGACAACACTTGCTATGATCTGACTTTTTTATTGTAGCCATCTTAGTGGATGTGAAGTGGGATCTCATTGTGGTTTTGATTTGCATTTCCCGGATAGCTAATGAGGTTGAGCATCTTTTCACGTGCTTATTGGTCATTTGTATATCTTCCATGGAGAAATGTCTACTGCCCGTTTTTTAATTGCATTATTTGTCTTTTTATAATTCAGTTTTAAGAGGTCTTTATATATTGCAGGTTCCTTATCAGTTATATGATTTGCAAAACATTTCACCCATTCTGTGGATTGTCTTTTTATTTTCTTGATAGTATCCTTTGAAGCACAAATTTTTTAATTTTGAGGAGGTACATGTTATCTGTTTTGTTTAGTTTTTGTTTTGTTTTGTTTTTTTACTTTTATTGCTTATGCTTTTGGCATTGTATCTAAGAAACCATTGCCTAATCTATGATCACAAAGAAACATGCCTATGTTTTCTTCTAAGAGTTTTATATAGAATTAGGCCTTATTTTTAGGTTTTTGATCCATTTTGAGCTGATATTTGTATATGGTATGAGGTAGGGTACAGCTACTTCTTTTGCATTTAAATAGTTATTCCAGCTCAATTTGTTGAAAAGATTATTATTTCCCTGTTGAATAGTCTTGGCAACCTTGTAGAACATCAATTAGGCATAATGTGAGGGCTTATTTCTGGACTTTAATTTCTATCCCATTGATCATATGTCTATCCTTGTGCCGGTTACACACTGGAGCTTGATTACTGTGATTTGTAGTAAGTTTTGAAATCAGGAAGTGTGAGCCCTGCAACTTTGTTCCTCTTATATTGCACTCACTATTCTGGATCTTTGAATTGCCTTATGAATTTTAAAATCAGCTTCCCAATTTCTGCAAAGAAGCCAGCTTGGATTTTGAAATAGAGTGCTTTGAATCTATAGATCAATTTTGTAAGTATTGCTGCCTTAATAATATTAAGTCTTTAGCTCCATAACATGGGAAATCTATCCATTTATTTAGGCCTTCATTAATTTCTTTCAAGAATGTTTTGTAGTTTCCAGCATACAAATCTTGTACTTCTTTTGCTAAAGTTTTGAGGAATCTTTTCATATGGAGCTTCAAATAGAATTCCTTTTGAAATATGTTGAGCCATGTGTTTATACCTTCATAAATACTGGAATAGGGTCACAAGGCTGGTTTCTTATTGTCCTTTGACCTGCATTGTGTAGCAAAGGACCGATAAAATGGCAGGATGGCATGGAGTTCATAACTAGAATATAGGTCACCAGAAAATAGGAGGAGGGTAGAGAATGGAAAACTGAGGTTTAATCTGTGCAGAATTGGTTAAAAAGTTGTTTGTAAATGTTTGGAAGTGAATAGAAATGTTGAAAGCACATCATGGTGTTTGTAATTAGCAGTGCTAATATATGGATATGATAGTGGCTGAAAGGGAAAGTCTAAGGTCATGTACATCACTATAAGGAAAGCTAAAATGAAACACGGGCCTGTATAGCATAGCTAACCCTCTTGTGAAAAATGGGTATGGTTAATAGTGTATATATAAGAAATTTTTTTCTCTGGAACAGAACAAATGTACGTTAATGTTACAAGATGTTAGTATCAGGGTGGTATTTGAGCAAAAATACAACAAAGGCAATCTATGGACAGTAGTGTAACTAATATATTAATAACCTTCCATCAATGGTAAAAAAGAAGTATATTAAGCAAAAGAAACTAGACAAAAGTTCTATATATTGTTTGACTCCAACTATACAAAATGTAAATACAAATAAATTATAGAGACAGAACTAGATTAGCAGTTATGTATGGTAGGGGAGGACTGGGAGATTGAGAGTTGACTACTAAGGGGGAGAGTATGTTTGTGTTTGTTTTTTGGTTTATAGTGGGTTGATTTTTTTTTTTTTTTTTTTTTTTTGAGTAATGAAAATGCTCTAATATTGATTGAAGTGATGACTGCCCAATTCCGTGATTATACCAAATGCCATTGATTGTACACTTCAGATGGAACATATGGTTTATGAATACATTTCAATAAAATGGATTATAATTAAAAATTGGCAGGGCGAGTGAGAGAGCACCAGGAGTTATAAGAGAAGGAATGCACGACAGTGTGAAGGGAAAGGAGGACTGGGTAGAGGGAGAGGGTAGTGGAGAAGTGGAGTTGGAGTGACTCCAACCACCAACCTGGGCCATCTCACAGTTTTGCCTGAGGCTCAACTAAAATTACTGAAGAAATGTTAAGTTTAACTACTTTGGAAAAAAATACATAAAGGCACAATACATCATTTTATTTAGCCAGTGACTGTATTGTCCACTTTATAAAGTTTACTGTTATTTTGACTGCTTATTTTTTAACTTTTAGTTCCAAGGACTGCCACCCGTGGCAGGGTTATTCTATTCAGGATGGATAGCAAGAGTAAATGAAACACGTTGAGGGTCTGTCCCTCCCCCAGGCCAGCAAAGAAAATAAAAAATAAAAATGCATTTAGGCAGGTAAGATCAGATTAAATGAGCTTCAGCAAAGGGAGAAAACGCTGGTTTGGGGGAAGTGGGGAAGTGACCGCCTTCCAGACAAGGTGAGGGGCTGGGCAAGTGCGCAAACTGATGCCGGTGGCTTCCCGCAGCCCTCCAAGATCGGGGCTGCCGGGCTCCAGGCTCTCCCCAGGGCCCTGGGACCTGGGACCTTCATCACAGTGAGCAGCCAGGCCAGCAGGCTCGCCTTAGTGCTTGGTGTTGAACCATCAGGTTGGTTTAACCCGGGAGAGGAAATGGATGCCCGGAAGAGGAAATGGATACCCGGAAGAGGACATGGATGCCCGGAACGCTGCCCTCCCATGCCCACCCGCCGCCCTTACGTAGGCCTGCAGTTAGCAGCAGGTGCCCTGGAGCCAGCTTTGGTTCGGTGCAGCTTTGCTACTGTGTGTGCGTGCGCGCGTGCAGGTGCCCTCGTGCAGGTGCCCTCGAGTGTGTATGTGATATCTCAGGAATGTTGCCCTGGGTGTCCCTTCTAGCGTCAATTTCCTCGACCTGAAACCGGGACAAGCATTGCTTCCTTCAGAGGATTGTGATGAGGTTTAAAGAAGACCGTCCAGGTAAAGCACTGGCACGGTGCCTGGCACACAGTAAACAGTCTGTAAACGTTAGCTCTTCTTTTTCAGATTTTATTCCTACCCTTAAAATAGGGCAGTATTGTAAAATCCAACAATTCAACATGCATTTATATTCTACTTTGAATTTGGGAGACAGTTGTCTGTTAATGAATAATGACTATAATTGCTGTTTTCTCTTGCTTAATAACACAAATGGTATAGTGACTAGCAAGAAATTAGAAAGCTAAGATGCCTTCCACATTTTCTGTTTGTTACCTCACTTGCGCAAAGAGAAATTACCAGCCCCTACGTATTTATTAAATGTTATGTAGCCTTATTTTTAAAAATCTGTAGTACAGGTCCTCATTATACTTTCCAGTATCACCATTATTTATGTACATTATTGTCTTGTTTGCTATTATTGTAATATTATTTTTAAGAAGTAATATATAAGTTTCCATTCATGCATCAGGGAATTAAGTTCTGTGTAGTGAAAATGAGAATGTGTTACCAGCATGTTGCATAACCAGATTTAATTCATTTCAGTTAAATTTTTATCTTTTATACTGTTCTTTTATGTAGCCACATTCATAATGTAGCTTCTAGGCTAAACATGAGACAGAAATATGATACGTGAGTGGAACAATAATAGGCTCAGTTTTTCATATGAAAGAAGATTAGAATTGTATTAAATTACATATTAATGGAAAAATAAAGCAAAAGATAATAGGGTGACAACTTAATGCTGCTGTAAAGCGTAGATTACAGAACATTGTTTTGCTGTTAATCAGATGAATATCAAATTTCCTTTGAAAACTGGCTTTTAATTATATTAAAATATAATATAATAAAAATACCCCCTCCTAATATATTAAAGTGCTCTAGTTATAATTTGGCTATGGAGAAAGGAAAGCATTGAGTAGCTATTATCATGTTGCTACTCCCATGAGACTGTGTAAGCATCTTAAAGTATAATAAAACCCGGCTCTCTTAGGAGATAAAAGGCCTATGTATCCTTGTATTGTAGACTTTTTGTTGGGAGAGGATGCAGTCAGGATCCCTTTGCTGCCCTCAGCATGAGAGACAGCCCAACATCTTGCCCTGAGTCCACTGGAATTCCTCAAGAAATCTATACCTTCCCTTCTACCGGGAATCACTCTTTTGTATAAGTCTTGCCCCTAACTTCTTAGGGAAATTATGTCCTTTTGATTTATTTGGACATCTGAGATGACCTAGATAATTGACAGTCCTAGAGCCTGAGAAAGAGGACATTTTGAACCTACTAGGCTTAGATTAGTCATTTGGTAAATGTTCTCAGCAGACGATAATGTTTTTCTTATATAAATTTACCTAGAGAGTTGGGATTAGAAATAATAGAGGGAGGGAAGCGGCTGTGGCTCAATCAGTGGGGCTCCCGTTTGCCATGTGGGAGGCCCCGGGTTCGGTTCCTCCCACCCGCACGGCGTGGTTGGCTGACCTGGCGGGCACGAGCAGCAAGGGGGGGATGGATGAATAAATAAATAAAATCTTAAAAAAAAAAAACAAAGAAATAATAGAGGGAAAAGCTTGATGTCTCTTCTCTTTCTTTCCTACTCACGGTTGCCTTAGGTGCTCATTTGCATGTCACTTTGAAGGGTGAGGGTGGGTAGCTGTGTGAGGTCTAGGTGTGACTAACCCCAGGATTATCTCTCAGGTTAGAGGATGTTAATAATCAATGAAGAATAGATGGGAGAAACACTCTTGGTGATGGAGGAGCAGGTGGGGCAGGAGTGAAGTTGGCGCTGAGGAATGGCGTGTTGGACAAGCATTGGAGTGGGGGTGCAAGTGTCAGGTCTCAGATAGCCCTTCCTGATGGAATGACTGCACTCTGCATCTTGAGGAAGGTCCATTTCTTCTTTCTCTCTGGGTCCTTAGCATTGAGGGCAGGTTCTGGCATACAGCAGGCACTCACTAGGTATCTGTTGAACTGAACATGTATTGTACGAGATCTGGTCTTGGAACCTAAATGTAGGAGAAAACATACCAGGCCTGGGGAATAGAATGTGGAAAGAATTTGCAGAGGATTTTTTAGAAATAGTAGGTAGTTCTCTGTGGCTAAAGCGCAAGATGCTTCACGGGTATATGTGAAAGAGGAGGCTAGAAAGAAAGATTCAGTTCAGCTCATTGTAGCATCACATATTTTTTTGAGCACCCACTATATACCTGGCAGTCTTGTAGGAGTAGGGCTATCGCTATCAGAAGACAAAGTCACTATCTTCATGGAGTTGACCATTCTAGAGGTGGTCTTGAATACCAGGTGAGGAAATAGGGCTTGTTTGCTTAATTGTTCAACTGTTTGAGCAGAGGAATGAACTAATTAGAGTGTATTTGAGTGAAAGGGTGAGCTGACAAACATCAAGGAGGAGAGAACTAGTGTGGGGGTAGAAGGAAGAAAATGCAAGTAAGAAGAGAGACTAGGGAAGGAGGCAGAGAAAAAAATGAAGAAAACAGAGAAGAGAAGAAGAACATACCCCTCCCAAGTGTTACCCGAGTACTGGGCAGCCTTCCCCTGCAAAGAGAGGGAAAGGAAGGTACTTGACCACTTCATTTCTTGGTTGTCATAAAAAAGGATATTATGTTCATATCCACAACCTCATACTCCTGTTCAGGTCAGAGAAAGTGTGGCATCAGCTATTAGAGGGGACCTATTAAGAAAAGTGGGAGGTGAATTGGGTGTGCTGGGGTGGAGGGAATAGAGCTTTCCTCCTGAGGGGCAAGGTAGCTTGGGCAGTGAAGAGAGAGCAGGGGGACAAACTTGTCCCCACTTTCTCCAAGCAGAGGTGTTTTTCAGAATAGAACATATCTCTTTGTGACGTTATAGTGGGAATGAAGTAGGTGAGTCTCATTTGGCCCAATATGCTGTTTCCTGGGTATTCTGCCTTGCAGGTTTCTTTTCCACCTGTTTCCTATTGGAATCAGCTTCCCAAGTCTGGATTTCTTATATCTGTTTGGCTACCAGTCAGAATCAATCTAATTTGGGACTGAAACAGAAACATTTGGAAGTAGCAATCAGAAGTTAAGCTAGGGGCTTCTCTGCCAAATCCTGGAATCCAATCACTTAAATTTAATAAACTCTGAACTTTATATAAATGCAGACCCAAGAGAGTTAAAATAATAACAATAACAATTATAATAGTACAGTTCATACACACATTAAAAAGGTTGCTTTTGCTTGGAACTCTTACTGCAGTGTCTCATATCCTTGTCAGACAGTTGAGAAAACTGCAGGTTAGAGAGGTGAAGTCACCTGTCTAGAGTCACATGCTTGGTCATGGCAGAGCTAAGATTCTAACCCAAGCACTCAGTGTCCAAAGGCCATGATTTTTTTTTAACAAATAAATTTTCTTGATACATATTAAGAAAGCATAAATCCATTCAAAGTATACAATCAATGGTATTCAGTAGAATCTCATAGATGTGCATTCATCATTCTAATCATTTTAGAGCATTTTCATTATTCCAGCAATCATCATAAGAATAATAATAACAAAAAACAAACAAAACTCATTACCTCTCAATCTCTCTTTGCTTCCCCTGCCATACCTAGCTGCTATTGTTTACTTCTCTCTAGTATATTTGTATTTGTATTGTGTAAAACAGTCTTATATATGCAATATCACTCATATTCATATTTTACATGAGGTTTCACTATATTATACAGTCCCTAATTACATTTTTTAGCTTTCCTTCTAATAATATAGATGTAATTACACTTACCCTTTTAACTACTCTCATACCCGTATAATAGATCTACTAGTCACAAATGCCATGATGTGCTCTCACCATTTCCATTCATTTCGAAAGATTTACCAACAACCTTTTGCCCAACTCTGTACAGATTAACCCTCAGCTTTTCATTCTCTACCCTTATTTTATTTTCTGGTGACCTGTATTCTGATGATTAATTTCATAAGCTTACATAATATATTTAGTTCATAATAGCGCAGTCATGCAGTATTTGTCCTTTTGTGTCTCGCTTGTTTCACTCAACATAATGTCCTCCAGGTTCATCCATGTTGTCATATGCTTCACAACTTCATTTCTTCTTACTGCTGCATAATATTCCATCATGTGTATGTACCACAATTTGTTTATCCATTCATCAGTTGATGAACACCTGGGTTGTTTCCAGCTTTTAGCTATCATGAATAACACTGCTATGATAATTGGTGTGTAGATGTCTATTTGTGTCACTGCTCTCAGTTCTTCTGGGTATATACCTAGTAATGGTATTGCCAGGTCACATGGCAAAGCTATATTCAACTTCCTTAGGAACTGCCAAACAGTTTTTCACAGTGCTGTATGAGTCCACATTCCCTCCAACAGTGAATGAGCATTCCTGTCTCTCCATATCCTCTCCAACATTTACAGTTTTCTGACTTTTTAATAGCGGCCAGTCTAATAGGTATGAAATGATATCTCATTGTAGTTTTGATTTATATTTTCCTAATTACTACTGATGTTGGACATTTTTTCATGTGTTTCATCACCACTTGTATTTCTTCTTTGGACAATTGTCTTTTGAACTCTTTTGCCCCTTAATCGGGTAGTTTGTCTTTTTTTTTAAAGATTTATTTTTATTTATTTATTTATCCCACCACCACCACCACCTTGCTGCTTGTGCTCGCTGTGTCCATTTGCTTTGTGTTTTTCTGTGTCTGCTTGTCTCCCTTTGTTGGTAACCTTGCTGCGCCAGCTCACCACGCCGTGCGGGCCGTCAGCTCACCATGCCGTGCGGGCCCTGGGAATCAAACCCGGGGCCTCCCATATGGTAAACGGGAGCCCAACCAATTGAGCCACAGCCGCTTCCCTAGTCTGTCTTTTTACTGTTGAGTTGTATGATCTTTTTATATATCATGGATAGCAAAGCCTTATCAGATATGTGATTGCCAAATATTTTCTCACATTGAGTTGGGTGCCTTTTCACCCTTTTGATAAAGTCCTTTGAGGTGCAAAAGTGTTAAATTTTGAGGAGGTCCCATTTATCTATTTTTCTTTTGTTGCTCATGCTTTGGATATAAGGTATAAGAAATACTGCCTACCACAAGATCTTGAAGATGTTTTCCTACATTTTCCTCTAGGAATTTTATGGTTGTCGCTTTTGTATTTAGGTCCTTCATCCATTTTGAGTTAATTTTTGTATGAGATGTGAGATAGGGGTCCTCTTTCTTTTTGATATAGTTGTCCAGTTCTCCCAGCAGCATTTGTTGAATAGATTGTTCTGGCCCAGCTGGGAGGGCTTCACAGCCTTGTCAAAAATCACTTGACTTGTAGATGTGAGGATATATTTCTGATTTCTCAGTTTGGTTCCATTGGTCAATCTGTTTGTCTTTATGACAGTACCATGCTGGGGTTTTTTTTAACCACTGTAGCTAAGTAATATGCTTTAAAGTCAGAAAGTGAGAGTCCTCCAACTCTGTTCTTTTAAAGGCATTTTTGGCTATTCAGGACCCCTTAGTCCTTCAAATAAATTTGATAATTGTCTTTTCCATTTTTGCAAAAAAAAAAAAAAAAAAAAAGGCTTTTTGGATTTTTTATTGGGATTTCATTTAGTCTGTAAATCAATTTGGGTATAATTGACATCTTAACGATATTTAGTCTTTCAATCCATGAACACCGAATGTCCTTCCATTTATTTAAGTAGTCTGTGGTTTCTTTTAGAATGCTTTGTCGTTTTCTGAAGACAGGTCCTTTATGTGCTTGGTTAAGTTGTTCCTAAATATTTGATTATTTTAGTCACTATCATAAATGGAATTTTTTTTCTGATTTCCACCTCATATTGCACATCATTAATATATAGAAACACTATTGAAATTTGAGCATTAATCTTATATCCCAACACATTGCTAAACTTATCTATTAGTTCTAGTAGCTTTGTTGTGGATTTTTCAAGAAATTCTAGATATAGGATCATACATTAATGAATAGTGAAAGTTTTTTTTCTTCCTTTCCTATTTGGATGCCTTTTATTTCTTTATCTAGCCTAATTGTTCAGCTAACTTCTAATGCAAATTAAATAGCAGTGGTGTCAGTGGGCATCCTTCTCTTGTTCCTCATCTCAGTGGGAAAGCTTTCGGTCTTTCCCCATTGAGTACAACGCGCTTAGCTGTAGGTTTTTCATATTGAGAAACTTCCTTCTATTCCTATCTTTTGGAGTGTTTTTATCAATAAAGGGTGCTATATTTTGTCAAATGCCTTTTCTGCATCACTAGAGAGGATCATGTGATTTTTCTTCTTCAATTTATCAGTGAGGTTTATTACACTAGTTGACTTTCTCGTGTTGAACTACCCTTACATACCTGAAGTAAAGCCCACTTGATCGTAGTGTATAATTCTTTTAATGTGCTTTTGGATTCAGTTTGTAAGTATTTTATGGAGGATTTTTGCACCTATATTCATTAGAGATATTGGTCTGTAATTTTCTTTTTCTTTAGTATCTTTTATCTTGTTTTGGTATTAGGGTAATGTTGGTTACATAAAATGAGTTTAACTAAGCAATTGTCCATATATTGATCTTCTCAAAGAACCAACTTTTGATTTTGTTGAATCTATTGTTTTTTGTTCTCAGTTTCATTTATTTCTGCTCTGATCATTACTATTTCTTACCTTTGACTTGACTTGGGATTAGTTTGATGTTCTTTTTTAGTTCCTCCAAGTATGTAGTTGGATCTTCAATTTTAGCTCTTCCTTCTTTATTAATGTAAACTTTGAGGGCTATAAATTTCCCTCTCAGCACTGCCTTTGCAGTGTCCCATAGGTATTTTTTTGTTTGTTTCGTTTTGCTTTGTGTTTTTTAAATTTTCTGTCCCATAGGTTTTGACATATTGTGTTCTCATTTTCATTTGTCTCAAGATATTTGAATTCTCTTGCAATTTCTTATTTGATCCACTGATTATTTAATCTCCATATATATTTATGAATTTTCCATTTTGCCATCCATTACATATTTCCAGCTTCATTCCATTATGATCAGAGAAAGTGTTTTGAATAATTTCAGTTTTTTTTAAATGTATTGAGACCTGTCTTGTGACCCAACATATGGTCCATCCTGGAGAAGGATCCATGAGCACTTGAAAAGAATGTATATCCTGCTGTTCTGGGTACAATGCTCTATAGATTTCTGTTAGGTCTAGTTCATTTATCCTATTTTTCAAGCTGTTTTTTTACTCATCTTCTGTCCAGATCGTGTATCCAATTCTGAGAGTGGTGTATTGAAGTCTCCAACAATTATTGTAGAGACATTTATTTCTCCCTTCAGTTTTGCCCGTGTATGCCTCATGTAGTTGGGGCACTCAGGTTAGGTGCATAAGTATTTAGTATAGTTATTTCTTCTTGAATTGCACCATTTATTAATATAAAATGACCTTCTTCATCCATTATAACAGTTTACATTTAAGATCTATTTTATCCGATATTAGTATTGCTACTGCAGCTCTTTTTTGGTTACTATTTGCAAGCAATATCTTTTTCTATCCTGTCACTTTTAACCTGGTTGTTTGTTTACATCTGAGGGGAGTCTCCTGTAGACATCATATAGATTGCTCATATTTTTATTATCCATTCTATCAGCTTATGTCTTTTGTTTGGGGAGTTCAAGCCATTAATATTCAATGTTATTACTGTAAAGGCATTACTTCAGCCATTTTGTCCTTTGGCTTTGTTTTGACATATCTTACTATTGTCTGTCTTCACCCATTAATTTACCCTTCCTAATAATCTTAATTTATACGTTTCTTCCAAGTCTCTTGCCCTTGTTTTTTCCTTTCAGCCTACCACACTCCCTTTAGTATCTCTAGTAATTCCGGTCTTTTGGTAATATACTCTATCTGTTTTGTCTGTCTGTGAATACTTTGACTCACCCTCAATTTTGAAGGAGAGTTTTGCCAGATACATAATTCTTGGCTGGCAGTTTTTCTCTTTCATTACCTTAAATACATCATGCCACTTTCTTCTCGCCTCCATGGTTTCTGATGAGAGGTCAGCACTTAATCTTATTGAGTTTCCCTGAATAGTAGTTGTCTCGGGTAGGTCTGTTCGGATTTATTCTGTTTGGGGTGTGTTGTCCTTCTTGGATATTGATATTAACGTCTTTCATAAGGGTTGGGGAGTTTTAGGTCATTATCTCCTCAAATATTCTTTCTGTCCCTTTTTCATTCTCGGCTCCTTCTGAGACACTGATAATGCATATGTTTGTGCGTTTCACATTGTCATTCAATTCCCTGATACTCTGTTCCATTTTTTACATTCTCTTCTCTTTCTGTTCTCCTGTCTTTTCCAGTTTGGGTGTTCTGTCTTCAGAATCACTAATTCTGTCTTCAAGCAATCAAATCTGCTCTTATGTGCCTCTAAATTATGTTTAATCTCATCCATCATGTCTTTCATTCCCATAATGTTTGTTACTTTCCTTTGAAGGCTTTTAAGTTCTTCTTTATGTTCACCTAGTATCTTCTTAATATCCTTTAGCTCTTTAGTCGTATTTTCTTTCAATTTCTTGAATTAATATAGGACAGTCGTGTGATTGCCATTGATTAATTGTCTTAAATCCTCTCTCTCTTCAGGATATTTGGTTTGTTCCTTTGGCTGAGCCTAATCTCTTGTTTCCTAGTATGGTTTGTAAGTTTTTGCTGATGTCTAGGTATCTGAATATGTCGGTGCATTTACTCTGAAGGTCAATTTCTCTCTATTGCCTATTGTTTTTCTTTTTACAGCTCTTCTTTGATTTTTGGTTCAACTTATTCTAACTCTTTAAAATTGCCCAGCTTAAGTTATCAGAAACTCATTAATGGAGCACAGATTTTCTCTCAGGAGTTAGGGTACTGAGAGACACAAAAGTAGTTTTTGTCCATGCAATTTCCAGAATGGCCAACAGATGGCTTCATCAGTGCACCTTTCCCCAGAGGTGTTTCAGTCTCTGCTTTCTTATGTTTTGCTCTGGCCAGAGCCAAGATTCAAAGTGGGCTCACCTGGCCGAATTCACTGAAGAGAAGCCCCCTGACTTCCTCTCCCTTTTTCCTTGTAACAGCTGACAGGGAGGAAGACACCTGTTCCCTTCTCAGTTGGCTGCAGGGAGCCAGGGGTTTATCCCAGTTTAATATCTTGGGGGTTGGGGTGGGAAGCTTTTCCCAGCCACAGAGGTGTTTTGGTAACTCACAGTTGTCATTTGGGGTTCTTCACCTCTCAGTCCCTTGCCCTCCTGGGAATTGTGTAGCATTGTCCTGGTCTGCTGACCCCCAAAGCAGGTCCCTTGGACAGCTTTTGGCTCTCTCTCCATTGTTTTTGTGAGAGAGTTGAGCCCTGTCTGCCTACTCCAACACTATCTTCCTGGAACTTTCCCCATAATTTTAATCTTTACGTTCACCCGAAATCCAGCAAGGTGTTCAACAGCAAGAAACTGCAAATACAACATCTGCAGAGGAGTCAGTTCTTAAAGATTTGATGATCTGCATATAAGACTGCACCTAACATAACCAAACCAAACTTTTCCCCACTGAATAGAATCTTATAGTTTAAAAAAATATCTGAAATAGAAAATCCAAATACCTGGGCTTAGTTCCCATTTTGACATATATAGATGACCTTGAGAAAGCTACCTCAGTTCCCTTACCTGCACAGTGAGGATGTGGACTTAAACAAACTGCATCATGCTTAATATATTAGTGTGCAATATATTAGTTTACAAGGCAGTACATCTAATTAAATATCCAGATGTTATTTTTCAAACTTCTGAAACTGAACCACAATATTCAAATATAATTGCTTATTATTTTCATACCACAAAATCTTGCTGTCAAGCAGCCTGATGAATTTACTTGACATTAAATATCTGTAGTCATATGCCATCATTTGAGAATACCAGAGTTCACTTTTCTTAATGTTATCATCCTTTGGAGTTGTCAGTGTGGTATAAAAATTATTTGTGCACTTGAATGTCCCAGATAAAAAAATGAACACTGACTACTGGACAAAAATACTTTATATTTTACTTTTCTAACACATAAAGATTGTCATCAATATTTCAACAAATTATTAAAAGGCATTTCTGTGTTTTGTCAACAGACCAGCAGTACTCATGGTCACCAACTCAGCACTTCAATGAAGAAAGATATTCCCCTGCTCCTAGGAATATGAAAGGATTATCTGGGAGTCGAAATCAACCACAGTTATGTTCTGGTCATACTTGTGGCTTAACACCCCCTGAAGATTGTGAACATACTCACGACCACCTTCACCATGGGCAGGAAACCAGGCAATCCTACTTGCTCAGCCCAGCTGACAGCTGCCCAGTGGACCATCATCGTTGTTCACCTAGAAGTTCCATTCATTCAGAATGTATGATGATGCCCATGATGATGGGCGATCATGTGTCTAGTAGCACTTTTCCCAGAATGCACTACAGTTCACATTACGATACGAGAGACGATTGTGCCATGTCTCATGCTAACACAAAAATTAACCGAATTCCAGCCAATCTTTTGGACCAGTTTGAGAAACAACTCCCTCTCCACAGGGATGGATTCCACACTTTACAATACCAGAGGACTTCAACTGCTGGAGAACAACGCAGTGAGAGTCCAGGGAGAATACGGCACCTTGTCCATTCTGTCCAAAAGCTCTTCACCAAGTCTCATTCTTTGGAAGGCTCTTCCAAGAGTAATGTCAACGGGACCAAAGGTGACAGTAGAGTGGATGATCATCACCATGGACACCATTCCAAACATAGTAAAAGGAGTAAAAGCAAGGAGCGAAAACCTGAAAGTAAGCATAAATCTGGCATGAGTAGTTGGTGGAGTTCTGATGACAATTTGGACAGTGATAGCACTTACCGAACCCCAAGTGTGCTTAATAGGCATCATGTAGATCATATCTCCCACTGCTACCCCGAAACTCTCCAGAGCCCCTTTGGGGACCTCTCGCTAAAGACTTCTAAAAGTAATAATGACGTCAAGTGTTCTGCCTGTGAAGGCTTAGCTCTGACCCCTGATGCAAAGTACATGAAAAGGAGTTCCTGGTCCACTCTTACAGTAAGCCAGGCAAAAGAAGCTTATCGCAAGAGTTCCCTTAACTTGGATAAGCCTCTCGTCCATCAGGAAATCAAGCCTTCCTTGAGGCCGTGCCATTACCTTCAGGTAAGGACTCTTAATATTATGAGAATTTTGTATGGGAGTGTTAATAGGAAAATATCACAGGTGCTGTTAAATGCTGGGAGTCGAAATCAACCACATTTCAGTGCTAGTAAATGATCTGCTCTGGGAAAGGCTTTAAGGCATTCTTAACTGTTTCTTTGAAACATAACCCTAAATATGGCGGGCCCATTCCTTTATTGTCTCTAATACTAGAGGATTTTACAACAGCAACAAAAACATATTAGCCCACACTAATGTTTTTTTGTTTGAATATTGGTAGTTGGGCCTAATGGAAATTGGCCTACAACTTTAATAAAATCATTTACCATACCTTACAATAGCATCTTTAAGTCCTCATAATACCAACGAGTCTGATTATGGAAATGAATCTGTTTCTCTGGGATGTGGATTAAATAAATATACCAAAGGCAATAATTTAAGATACTAGATTGCTTAGAGGTAGCATATTGTGGAATTCTCTATTTTATAGAATTTCCTTCTCTGTCTCCTCTTCAAGCCATCATTAAATGTGCCAGGGGAACTTGTCATACCACTGGGAGTCATTCCCTCTTTCAAGGATGCCTCTGCAATTACCTCTGTCAGCCAATATTGCTTTTGCCAAAACTTGAAAACTTGAGGTTTTCACTACTCTAAATATTTTTTTTTTTTTTGTATTCCAATTCAGAAATCACTTCTACTTGCCTGAGAGCAGTTGCTATAAGCTATGTATTGGTTTAGAGAAATCTTTACAGAATAATGAGTGATAATGCTAAATGCCAGCTGAGTCATCAGGCAGTCAATTAATGGAACAGATAAACAACTACAAATCTCCTCATGAGTCAGGGGAATGGCAGATCATTTCAGCAATACCTATTACCACATTGGTACATTGTGGTACACTGGTACATTGTCCAAAACTCAGTGGTTATGTTTTAAAAGGAAATGCTAACCAAATTGCTTTCACAGACAGACTTATTCAAAGAACCAAACTGGTAGTTAGATAAAATATTTTTATAGCAAAGATAGAGGTTTAAGTTTTGCTTGGAACTGGCATACTTTTAGAGTATCCAGATATAAAATAAAAAGTCTCTGTGTATCTCAAGGAACATGCCAGTAAAGTCCAGTTTCCCTCTTGGATCTATTAATTGATATAGAAGCGAAAAATCTTGCTTTTCTCCATGTTTGTACCTGGAAAACCCCAAGTTCAATGTTCCCTGAACACTTTAGGATTGTGCTACAGTTAGGTGTGCCTGGCTCCAAAGACTGCATTCTCTCCCCTACACCTATGCTGGCCACACCTGTCTGCAATACTCCTTATCTCTCAAATCCACTTTTCTCTCTGAGGCTTTTTCTGACCACAACCCCCCTCTTTGAACAGCCGTTCTGGGCCCTACATCAGTTATTTTAAATGTTTCCTATTTTGGAAAATACCAATCATGTAGAAAGGTAAAAAGAATAATATAATTAATCACCATACACCTATCATCCAGATTGAAAGACCATCAATTCATAGCCAGTTCTGTTTCATTTATGCCCTAACCACTTTCCCACCCAGATTATGTTGAAACAAATCTCATACATCATATAATTTTAACTGTAAATGTTTCTGTATTTAATATCTAAAAGATCTACACTGAAAGATAAAGATTCTTTCTTTTGAAATATAACCACAATATCATTATCAAACATTCATTAAAAACAGTAATTCCTTAATATTTTCAAATATCCAGTCAATATTCAGATTTCTCTGGTGGCTCACAAATATTTTTATGATTTCTTTAGAATTGGAAATGTGGATTTACAGAAAGAATATAATTGTACTATTCCTGGAGTCTGTAGTTTATATTAGGGTTCTTGGGTTGTGTTGTACTAGCCTGTTTGTTTGTTTTTAATTTTTAGTCTAGTAACATTTATAGAACCTAAAATTTCCCTTTTAACTGTATTCAAATATATAAATCAGTGATGTTAATTATATTCATAATGGTGTGCTGTCATCACCGCCATCTGTCACCAAAATTTTTCTTTTTTTTTTTTAGACACTAAGGATTGAACCTGGGACCTCGTTACATGCATACATGGGAAGCAGATGCTCAACCACTGAGCTATACCTGCTCCCCAACCAAAACTTTTCTATCACCCCAAACAGAAACTCTGTACTAATTAAGCACTGACTCCCCTTTTCCTACCACCCAAATCCTGGTAACCTGTATTCTGGTTTCTGACTCTATGAATTTCTTTATTCTAATTATTTCATATGAGCGAGATCATACAATATTTGTCCTGTTATGTCTGGGTCACTTCATTCAACATGCCGTCAAGATCTGTCCATGTTGTTGCATGTATCAGAACTTCACTCTCTTTTATGGCTGAATAAATTCCATTGTGTGTATAGCACATTTTGCTTACCCATTCATCTGTTGATTCTCTTGAGTATATACCAAGGAGGGGGATTTCCAGGTCATAGGGTAATTCTATACCTAATTAGTTTTTTTTTTTATTTTATTTTATTTTATTTTACTTTTTATTAGAGAAGTTGTGGGTTTGTAGAACAAGCTTGCATAAAATACAGGATTCCTATATACCGCTCTATTATTAACACCTTGTGTTAGTGTGGTACATTTGTTACAATTGATGAAAGCACATATTTATAATTGTGCTATTTATTATTAACTATAGTCCATGGTTTAACTTAGGGTTCACTGTGTAGTGCAATTGATAGATTTTTTAAAAATTTTTATTCTATTACCATTGTACAACCTAACATTTCCTCTTTTAATAACATTCAGATAAATATTCTAGTGTGTTAATTACATTCACAATTTTGTGCTACCATCACCACCATCCTTTACCAAAACATTTCTATCATTCCAAATAGAAACTCTGCATTTTAAGCCCTAATTTCCCATTCCCCATTCTCCCCATCCACTGGTAACATTTATTCTAGATTCTGACGCTATAAGATTGCTTATTCTAATTATTTCTTAACAGTGAGATCATACAATATTTGTCCAATTGTGTCTGGCTTGGTTCACTCAACATGATGTCTTCAATATTCATCATGTTGTCTCATGTATCAGAATTTCATTCCTTTTTATGCCTGAATAGTATTCCATTGTATGTACCTACCACACTTTGTTTATCCATTCATCTGTTGATAAACACTTGGGTTGCTTCCATTTTTTGGCAAATGTGAATAAAAATGAGTATCAGTGCGTAAATATATGTTCAAGTCCCTGCTTTTAATTCTGTTGGGTATATACCTAGTAGTCGGATTGCTGGGTCATATGGTAATTCTATACTTAATTTTTTGAGGAACTGCAAAACTGTCTTCCACAGTGGCTGTACATTGTTGAGACATTTGTTACAAACTATGAAAGAGCATCATCAAAATATTTCAACTAAATATAGCCCATATCTTACATTTGGTATATTTTCCTCCAACCCACCCACTTATTAACATCCTATATTAGTATTATATATTTGTTATCATTCATGAGAGAACATTCTAATATTTGGTGGGTTTGATTTGCATTTCCCTAATGGCTTAAGGTATTGATGTGCTTTTGGCTATTTGTATATCTTCTTAGGAGGAATATATATTCAAATCTTTTGCCCAGTTTTTAATTGGGTTGTTTGTCTTTTTGTTGTTAAGTTGAAGGATTTCTTTATATACTGTGGATATTAAATCTTTATCAGATATGTGGTTTCCAAATATCTTCTCCCCTGCAAAGTCCTTTGAGGCACAGAAGTTTATTTTTATGAGGGCTTACTTATTTAATTTTTCTTTTGTTATTTGTGCTTTGGGTGTAAATTCTAAGAAACCATTGCCTAATGGAAGGTCCTGAAGATGCTTCCCTATGGTTTCTTCTAGGAATTTGGTAGGTTTGGCTTTTATATTTGGATCTTTGATTAATTTTGAGTTGAATTTTGTATAAAGTGTGAGGTAGGGATCTTCCTTCTTTCATTTGAAAATGGAGATCCAGTTTTCCCAGCAGCATTTGTTGAAGAAACTATTCTTTCCCAGTTGAGTAGTCCTTGCCCTCTTGTCAAAAAAACTGTTGGCCATAAATGGAGGGTTAATTTCTGAGCTCTCAATTAGAGAGCTCAGAAGTAGGACTGACATTTTAACAATATTTAGCCTTCCAATCCAAACATGAAATGTCCTTCCAATTTATTTAGGTCTTCTTTGCTTTCTTTTAGCAAAGTTTTGTCGTTTTCTGTGCATAAGTCCTTTACATTATTAGTTGTATTTATTCCTAGATATTTCATTCTTTTGGTTATTATTTTAAATGGAATTTTTTCTTGATTTCTTTTTCAGATTGTTCAGTGCTTGTGTATAGATACACTATGGGTTTTCATTTTGGAGGATGTGTTGATCTTGTATCTGATAGTTTGATGAACTCATTTATAAGCTCTACAAGCTTCATTGTGGAATTTTCAGGATATTATATACATAGGATTATGTCATCTGCAAATAGGAAGCGTTTTGCTTCTTCCTTTCCAATGTGAATGCCTTTTATTTCTCTTGATTGCCTAATTGCTCTGGCAAGAACTTCCAGTACAGTGTTGAATAACAGTGATGACAGTGGGCATCTTTGTCTTGTTTCTGATCTTAGAGGGAAAGCTTTCAGTCTGTCACCATTGAATAGGATGCTAGCTGTGGGTTTTTTCATATATGCCCTTTTTTTTCTAGTTCTTCCAGTTTTGAGGTTAGGTCTCTGATTTGAAGTCTTTCTTCTTTTTAAAAATGTTTGCTGCATCCCATAAGTTTTGTTATGTTGTATTTTCCTTTTCATTCACCTCAATATATTTCTGGATTTCCCTTGTGATTTCCTCTTTAATCCATTGGTTTTTAGAAAATATATTTAATTTTCACATATTTGTGAATTTTCCATTTTTCTCTCTGTTATTGTTTTCTGGCTTCATTCCATTGTGATCAGAAAAGATACATTGTATGATTTCAATAATTTTTAATTTATTAAGACTTGTATTGTGCTAAGATATAGTCTCCTTGGAGAATGAGTCATATGCACTGTAGAAGGATGTATATTCTGTTGAGTAGAGTGTTCTATATATGTCTGTTAGGTCTAGTGGGTTTAGAGTATCATTCAAGTCTTATATTTCCGTATTGATTTCTGACTAGATGTTCTATTCATTATTGAAAGTGGTTTATTAAAGTCTCCTACTCTTAATGTAGAACCATCAATTTCTCCCTTTAAATCTGTCAATATTTGCTTCATGTATTTTGGGACCCTGCTGTTAGGTGCATATATATATAACTATTACAACTTCTTGTTGAATTTCCCCTTTATCTGTATGTAATGACCATCTTTGTCCCTCATAGCTGCTTTTTATTCTTTATTAAAGAAATTGTGGGTTTATAAAACAACCATGCTAATAACTATTTTTGACATAAAGTCTATTTTATCTGATATTATGGATACCCTGGCTCTCTTTTGGTTACTTCTGGCATAGTATATTTTTTTCTATCCTTTCACTTTCAACCTACTCTTATCTTTGAATTTAAGGTGAGTCTCTTGCAGACATCATATATGGTCATTATATTTTATCCGTTCTGCCAGTCTCTGTCTTTTGACTGAAGAGTTTAATCCATTTACATTTAAAATCCCTACTGATAATGCAGGGCATTCTTCTGTGATTTTGCTATTTACCCTTTGTAAGTTTTATATGTTTTTTGCTCCTCAGTTCTTGTATTAATACCTACACTTATATCTATGTGAAATTTTGTGTTTTACCATATTGAGAGCCTTCTCTTTTCTGTCTGGATATATTTTTCATCTGTTTTCCTTGCGAATACCTTGGGGTTAAAAGTTAACATCCTATATATATAACAATCATATTTGGTCTGATACCAACTTGACTTCAATAGCATATACATACACTTTTCCTGTACTCCTCCATCCCCCTACCTTTTTTTTGTACTTTTTACCCCTTACATCTTTGTAAATTGTATGTCCCAAACCATAGATTTATCATTATGTTTTATGCTCTTGCATTTTAGCACCTGTTTGAAGTAAGAAGTGGAGTTACATACCAAAAAATAAAATATACTAGTACTTGCATTTATTATTACCCAAACAGTTACCTTTATCGGAGGACTTTATTTCTTTACACAGTTTTGAACCACTGTTTAGTGTCCTTTCCTTTCAGTCCAAAGAACTCCCATTAGCATGGTGGTGATGAATTTCCTCAGCTTTTATTTGTCTGGGAATGTCTTGATATCTCCTTCATTTTTGAAAGTCTCACCAGATACAAAATTTTGGTTGACAGATTTTTTTCTTTCAGTTCTCAACACCCTTTAAGTATCTTAACCCACTGCCTTCTTGCATCTATGGTTTCTGATGAGAAATCAACATTCAATATAGTTGGGGCTCCCTCATACATAACACATTGCTTTCCTCTTGCAGCTTTCATTACTCTCTCCTTGTCCTTTGCATTCAGTAGTG
This sequence comes from Tolypeutes matacus, assembly GCA_026826555.1. NCBI lineage: Eukaryota > Metazoa > Chordata > Mammalia > Cingulata > Chlamyphoridae > Tolypeutes > Tolypeutes matacus. The sequence continues at coordinate 6,169,310 of JAKSZT010054462.1, read as the reverse complement.
TGATCAATATATGACATGGTGTATTTTTACTTCATGTTTATCCTGTTTGGTGTTCTCTAGGCTTGGATGTGCATATTCAAATCTCTTGCTAAGTTTGGGAAGTTCTCCATCACTATTTCTTTGAATATTCCTTCTGCCCCTTTCTCTCTTCTCCTTTTGGAAATCCCATCATGCATACATTGGTATGCTTGATCGTGTCCAAGATATGTCTTAAGCTATTTTCACTTTTTATTATTTTTTTCTTTCTGTTCTTTATCTTGATTCATTTCAATATTTCAATTGTCTTCTCTCTGAGTCTACCCCACAGTGGCCTGCTGCAAGAGTGGGGAATGGGCACCATTAACTATCATGTAGAGAGAGCACTTTACTGGTCTTTACTATAATTTACCAGTCTCTTCCTCCCGCTCTTCAGTGTTCTATTGTACAGTATTCCACTGGCCTCTGGATTTTCAAAATATATGTTTCAGACAAAATATATGTCTCTGCCTATTTAATAGTTGTTCTGGTGGAAGGAATGGATCCTGGAGCTTCCTACTATGCCATCTTCCCACAATCCTTCTATAGTTAAACTTTTTGAGGAATACTTATCTTCCATAGCAGCTGCACCATTTTTAAATTCCCACCAAAAATGAACACTTTTGATATAAAGTCTAAGAAATCATTGCCTCACACAGGGTCCTGAAGATGCTTCCCTAAGTTTTCTTCTAGGAGTTTTATAATTTTGGTTCTTAAATTTAGGTTTTAGATCATTTTTAGTTAATTTTTGTATATAGTATGAGGTTGGAGTCCACCTTCATTCTTTTCCATACGGATATCCAGTTTTCCTATCACCATTTATGGAAGAGACTATTGTTACCCAATTGAGTGGACTTGGCACCCTTGTCAAAAATCAGCTGGTCATAGATGTGAAGGATTATTTCTGAACTCTCATTTTTTCTATTCCACTAGTCTACATGTCTGTCTTTGTACCAGTACCAAGCTGTTTCAATAACTGTAACCTTGTAATAAGTTTTAAGTCAGGAAGTGTGAGTCCTCCACATTCTTCTTAGTCAAGATGGTTTTGGCTAATGGAGTCCTCTTATCTCTCCAAATAAATTTGATGATTGGCTTTTCCATTTCTGCAGTGTAGACTGTTGGAAGTTTTATTGGGATTGCATTGAATTCATAAAAATCTTTGTGTAGTATTAATATCTGAACAATATTTAGTCTTCTAATCCATAAAAACACAAAGTCCTTCCATTAGTTTAGATCTTATTTGATTTCTTTTAGCAATGCTTTGTTGTTTCCCTTGTTTAAGTCCTTTTCATCCTTGGTTACATATATTCCTAGATATTTTGTTCACTTATTTGCTATTTTAAATGGAATTTTTTCTTGATTTCTTCTTCTGATTGTTCATTGCTTGTGTATACAAACACTACTGATTTGGGGGTGTTGATCTTGTACCCTACCACTTTTCCGAGTTCATTTATTAGTCTAGGATATTTGTTTTGGATATTTCAGGATTTTCTATAAACATGATCATGTCATCTGCAAATAGGGAAAGTTTTTCTTCTTCCTTTCCAGTATGGCTGCTTTTTATTTCTTTTTCTTGACTAACTGCTCTGGCTAGAACTTCCAGTACAATGTTGAATAACAGTAGTGACAGTCGGCATTCTTGCTTTGTTTCTAATCTTAGAGGGAGAGCTTTAAGTCTTTCACCACTGAGGTGATGTTAGTTGTGTGTTTTTCATATATGCCCTTTATCATGTTGAGGAAGTTTTCCTTTGTCTGGTGTCTTGCATATTTTTATCAAAAATGGGTGCAGCATTTTGTCAAATGCCTTTCTTGCATCATTTTAGATGATCACATGTTTTTTCCTTTGTTCTATTAATGTAGTGTATTAAATTAATTGATTCTCTTATCTTGAACCATCCTTGCAAACTTGGGATAGATTCCATTTGATTGTGGTGTATAATTCTTTTAATGTACTCTTGGATCACTTTGCTAATATTTTGTTGAGGATGTTTGCACGTATATGTATAAGGGATATTGATCTGTAATTTTTTTTCTTGTGATATCTTTATCTACCTTTAGTATTAGTGTGATCTTGGCCTCACAGAAAGAATTAGGAAGTGTTCCCTGCTTCTCAATTTTTGAAAGAGTCTGAGCAGGAAAATTTTTTCTTGAAATGTTTGTCAAAATTCATCAGTAAAGCCACCTAGTCCTGGGGCTTTTCTTTATTGGAAGGTTTTTGATGACTGATTCAATCTCTTCAATTATTAATCTGTTGAGATCTATTTCTTTCAGAATTGTGTGTTTCTAGAAATTTGTCCATTTCATGTAGGTTATCTAATTTGTTGGCATACAGTTGTACATATCTTCTTAAAATCCTTTTTATATCAGTAATAATGCGCCCCTTTTATTTCTTTTTTTTTTTTTCAAAATTGCATTTATATTACTTCACCTGTTTTGCTTTGCTAAAAGTTTCCAAATGCAATATACCAGGAATGGGTTGGGTTTTACAACGGGGCTTTATTAGATTGCATGCTTACCATTCTGAGGCTGCAAAAGTGTCCAAATCAAAGATTAACAATGGAGGCATCTACTTATCTCTCCTTTCTTTTCCAGGCTTGTTGCTTCAGCTTCTGGCTTCTTTTCTCCCAGTTTCCATTTTCTCTCTCTGCTCCTGTGGCTTTTTCTCTGTGCTTCTGTGGGTTTCTCTATTTCTCTCTTCATATTTATCCCATTTATAAAGGACTCCAGTAAGAATTAAGGCCTACCCTGGGTCACACCCTACTGAATTTAATCTAATCAAAAGGTCCCACCTACAATAGGTTACACCCAGAGGAATGGATTAGCTCTAAGGATATGATTTTCTAGGGTCCATAAAAGCCTCAATCTATCACATCACCTATAGTTGATTTATGTGTATGGTGTAGCTATGGGTCTAATTTCATGCTTTCTTTATTCTTATACCTAATTGTCCCAACATAATTATAACTTACTAAAAAGTCTGTCAGTTCCCTCTCCTCTTTGATTTCTTATTTTAGTTACTTGTGTCCTGTCTCTTTTTTTCTTTGTCAGTACAGCTAACAGTTTTCAGTTTTATTGCTCTTTTCAAAGAACAAAGTTTTGGTTTTGTTCATTCTCTCTGTTATCTTTATTTTCTATTTCATTTATCTCTGCTCTAATCTTTGTTTTTTTCCTTCCTTCTGCTTTCTTTGAGTTTAATTTGCTCTTCTTTTTCTAGGTCCTCCAGTTGTTAGGGTAGGTCTCTGACTTAGATCTTTCTTCTTTTTTAATGTAAGTATTTTGAGCTATAAATTTCCCTCTCAGCACTGCCTTTGCTGCATCCAATAGGTTTTGGTATGTTGTGTTTTCATTTTCATTTGCTTCAAGATATTTCCTAATTCCCTTTGTGATTTCATCTCCCTGTGTTATTAATGTCTAGCTTCATTCTATTGTTTCTGGAGAAGATACATTGTATGATTTCAATATTTTTAAATTTCCAGTGACTTGCTTTGTAACCTAACATATGGTCTATCCTGGAGAATGATCCATGTGCACTAGAGAAGAATCTGTTGCTGTTGGGGGAAATGCTCTATATATGTCTATTAGTTTTAGTTGATTCAAGTCTTCTCTTTCTTCTTGGTCTTCTGTGTAGATGTGTCATCCATTATTGAAAGTCATATATTAAAGTCTCCCACTATTATGGTAGAACTGTCTATTTCCCTTTTCAAATCTGTCAGAATTTCCTTCATATATTTTGGGGCACTGCCAGTAGGTGACCTATATTTTTAATTGTTATGTCTGCTTGTTGGATTGACCCCCCTTTCTCAGAATATAGTGTCCTTCCCTGTCCCTTATAACAGTTTTTTACTTAAAGTCTATTTTGTCTGATGGTAATATAGCTACCCCAACTGTCTTTTGGTTGCTATTTGTTTGCACAGCATATTTTTTTTCCCATTCTTTCACTTTCAGCCTACTAGTGTCTTTGACTTTAAGGTGAGTCTTTTGTATACAGCATTTAGTTGGGTCATTTTTTTTTTTTTTTTTTTTTTAATCCATTCTGCCAATCTCTGGCTTTTGCCTGGAGAATTTAATCCATTTACATTTATAATAACTACTGATAATGCAGGACTCCACAAACTTTTTAACAATTTGTATCATAATCTAGGTGAGGGTCATTTGGTTGATTTGTCTCTTAAATCTCTTTAAATATAAATGTTTCTCTTTTCTTTCTTTTTACTTTCTCTCCTGCTGTTGCATCCTTGAAATTTTTTTATTGTTTTGGAGACCAGTTCATCTTTTGATGGTTTCCTGCAATCTGGATTCTGTGGTTCCATCTCACAGTGTCATTTAAAATCTTTCTCTGGCCCTTGCACTTCTGTAAATTAATAGGCCCACCAGCTCTTGAACTTATCTACTCAGTGGTTTCTCACTGTATGCTGTGTTGTTCGCTAAATAAATTACATTCATTTCTCACATTTCTCAGTTAGCCACGAGGCACTAAGGTTAAAGAACATGCCAGATCTTCCCCTTTTTCTTCTTCTGAGCCTCCACACTACTCAGCCTATAGCAAGTAGGTGTCTGGGGAAAACTTAACAGATTTTAGTGAGACTAGGTTAATTTGGAGCTGTTACCCTCACAAAGTACATTTTTCCAGACTTTAAGACATTATGTCTTTAGATATTAATGTGTAAAAAATGGCAAGTTGTATTTGATCCTGTGAAAAAAAATGTGATTCAGAAGAACACAACATTAAAGTAAATTCCCCCAGTATTAAATAATGCCTCTATAAAAAAGAGATGAGAAAGAGAAAAGAGAAATAATTTCCATGCCACCCTTCCAAAACCCCACCAGTTGTCTCATTTCCTATGAAAAGCTTTGTAAATTTCAAAGTAGTTGACTATAGTCATACATAACTCTCATTAAGTATAACTCCTGTCTTGGACATCAGCCTAGTGTTCTTAATGTTCACTTCAATAATGTATCTCCAGACATTAAACGTGGAACATTATTGTCCAAAGGTCGAGAAAACATTCCATCAATATGGAAATCACTTCTGGATCCCCAATAAGTAGCTATGGCTTTTGTTTGAACCCTGCTACAAGTCGAATGCAGAATGGCATTTTCTTCCAGGAGCAAATTCCGTCCATTCTTCTATTCTACCTCTACATGAAACCCACCACTTTCTGAGAGGCAGTTTAGTGATTTTTCCCCCTTTCACATCATCCTTTAGTAGTCATGGCTAGATTACTTGTAAGGAAATGCATGAAGATGAACATCACAAATTTTACTCATCTCTATCTCCTCAGGCTGTTTTTGTCCCACGTCTCAATTGAATTATATGTCCTGAATTTCCAAAGAGGTTCTTACACATTTGTTTCCCATTTTGATTGGATTAAACTTTCTGGTGGAAAGATAGAGACTTCTGGATCCTCACAAGCCCATATTTTATTCCACAATCAGAATATAAGGGAATTAAAGGAATCTGTCTGAAGATGCTACTAAAATAATACATCTTAAAAGAACAAGAAGAGAAAAATATGTTCATATGTTTTATTTATGTTTCACCAAAAACTCAGATTTTGAGCTGAACAAAAGATTGCTTTTTTTGTTCATCTGTGGTTTACACGAACTATGTAGTTAAGTTAGAGAAAGATTTTTCATGGTTTTAAGTAGATCAAAATAGACAATAAATAGAATTGAAAAATATTATGATCCTATTTTAATTCTTTCAAAGAGCTTTTGTTTTCATATTTTCTACATCGACAAAACAAAGCATTTAAAATAAAACAATTTAATGACCAGCAATTAATCTGGGTTAAGTGATTCACCCAGCTTAATTCTGTGAACAAACGGCTCCCTGAGTCATATACTAAGTGATGGGAATACAAAGGTTAGCAAAGACGCTTGTTCTGCTCTGGAAAAGCTCCCTTGTCGTCCAAGCTGGAGAGCAGACAATAGCCGCCTGTGTCATACTAGGAAGAGTACAGGATGTAAGGAGAGCATGGCAAAGGGTTCTCCCCCAGCCACCAGAAGTTTGCTCTCCTCCTCTTAGAGGCTTAACAAATGGCCCCTGCTCCCTAGCATTCCACCCCCACTCCTTTATCTCTCTTTATCTCCCTTACTTTGCCTTTTGTCTTTCGCCTTCCTTTTCTTCCAGTCCCCTTCGTTTTCTCTGAGTTGGCTCCTCCTGAACTATTCCACACCCTGGCCTGAGGTTTAGCCCTGGCAGTGGTCCTTAGCTTCTCTCCTGGTGACGAGGGGCTGGTTGGAGACTGAGTGGTGACTTGATTCAGTGTCTTTTATCCCACTCTTTTATTTTATATATTTTGATCTGTCTAAAGGCAAGATTTTGTTTAGCTTTCACCACGTGATGCTCTTCCATTTTGATATGTTGGGGGAGGAGGCAATGGGGGAAAGGAACAGTGGGGGAAAGAGTAGGATGAATAATTTTGAGTAATAAGAAAATTTCCCACATTTTAAAAATGCTTCAAATTCCCTTCCTTCACTCTCTTATTCCTGCAAAGACTTAAAAGCTGTCCTGTATTCTGATCAATGATCCAGCCTTTGCAACCATTCATTGGAAAGGATTTTAAACTCACTATTTTGTCACTTGTGAAGATCCCGCCCTTTAAGATGGCAGAGTGAAAGTTTAGTCATAAAGTTAATGACGTTTCCAGTGTATGCACACAAAAATACATTGTAAAAATCATTTACGATATGGCCTTTGTGTGATCAAAATTGTCATTATGAATGCTTCCAATAGAAAAATCTAAGATCTAATTGTGATCTTTGGGTTCCTTTGATTCTGTGATTGTAAGATTCTAAGGAACTGTCCTCATTCAAGTGGTATTTACTGCTTTCACTCTGTTCTGGGCACTGTGTCCTAAATTTGTGCCTCCTGGGTTCTGGCATCTCAGGTGAGCCCCCTTTGTGCTCATGTAGGGCAGTAAGGGACCCTTCCTCTCTGCTCGCTCCTTGCACCACAGTGCAGTGGTATCCTCTGGAACTACTTTTCCTATAATCTGTGCAGCCCGGTGGATTAAGTGGTGTACACTCACTGCCAGGTCGCTGACTGACTGGGGGCACTGAGCCTCAGTCCACCGGTACAGGGAGGATCAGAAGCTGGCCTGGAGAAGCTGGGTTTGGAGCCTAAGGCTAATGGCATAGAATTTAAGGTCTTCCCATCCTTCTGCTCCATTTTGATCGTTTTTTCTGTTTGTTTTTGTTTTTTAGGAGGTACAGGGTCTTGAACCCAGGTCCTCGTACATGGGAAGTAGGCACTCAACCACTGAGCTACATCTCCCCAATGACAATTGGGTTTTTTTTGTTTTTTTTTTCTTAAGATTTTATTTATTTATTCATTTATCCCCCCCCCTTGCTGCTTGTGCTCGCTGGGTCAGCCAACCACGCCGTGCGGGCAGGCCCGCCCTCACCAGGAGGCCCTGGGAACCGAACCTGGGGCCTCCCACATGGCAAACGGGAGCCCCACTGATTGAGCCACAGCCGCTTCCCAGACAATTGGTTTTTGCCATTTGTTTTGTTTGTTTTGTACCTGAGATTGAACCCAGGACCTTGTACATGGGAAGCAGGTGCTCAACCACTTGAGCTACACCTGCTCCCCCATTTTGGTTTTAAAGAATGAAATAGATGCAGGATTCGCCTTGAAAAATTAAGTGGGTTGGTGAACATATGATAATTTCAGTGGCTCAGAGGAAAAACAAAAGCAAGGAACTTCCCCAACCAAGCTAAGTTATCCTTGGGATTCCACAGTTAATTTGCACAGCATACTTTTATCTCTCAAGATGCAAATATCCTAAGAGGAACCATTATATAATGCAGGATTTCTCAGCCTCAGCACTATAAACATTTTGGGTTGGGTAATTCTTTGCTGTGGGCATTGTCTTATGCGTTGTAGCTTAACATCACCTCTGGTCTCCACCCTCTAGCTGCCGGTAGCACCCCCATTTGGAAGTTGGAGACAACGTCTCCGACTTGGTGAAATGTTGCCTGAGAGGCAACACTTCCCACAATTGAGAACCACTGCTATAATCTAATAAGCATGAGATTTAGGATAGAACACAATTGGGTTTGAATTCGTCTATTCACTGGCTTTGCAACTATGGGAAGATACTTAGACCCTCAGTAACAGTTTTTCTCCTGGAAAGAAATGGGTTTATAATTGTACCCACCTCTTCTTGCCCAGGGTATAGTTCTCTAAGATCTGTGTGCCAGTGGTTTATTGAGGTGGGCTTTCAGAAAAAGCACCTAAAAGGGAGGGAGGAGGGAAGCATGATTGGATAGTGAGTGAGGTTGAAGTTCCACAGAGGCCTCAGGCCATTCTGCAAGGAACTTGGGAGCCAGAATGGACCTTCGGACATGGTCAGAATTAGGGCAAGGAAACTGGCTTTTGGACTATGCATATCCACCAGTCCCTGGATGGGGACTTCCTGATGGGAGGGGAGGTACCCTTGGGCAAGGCAGTGCTCTCCTGGGAGAGTCTCAGCTGTGAGCCATCGGCATCCACGCCTCCCAGCATTCAGGTGCATTGACCCTGAAGGAGGGCTCCGGGTGGCACGTCACAACATCTGCACGGTCTGAGGGTTTCTGGGACGTGAGTGAGAATTGTGCCAAGCATACAGGAGCTCCCAGTCAGCACCCATGCCGGTGCCTGAGCGGATCGATTCCTTCCTCAGAGCAGTGCAAGGGTGCAGGCAAGGGAAGGGGTCTGATGATACCAGTTGTGTGGGGAGAATCAAAAGAGACTATCAAGGTGTCAGTGTGGAGGAGAATGCACTGCCTAAGAAGAAAATAATTTTTTAAAAAGTGTTGTTTCCCGTGGAAAATGTGTCTATTCACAAATTAATAAGAGAAACAACCCGATTACGGTATTGTAACCATCCTCTATTTCAAGACAGAGGCATTGGAGTTCCTTTGAAAGACAAAGTCTTCAAGGTGCAGTTTCTGTGCTGCTTTCTCCATGAAGCCATCCCCAGTCTACCCATTCGATATCATCTCTACAACCTCTGTATTCCCACCAAGCTTTGCAAAGCTCAGCTAAGTCGCTTGTCGTAGTCAACTTGTGCTGCATAGAACTATTTATACAGCTGTCAGCGTCACCGGCCTTTGATCTCCTGGAGGGCAGGGGCCTTATCCACTCATTTTTGCATGTTTCTTAATAGCTACGATAGTTACTTTGAGTTATCATCCAGTGAATATGAGTTGATCGAAATTGAACTGGTTTGCAGGCAGTTAGTCTTCCCCTCTACAGAAATTATTGACCTTTTGGTGAGTTGCATTTACTTTTTCCACTCAAAACAACGCTTTTGAACAAACACACTGGGAATCTAATTTGCCAGATTTCAAATATAAAGATACCCAAAAAATGAGTCTCAGGAAAAGTAAAGGAGGGAGTTAGGGAGGGAGGGAGGGAGGAAGGAACGGGGAGAGATGGGGAGGGATAGGAAGGAACTTTTAGTCTATAAAAACTGGATTGAAGGAGCAGGTGTAGCTCAGCACTTCACATGTACAAGGTCCTGGGTTCAATCTCTGGTACCTCAAAAAAAAACAAACCTGGATTGAAAACCAGTATACCTGTACTTGGTGCTGAGCATGGCACTGAAATAATTATTCCTCAAAGACACCTCTCCCTGCATGTCTCTTGGGATCTAACATACCTATGCAAATTACAGCAAACATTTTAAAACTACAGTTTAGAGGATGAACATGGACATGATTCTGAAACTGGCTTATATATTTGACCTTTCATATATATATTGTTTTGCAATCCCCTTAAGTACAAAGTCCTTCTGATAGTTTAATGGGCCCTACTTCTCTTCTTGTCCTTCCCAGATAATCCCCCTCCTGCCTCTGGCATTCTGTTTCCTGTACATTCCAACCTTCTTTTAGCTCCATTGCCTCCTCTAGGATTGTGAATAAACAGTACCCTCAGCCTGTAATACTTTCCTGTCCTCTGCATCCCTCATTCACTATCCCCTTCATCACCTACCTTCTAGAGTCTACGGACCTTAGCTGAGAAGACCTTGTTTGGAGGCATCTTGCCTTCTCAGGTCCTATTAGATTTGCATGGAAAATCTTACTGTGTGCACCCCAAATTCCTTGCATTTATGACCCATTCATTTAATTGTTGCTTAAACAACTTTCCTGTCCATAATAAAGGTTCTTAAACTCATCATACTGAGTGTGCCCACTTATAACAAATACTTCACATCTCCTTTACTATTATAAAATGAAATTCATGTGTAACCTACCAACACACGGGTTTTTTTTTGTTTTTGTTTCTTTTTACCAGGAGGTCCCGGGGATCGAACCCGGGTCCCTCCATATGGGAGACGGACGCCCAACCAAGTTCGGCCACATCCAACCCCCCAACACACAGTTTTGAAATACAGATATAATGCCCTAATTCTGTAACCTTTAACTAAAAACATGTATTTTGATATGAAAAGGCCTGGGCACAACTACATATGTATCCAGAATAAACTATTTGGATGTTTGTTTCTGGATGAAGAATCCCGTAATTGGGAGAACTACAAATGAGGCGTACTGTGCTGGGCACTTGAAAGACCTCTAGAGGCTTTGCAAAGTCAAGGCTCCGGTAATTACGTACAGGAAAACAGGCATTCCCAGTCATGTGGGGCATCAGACAGCTCTTCATTGGGTGGGATTGCTTCGTAGTTTCAAGAAAACATAATATCTCTGGACCCCACTGACTGCTTAAACTTCCCTCCCCTGTCAAAACTTGCAACAATCAATAGTATCCCAGAAAGGTTTCCAAAATGACCTCTAGAGGGAATTCTCATCGCCATTGCCTATAAAAAGCTGGAATCCTGAGAGCACATCAGTCCTGCTCTAATAATATTCCCAATGGCTAGCATAATTGTATGGCTTTAAAAAAAAAAAAAAACTAAAAGAAAAGAAAACTTGTTGAAAGAATGAAGAAGACATTTCCCTACGGGAAAACAGTTTATGGTGTTTTCTCTTTCAACACCTATAAGAGAATATGATAAAAATCCTGGCCCTTTCACCTGTGCCTTGCCGCTGGAAAGAAAAGATATTTTATTTTATTTTATTTTTTTAAAGATTTTATTTATTCATTTATCCCCCCCTTGCTGCTTGTGCTCGCTGGGTCAGCTAACCACGCCGTGCGGGCGGGCTTGCCTTCACCAGGAGGCCCCGGGAACCGAACCCGGGGCCTCCCATATGGTAAACGGGAGCCCTACTGATTGAGCCACAGCCGCTTCCCAAGAAAAGATATTTTAATATGCAATGTTGAACTACCCTTAAAGCAAAGAACAGAATATATAAAAATGTACATTAATGTCAACCTTAGGAAAATGCCATTTTAGAAATTATAAATACCACTCATCACTATATGCAACTAGTTATTATGGTAATTAATTATCATTAAAAGCAGCAAAGACTGCAAGTTGGATTTGCAGAAGCTGGTAGCTATTGTGAAGAGAAATTCATTCATTCATTCATTCATTCATTCATACACTTATTGATTTGAAACATACTTGGCCACTGTAACACTAACATACCAGAGAAAGATTTATTTACAGAGGCACAGTGGCATTTTAGCATTGCTCTTCGGTTCTTTTGATAGTCTTGAGACATATGCTTTGGAAACTGTTGTATAGTACTTGAATTCATAATTTGAGATCGACTCTGGTTTATACTCTTTCTGTATTGAAATTTCTCTGTCAAAAGCAGGGGTAATTGGCTTCTTAAATAAGAAACCAAGAAAAAAACACAAGCTGGTTTCGTCTGTTAGTTAATTCGCAGTCTGCTGGGGAAAAAATCTTTGTTTTTTTATGAAACCATGTTTTTAGTTCACACGGATTTCAGAAGCTTGCCACCATGAACCTGTCCTGGCATCTGGGCCTTCCTCATCTGTCCTTGGCTAACCTCGGGCTCCTTTTCTGGAACTTCTTCCTCTGAAGTCCAGGGCCAGCAGAACTGGAGCTCCTCTCTTAGAGCTGAAGCTCTAAGGCAGGGAGTTGTGTGACTTGTCTTTGTTCTGTTTTTTTTCTGCCTATTGGACCCCGACCCCCCTCCTTTTACGTTTTTTTCTGATCAAGTTAATTTGTTCTCTGGAACCCAGACCTAACCTCCAGTAAGCCTTCCCAGATCGCCTCCCTCTCTGCACAAGCTTCCAGAGATCCCTTCTCTGTGATACTTCCGCTCTTGCTTCTCTTGCCCTTATTAGGCTGTATTGATTCATTTAATTTCATGTCTGTCTCCTGAAATGAAATGTCCTTGAGGACTATGGCTTTCCTTAAATTAAGAATGAGTTTACTTTTTTATTGCTAAAGCAAATATGGCTCACGTAGAAAAAAAATTTAAATATAAGGTAAAAACAATTGGAAAAAACCATAATCCCCACCTCCCAGTGATAATCCCTGTTACATAGCCTTCCAGATATTTTTCAATGCATGATGCAGACACAAATTTTTTTAATATTTTAAAAACATTGGGTATATGCTTTACTTTAAAAATTGCTTTTTTCCCTCTAATGAGCATTTTTCTTTGACAAAATATAGATTCTTCTGCAATACTATTTTTGATGGCTGAAGAGTATCCATTGTGTACTTGTGCAGATATTTTAAGTAGTCCCCTAAAATAAGATACTTACATTATTTCCTCCTTTTGTCTTAATGAATAATAATTCACTATTCCTCAGAATGGAACATTCTTTATTTACTTACAATACATTTGTAGAAGTTTAGTTGCTTGGTCAAAGGGCGTGAACATTTTTTAAGTCTTTGGATAGTATTGCCATATTTCCATAAAGATTGTACTATATTCACAATCCCCCTAGCAGTGTATGAAAATTTATTTTACAGCATCTTTCCCCATCTTGGCAATTATCTTTTTTTAATTGTTGATAACTTATTTTTGGTAAGAAGTCACAGAGCTAAGAATTGTTAAATTCTTTGGTCTTCATTAGTCATTTTTTTTCCACTGCTCAAAACATATTTTCTGTGAAAACAATATAATACATATGTGTGTAAACTTATGCCTATTTTCTTAATTGCTGATTTCGAACTGAAAGATCTCGATACATTACCAGGCATTTATTTTATTTTACCTGCAGCTTTAACTGCTCTGCTATGTAATCTGTATGACTTTTGCCTTTTCTAGGTCTTTAGCATTTCACAATGCCCTTTCAACATGGCTGCAGACCTCTCTAAATGGGGAGGCCTGTCTAGAGCACCATGTCATAAAGATTTTAGAAATACCAAGCAGAAAAGGATCAGAGACCCCACCTACTCCAATCTCACTGCTTTACACTTGAGGAGACAGGGCTTTGTAACTCCTCCCAGTTGTACAAGCTTCTTGGAGTCAAAGATGGAATTAGAACCTGAAATTCCATTATATTGAGCCCTCTCCTCCTAGCAATGTCTGGATCGTGCTACGTGTTGCTAAGGTGTTTACTTTGTGATTCCAGTGAACCTAATGGGACTCAATGGACTGCTTTAAAAAGAAGCAACAAAACCTGCAAACATATTCCATCTAAATCATTTTCCACAGAGTCCTTGAGGGATTTTATTTCATCCAGGTACTTTGACCTTGTCACATTGGATGCCTTGTCAGTAGAATTCCTCCTTGACTAGTCTGGAAGTGCAGAATGTATAAGTACTATAAATAAATAATACTTTTCCATTCTCCCTTGGTTTCCTTTCCTGCTATAACATGGAAGACTTTTGATACTCCAAAGCAATGTTAAAACTGTGTGTTTTCAGGGAATGAACTAAAAATGCCTTGCCTTTCCAAACAAAGCACTTAGCTCTCTTGCAGAAGTGCTTGACTAACTGGCTCACGAGCAATATCAAATCTGGAAGGATAGTAGAATACTTTTTAGAGTGATATTTTAAAAATATACATAATTTTATCTAAATCTCTTACTATGGGAAAAACACCCACCGGAGATTTTTAAAATAAGGAATGTGATTGTTTCCTTTGCACATAAGCAGCAAGGTTAGCCAAGTTATGTTGATAGACTGTGTTCCCCAGTAGTAAGAACGTCCTGTTAGGTCCTTTGTGTGATTGGACCTGATTGTAGGGCTGTGCTGTGTAAGGGCTTAGGAGTCTCTACACCTAGCTGTCGCCCTGAGGGGGGTTGTTATTTTTGTTGATGGTGTTGGTGGTGGTTTTGTTTTTGCTTTTGTATTTGTTGTTTTGGTTTTGCTCTTTTTAATGTGAATTTGACCTATGACTCAGCTTTATCCAGAGCTTCCAGGCAATTGGACAGAGCCAATGAACCTCTGTGAAAGGAAATCTACATCGGGAGCCTCATAGAACAGGCTCACGCTGTTGGAAACATCTGGTTTAAACAAGTTCCATGATATTTTGTTTGCTGTAGAGTAAGGATCTCAAGTTTCATGCATGGTTGATAAATACCAAAATATTTACCTGTTTTATCATCTTTATGGTTTTAGCCTGCTTAATACAAAAGTATTGAGTGGGTATTAGGTGTGGGCCTTTGCTGATAATATATAACATGCATTTCTAGTTCAGCTTGTACCAAGCAACATGTGATGGTGACCAGTTGCAATATTCTTTTTCTTCCATGAGTGCAGATATGATATAATTCAACTTCTAGAGTTTAATCTCTGCTCTTTTTTTTTTTTTTTTTTTTTTTTTTTTCAGCTTGCAATTAAGGGGCAAATTTCCAATATAGGTATTTTCTTCTTCCTTCTTTTCTTCTCTTCCTCCATTTCCTCCTTTGTTCTCTTTATTCACCTCTGCTGTTTTTTTCTTCCACTTCCTTCTTCTCCACAATGAATAACTTGTTTTCAATTTTCTCAAGTTTCAATTTCCTTTTATACCAGAAGGAAATAAATCTAAACCTTAACAGTGTTTTTCCCAGCTGCTGAGATTACAAATAGGATTTTTCTTCTTCCTAACATTTTCCTACATCTTCCATAAAGGTTATCTATTACTTCTATAATAGGACAAAAACAATTTGATTTTAATGTCCTTAAAGATTTGAATTACACAGTGCTGAGAATTATCAGTCTTTTTGCATCTAACTTTAAATAAATGTCTGTAAAGAGCCATTTCTTCAAGGAATTGTGGAGAATTTGTTCCCTCCAAAAAAGAATCACTGATAAAATTCTAAATGAAAGATTGACACTTAATGGGTATCTGTTCTGTCCTAGGTGCCTCAAGACGAATGGGGAGGGTACCCAGCTGTTGGTAAAGAGGAGGAAATACCCTGCAGGAGAATGAGAAGTGGGAGCTACATTAAAGCCATGGGCGATGAGGAGAGTGGAGAGTCGGACTCTAGCCCCAAAACGTCACCCAAGGTAGCCATCTGGCCAGAGCCCCTGTTAAAGTCCATTGCACAGAGACCACTTGGAGATCACCAAACGTAAGAGCTACTAACTTGTCTTCCTTCCCCTAGATCACAGCTTCCTTTTTTCAGAACTATTCTCTCATCAAAACTATTTAACCTCAATTATTTATCAACTTAAAAAAACTCATGAGTTGAAAGTGTTAGATGCTATGGCCATTCATTTTCGAGGCCTATTTTAGTAAACGCTAACCTTTGGTTATTTGTTTATTACATAATAATTAAGGTAAGATGTTTGGGTGATTTCTATATCAAATTTAAAGCAACTATTAGCCACTGTGATCCGTCAATATCTTTTCAGATCTTTCAAATTATTTTATCTAGGATCACATGTTTCTATTTGTGTGACTGTGGTATGTATGTGTATGTAAAATTTATAATGGGGAATTTTTGTGTGTACTATAAATTTATAAGTGCAGTTTTGTAGGGAGCAGTTTATTGTGTGGAGGGCACAGGATATGAATTAGCATAAAAATTGTAATATATGCTTTATATGTTTGCCCGAAGATATGTTATTGGTAAATTTAATTCTTTTCACAATATAAAAAGATAAAATGATTTGAGAAATCAGCTATTCATATGAGCTATGCAAATATGACAATTATTTTAATAGTCATATTGCTGCATGTATCATCTCCTACCAGCTAAGTTTCAATGTAAATGCTGAGAACTGTCTAGTAGGTTCCCGCTCCTTTCACCCTGCAAGTTACCAGCTGTCCCCTGTGAATGGGAAACAACAGGGTGAAATCGCAACTTAATGCTTTCAAGTGTTGCTTACAGTTATTAATTGTAATACATAAAGTGTAACAGTGACGCTCCAATGATGTTATCTTTGTATCGTTCTCCACTCATGCATGGTGCACAGTTATAAGCAAAACAACTGTATGATTTCTTCTAATAAATCAAATAATTCATTAATGTTAGCTTGCAGGATGAAAAATACAAATTTTGGATTGCAACTGAATCTCATATGGAACAAAATGGGGAAGGAAGGTATAGATAGGCAAAGAAACAATTAGGAAACAATTGTTGTAAAGTTTTCTTAAAGAGCAGTAAGAAGTGCTATGGAAGTACAGAGACTAATTATTGGGCCCATGTACACCCAGCAGTGAAGTGAATGGATTCGACTAAACTTTGGTTTTCATCAAACTTTCATTTGAGGACTGACACATTTAAGAATTGTGAATTATCTGAAACCTCTCTACAGGGGCAAAAAAAAGCCCACATGCAAGAGATTTGCTTATTAGGGCTGGGAAGTCACAGACCACAGACCCCCTGATGCCCACCACGATCCCAAGGTTCTGAACTGCTGTATAGATGACTAACTCATTTAGAAAGTTTGTGTTTAAAACAAATAAATTGTGATTCACTGAATGATTAAGTAGCAAACTGTGAAGGAAAAAAAGCAAACCATGTTTTAACCCTGCAGGGATAACATTTTTTTAAGAATTATGATCATTATTTGTTAACAAAGCATCCTTCTCCTTCCCCATCCAGTCCCTTAACTAGCTCATGCTCTTGTGGCACTTTCGCTTACCATTACCTTTGCATTTTCCTCATTGTCTTGGCATTATTTATTTGTCATTGTTGCATGTCAGCCTCATCCGCTCAGAGGTTAGAGATTGTGTCTTATTCATCTCTTTATCTCAAGGACTTGTCCAGATTCTGGCACCTAGTATAATGCTAGGTGCCAATACTAGCTGTTCAGAAGATGGAGTTAAGTAGTATATATTTGTAAAGCCTAAATCACTACCAAGCAGAGTTAAAATTGCTGCAAAAGGTCAACAGAGTGATGAAGCAGCCAAGTGCACTTGATGGTAAAATCTAAATATTGACTTAACTCTTCACCATCTGAGTGTGGACATCAAGCTGGGAGTTCATCCACATATGGTTGACCAGAACATCTTAAACCTGATAAAATTTGGGGACAATAAATAAGCTGCCCAGCAGTTGCTCATATTCTGAATTCAAACTTACTTCTGCTTTTGGCTCTCTGCAGCACTGCCTGCTCTAGCTGCAGAGATAATCTTGCAGTTGGTTCCATTTGTCCATTTATCCAATCATTCATCAATCCACTCGTCAGTCCAACAAATGTTTAGGTGTTATGCTAAATTATATTTATAAGTGTTCTATTTCCTTAAATCTGACACTGCGATGCAGATAAGAAAATTAAGAAGGCAATTCCCTATCAAGTTTCAAGACAATACCATGACAATAATCCTCTACTAATCTGCAAAGTCCATGCAGCTCCCATAATAAGTCACTCTTTGGGGTTATTTTATTGAAAGATACTGTAAAAAATAATTTATGTTACTGGAAGCCATTAATTATGTTAGTACTATAACCTTTTTTTTTAAGATTTATTTATTTATTTATTTATCCCCACCCCCTCATGGTTTGTACTTGCTGTGTCTGTTCGTCTTCCTTGTTTTTCTAGGAGGCACTGGAAACCGAACCCGGGACATCTGATGTGAGAGGGAGGCACCTAATCGCTTGAGCCACCTCTGCTCCCTGCTTTGTTGTATCCCTCATTATGTTTTCCTCCTTGTGTCTCTTGTTGTGTCAGCTTGCCACATCAGCTTGCTGTCTTGCTCATCTTCTTTAGAAGGCGCTGGGAACCAAACCTGGGACCTCTCATGTGGTAGCCAGGAGCTCATTCACTTGAGCCACATCTGCTTCCCTCCTATTGCCTTTTACCATCTTAGTACAACATGTATTTATTTAGCACTTTATAGATTTCAATGTAATTTATTTATTTTCATGTTAAATACCAACTTTATTGAATTACTCAGTTGCAATCAAGAAACTGAGACTAGTTCCAAACAACCAGATTGTAATGTATAAGGGGAGATTGATGCAAAAATTGAGAATGACTAATAAACTAGACATAGTAGCGGTAATGATTGTGAGGCTTTTAATGACAACAGTAACTGCAGCTACCATTGATTATCTATTTTGTGCTAATCTTTATAAATATAATCAATATAATAGCTATATAGGTAGATACTGTTACTCAGGTTTTAAAAATGAGGAAACTGAGGCTCAGCAAGTCTACTTACCACGTGTAGGGTCACACAGCAGGTGGAAGTCAAATCCAGATCCATTTTACTTCACTAGACCACACTGCCCCTCCCATTTCACTAGTGTAGAGCCATATACTTAATCTTTAACTACATTACAAATGTGCTTGATACAATCATCATATATGGACTTTCATCTGCAGCCCCCTTAAATATTTTCACAAACTATAGCCTCTTTGTACCAGTGATTTTACATGTATCAAACTGCATTTATTAAACAATAATTAATCTGTATTTCCATTTTACTATGATTAAAAGCAGGATTAACTACTAATAAAAGCATCTCCTTACCTTGAGCTAACCAATGTTAAAATGCTGAGCTGATGTATTAGGTTGAACCACATGAAACTGCCCAACATGCCACCATTTCATACTGAACCTAAAAAAAACGAATTTTATATTGTTTGAACTAGCAGTTCCAGCCCAAAGAAAGGAAACTTGCTATTATAAATAGTGAGGGTAATCTTACTATCCATAAATGTGTGGTTTACATTAGATTGTGGGAGCATTAAAAATAGCTAAAGGAGTCCCTTCTGAAGATGTATACTCACCTAGGAATGGGATTTGCAGCCCACTGTTGTTCTGCCTGCTTGTGGCTGAATTGCTGCTAAGCACACCCACGTGCACACACCCATGTGCACACACACACACACGCACACAGTGTGATGGTAGGTGATAATAAAAGCATAAGAGACTATTGAGCAGTACAAAAAATAAGTGCTAGGGGATATCAGGTGAAGGGCTTTTTATTAGAAATTAAAGATGTTGGGAAGGACAGCTACCCCTGAGGCTTCTGCCTCAAGGGAGGAATACGCTTCACACTTCAGGGAATTGAGTCAGACAGGCAGCCAGAACGCAGTTTTGGTGAAAACTAAATTAAGGGAAACAGTCTGGAAAGCCAGTTGTGTTGGGTATATTAAAAAAAAAAAAAAAACAATTTCTTAGCTGGGCAGTGAGAACAACTTGGAGTCACGTTGTGGATTCCCAGGGCCTTGAGGAGGAGTGAACTGGCACCAGGTGCAGGAGAGCGACAAGGGCAGGTGCTGCAGCCAGGGAGAGAGAGGGGCCACCACCACCTGACTGCAGAGGCAGTGAAATAACAGAGCGCCAGGGAAGTCCAAGAAGGAGGCTGTCTGGGGATTCCCAGCTTAGCATACCCAAGTCCTGGAGAACAGACAAGTAATCACCGCAGTCAAAACTAACCTTCTCAGTCACCTTACAGCTTGTCCTGTGGGTTCCCGTAGAGGACTGCCTGCCGTTCCTCTCAGGAGCTGCCATCAGCACGAATGGGTGCTTTCACAGCTGCTCCACGGCAAGGAGGTGTGCAAATAATTTAAATGAACTTAATCTGATAGCTTGCCAGTGAATTCTGTAAATAGACACTGTCTTCCTTCTGTGGTTATTTTCTACCTAGCCTGTTTTAAACAAAACTGATACTTCTAAAATTGCACTTTAAAACATAATTGGAAACAATCAGATTTAACAGTACACTGACTATTTCGCCGCCTTTGCAGCACAGAGCTTCCCCAGCTGATTTATAAAATCTTTTAAAATACAGATTGATTCAAATTATAAAAATAGGAATTGATGTTAATTAAGGATTTTATTCTCTTCTTGGAATGCACAAACAACTTCTATTAACAGTATTTAAGAATGCAAATAAAATGGCCAGATAAACCTAGTAATTATACTTTAATTTTAATTTCATAGGTATAGATTTCTGTTCTCTTTATTGAATTATCATACTGGCACACTAAACTCTTGGGAGTTTTTATGCTCTGTCCAGCTCACTATCTAATAATATAAAACTGACTTTATTTGCAGTCCTTTTTAACTCTGCCTTGCTAAAGAACTGGGAGAAGACTGGATTTTTAATTGGCTGTTATCAGTACTTTTGGAGTCATATAATATAAAATCCCTTCTGTGGAGGCTGCAGATACTCTGCTTCAGAAATCTTGACCTCTTGGAACAATGCCAGAATGATTCTCTGAAAACTTTCTTGTCTCCCTGCTGTTAAATTGAGAAAAGAGAAAATCAGTGCTCTCATTAATTTCATATACACTCTTATTATACTTATAAGGACTTCCACGTTTGCTTTGCTATGTACTCCAGAATAGTGCTAAGTGATTGTCTGTCATTCTCCAAAGAAAAATAAAACTGGAATAAACAAACAAAAACCTCGTCACACCTGAGTTCCCAATGCACAGGGTGCTAAAGGAAGACTTACATGTACTGTACTGAAGAGATTCAGAATATATTAATTTAAGAAAGCAAAGTATAGAACAATATATGACAAGATACTTTTATATATTAAAGATGTGAGTATAAGAATATATTTCAGGGAAGCGGCTGTGGCTCAATCAGTGGGGCTCCCGTTTACCATATGGGAGGCCCCGGGTTCGGTTCCCAGGGCCTCCTGGTGAAGGCAGGCCCGCCCACACGGCGTGGTTAGCTGACCCAGCGAGCACAAGCAGCAAGGGGGGGATAAATGAATAAATAAATAAAATCTTTAAAAAAAAAAAAAAAAAGAATATATTTCATATCAGTTTGTATTACATAAAGAAACTATAGAAGAATAAATAAGAAACTAATTTTTTAAATGTTTATCTGTATGGGATGAGAGGGAAGGAGGTAGAGGACAACAGAAATGGGAGCAAGACATTTCAATATATACCTTTTTAATCTAGTTTTGATACCTTTAATTATGCAAATATATCACCCATTCAAAAATATAATGAACTAAAACTTAAATAGAAATCAGGAAATATATTAAATACATTGTGATTCTTCCATATGATGGAATATTAAATATCCGTTAAATTGGCATAGAACAGTCTCCAGTCAATTGCCAAGTTAAAAAAGCAGTTCAAAAGTAGTAGGTAAATGGAATTCCACTCCACCAAGAAAGCAGAAAGCTGGGAAGGCCACCATACCTACTCTAACAATGGGGAAAACGGTGGATAAACTGCAAGATGACAACGTTTTAGAAACCCATCAGAGAACTGAAGTGTCAGGGCAGCCACCTAGCTTGAATTCCAAGGAGTGACAGACCCCTCCAAGGAGAACTGGGATGAGAGGACTGGCTTAATGGCAGGAGAGGTGTCTGCGGCCGTAGACGAGGGTAAGAGGAAAGCAGCTAATACTTTAGTAGGTTGCTGAAAGCTGTATGCATAGAATCCTTGGCAGCACAGGCAGAAAGGAAGTTTGCAGTCACTTGCAGTCTTTCTTCCACAGACCCTGACTAGATGCTCACAAAAAAAGATTGGGGACAAGGGTTTGAGACATGCAAGAACCCCCTCTGTAGAGAAAGTGTGCAGGAAGGCATCAGCTGCTACTGCGGGAAAGGTGCAGCACTGTGCCCCCTGCCTAGAGCATTTTTCCACAGGGAGGAAAAGCCTTAAGTCGCTGGAGAGGGATACAGGTAAAGACCCATCACTGCTGGGGAAAGGATGGAGAGCAGTAGAAACCCTCTAACTCTAGTGCTGGGCTCAGGAGCCTAAACCAGTACCAGCATAGTTCCTCTACTAGGGAGGACGCAGGACAAATCTCTCACTCAAGAGCTGATACACATACAAGGCATAATCTGACTGCTGTGGGGAGGGGAGGAAGGTGCACTGGCAAATCCTCCCTCCCCTGAGGGTAGCACACAGGGCCTGCCTGACAGCAGAGAATCCCCCTTTCCCCACCACAAGACCAACAAGCACCAAGTGAAACGCAGCTGAGCGAAGGGGGAGTGTATGGCCCCACCATCAGACTAGCAAGCACCAAGAAACACAGAACTAGAAGCCAGGCAGTAACGTGGATGGAAACATCCTCAGCAGCCCAGGCACATGGTGATGGCCGAAAGCCAAGGATAAAGTGGGAACACAGAAAAACCCTTCAGTACCGCTGCCGCCACCCTGAGCAAAGAGCATCCCTATAGGAATTTAAAGTCTACCGGTGCACTGAAGGTAACCTAGCAACAGCAAAACTCGAACCGAGCTCGATTCATAATCAGGTTGTCTCAACTCCCCACACTGAAAGCCTGACAGACTCTGAAGCACACCCCTTTCTCAGCATTAATACGGTTTGCTTCAGCCTCTCCTGTTCTAAACATGATGACCAAGTTTTGATTCATTCACAGCTTAGGAGTCACAATAAAAATAAGAGAATAAAAACATTGTCAAGAGAAAAAGAAATCAGCAAGAGATTCAGAGATGACTACAGATGTTGGGTCTATCAATGAGAACTTTAAAATAACTATGATTAATATGATAAAGGATCTGATGGAAAAGGTGAACAACATGCATACATAAATGGGAAACTAGCAAAGAGATGAAAACTGTCAGAGTAAGAAAGAAATATTACAAATAAAAACTATAGTATTAGAAATAAG
Source organism: Tolypeutes matacus (assembly GCA_026826555.1). NCBI lineage: Eukaryota > Metazoa > Chordata > Mammalia > Cingulata > Chlamyphoridae > Tolypeutes > Tolypeutes matacus. The sequence continues at coordinate 6,146,485 of JAKSZT010054462.1, read as the reverse complement.
GAATTTTGTAGATGGGCTTATCAGTAGACTCAACATAGCTGAATAGTGATCAGTGAATTTGAAGATGGGTTCACAAAAACTATCCAAATAGAAGTCCAAAGAGAAAAAGAGTAGGGGAAAAAAAGAATATCCAAGAGCTGTGAGAAATTTTCAAATGGTCTGACACAAATAACTGAAATTCCAGAGGAAAACTAAACAAAGGAAATACGTGAAGAACTAATGGCTGTAATTTTTCTTAAAATAATAAAAGACATTAAACTACAAATTGAATCTCAGAAAATCTCAAGAAAGATGTCTTGAAGAAAGACATAAAAATCAGATACACTACATATAGAGGAAGGAAGATAAAATTTATAACAAGCTGTTCATTGTAAACTATGCAAGTCAGAAGTCAATGAAGTGACATCTTTAAAAGACTAAAAGAAAAACCTATTGACCCAGAATTCTAGACCCAGAGAAATATCTTTTTAAAATGAAAGTGAAATAAAGATTTTCTTACAAAAACAAAATCTCAGAAAGTTCATTGCCAGCAGACCTGTGCTACAAAAAATGTTAAAGGAAATTTTTTTAAGCATGGATGTGAAGGAGCACGGCAAGACAGACACTTGGAATTATACAAAGAAATAAAGGGCTCTGGACATTATAAAAATGATGGTAGATATTAAAGCATTTTTGTTATCTTTGATCACGCTAAAAAATAATTGATTCTTTATAGAAAAAAAATTAGTAACAAAGAACTTGGAATTTTTAACATGTTAAAATGTGTGATAACCATAGCACAAAGAATGGGAGGAGGGAATTGAAAGTATATTGTGAATTTATTACAGTATGAATGAGGTGGTATAATTTTATTTGATGGTGAACTCTCACAAATTAACAATGTCTAGGGCAACCACTGAGCAAATTCAAAAATATAATCTAACCAATAAGCCAATAGTTAAGACTAATTGAGTGTATAATAAAATACACTCAGTTAATGAAAAAGTGGGAAGAAAGGGAGGGAAAAAGAGAACAAAGGACAGGTGAAACATACAAAAAAAAAAAAACAAACAACAACTAGCAAGGTGATAAATTTAAGTCCAACCATATCAATAATATTATTAAATGTAGATAGTCTTAATGTCTCAATAAAAGACATTTGGCAAAAGCCAATATCTATTCCCGATAAAACCTCAGCAAACTAGGAATGGAGGAGAACTTCCTCAGCGTGATCAATGGGATCCATGAAAACCTACAACTAACCTTATATTAAATGGTGAAAGACTGCTTTCTCCCTAAGATTGGGAAAAAGGGCAAGGATGTCAGCTCTCAGCACTTTTGTTTGACAGTATACTGGAGATCCTAGCCAGTACAATAAGCACACATATAAATGACATACACGTTGGAAAGGCCTAAATAAAAGAGTATCTGTTTACACACAACATGATTGTCTATGTAAAAACTTCTGAAGAATCTAAAAAAAAAAAAAAAAATGAGTAGAACAAATTAGCAACTAGGTCAGAGGATACAAGGTCAGTATACCTATGCCAATTGTATTTCTATATAGTCACAATAAAAAAATTGAAAAACTGAAATTGAAAAGCACTACGAACACAACATAATTATAAATCTAACAAATTATGGGCAAGATTTTATGCTGAAAACTACAAAGCTTTGCTGAGATAAATCAAATAAAATGAAAATATGTTCATGGATGGGAAGATTCAATATTGGTAGGATGTCAAGTCTCTCCAGATTGATTTATACATTTCATTCAGTGCCAATCAAAATTCCAGAAGGCACTTTTATAGAAATCAACAAGCATATTCAAAAATTTATAAAAAGTTTTTAAACATCTCGAATAATGAAAACAATTTTGGAAAAGAAGAACAAAGTTGAAAGGCTCACGGTACCTGATTTCAAGAATTTCTCAAAAGTTACCATAATGAAAAAGTGTGGCAATAGCAAAAGGACACATCGATAAACAAAACAGAAGGAAGCAATCAGAAATAAATTTTTAAAAAGAACCTTCACCCATTCCTCACACATTTTACAAAAAATAACTTGAAACTTGAAATGAATAATAGACCCAAGTGCAAAGCCTATCATTTAAAAGTTCTAGAAGAATACATTGAAGAAAATCTTTGAACTTAGGCTTGACACAGATTTTTTAAAACAAGACGCAAAAAGCCTAAATCATGTAAGAAAAATTGATAAATTTGATGTCATAAAAACTTTCAGTTTTACCCCTTTGAAAGATGCTATTTTTTTTTTTTTTAATTAAAAGGCAAACCACAGATTGTGAGAAAACATTTGCAAAACACATATCTGAAAAATGCAGAGGATAAAAGGAATGGAAATAGATTAAGCATTATTTATGGCACGGAAAGGATAGAGGGATCGAGAGGTGACTATTAAAGGGTAGGTTTTTTTTAGGTTGTTTGTTTTTGGTTTTTGTTGTTTTTCTTTTCTTCTTTTGAGGTAATGAAAATGCTCTAATATTGATTGAAGTAATAAATGCACAACTCTGTGATTATACCAGATATCACTGATTGTACAATTAGATGAATTGTATGGTTTATGACTACATTTCAGAAAAATTGATTATAAAAACTTTTTAAAAGACCCTGAAGAACAGAAGCAGATGGGTGGTTGCCAGGAGGTGAGGTGCAGACTGACCACACAAAGGTGTGAGAGAGACCTTTGGGGTGGAGGAAACATTCTCTGCCTTGATTGTGGTGATGGTTACAGGACCGCATGCATTTGTCAGAATTCTTAGAGCTGTAGAGAAAGTGACAGGCGGGAGATTAAGCAACGGAACCAGAACTGGTAGAACCAGATCTTGCAGAACTAGAGGAGAGAGGAAGATGAAGTGAAATCATGTTCAGGCAGTTCCTCTGTGGTAAGAAATAAACTTTACTCTGATACAGGAAGGAGAGGGACATACTTCAGCCTCCTGACCCTTCCCTTTCTTATATATTCTTAGATATATTAAATATACATATTCTTAGATATACTAAAGTTCAAGCACTTTAAGAGTTAGCTGGCCCCGCCCAGCTTTTCCCTCCTCCTCCCGTGGATTGGGTGCGGTGACCTAATGAGTAACCAGCAGGAAAGTGCCTATCAGTAGACAGTTCCAAGAACAGCTCTAGAAGACGTGCTGGTCCATCCACCTGTCCCAGGAAAAGTGAACTACCTTTTTCTTCAAATGTGAATATTTGATCCAAAAATCTCCCGGGATTCGCTGGTCTGTGGCAGATGGTTATGCTGCTGTCAGGGAGGAGTAGGAGTACTCTTGAGTAACACCTCAGGTCTCAGTGAGAAGCCTTTTAAAGACGTCAGAGGTTATTTAGAATCCATCTAGAAAGATCAATCAAAGATCTCTCACAGCCACGTTGTACATTTCTGGCTCCACCAATCATGGCAATTTTCTGAATCCTCACATTGGGACTCCATTTTGAAACTGGACTATGGAAACCTCCTTCCCACCACTCAGCTCCCAGCACTTTTAGATACCATCTGGGGTGTTGACCAAAGCAGACCCCAAAACCCTCCTTCTCAGATCACAGCCTCATCTCCCTTCACATTCTCAGCTTTCTGTTTCTCACCGTCCATATCCCTGGTCAAACTTTCCTGAGTCCTCTGGCAGGTTCTTCATGATCAGATCCCAGCCAACCTGGCATGCCTTATTTCTCACTGTTCCCCAAACTTGAAATCTCTATCCCGGCCTGACCCAACTACTTGCAGATGCCTTGACACTCCTGTGGCCTTGCACATCCTTAAAGCCCAGCTCAGGGTTGCCTTCTCCTAGCATCTCCCTCGAGTTAGGTGCCCCTGCAATTATGCTTGCTTACTATTCTGTGCTTACCTCTTCCAGAGCAATTATTGTGATTTTGTCAGTTAAATTCGTGTGATTTCCTCTATGCTTATCTGATTTCTCCAATAGTCTATATGTTCTTTGACGGCAAAAGACATCATATTTATCATAATCTCTGTAGTGGCACTACGTGCCATAGTATATGGACTCCATACACACTGAATGAATGAAAATACTTTTCTAGGGATCATTGCCAATCAATTTAATAATTGAACTGCTATCAAGGACACCCATAAAATACTCATTTTTAAATTGTCTAAAAATAAAGATCATCAATTTAAAAGATATGTGTAAAGCTGATTCATGTTTGCCCTATTTTTTAAACTCTTTTATGTTTTTATTTTATATTTTTTAAACCAAATGCTAGACTCCTTGAAAATATCACACACCTTAAATGTGCATTAATAGGGAACCATATGCTCCCATGGAGAAGCGATCCACTTTCACAGTTTCCACTGCCACCTATAGGCTAATGACTTCTAGACTTTTCATTTCATTTGGATGAAACAGGAGAGTTTTTCTGTGCCGGGTTATGTTGAAGCTGTTTCCAGCACTAAAAGTGTGAATTTGCAGCTCCATGGATTCCAACCACCTAGATTCCCAGGTAGCTGAAAATGACTCCTAAATATCAGAGGTACAGGTATCTGAATGGAAGGTAGAGGTCTGAGAGTGTAAGAATGGTACCAGGCTCTCTGCCCCTCAGTCCTCTGCCCATAAGGGAAGCAATCCCATTGCAAACTTTGCAGACTCAGTAGGAGTCTGTCGGTGAAGGCAGCTGGACCTGCTAACCTTTCATTGCCTGCATCCATTTATTTAATTCATGGCTTTTACAAGTCATCTTACTCACACATCTCTTAATTTCATTTAAAATTGTTTCTCTAGTAGGTTCTTAGATTTTATTTTGATTTTATTTCTTTTTTGTTTTTTTACACACACTATAGTCATTCTAATTTTTTTCTCTGGTTGTTTTTACTTTTTAAAAGCTCCAATTTAAAATTTCTAGTCTCTTACTTCAGTATCTTATTGTTAGCCTACGGTAACCAATAGTGTTCCTTGTGACAATCAGTTAAGAAGGAGGCTCCTAAGACCCTAGCACTTCATTTGTTCAATGATACCCATTAGAATGTCAGCCCCCTGGGCTGCAGCAGGATTCCTAGTCACTGAGCACCATCCAATCCCTTTTTGAGGGAACTGCACACTCAAAAATCCATAATCCACAAAACACACAACCATTTTTTTAAACCAACTGTGCCACTGCAGGCGCAAACCAGAAGTGCGGCCGAGGGAGGTCATACCCTGTGGGAAGTTCCCCTGGTAGTATGCCTCGTCTGGCCTTGTTGCAAAACCTGGTAGCACTGACTCTCACAGTAGAGCCTGGCAGTATTATAGCCAGGTTCCTGGGGTACCATTCATTCATTTATTCATTAAGTTAATTATTAAATTGATTTTAAAATTAATTATACTCATTTTAAAACATTAACACAATACATAATTGCATAAAGTAAAAGGGAGTATCCATTGCCAACAATTTTATGCTTTCCTTCCAGGCCTTTCTGTATGCATATAAAAATGTATTTATGTGCATAATTTTTAAACAAAAATGGGACCATACTATGCATATTATTCTATCGTTTCCCTTTTTCCCCTCTCAACTATTTTATTACTTTTTATATTGCTGTCAAAATTACCACAAATTTAGCAGCTGAAAACAGGAGAGATTTATTATTTCACAGTTCTGTAGGTCAGAAGTCTGACACGGATCTTCCTGAGCTGGAATCAAGTCGTCAGCAGGGCTGCGTTCCCTTCTGGAGGCTCTAGCGGAGAAGCCAGTGTCCTCGCGTGTTGTCGCTGTTGTATGACAGAGGTTCCCGTTTTCTTGCTGACTGTCGACCAAGGGTCATTCCCAGTTCCCACAGCCCACTAACCTGCTTTGGCTCATGCCCCCTTCTGCATCTTCAAAGCCAGCAGTGATAGGTTAGGGCCCCAGGATGCTGCTTTGAAGGGTCCGTGGAATTACCTTGGGTCCACCTGTATAATCCAGGATACTTTCCCTATATTAGGGTCATCTGATTAGCAACCTCAATTCCATCTGTAACCTGAATTCCCTTTGGTCATGACATATCATAATTCATAGGTGGACACCAGGAGGTGAAGGTGATGGGGGCCAAAATCCTATCTACCACAACTATCCATCATGCATCTCCTTCTACAGACCTAGCTCAATTTTGTTAGTGGCTGCCTAGTACTTTAACATATGGAGATACTATAATTCGTTTATCTGTTACTTTATTGTTGGGGAATTGCCTCTGTTTACATTATTGCAAATATTGTTTCAAATAAAATATTTCTATGTGAATATGCAGCCACCAACATACTTATTGCCAGCATAGTCTTTTCTTGGCAGCATCGAAGGGACATTCTCTTGAGGTATGGCTCCCACTAAATCTATTATCCTCACCAGTAAGTCTAAGAAGAGTCAGACTAGAATGAAGGGTATTCACAATTGGGTTTTTAAAATGGGATTATCCGTGAATAGTTTAACCCTCTACCTCCATAAAATCCTCCATAAAGTTCAAGTTTAGAATTAGGTTCAATTTTACCTCATTGTGCCCCAAGTCTTATGAGTTTGCCTCCTATTTGCTCTATATTTTTTATTTGGTACAGTCTCTGGAAAGTTAGGTCAGTACTTTTGTCCTATTTCCCATTCCCCTAAAAACATAACAGGATGCCGTCTGAGAAAGATCATAGTTCTGAAGAACTGCTTGATAAAACTTTGAGTCTTGGGTCACATGGAGAATCTCCTCATTTTATACAATCTAGGCTTGCCCAAAATCTCCATTTCTTTGCAGAAATCCATTGCCAACTCAGTCATCTGCATAAATCATTCAATTTCATGAAATAAAGATCTTATAAAATACTTAGAGATTTGGTAATCAGGAAAAATAACATAGCTATAGTGGCCTGTCAACTTCAGGGGAGATGATTGTGAGAGAAGAGAAGGGTGATCTGAGAAGAGGCCAGTGAGCATTTTAAGGACCAGCTCACATAACAGCTCTTGGATTTACTTATTAATTTCCTATTGTTTTCCTTTTTTCTAATTCAGTAATTTCTGCATTTACCTCTTTCCTTTTGCTTTCATTAGATCTATTTTGTTGTATTCTTCAGTTGAATGCTAATTCAGTAATGAAAGTAAAGTGTTTAAGACTATGAATTTGACTAAAATATGTCTTTAGCTTCATCTCATATGTATTAATATGTGATACCTTGTTATCACTATTTTATAGATATTTTGAAGTTTTAATTTCGAGTTCCACTTTCACTGAATTTTGAGTTGGGTGATTTGAGTGAAAGAAAGATGGGGTGACTAGGATGAATATAGACACTATTCATTTTCTTTAAATTACTTTAAAAAATTTTAATGTATTTTAAATTTTTAATGTAAAATTAGAATGTACACAATTCCTTGAGTCCTGGCTACTTTTTCCTTTTGGTCCTTGCTTTTGGTAGTAAGCTACATTAAGAGATATAGATAAAATATGATCATTTTCCAAGTTTTCCCATTTCTGACCTCACATTCTCCAACAAGTCCAGTCATTCCTGATAACACAGCGCCAAAAGGCACTTGCTAACTCTTCAGTCTGCAAGGAGCTATTTTTGTGCATTTTTGCTGCTGTTTGTCCAACTACAGTTCATGCTTTATGGTACCATAACCCAGGGCTTTATGTGTGCTCGTCCCCCGATTTCTGGCTTCTGATGTTACCGACAAAGAACTTTTCACCTTTGAGCAATAGGTTGAAAGTAGCCATTCCTTAAGCATGAATCACTTCCTTTACTCGTAGACTTCCCAATGTCTAACAGCCTTAGCCCAGCTGTATCTGTTAAATTCTTCCATAAAAAGTCATAAAGGGTTTCTGTTCACGATGAATCAGAATTGAGTGGCTGTCAAAGTACCGACCTTGACGCTTACGGCGAATGCACTGAGTTAAGAGAATAGTGCAAGACAGAGGCACATCTGTACAATTAGAGGGCACAATTAAGTAAAAATTAAACCTAATTCTAAACTTGAAGGAAATTAGAGATTTGAAGTACAAGAATTGCCTTTCATGACTTGAAGATGGAGGAGGCCACGTGGAAAGGATCTGAGAGCAGCCTCTAGCAACAGCGAGCAAGAAAATGGGAACCTCAGCTATGAAACCGCAAGGAACTGAATTCTGCCAAAATCTGAATGAGCTGGGAAGCATATTTTTTCCCAAAGACTCCAGGTAGGAAATGATTCTAGCTGACACCTTGATGTCAATCTCGTGACACTGTGACCGGACCCCCAATCACATGCTGGACTTCTGAACTACAGAACTGTGAGCTCATAGATGGGCGTGGTTTGAAGCCAAACAAGTTTGTGGTAATCTGTAATGCAGCAAAAGAAAACTGATACAGGTAGACATATTAATAATGGTTTTCTATGGGTGGTAGATTTATGGCTGATTTTTATTTCTTTTAAATATTTTCTAAATTTTCTACCAAAAAAGCATGGACTCGTGTTCAAATGAAAAAAGATATTGAAAATCAGTTTCTTTGTCTTCTAAGCCCCCTAGTCACCCATAAGTACTGTTTGTTTGTTTTTTTCAATAATAATACTGCATTTAAAAATGAATTATCCTTGTGTTAGAAAGTAACCATAGCAATAAATTTATGCTCAGCAGCTTTATTATACTTCTCAGCTATGAATCAAATTATAATTTTAATTTTATGTGTGTTTTAGAGTCACAGAAATGAAATTTAGTCCCAATAAACTTTTTGTGTTTCTAAACTTACTTTAAATGAGAAATGCAATAATAGAATGCTTATAAATAGATAAATGTCCTTGGGTATCACAGCCTTTTTATTATGACCAAGGAACGCAGTTTCCTTGATGAACTATAAGAAATGAACATTTGAGCATTACTAAACTAGAATCTCTCTAAGAATTCTTCCAACTCCAAATTTTATCGTTTATGTTCTGGAGGAGAGAAGCACTCATCATTAGCCAAGATAATGAAGTAAGCATAAAATAGCAGTGATATATATATACATATATTTGTAATTATTAAACCTTGTTTCTAGAAGTCATTTCAAGTTCTGTGGTGTTTTTCTTTGGCTGGAATCTTTAGCCAAACATACTGTAATTTTCCGATAACTGAATGATGATGTCTGTTTTTCCTGTCAACTACTGAGAAATATATTACTTAATTGGAATCTGATTTCTCTTCCTCAATTATTTATCTTTAAATCAACTTATTTGGCTATTTGTTGTGATTCATTATGAAAACAGAAAACTTTAGGTTTCCAAAACAAAGAGGAAGTTCTATCCCACTCGGAATTAATTTCATAATTAACCGAGTTTTACAATTATTCTTCCAAGAATTGTAATTGCCTAAAGTCTTGTTCTACCATCCTCGTTTAAAATCAGAATCCCTCTCCTCTGCTACTGAGCCCTGGCGATGGACAGTGCTGCTTCTCCATCCCACTTCTGTCACTCTTGCTGCTCTGGTCCCAGTAGCCACTCTACGTTCCTGAGTCCCCAGCCTTGGTGCAGACATCACTGTCGTGGTCACTATTGGCGACCGGTGGGTTTCTATCCCTTTAAATCATTCTTTAAGCCGTCCAGTAGTCATCCCAAATGGTGTTGAAGGGCCAAGAAAAAGATACGTGATTCTAGTGCTGGGAGTATCGAGGAGCCTCACAACATTGGGATATTAAAATGAAAATATTTTATACTTTTTTGCCAAACTTGGGAACCATTCTCATCCCAACAGCTGCAGTAGTGGACATGCCTAAGGCTCTCTTAGGCTGAGTGCATGAAGTTACAGGCACCTAATACCATCCAGACAACCTTGATGCTTTTAAAACTTCAGTGGTATATTCAAGGCTCTTTTCTTTCCCTCCCCCTATAAAGGCTAAACGTGAATATCTGGGGACTTAGAGCAAAAGGGATGTTACAGCATGAAGGTCAACTCTCACACATCTTCCTCTGTCACTCGCTCTTCCCAGTGCTAGCTCCTTCACGCTGGAGTGGGGAAGAACGAGAGCATCTTGACTGAGCAAGATTAAAGTACTTTCTTGGTTGGTTGCCACTACTTCTCTTATGGATGGTTCTTTGGCTGGTGCATTTTTCAGTTCTTTTGAGCATCCTGAGGGGCGGTCTTCTGCTTCCATTGTTCAGAATGGACGAGATGGCTCAGTTTCCCCTCTTCCTGCCCAGCACCCTCTCTATTCCTACACTGCCTAAGGTTAATTCCCACAGCCTCTTTTCAGATCCCTGTACCCACTGGGCAGCTCTCTTTGAAGAGCAGGGTGGGTAAAAGAACTCAACCCTAGACACTTTCCAAATGTCTACTTGACCTATGAGAAACACACATGTGATTGCTGTACCAAAAGATGGATGTGCAGACTAGTTCACAACTGCCCCATCGCTCAGGCCTGCCACATCTCTCTGGCCATCTTTCAAGCCCCAGAGGCATCCTAGCTCATAAACATTAAGATAAGAGAGCCTGGTCAGTGCACATCAGAGGGGAGACGGGATGTTCAGCGTCTCCTGGTCTTTATAAATGATTTCCTGTTGCCTTCTCCTTGGCTTCATTGGAGGGGAAGCATTCCTTTCCCCTCTCCCAACAGAAGGCCAAGAATAATCCTCTGCAGGCACAATATACTCTCTCAATAGTAGCCTCTGCCAGTCTCCATATCTGACCTTTATATTGACTGGTGGGTGGAGCCGAGGAGGAGATTGCTGTGGCAGTGTAGAGATTTTTCTCTTGACATGAAGGAGGAGGTTGTCCTTAGCAGCTGTCAGTTCTCTGAACCTAGAATATAGTGTTCTTAATGCCCTGTGTCATCAGCTTTGACTCTTGAATATTATTCCAGGACAACAGGAAAAATTTCACTCAGCACTGAATACCCGAGGTTTTTACAGGTCTCTACAAACACAAGCTCACATCCACAAATGTATAGATAATGAATGATATTAATTGAGTACATCTATATTCTAGGATATGCTATGTGCTTTACTTGTATCACCTCATTTAATTCACAGCAATCCTTCATAATCTCCATATTATGTATGAGAAAATTGAGGCTAAAGAAGGTTAAATCACTTGCATATTTCAAACAGGAGTGAGTGTGTGTTGGGGGCCGCTGACATTAGGATTTATACGTAGGCCACTACCCAAAAGCCTTTGCGCTTAAAATGACTCCTTCATATCATTCAGGTCGCAGCTCAAGTGTCACCAACTCAGAGATTATTTCTCACTACTTAACTGAAATTAGTACACATATTTGTCCCTGATACTCAGTCCCTCTCAAAATCATTTTTTTCATAGCACTTATTACTACAGGAAGCTATCTTGTTCATATCTGTGCTTATTTACTTTTTCTATTTCTCCATCTTTGCCCTACTATCCATCCTCTAAACCCCCAAGAAAAAAAATCTTAGCTCTATGAAGTCAGGATCTTAGTTGGCTTGTTCCCCTCATATCTAGAGCAGAACCAGACACACAGAAGATACTGTGTAAATATTTGATGTTGATTCTAGAGCCCATGCCTGTGCCTCTACATAAATAATTCTAATATGATGTGTAATACAAGGTGAAAGTGTCTAGGAAAGGACAAAGATAAAGAGTTATAGATTTTCAAAGAGATTCCTCCCGCCAATATTGATAGACGGAGGATAGGAAAAGAATTGAGGAACGAGGTGGCATTTAAACTTGACCTTCCATACGCAAGTACTTTCCCCCCAGGATAATCCTTCAGCTTTATTCCATTGAATAACTGATTTCACTGTGAATCCAAGCATCCTAAATCACATCCATTCTTATCATCCATAGCTCATGTCTATTTACTTATATCTAGCTGCAATGGATTTATAGCTACTCGCTATTAGCACACTCCAAGCCAACTTCACGTAATGGTAGTTGTTTTCTGATCATAACTCACTAGATGTCACCAAGAGTCAGTTGCGTCCAATCCATATTTATCAAGGTTCTCAACAAAATTCTCCTTCCTTTGCTTCTTATTTCCCTAAGGTTGATTATCTTCAGTAAAATTCTCTACTTTAATCATGAAAACCCTCTGAAAATCTTCACATGCTATTTTTTCACCACTTTCTCAATTCTTTATTTATTAAAGATCAGTCTAAATTGTACTTCTCTTCCCTCTCCCAGATCATGTGTTCCCTATGACTTCACCCCTTGTTTTATCCACCCAGGAATGTCCTCCCTAAAACGAGAATGTGATCACACTGCACTTTTGATCCATAAAGACATATATTATAATGGCGTCAACATCCCATCAACATTTGGAACTGAAAGGAACCTTCATTATCGTTCTCATCCAGCCAGCCACAAACTTTTCAAATACAGGATTTCCCTCCCAGGGGTCCCATTTCATTATTGGATGACTATTGGAAAGTTCCCATTGTGAGGATTTTGATTTATGACTATTGAAAAGTTCCCATTGTGAGAATTTTCTATTTACCATTTACCAGTACAGTTATTCTTGTTTTTTAATCTTCTGATCCTTTCTCTACTTCCTGATTAAATTATGACCTCCTCAAATGGAAAGACAAATGCACTCAATTCTTTATATTATCCCACAGTATTTGCCATGCAGTGAATGCTCAATGAATGTTGTTAACTGACTAGAGTACCATTTATGATCTTTTACATGGTACAGTTGCACTATTACATTAGTTTCAAATGGATGAACATTTAGTGAACACTTTAATTATCTACAATCACAATAGGATGGTAGTTTTTTTTTTTAATTTTTTAAAAATATATTTAGATTACATAAATATTACATAAAAAATATAGGGGATTCCCATATGCCTTGCTTTCCACAGCGCCCACATTTACCCCCATTAACAATGGCCATCATTAGTGTGGTGCATTCATTGCAATTGATGAACACATTTTGGAGCATTGCCACTAAGCATGGATTATAGTTTACATTGTAGTTTACACTCTCTCCCATCGCAATTCTGTAGGTAATGGCAAAATATATAATGGCCTGTATCTGTCATTGCAGTGTCATTCAAGACAATTCCCAAGTCCCTAAAATGCCCCTGTGTTACACCTGTTTTCCCTCTCCCTGACCCCAGAACCTCCACTGCCTCCACATCAATGATATAAGTTCTTCCTTTGCTAGAATCATAATAAGTCTATAGTAGAATAGCAGGAAGTCCACTCCCGTCCATAGTTCATTCCCCAGTCCTGAGGATTCTGGGATGATGATGCCCACTCCACCTCTAATTGAGAGGGGGCTTCAGTCCCACACGGCCAATGGATGGGACTCTCTTGCTTGCATTTGTAGGCTTTCTCAGTTCCTTGGTATGGTAGTTGTCCATCATCACCTCCTTGTTAGTTGTCCTGGGTGAGTCCAATGAACTGGAGAGTAGATGTTGCAACTCCATTGAGGCTCAGGGCCCAGCTGGCACATGGACAGCCCAAAGATTCAAGTCTGTTGGACATAACACCTACCAACTCCAGCACTGACTATAGGTTCAAATAGAAGGGACCCAAGAGCCATGTGTAGGGAAACCACAACTGAGTCTAATTCTGTCACACTGGGGGGCACAAACTCCAAAGTAGGGCCCACTGAAAAGGCACCAAACTCATGAGCTATCTGCCCTGACCATAGTGCCTGGGTGTCTCCAGAGCCCTCAGGGGCCCCGCTATTTGGGGTAGTGTCTAATTTGGCAGTCAATGAGATCCTGCTGAGACATGTATAAGCGTAACCTCTGGAATGACCTCCTGACTCACTTTGAAGGTTCAGCCATATAAACTCATTTGTCTTTACCTTTTCCCCCTTTTAGTCAAGGTCTTTTTCCAGTTGTATTGCTAGTTGATGCTTGGTAGTAATCCCTCAGTGCCAGGGAGGCTCATCCCTGGGAGTCATGTCCCATGCTGGGGGGAAATTATTGCATTTGTATGCTGAGTTCAGCTTAGACAGAGACCACATTTGAGCAACAAGGAGGCTCTCAGGTGGTAATGCTTAGGCACCCTATAATACTATGCTAAGTTTCTATTTCAAGAGTAAAGGTTCATAAGCACAGTCATCAATATCAAGGGCCCATCAATTGACCATCCTCCTTCACCATCCATTGCCTCTGTACATGGATTCTTGCTGTTCCATCAGAGAATGTGGCAGAGCCCCCCAGGATGGGAATTCAATATTCTTTCGGTTTTTGTTTGAATCTGTACCCACCATGATGATGCCCCCTGAACATTTGAACAAATTTTTATGCCTTATATGTATGCCCAGGTGAACCTCCTCCATGTATCCCCCTTCACTGACATCCCACACAAATGGTCCTCCCCTGCCACAGTTGTAACCCTTCTGTGATCCAAAATTTCTTAAAAATGAAGCCAATAAAATAGCCAAATACAATTAACAAGAAAATGAAATAATGATAGTTTTTAAAATAGGAATTAAAATACAAAAAAATTTTTTTTTTAATTTGGGGTAAAAAAATAATGAAAAAATATTTAAATTTGTTTTTTACATTTTACCTTTCATCACTGTAAGATCTGTTGTCCTATATGTGCAGTGACATTTTCTTCCATTTATTCTCCCAATGTCTTACTTTTTTCATTTTGTCTCCAAAGAAGTTTTAGGTCACAGCAAAGTCATGTACAGAATATAGGGGACTCCCATATATCCAATATCCTCCCCCTTTTCCCCCTTCTCCTATTAATAACATTTTATATGTAGATGGTACATTTGTTACAGCTGATGTACAAATATTGAAATATATCTACCAGCCATGGTCAGTGGTTTACATTATGGTTTATATTTTGGACCAATAGGATGTCTGGGAATACTCAAATTATGTGTTAAATTCAGTATTAGAAAACATTTCAATAAGAAAATCATTCTTTTTTATTTAAGTAGCAGGTACCTCTTATTTTACAAAATGGTAGGTAATCAAATATTTAATTTTAAAAATCAATAATCAAAAAATATGATTGATGTGAAAAAAATGAAAACACATATTTTACTACCTCAGTGATATGTAATTTAAATGTTAACTGAGAACATAGCTGTAAAAAAAGTAGCTATTATTGAATAATATAGAATCATTTCACCAGCACATAACTCTTTCTTAGTACGTCCCATCCTACGTTGAACTCTTCTGTTTGTCTCCGCCATAGACTTTACTGTAAATTCCTTAAGGGCAAAGAAGATACCTTAGTTATCCTGACACAGAGTAGGTGCTTACTAATAATTTAATGAGCTGAGTTGTTTAGAAGGTAATTTTCAACTGGGGCCAATCATGTGGAATTCTTGCTGATAATACTAGGGAGCTCTTGCAAAGTGCTATTTTCTCTTAACTCTGTATTCCAGTCATCTTGTTTGTGGGGCTAATAATTTTTTTAAAAAATTTTTCCTGAAGGTCAAACAGAGCTAGTGAAGAATATAGAATAAAGTAGCAGATTTCTATTTTAGAAAGATCAATTTGGATGTATTTCAGAGGATAGGATGGATGAGGCAAGGCTGGGCAGACACAATTAAGTGTCTATCGAACAATCTCAGTGAGATATAAGACACTGAATTAGCAGTGGCAGGGGGAATAGAGAAAATAGGTCAGATACTAGAGATGTTAAAAGGATAGAATTGAACAGGACTTAGTGAATGTTGAGAGGCATCCAAGAGGAGCAGGTACAGGATGACACCTGAGAGTCTGACTTGCATAGGATTGATGGTTTTTTTCAATGGGACAGGGAATACAGGAGGAGCAGATTTAGGGGAAATACACCAAGTCCCGCTTTGGGCATACTGAGATTAAAATGTTCAGAAGAGTAGCTTCTACCAGCCTAGATGATCCAATAACAGACCTACAACAGTACTGCAGATCTAGGTCACTCCTCAGATCTGGATTTACCGGATCTACTGCTGATTACTGAATAATGCTGCTCTCTGCCTGCTGGACCTGTGGTGGATTGTACTTTCTTGCCCCTGTGTGGTTAATTGGGGGCATGTGATTTAGTTTTAGCCAATGAGTTTTGAGTGGAAGTGATGTATATCCTTTTTGAGCTGAACATTTAATTGCCAGTTTGAGACCCTCCAGAGCTCTCTTTCCCTCTGCCATTGTGACCAGTAATTTCTGGGTAGTGGCAGTTCCATTAGACTGAGTCCCAGAGTGAGGACAAAAATAGATCAGAGGCCCCAGATGAGTTACAATGAAGGTGTAGTATAAGTGAAAATGAGCCTTTGTATTTGGTGTCACTATTATGGAATTTTTAAAAGCAGTTTTATTCACACATCAATATTGAGGAAGTTTTTGTTGCTATAGCATAACATAGCATATTCAGATGGACACAACCAGGATCTATATTTGGAAATTATCAATTATCTTGCTTCCTGTCAGCTGTTACAAGGGAAAAGGGAAGGATGGTCAGGAGGCTTCTCTTCACTGAATTCTGACAGCACAACCAGGTTTGAATCTCAGCTCTGGCCAGACAAAAACACAAGAAAGCAGAGAGTTGAAAGAAACACCTCCAGGGAAAGGTGTGTCAACGAGCTCCATCTACTGGCCACTCTGGAAATTGCATGGAGAAAAACTGCTTTTAGGTCTCTGTTAACCTGAACTGGAAAAAAATCTGCGACCTATTAGTGAGTCCCTGGCCCAATTTTGTAACTAAAGCTGGGCAATTTTAAAGAGTTAGAATAAATTGAACCAAAAATCAAAGGAGAGATGTAAGAAGAAAAAATAGGCAATAGAGGGAAATTGACCTTCAGAGTAAATGCACTAACATATTCAGATACCTAGACATCAGCAAAAACTTACAAACCATACTAGGAAACAGGAAGATTAGGCCCAGCCAAAGGAACAAACCAAATATCCTGAAGAGATAGAGGATTTAAGATATTCAATGATAATCACACAACTGCCCTATATCAATTAAAGAAATTGGAAGAGAACATAACTAAAGAAATAAAGGATATTAAGAAGACACTGAATGAGCAGAAAGAACAATTTGAAAGCCTGCAAAGAAGTTTAACAGAGCTTATGGAAATGAAAGACACAAATGATGAGATTAAAAAGCAGATTTGAATTGCTCAAGGACAGAATTAGTGATTTCAAAAGAACATCCAACCTGGAAAATACAGGAGATCATAAAGAGAAGAGAATGGAAAAAATGTAAAAGGGTCTCAGGGAATTGAACGACAATGTGAACAAACAAACATACACATTAACTGTGTGCCAGAAGAATAGAGTGGAAAGAGGGCATATAGAATATTTGAGGAAATAATGACCAAAAACTTCCCAACCCTTATAAAAGACATAAATATCAGTGTCCAAAATGGACAACACACCCCAAACAGAATAAATCCGAAAAGACCTACCCCAAGACACCTACTATTCAGAATGACAAATATCAGCGATACAGAAAAGATTCTGAAAGCAGCAAGGGAAAAGTAAAGCACCACATACAACGGGACCTCAATAAGATTAAGTGCTGAACTCTCATCAGAAACCATGGAGGTGAGAAGAAGGTGGCATGATGTATTTAAGGTACTAAAAGAGAAAAACTGCCAGCCAAGAATCATGTTATCTGGCAAAATTGTCCTTCAGAAATGACAGTGAATTCAAAGTGTTCACAGACAAACAAAAACTGATAAAGTATGTTACCAAAACACCAGAATTATAAGAAATATTAAAGAGAGTGCTGCAGCCTGAAAGGAAAAAAGAAGGGTGAGAGAGTTGGCAAAGAGTATAGAAATGAGCATTATTAGCAAAGGTAAATAAAGGGTAAAAAGACAGACAGTAGTAAGATATGACAACAGAAAGCCAAAGGACAAAATGGATTAAGTAATACCTCTACAGTAATACATTGAATGTTAATGGCTTGAACTCCCCCATCAAAAGACATAAGCTGACAGAATGGATAAAAACATATGAGTTACCTATATGCTATCTACAAGAGACTCACCTCAGATATAAGGACACAACCAGGTTAAAAGTGAAAGAACAGAAAAAGATGTTCCATGCAAATAGTAACCAAAACAGAGCTGGAGTCACAGTACTAATATTGGACAAAATAGATTTTAAAGGCAAAACTGTTATAAGGGATAAAGAAGATCATTATGTATTAATAAAAGGGGCAGGAACGGATGTTGCTCAAATGGTTGGGCATCCGTCTTCCATATGGAGGGACCCAGGTTCAATCCCCCGGACCTCCCGGTAAAAAAATAAAATAAAATAAATAAATAAAATAATAAAAGGGGCAATTCACCAAGAAGAAATAACTATACTAAATATTTACTCACCTAACCTGGGTGCCCCAAGATACATGAGGCACACACAGGCAAAACTAAAGGGAGAAATAGATGTTTCTACAATAATAGTCGGAGACTTGAATATACCACTCTCAGAATTGGATAGAACATCTGGACAGAGAATGAATAAAGAAACAGAGAGTTTGAGTAATAGGAAACATGAACAAGACCTAACAGAAACCTATAGAGCATTGCACCCCAAAACAGCAGGATATACATTCTTTTCAAGTGCTCATGAATCCTTCTCCAGCATAGACTATATCTGGGTCATAAGACAAGACTTAATAAATTTAAAAGACTGAAATTATACAAAACACTTTCTCTGATAATAGAATGAAGCTGTAAATCGGTAATGAATGGAAAAAGGGAAAATTCATAAATATGTGAAGATTAAACAATACACTATTGAATAATCAGTAAGTCAAAGAAGAAATTGCAAGAGAATTCAGCAAATATCTTGAGATGAATGGAAATGAGAAAACAAAATATCAAAACTTATATGACACTGTAAAGGCAGTGCTGAGAGGAAAATTTACAGCCCTCAATCCTTACATTTAAAAAGAAAGAGCTAAAATTGAAGACCTAACTGCGCACCTGGAGAAACTAGAAAAAGAACAGCAAACTAATCCCAAACCAAACCAAAGGAAAGAAATAGTAAAGATTATAGCAGAAATAAATGAAATCGAGAACAAAAAACAATAAAGAGAATCAGCAAAACCAAAAATTGGCTCTCTGAGAAGATAACAAAATCGACAAACCCTTAACTAGATGGACAAAGAAAAAAAAAAAAAGAGAAGATGCAAATAATAACAGGAATGAGACAGGGCACATTACCACTGACCCCACAGAAATAAGATCATAAGAGGATACTGTGTACAATTGTATGCCAAAAAACTAGACAATGTAAAGGAGATGGACAAATTCCTAGAAGCAAACAAACCACCTACACCGACCCTAGAAGAAATAGAAGACCTCAAATATCCAATCACAAGCGAAGAGATTGAAACAGTCATCAAAAACCTCCCAAAGATGAAAAGCCTATGACCAGATAGATGGCTTCACAGGTGAATTCTACCAATCATTCAAAGACAATCAAACACCAGTGTTGCTCAAGCTCTTCCAAAAAATTGAACAGCAAAGAATGCTACCAAACTCGTTTTATAAAGCCAACATCACCCTAATATCAAAACAAGATATATACTATAAAAAAAGAAAATTACAGACCAATAACCCTAATGCATATTGATAGAAGAATCCTCAATAAAATACTTGCAAACCAAATCCAAAAGCACATTAAAAGAATTATACACTACAATCAAGTCGGTTTTATTCCAGGTATGCAAGAGTCATTCAACACAAGAAAATCAATTAGTATATTAAACCACATTGATAAACTGAAGAAGAAAAGTCCCATGATCAGAGCTCTCAATTGATGCAAAAAAAAAGGCATTTGACAAAGTACAGCACACCTTCTTGATAAAAACACTCCAAAAGAAAAAAATAGAAGGAAGCTTTCTCAATATGGTAAAGTGCATATATGTAAAACCTACAGCTAGCATTGTACTCAATGGTGAAAGACTGAAAACTTTCCTGCTGAGATCAGGAACAAGACAAGGATACCCACTATCACCACTGTTATTCAATATTGTGCTAGAAGTTCTAGCTAGAGCAGTTAGGATAGATAATGAAATTAAAGGCACACAAAAAAGGAAGGAAGAAATAAAACATTCACTATTTGCTGATGATATGGTCCTATATCTAGAATCTCCTGAAAAATCCACAACAAAGCTACGAGAACTAATAGATGAGTTTAGCAAAGTGGCAGGATACAAGATTAATACACAAAAATAAATAGCATTTCTATACACTACTGATGTGCAATCTGAAGAGGAAATCAGAAAAAAAAATCCATTATAATAGCAACTAAAAGTATCAAATACTTAGGAATAAATATAACCAAGGACATAAAGGACCTGTATTCAGAAAACTACAAAACATTCGTAAAAGAAACTGAAGAAGACTTAAATAAATGGAAGGACATTCTGTGTTCATGGATTAGAAGAGTAAATACTATTAAGATGTTAATTCTACCTAAACTGATTTACAGATTCAACGCAATCCCAATAAAAATCCAATAGCCTTTTTGCAGAAGTGGAAAAGCCAATTATCAAATTTATTTGGAAGGGTAAGATACAAAACATCTTTAAAAAGAAGAACAAAGTTGGAGGAACCTCATTTCCTGACTTTAAAGCATAATACTTAGATATACTAGTAAAAATAGCATGGTACTGGCATAAAGACAGAGACATTGACCAATGGAACCGAATCCAGAACTCAGAAATAGACCCTCATATCTACAATCAAGTGATTTTTTACATGGCTGTCAAGCCCTCCCAGCTGTGCCAGAATGGTCTATGCAACAAATGGTGCTGGGAGACTGGAACAACCATATCCAAAAGAAAGAAAGAAGACCCCTATATCATACCTTCTACAAAAATTGACTCAAAATGGATCAAGGACCTAAATATAAAAACCACAACCATAAAACTCCTAGAAGAAAATATAGGAAAACATCTTCAAGATCTTGTGTTAGGCAGTAGTTTCTTAAACCTTACATCCAAAGCACAAGCTACAAAAGAAAAAAAATAGATAAATGGGACTCCTCAAAATTAAACACTTTTGCACCTCAAAGGACTTCATCAAAAGACTAAAAAGGCAGCTGACTCAATGGGAGAAAATATTTGGCAATCACATATCCAATAAGGGTTTAATGTCGATGATATATAAAGAAACCATACAACTCAACAATAAAAAGACAAACTACCTGATTTAAAAATGGACAAAAGACTTGAAAAGACAGTTTTCCAAAGAAGAAATACAAATGGTGAAGAAACACATGAAAAAATGTCAACATCACTAGCAGTTAGGGAAATGAAAATCAGAACTATAATGATATATCACTTCACTCCTCTTAGAATGGCCACTATTAAAAAGTCAGAAAACTATGTGTTGGAGAGGGTGTGGAGAGATAAGAACACTTACTCACTGTTGGTGGGAATGTAGAATGGTATAGCCACTGTGGAGGATTGTTTGGCAGTTACTAAGGAAGTTGAATATAGACTTGTCATGTGACCAGGCAATACCGTTACTAGGTATACACCCAGAAGAACTAAGAGCAGTGACATGAACAGACATCTGCACACTGATGTTCATGGTGGCATTATTCATGATTGCCAAAAGTTGGAAACAACCGAGGTGTCCATCAACTGATAAATGGATAAACGAATTGTGGTGTATACACACAATGGAATATTATGCAGTTTTAAAAAGAAATGAATTCATGAAGCATATGACAACATGGGTGAACCTGGAGGACATTATATTGAGTGAAGCAAATCAGACACAAAAAGACCAATACTGTATGATTTAGCTATTATGAACTAAATATATTGTGTAAACTCATGGAGTTAATAATTAGAATATAGGTCAACAGAAAATAGAATGAGGGTAGAGAATGGAAAGCTGAGGGTTAATTCTGTGCAGAATTGGTAAAAATGGTTGTTTTTAAATCTTTCAAAATTAATAGAAATGGTGAAAGCACATCATACTGTGTGTAACTAGCAGAGCTATTATTATATGGGTATGACAGTGGTTGAAAGGGTAAGTCTAAGGTCATATATATTTCTAGAAGGAAAGCCAAAAAATATAACATGGGACCATATAACATAGTGAAACCTCATATTAAATACAAATATGGGTGATATGGCATATATAAGGCTGTTTTTACAAAATATAAATACAAGTGTACTAGAGAGAAGGAAACAGAATTGCAGCTATGTATGACAGATGAGTTTTGTTGTTGGTTTGGTTTTTGTTTATTATTGTTATTATTGGAGTAATGAAAGTGCTCTGAAAATGAAGTGATAAATGCACAGCTATAGTGATTAGACTGAATACCAGTGATTGTTCATTTTGGACGGATTTATTCTTTATTAATATGGATCAATAAAATTGATTTGTTAAAAAAAAAAAAATGAGAGGATCATTTCATTAAAGCCAAAGGATGAGAAAATTTCATTGAGGAAAGAGCAGTCAAAAGTGTTAAAGTTTCAAAGAGGTAAAATAGTACAGATTGATAAACATTGAATGAAGCTAAAATCATCGTTGACCCTAACATCAGTGATGTCAGCAGAATCCACATTGCTGTGGATTGTGGAGTGAATGCAATAACAGGGAGAAGCCAACTGTTTAGTCAACACTTTGAAGAAACTCACAAGGGAAGGATATATATTTCAGGAAAACATAGAGACAAGGAAACTTGTTTGCATTATATTATTTTGTCAAGTAAAGAATACTTCACTTTCAGCTGTTTTATTCATTTATAAAGGAACCTGGTATATGACATGAAATTTTTTATACTGCTTCTATTTTGCATTGTATGCTTATCTTCTTGAATTCTGATGTCTCTCTCGCTTTTCACTGTGCCACTTCTTCCCGGTTGTCCCCTTGCTTCTGGCCACAACTCCTTAGCTTCTTTCACTGTCTTCTTAATATTGGTCTTTCTGAAGATTTTACTATTTTCTTTTATTTTTTTCTCTCTGTATTTTAAATTGGAAAATTTCATTGACATCACATTTTTCCATTACTTACCTCTCTTCTACACAAATAAAATCTCCAGCTTGAGTGACACTGATGTATCTTTTTAATTGCCTAGTATATTTTTCCACCCATTTATCTTGCCCATCCTCTAAATACTGGAGTACCCAAGGGCACTACTTAGTTGTTCTCTCTCTCTCTCTCTCTCTCTCTCTCTCTCTCTCTCGCTCTCGCTCTCGCTCTCGCTCTCGCTCTCTCTCTCTCTCTTTTCTTCCTGGGTGACCTAACCCTCTTGCATGGCTATAAATACCATCTTGATGCTATTGACTCCAAAATTTACACATAGATCTCTGGCTTCTTTCTGGAATTTCAGTTTTGCATCTGAAAGTGCCTGTTGATGGTTCCATAAAGATGTCAGATAAGGATCTCAACACCAGTTGGGCTCAAAATAACTCTTGGCTCCATACCACCATCACTAAACTGCTGTTCCTCCAGTCCTCTATCACAGTAACAATCATCCACCCTGTTTCTCAAGACAGAAATCTAGGAATGATGGTTACTGGAGGAGGAGGGTGAGAACATAGTGGAAAGAATGGAGAACAGAACCTGGGCAGTAGGGATGAAGGGAAGCAACACTTCTCTGAGGATCACGTTAGTGTAATTCTGACTCCTGGAAACATGGTAATGACACCTCAAGCAATGAATAATTAATTTAAATCAACCAGGACCCAAAATATAATAAAAATAGAAACAAGTGAACTAAACAGGATTACAGATAAAAAAACATATGACCTGAAGGCAGTGGGGAAGAAAAGAACTAACCAATATTCTTTTGGAAAATAGTATTTTGACTGTATACTGTAAGGGTAGAGTCAAACAGAATTGTACACAAATACTCAATTCCACTTAGTAAATGTGTCTCTCACAGGAACATGGGTTAGCAATTATAACTACTTTTTATGAATACTGAGATTGAACAAATAACTAAATGTCCAGCTAACTATTGGAAAGCTCCTCTTTCCCAATAGTGATAGCAGAAGTCCTGAGAATCACCCCATTCATTCATTCATTCAGCACTTATCTATTGAGTTTCTATTATGTGTCAGGCACTGTTTTAGTTGCTTTAGATAGATCATGAACAAAACAGACAGAAATCTCAGCCTTCATGAGCTTACTTCCTTAACAGAGGAAGACAGACAATAAGCATAATAACTAATCAATATTAAATAACTAATTTATATGGTCTGTTGAAAGGTGATGGGGAGTGGATGTAGCACAAGTGGTTGAGTGCCTGCCTCCCATGTATGAGGTCCCAGATTCAATCCCCAGCACCTCCTAAAAACAAAACAAGCAAACAAACAAATGAAAAAACCAACTCGGGGGAATTGGTGTAAATCAGTGGTTGAGCATCAGCTTCCCACATGCAAGGTCTCGAGTTCAATCCCTAGCCCTGGTACCTCAAAAAAGAAAAGAAAAAAAGAGGTGATAAGTGCCATAGGGGGAATTTTAACAGGGTAAGGGGATCTGGTGTGCCTGTTTATGGATGCAGGAGTGAGAAGCTTTAGATAAAATATGGTGGTCAGGGTAGGCTGAGTTGTGAACGAGCTGTTTGAGCACAGGGAGTTAGCCATGTGGATATAGAGAAGAGAGAGTTCCTGTCAGAGGAAGAAGGCAAATGGCCTAAGGCAGTAACATGCCTCAGTGTTACAGGAGGAGCACAGACACCACTGAGGCAAGAATGGAATAAACCAGGTGGGGAATGATGGTGAATTGTATCAGAGGGGTAATGGGATGTGGGGGAAGAGGGCAGATTATATAGAGCCTTGTAGTCGACCTTACTATACATTCATTACCTTGTTACTTTGAAGGACAGAGGGAGCCAGCTGGGTTTGAATACAGGAGTGGTGTAATCTAACTTATATTAAAGCAGAAACACTGGCTCCTGTAGTGAAACTAGCCTGAAAGGGCCGTAAGGGCGGAAGCAGGAGGACCAGTGATAAGTCTGTTGCAGTAACTCGGTCTTGCTGAATTAGCTGATGGTGACCCTGGCCAGCGTGGTAGAAGTAGAGATGGTGAGAAGCGGTCAGGTTCTGGGTGTGAGAAAAAGATAGGAGTCAGGATGACTCCAAGGTTTGGGGCCTGAAAAACTGCAGAGAGAGAGAGTTGGCATTAACTGCGATGGAGAAGACTGCAAGTGGAATGGGTTTTGGTGGCAGTGGAGGCAGATCGAGTCCATTTTTCCCAGGTTACTTAGGGTAGGAGGTTGGATCTGAGTCTGAGGTTCACAGGAGAGTTTTGGACCAGATAAACCACATTGGGAGTTATCAACATACAAATGGGATTTTAACTGGCTTTACCATGCTCGATATAATCACTCTGACCAGTGAGGGTGAAGTTTCACTGGCCAGGCCTTCATCACGTGGCCACCTGTAGAGCCAGAGGGTGGGAAACTCTCACCTAAACACAGGGACTGGAAGTAAGGATAATCAGGGTGCTGTAACCAGACAGGGGAACGGATGCTGAACACAGAACACAGTGCTGCACAGTCTGAGAGCTTATTTCTCCAGTTCTTGCCCATCACATGAGAATTCTTTGGGGTTTTCATTATCTTCAAAGTTTCCATTATGTTACTTCTTTTTGCTAACTATATTATGAACGAGTAATTAAATATAGACCCAACTTTTCCTTTGCTCACCACTATCTGAAATTATTTTGTTAATTACTATTATTATTATTATCTGTCTGTCTTTTTCCTCCGAGAATTTAAGTTCCTTGAAGACTTGGAATTTTTCTGGGTTTCACTGATGTGCCTATAAAGTGCCTAACACAGTTGCTGATCAATAAAGATTAATTGAGGGAACAGATGTAGCTCAAGTGGTTGAGCTCCTGCTTCCCATGTATGAGGTCCCAGGTTCAGTCCCCTGTCCCGGTTGGGCAAAAAAAATAAAAGATTAATTGTTTAAAGAGATGAATTAATTAATTAGCAACAATCCTTCGCATGTGTGAATATTAATGTAATTAATTCATTAATGAATTCATTGTAACTTATAAGCCATATAAGTTGCTTCAGCTGGCCAGCAATATTTGCTTTGTCCTATTTGTCAGGGTTCTTCTGAATGTCTGGGTTATTTTGCAGGAACTCAGAAAACATGTCCCTGTAACGCCCAGGCTATTCGGGGTGTCTCCTGAGAACCACGATTCTTTGACTGTTTAGGCCCCTCTGATTCACCACACCCTGAAGCTCTGGCCTGTTTGTAAAGACTGAGATCGCTATAGGCTTTGGGAAGGCCATAAAACTAGTATTTAGGAATTAGGGTATTTGTTGTCATGTTTCCCACACCCTGGGTTGGGAGCAAAGACCGAATCTGTCTTGTTCACTGTTGTTTCCCACACGCTGTGCAGGGGCACAGTGCCCAGCTCAGTGGTTAAACAATAAATATTTCTTGTCTTAGTGATTATTTGACTGAGGGACTGGGCCTGTAGAGGGATTAGGGTTGCTTCTGAGTCAGACTACACATTCCCTAAGTGTTTTCCTGGCAGGAAAATCCTGTTAAATATTTGACCATTAAATATTTGATGCGCTTCAATGCCAATTATTACCTCTAGTTACCTCAGTATGAAGTGTTTCCTGACCACTGCCACGTTTCTCCCCACAGAATAACTGACAGACCCCATCTCTGTGTTTCCGCCTCACCTATTATCAGGGATTACAGAGTCGCACATTTCCATTCCCTATGCCTCAACGTAGGTACAAAATAAGTACTTAAAATATTTAAATGAATGACCACATAGATAAATAACGGAAATAGTCTTCTCGGTTTTGGAGATATTGTAAACACCATTCACACATGGCCAGTGTTACATGGATTCAGGCATATTTCCCAGGATACAGGCTATAATTTGTGAGGGGGAAACGTGCTGTAAATATAGTTTGGTGACAATGCAAATAAAAATCCTCTCTCCCAACACAGAGGAAAGTTGTTTCACTAGTATGTATATTATTACTTGTGGATGAAATGAATGAAAATGCAAATTCTCTGAAAGGACCCCAACTGGGACCCCCTATCCCTCTATCCAGGTAGATTGTTTCTCAAGTGGCCTGGTCCATATATCACCTGCAGCAGACACTCTTAGAATATTTATTAAAAATGAAGACTTGGAGTTGACCCTACCCCTCCAAATTAAATCTCAGGAGCCAAATCCAGGAATCTACATTATTTGCAAGCACTCATGGGATGTTGAAACAGGTTAGCATTTGCCAAACGGTTAAGCGGATGTCTTCTTGTTATCCTGACATCAGCCTTCAAATATAAACTGTGAGACAGGTTTATTTAAAGAGAAAAACTATTCACTTGGTGTATTCGTTTCCTAGGCTACCCTGACAAAGTACCGCAAACCGGGGCCTTAAAACTACAGAAGCGTCTTCTCTCACGGCTCTGGAGGCTCAAAGTCTGAGATCAGGATGTCAGCAAGACTATGCCCCTCTCTGTGGCGGCCTCTTCCTGGCTTTGGGTTAGAGTTGGCGATCCTGGGTGTTCCAGGGCTTGTCACTGCATAACTCCAGCCTCTGTCTTCACACGACCTTCCTCCCTGTGTGTCACTGTCTCTGTGTCCAAATTTCCTCTTCTTAAAAAGCCACCAGTCAAATGGATTAAGGACCCAGCCTGTCCAGCAGGACCTCATTTAAACCTGCCTGTTCTCAACCCAGTTTCCAACCTGAACGTTCCAGTTGCAGGTATGGGGATTAGCATTTAAACATACCTTTTAGGGTGGAGGCATAATTCAACACACAACACTTGGTAAAATCTCAAACTTAAAAGAAGGCTTAGCTGTAAATAATAGTGCAGAAATCTGAGGCAAAATAATAGTTCATTTGTGATGAAATCATTAAACTCATTTAAAAAATCATTGTGCTTAGCACTTATCTAGTTCTGCTGCACAGAATGTTTCATATTTTACTTAATCTATATAGTGCTTGTGATGTAGGAAGGATAAATATATTGCAATCACCTTTGTTTTTAGAAACAGTGGTACTAGAAGTTGTAGTTATGACACAGCAAGCTCAATTGACTCTCCATTGTTTAAAAGATGCTTGCCGGGAGGCGGCTGTGGCTCAATCAGTGGGGCTCCCGTTTGCCATGTGGGAGGCCCCGGGTTCGGTTCCTGGGGCCTCCTGGTGGGGGCGGGCCCGCCTGCATGGCGTGGTTGGCTGACCCGGCGAGCACGGGCAGCGGGGGGGGGATAAATGAATAAATAAATAAAATCTTAAAGAAAAAAAAAATAAAATAAAAAAATAAAAGATGCTTGCCTTTATGTGACATCATTGGATTCTCATAATTAACTGTCTGAAGTAAGAAAGACCAAGTATAATTATCGCTTTCATTTGATAAGGGAAGAAACTTCAGGTCACGGAAATTATTTTCTTGCCCAGATTCATACAGCAAGAATGCAGAGAACAGAAATTCAAACCAAGGCCTTCTGACTTCAAAGCTTAGGCTCTTCCCTCTTCAGGGATGGCTGAACCATCTAAGCAGAAGATGGTTAAAACACTTATTTGCATTTCTGTCACTGTTCACGCTGATATCACCCTGGTTCCTTCCAAAGACTGAGGCTTCTGAGATCCTTCAGGACCTCAGGACCATATTCTCCTGACTCATATTGTTCATAAAAAGAAAGCAGTTGATAGCAAGAATGTTTCCTAACTGCACAAATCTGACAATCTATTGAGACCGGTCCATATTTATGCATTAGCTTTAAAAACTTGCTGCATCCTTGTCTGCCTTAGCAATTTAAGGCTTCCATGCCCTGCTCATTTCAATGGCCATCCCTTCCTCCAAACCCATGACTCTGACTGACATTATGTTCTCTATTTTAAGGGAGAAAATGAAGGTGCATTGATAACTTTCTAAGGCTACTCTTGATGGTACTAGAAACAAAGCATGCAGCCTCCTCTTCTGGAAACAAACTATTGAACTATGAGATGCCATGGGACCTCAGTTTGTTTTTGGAAATTCCTTCCAAATCTACATTATAAAAACCCACATCTAACTTCAGTTTGCCTGGGACAAATGACTTAAAACTAAGTATAATACTTTTCATATCATGCTTTTAACATCTTTATTGAGATGCAATTCACATACCATACAATTCACCCATGTAAAGTATACAATTCAGTGGTTTTTAATGTATTCACAGAGTAGTGCAACCATCAGAACTATCAATTTTAGAACATTTTTGTCAAACCAAAAAGATACTCCCCATGTCCCTCCAACCATACCAGCAACCACTACTCTATTTTCTGTCTCTAGATTTGCCTCTTCTGGACATTTCATATAAATGGTATCACATAATATATGGTCTTTTGCAACTGGAATCTTGCACTTAACCTAATGTTTTCAAGGTTGATCCATGTTGTGGCACTAATCAGTACTTCCTTCTTATATGGCTGAATAATATTCCATCCTCTGGATATATACCTCATTTTGACTATCCATTTGTCAGTTGGCGGACATTTGTGTTGTTATTTTTTAGCTATTATAAGTAATTCTGCTAGGAACGTTTGCCCAAGTTTTTCTGTGGACAAATGTTGTGATTTCCCTTGTGTATAAAGGTACCTAAGAGTAGAATTGCTGGGTCACTTGATAACTCTATGTTTAACCTTTTGAGGAACTGTTCGATATGTTTTCCAAAGTAGCTGTCCCACATATCATATTTGATAATACAAATTTTCAATATATTCTATAATTATGTTGTATTGTATTATATGTATAAATGTACATATATTTATATTAAACATGTCCCTCATTTTGAGAATGCTCTTTTTGTGCTAATTGCTTAACCTCTGTAAGTTCACAGAGACAATTTTGTAATAAGAGCAGATTTTTCATTTCTTGATATCTGATATCCAATGATACTTCTATATTTGATACATTGACATCCATAACATGGAAACACAAATAGTTGGAGCTTTTCCTTAATACCCAGCATTCTCTCTGATTTTTTTAAATCTCTCTCCTTTCCTTAAAGTGGAATCTAGTTCATATTCCTCAGTACAGTAGTGCCATCTTTTCCTTAAAAACATATGGATGTAGGCCATTTTAAATCAGCACACACCACTCAGAACTGAGTGGGAGAGAGTGTGGTCTACGGTGTGAACTGTGGTCTGTGGTTGGTGGCAAGGCTCCAGGATGTGTAAGTCCATTGAGGGTGGTGGGCCACACTTGTGGGAGATGTTTGTGTTGGATGTGGTGGGAGGTGTGGGAGGTGGGCAACATGGGAATCCCAGTAGGTTCCGTGTAATATTTTGGGTAATCTAAGCACCTCTTAAAATATATGTATATATATATATATAAAAAAAAAAACATATTTCAGAAGTTGAACTATAAAGCAATTTGAATGTGAAAAAAAAAGACTATTAGAAAATGTTAGGCTTTTTAAAATATATCCTTCAGAAAATTGGATTCTATTAAGATTTATGTACTGCCTAGCAAGCTCCTTGAGGACAAGGACAATGCCTTAATCATCTTTGTGTTTATCATGGGTGCTCAGTAAATATTTTTATATGAATGCCTAGTTTTTCTGGGTAAACAGTTTTTATAATTTATTTTTTATTGTGGTAGCATAAATATAAAAGGTGCCATTTTAAGTGTAGCATTCAGTGGCATTAATTACAGTTTGGCTAAACATATTTTTAAGAGAGCATTTTAACAAGAAAACCTTTTTTAGAGAGCCTGCTTTACTTTGGTCCTAACTAATATTATCTTCACACCTCTGAATTCCTCTCTGTTTATGTTGACTCTTCATACACAGTTCACTCACACTGGCCTTCTCTACTTTGTGTATTTGGGGGGGGGGGGGGGGGGAATGATAGGGAAAGGTATTAGCAAGTTGAATTAAAAATTAAATTTCAGGGAAACGGATGTGGCTCAAGAGGTTCGGCGTCCGTCTACCATATGGAGAGACCGGGGTTCGATCCCCGGTACCTCCCGGTAAAAAAAAAAAAAAAAAATTAAATCTCACGGCAACAGATGTAGCTCAAGTGGTTGAGAGCCTGCTTCCCATATACAAGGGCCCGGATTCCATCATCCCTGGTACCTCCTGAAAACAAGCAAACAAACAAACAGAAAACCCAGTTTTCACTGGGGAGTGGATGTGGCTGAGTGCCTGCTTCCCATGTAGGAGGTCCTCAGTTCATTTCCCAGTACCTCTAAAAATTATATATAAAAATAAATCTCAGCAATGTTGGATGACAAATGGTTACATTGCTGCCACCTTCTGTTCTAGTTATACTCAATAATTCATAGCACAGATGTTGGTAGTAGGAACAGTTGTTTTGATGTGTGACTCAAAAGGCCTTGGAATCAGCAGTGTTTTCAGTAAAAATGGACCTGCAGGAGCCTGTCACAGAGCCAGATTGGCCTTAGAAGACATTGTTCTCTAATGATTCCATATCATAGCTCGAACTGCCACCTTTGTGCAGTTGTAGTCTAGGAAACAGTTTTATCACCAAATGTAGTAGTTATCATACGTAAACTTCCTCAATACTCTTAAATAGACTCAAAGAGAGACTGAAAACAGATTCTTTAAGTACGCAGAAAAGAAATGTATGAAAAGGTTAAAGGATATCTCTGAGAATTCAATAGGACAACAAAAACAGAGGCTTTGTAGCCTCTGCACTAATTCAGCAAAGGCATTATTGCCAACCCTGTAGTGCAAGGACCTCACAGTTTGCATTGCCAACACCACTAGGCTGGAAAAAAGGACACTGCTGTTTGAACTACTGCCACAGCTACCTTGGAAACTAGAGGTAGCTGCTATTGCAGTTGCCATTAACAGCATGAATTCTATTTTGTGTTACCAGCTTTCACCTCAAAGTCTGGGAACAGTGCAACTTTCTAGAGGAACTTAGGCCATATACCCATACGTTAGCACTAAGGGAGTCTGGGATAGCAAATATCTAACATGTTTATCCCTATAATAGGAGTTACTCTCTGCTTCTTATGGTTGTGGATTCCCTAATCAAACAACAAGAAAAGAATTCAGATGCTGAGTAGCCAAACAAATGACAAATGACAGATGCCCACTATAACAACAAAATAAAAAACAAATGTAATGAGTAGGAAGAATTCTGGTTCTGAAACAATACCTTTTATTGAACTAACCCTCCTACAGAAAATAATTATAAACTCTGGCCAAAAAAAATGTATACACACACACATATATAGGAAGGAAGAAAGGGAGGGAGGAAGAAACCATAATCGGTGAAATCCACATTTCAATGAATTTCCTAGGAGCACTCTCTAATCCTAGTGATATGGACAGTGTGTTACAGGGTTCTCCAGGAAAACAGAAGCAACATCGTGTGTGTGTGTGTGTGTGAGAGAGAGAGAGAGAGAGAGAGAGACTATTAGGAAAGTTTTACAAGAATTGTCTCATACAACCAGGGAATTGGCAAGTTTTGATTCCATAGGGTAAGCCACAAGTTGAGCTCTCCAATAAAAGTTTCGATGAATTCCCCAGGAGAAGTTGGTAACTGAAATTGAGATAGACATTCTTCTTTCTGACTGCTGAAATCATCAGTTCTCTCTTTAAGGCATTAAACTGATTGGATGAGACTTCTCTTTTAGCTGAAGACAGTCTCTTTTGCTGATTGTAGATGTAATCAGCCATAGTTGCAATCAACTGACTAATGATATAAATCCTTGAAATAAACTCACAGTAACAATCAAGTGAGTGCTTACTTGACCAAACAACTGGACACCATGATCCCGGCAAGTTGACACATGAAATTAGCCACCACAGACACTAGGAACTTAAACAGATAGCTACAGTCTTATTGGATTGAGATATTAAAAGATGGGATTTCGGGCTGCCAGAGTGGCAGGAAGTATGGTGGGAGAGGGGACAGCACAGAAAGGAGGGAGCAATAGAGGGACAAACTCCAAAATCTGTGTAAAGATCGGTGACCCCTCAACTGAATATAGTTTTCAGCTGCTGTCCATGCAGACCAAAAATTTGAGAGTCTAAAGAACACCAAGTTAGAAGGATTTGGTAAGCACTTTGAATTTTCTACAGACTATCCTTAAAGCATAAAACCAAGCACCCACAAGTTCAGGATGGTCAGCTAGAACAAAAATCAACACTCCTCAAAGGAAGATAACAGGACCCGGAGTCTCTGCAATATACAATAAGCAATGTCCATCACTCACCCCACTCAAAGAAAAGAAATGCCAAATACTAGTACAGTGAAACCCATAAGCAAGAAAAATGCAAATGATCAAAACAGACTCTGATATGACACAGATGTTAGAATTAGCGGACAAGAACATTAAAAAAGCTATTATAAAATCTTATATATTACATAAAACAACTATTATAAAGATCAGGATCTTAAAGGAAGAGATAATCTTGATAACTAAATAGATGGGGAAACTTCAGAGGAAGCAAAGCTATAAGAAAGAGCCAAGTAAAATGTCCAAAACAAAAAAACAATATCTGAAATGAAAATTCACTGGATGGGCTTAAGAGCAGATTGAGATTTCAGAAAAAAAGGTTAGTGATTTGAAAACAAATCAATAGATATTATTAAATCTGAAGAAAAGAAAGTAAAATATTGAGAGAGAAAAAAGCATAGCTTCAGTAATATGTGGAATAATTTAAAAAGTGGACTGAGAAAAGAAGATACCAGTGGAAGATGATGGAATGAGATGCTTCAGAGTTCTGTCCCTCTACAGAAGCTTTGAACATCCAGCAAGAACTAGGAGAAACATCTTTCTCAGGGATCCAGAAAAACAGTTAAAAGATTGCATTAACAAGGCAAATGCCAAGTCAAGAAAAGGCTTTTTAGAAGTGGTAGGATTCTGTGTTGCCCTGGCTGGCCCCTCCTCCACCGCTTACCAGCTTGGCACAGAGCCAGCCCTTGCTTCCAGTGCAGAACCGTAGTCCCAGTTGTAGAGGGAGCAGAGTACCTCTCATGCACAAACTGGGAGCATGTATGTCTGACCTAGTCCATCTGGAGCTGACCTGAGGGACTCACTGTCCCAGAACTTGCCCTGCATGTTGAAGGAAGCTCACAGAACTCTCCTACAGAATGTTGTAGAACAGTCAAGTCATGCTGGTTGGGGCAAGGGATTGCTGGCTTTCGCATATGCAGTGCAGTGCCCAGGACCGTGAGGAAACTGTTTCCTAGGGAAGAGGGGGTGTTTGTGCCCATGTAACTAGGGTAATACCTAAGGTCACATACACATGCCCAAGACAAGATCCATGTGCAGAAAGCGTCAGTGAGGCCCCCTGTGCTCCAGTCTGGGTCTTCTCATCCAGCTCACTGTAGGAATAAACATTAAAGGAGAGCACTTGCACAGGTCAATTGGCAAAGAGTGGGAAAGGTTTTATTTCTTTTCCTTGTTTTTTATTTGTTAGCTGCTGGCATTCAAGGAAACCTTGGTCATAACACTAGATGGACACAAACTTATGAAACAAACACCACAGAGTCTAAATTTCAGCAATAACATACTAATAATGTGCAGGTTTCAAAAAAAAGTTACAGAACATGCAAAGAAACAAGACATGATGACCCAGGCAAATGAGAAGATTAAAAGATTAGAAGCCATCAACGAGAAGGGCCAAACCTGGGACATGAGACAAAAACTTTTTTTAAAATGGTCCTAAATATGCTCAAAGAGCTAAAGGAAAACATGGACAAAAAACTAAAGGAAATCAGGGAAACCCTAAATGAACACAAAGAGAAGATCAATATAGAAAGATATAAATTATGAAAAGAATCAAACAAAGCTGAAGACCATAGTAACAAAAATTTTCAATTACCTTGAGGGGTTCAATAGCACTATGGGGCCAACACAAGAAAAATCAATGAACTTGAAGATAAGACAATTGAAATCATTCAGTCTTATGAGCATAAAGAAGAAAAGCGAACAGCACCTGACAAACCTGTGGGATACCATCAGGCATACCAATATACATGTTGTGGGGGTCCCAGGAGCAAAACAAGAGAAAGGAGTAGTGAGAATATTCAAAGAAATAATACCTGAAAACTTCCCCAATTTAAGGAAAGACATGCATTTATACATCCAAGATGCTCGATGAACTCCAAACAGGGTCACCCAAAATAGACCCATGCTGCAGCATATTATAATCTGTCAAATGCCAAAGATAAAAAGAACCCTAAAAGCTGCAAGAGAGAAGCAACATATCATGTACAAGGGAGCCTCAATAAGATTAAGTGCTGATTTCTAATCAGAAACCAGAGGCAAGGCAGCAGTGGAATGACATATTTAAAGTACTGAGAGCAAAATTGCCACCCAAAATTCTATATCCAGCAAAACTGTCTCAAAAATGAGGGGGCGAAAACAAAAAAATAATAATAAAAGGAAAAAAGGAGTGGGGGGGGATTTAAGGCATTCCCAGGGATTCTGTCACCACTAGACTAGTTCTACAATGATGTTAAAGAGAATTTTGCACATGGAAAGGAAAAGACAACTGAGATAGATAGAAGCCACATGAAGAAATAAAGATTTCCAGTGAGGGTAATGACATGGGTAAATATATAAATACCAGTGCTACTGTAGTTTTGGTTTGTAACTTCACTTTACTTCCTACAGGATCTAGGAGGCAAATGCATAGAATACAATAAGCCAGTGTTTTTGAACTTATAATATATAAACATATAATTTGTTACAAGAAGTACATAAAGGTGGGAGGGTGGAGGGGTATAGAAATATTGTTTATGTATACTATTGAAGTTAAGTTAGTATCAAATCAGATGGGATTGTTGTAGATTTAAATGTTAAATATAAGCTCCACGGTAACCATAAAGAAAATATTGGAGAATATTCAAGCTCATGGATACAGAAATTATAATACAAGTTGCCAGGGGCAGGGGGCAAGGGGCATGGAGAATTAATTCATAATGGGTGTAGGTTTTCTGTTTGAGGAGTTGGGAAAGTTTTAGTAATGGAAGGTAGTAGATGAAGGTACTGCAATATTGCGAATGTGATTAATCTCACTGAATGTTATGCTTGGGAGTGAATTAAAAGGGAAAATTTATATTGTATATATGTTCCCATACTTTTTTAAAAAAGGAAAGAACAACAAAAGAGACTATGCCAATTACATGCAGTACATAATCCTGGATGGAATCTAGCAAGGGAGAAGAAAAGGATCAAAGAGACCTTATGAAAAATTAGGGAAAAATTAGAATATAACCTGTAAGATTTATGTCCGTGTTAAACTGCACTTATGAATTTGATAACTGCACTGAAAGTGATTACATAAGTGAATATCCTTGTTCTTAGAAAATATATGTGGCAGTTTTAAGTGTTGAAAGAACATGATGTATACAACCTACACTCAAGTGTTCAGAAAATGGATGGATGGATGGACGGACGGAC
The DNA here is from genome assembly GCA_026826555.1 of Tolypeutes matacus. Classification (NCBI taxonomy): domain Eukaryota; kingdom Metazoa; phylum Chordata; class Mammalia; order Cingulata; family Chlamyphoridae; genus Tolypeutes; species Tolypeutes matacus. Next base: position 6,110,314 of record JAKSZT010054462.1, on the reverse strand, counting down.
AGATGGATAGATAGAAAATGTTGCAATTGGTGGATCTTGGTATCTGGGGCATTGGGTTTATATTGAGTTCTCTATATAGGGTTTGTATTATTTTTCTATCTTATGAGTTTAAAAATAAAAAGGTTATAAGTGTAATAAAAAACATATTTCAAAATTAAAAGTTAAAAAAGGTAAACTGATATATATGTAACTAAAGTAATAGAAGAAGGGAAGTGAAGGAATAGGGCAGAAAAAATATTTGAAGAAACAAAGACCAAATTTTTCACAAATATGGTAAAAAAGAAACACAAACACAACAAACAAGCCTACAGATTCAAAATGCTCAATTAACTCTAAGCAAAATAAATACACCTAAGTATAAAATAATTAAACTGCTAAAAGTCAAAGATAAAGAGAAAAATATAAAAATCAGCTGGGGGGAAGAGGGTACATTCAAGGGACAAGCATAAGAATTATAGTGACTTATTACCAGAAACACTGGAAACCATAAGATAATGTAAAAATATCTTTAAAGTGATAAAAGAAAAAAAAAATGTATCAATCCAGAATTCTATATCCAGCAAAAATATTTTTCAAAAATAAGGGCAAAATAAAGACTTTTTAGATAAATGAAAGCCAAGAGAATTTATTTTTTATTTGAATCTCCACAAGTAACTGATGTCTACTGCAATTGACAGGACAGTTCTAGAGCAATCACTAAAATACTACTACTACGCAGTATAGCCAATATAGGACTTAAAGCACAATACTAAAAATATTTGTTTAACCAGAAAAGGTCCCTGCTGTAAAGGAGGAACAGAAGGACAAAAACTGGATAAGATATATAGAAAACAAACAGCAAAATGGTAAACTTAAACACAACCATTATAATAGTTACATTAAATATGAATGGAAGTAATAAGTTAAAAAAAAGAGGTTTTAATCCTGGGGGAAAAACCAAAACCCAAGTATATGCTGTTTACAAAAGATGAACTTTAAGCATAAAGACACAGATAGAATGAAATAAAGGTAAAATGATTTATCAAGTAAAACTGAAAGCAAAAGAAAACTGGTGGGACTATGTTAGCAATAACCAATGTAGACTTTATTGCCAAGAATAGACCAGAGGGGTAGAGGGGATTGTTTCATAATTACAAAAGCGTAAATTCTTCAGGAATACCCAATATTCATAAATCTGTATGCACCTAATAACAGAGATTCAAAATGTATGACTAAAGCTGAGAACTCTGGGAAAAGAGATAGATTCACAAACACAGTTTAAGATCTTAACATCCCAGGAAGCGGCTGTGGCTCAACTGGTTGGGCTCCCGTTTACCATATGGGAGGCTCTGGGTTCGAGTGCCAGGGACTCCTGGTGAAGGCAAGCCAGTCCGGGTGGTGTGGTGAGCTGATGGCCCATGTGGTGCAGGAGCCGGTGCAGCGAGATGACACAACAAAGGGAAACAAGCAGACACAGAAAAACACAGAAGCAAATGGACACAGCGAGCACAAGCAGCAAGGGGGGATAAATAAATAAATAAAAATAAATCTTTAAAAAAAAAAAATCTTAACTTCCCTTTCTTGACTACTGATAGAACAACTAGACAAAAAATTAGTAAGTATAATTTTTAACAATATTTGAACAATATTATAATCTACATTGAACTAATTGATATTAATAAGGCCCCACACCTCAAAACTGTAAAGTACACTTTTTTTCAGGTACAAGTAGAATAAACACTCACCAGAACAGACCATATATAAATGAAAATATGAATGTTAAATTTAAAGATTGAAATTTTATAGTGTAGTCTCTCAAAAACAATAAGATATCTAGAAAAAGTAACAACACACCTCTGATTAAGTCATAGGCCAAAAATAAATCACAAGGGGAAATGAAAATTATTTAGACTGAATCATAATGAAAGTTCAACATTTAAAAATGTGTTGGAAGCAGCTAAAGCAATGTTTATAGCATTAATGCTTACATAAGAAAAGAAGAAAAGCTCAATCAATAATTTTCTACCATAGAAAGCTAGGAAAAGAAGAACAAAGTAAACTCATATTAAAAGAAGGAAAAACATAATGAGCAGAAATCACTAAAATAAAAAATAAACTTTTGATAAAAATAACAAAGCCAAATGTTGGGTCTCTGAAATGGTGAGTAAAATTGTTAAACCCCTAGTAAGACATATCATGGGGAAAAAAAGAAAGCACATGTTATAAATATTAAGAATAGTGGATAGTACTGAACAATCTGAGGAGGAAATCAGGAGGAAAATTCCATTTTCAATAGCAACAAAAAGACTCAAATACCTAGGAGTTAATTTAACCAAGGAAGTACAAGACCTATATGCAGAAAACTACAAAACAATGCTAAAAGAAATTTAAAAAGACCTAAACAAATGGAAAGACATTCCGTGTTCATGGATTGGAAGAATAAATATCATTAAGATGTCAGTCTTGCCCAAACTGATTTATAGATTCAATGCAATACCAATCAAAATCCCAACAGCTTACTTTACAGAATTAGAGAAGGTAATATCCAAATTCATCTGGAAGGGTAAGTGCACCTGAATAGCCAAAAGTATTCTAAAAAAGAAGAGCAATGTGGGAGGAATTTCACTGCCTGACCTTGAAACATATTACAAAGCTACAGTGGTCAAAACAGCATGGTACTGGCATAAAGATAGACAT
>JAKSZT010054462.1:6051100-6107628 GCA_026826555.1 Tolypeutes matacus | reverse complement strand
ATTACATTTAATTGAGAAATGTATGTATTTATTCATCTGTGTTTACTTTTTAGTTTTTAATTGTTTATGTTTTCAATTTTAAATGTACAAAATAAAGTTTAAAAAAATAAATAAATAAATAAAAGAATATATGAGGAACCCTCACATCAACTCAATAATAAGAAAAAACTATTTTTAAAGTGGGTGTTTTAATTATAAAAAAAAAAAAAAAAAAAAAAGAATAGTGGAAGGAAATCATTACAGATCCAGTAGACTTTAAATGGAAATTTAAAGGGACTGTTGTTAACAACTTGATGCCAATAAATTCTATAGCTAATGAAATGGACAGATCCCTTGAAAAACACACTTAGCAATGCAAGAAGAAATAGAAGATATAAATAGCTCTACTATGTACTAATAGGGTTCGATTCAGTAATGAAAATATTCCCACAAAGAAAACTCCCAGCCACAATGGTTTAACTCATAAATTCCTTCAAATATTTAAGGTAGAAATAATACAAATCATATACAAACTCAGAAAATAGAGCACAAAGGAGTGTATTACTTTCCAACTCATTATATGAGGCCTGTATAGCCGTAATATCAAAAATATTACAAGGAAAGGAAATTAGTGACCAGTATTTTTTTTAATGTTAATAAAATATTAATCAAATCTAGTAATATATGAAAAGGACCTAGTAGATTTATTCAGAATCAATAGGATTTACTGTAGGAATGCAAGTTTGATATAACATGAAAAAATAAGTGAAGAGACCCACCACAATAATAAATAAAGTAGAAATACTATATGATCATCTCAAGACAGGCAGAAAAACTTTTGGACAGTCACCCATTTATAGTAAAACTTCTCATCAAAGTAGGAATGAAAGGGAACTTCCTCAACTGGATCAAGGACATTCACATAAAACCTAGTGTTAACGTCACCATGGTGAACTGTTTAATGCAATAGGTAATAAATTAGGAAAAAGACAAGAATGTCAACTCTCCACAATTCTGTGTTACAGTAAATCGGAGGGACTAGCCTATAAATATAAGACAAACAAAGGAAATGAAAGACATAATGATTAGAAAGGAAAAAATTAAACTCTGTGTATTTTCAGACCACATGATTGCCTAGAGAATGTAAGGAAAGTACAGAACAAACGCTAGAATGAATAATGGCATTTATTAAGGCCAGGACACAGGAGAAATATATAAAAATCAATTGGATTCTATAAAGCAGCAGTTCACAATTGGATTTTATACATTTTGGCATCCCATAGCATCTCTACACTACCTACAGATATTGTTGTAAGTAATTAAAGGCCTAAATTAAAGATACACTGTGATGAATTGGAAGAGTCAATACTGCCCAGGTATTAATTCTCCCCAGATTGAGGTATATAGTGTCAATGAAATTTCAATCAAAATCTCAGAGATTATTTTAGAGAAACCCAAAAGATTATTCTAGACGATATGTGGAAAGGCCAAAACAGTCTTGACAAAGAACAAGGTTGGAGGACTCACACTACCTGATTTCAAGACTTATTATAAATCTAGAGTAAGACCCTGTGATATTGGTATAAGGTCTGCTATTGATTTCTGGGGACAGATCATTCTTTTCTGTGGGCTGCCCTGTATAGTGCAGGATTTTTTTTGTTTTGTTTTGTTTTAGAAAAATAAATGTTTAAGTAATTACTCTGTATTTGGCCTCATCCAGGTATAGGAAATCTAAGAGATGCAAAGACTCAAATGACAACAGTGGGGCCCCCCCTTTTAGGCTTCCGCACTAGCCTTAACTGGGTTTTTTTGTTTGTTTGTTTGTTTTTTATTTATTTATTTATTTATTTATTTATTTATTTTATATATATTCTGGGCCCTAGCCACTAGATACTTGTAGCACTCCTGCCTTACGTTATGACTACCCAAGATGTCTCCAATCGTGGACAAATGTCCCTTGGAAGTCAGAATCGCCCCAGGCTGAGAACCACTCAAATAGAAAAAATAGATCAATGTAATAGAATAGAGAATCGTCACAACAAAACATTCAACTTCTACACATCAAATGGCACCGTGAAGAAATGAAAAGGCAAGCCACAGAGTGGGGATGAATATTTACAATACATATTTGACTAAGGAAATTGAATGCAAAATATATAAAGAACTCCCACAAAACAAAAATATAAAAACAAATAACCCAATATAATGGGCAAAAAACTTTAAATGTCACTTCACAAAAGAAATGCAAATGGCCAGCATTTGAACACAGGCCTTTGGACTGCACATACATGCACTTAGCCCTTAGCACAAACTGACTTCTGTATGCTGGGATACTTCCCAGGTTCAATGTGAATTTGATGGCTAGTGCAGTATTGGCCGCCGGTAAAGCATTTTCTTGAGACAAGAAAGATGATCCTACTCCGTCCTGGAGGGATCTTTGAGTTTCTTTTCAATGGCGTCTTGCTATCACTTTCTAAAAACACATGCCCAACATAAATTTTAAAAATAAAATAAAAACGCACGCCCACATTGTCTCATCCTCTCCATGAAACCTCAGAACCTTTCTCCAATTACCCCTGTACTCTCCTTTTCTCTGACCAGTTTGAAAAATTGTTCAAAATTGTCATTTATACTCCCATTTTCTCACCCTTACTTTTCTGCAATCTGGGTTATGGCCCCAAGTGCACTAAAACTATTTCTTCAAAACTATCTAATGACCTCCAGATTGTTAAGTCAGAGCCTTTTCTTGGGTCTTATTCTATTTGATTTCTTGGCAGCATTTGACACGTTGCCCGTTCACCCTCCTTACTCCTTCCCTTCCACTGGCTCCCAGGGCTGCCCCCTTTCTCTCTCTTTTTGCTCTAAGTCCCTTTGCTGATTGGTGACTTGCCTTTCTCTTCTGTATTCTTAATGCCTCTAGCCTTATGATTCCTCTTTCACACCATTTTTCTGGGTTTTGTTAACAACTCTTACATCTTCTGCATTTTCACATCTGTACTGGTGACTCACAAATGCATAACTCTGACCAACAAATTTGCTCTATTACTTCACATGAATTTCTCAAAATACCTTAAGATCAGCATGTCCAAATCCAACTCATGTCCAGCCTCTAAAACTTGTTTCTCTTTCAACAGTGTATCCTGTCTCTAAGAAGTCTAGAAGCCTCGGAGTCTCAATTATCTCTTTCTTCCTTACAGCCACAACTAATCAATGATTAATTCCTATCAATTCTATAGTCACTCTTCTATCTCACGTGTGAAATTGCCTTAGTTCAGCTCTGCTTTGCCTCTGGATGAGATTATTTCAGCAGTGCCGTTTCCTGCCCAGTCTCCCCATCCTCTGAACCCAATTCATTTACAGAGTTTCTTGAGTTCTGATCTCATGATCCTGCTGATCAAAAAATCTTAGTGTTTTTCTTTTGCCTATGGCTTAAATTTCAAACTCTTTAGAGAGACATTCAAAGTCCCCACTCCAGTCTCTTTTCCAGACTTCTCTCTCACCACCCATTTCCCCAACACCTCTCCACCCCAGCCACACCAAACAATTGTGCCAGTACTCAAACTTGCCTCATCCCTTCCCACCTCCATGCTGGCATAGACTATACTTCTTTTTAGCCCTTTAGATTTAAAGTATTTACATTCATGTCTGGGTCCCCCATCACAGTATATCCTTAAGAAGAGAAAACATGCCTTATTCATGGAGCTTCCTGATTTAACAAATAAAATCATAAGAGGCCAGGTTAAATTTGAATTTCAGATAAAAAATGAATATTTTTTAGAATAAGTATGTCCCAGATTTGTTGCATACTTATACTAAACAATTGTCCATCATTTATCTGAAATTCAAATTTAGCTGAGTGTCCTGTATTTTATCTGGCATCTTTTATTTCATCTTTTTGTCTTCCATCACCTAGCACCATTCCTGACAGTCTGCTGAAGAAAAACTTGCAGAATTTAACTTAATGGTACAGATGCCTTTTCTCTGAGGAGTTGCTCTGTAGTAAAATAATAAATATGAGGGAAGCAGAGAAAGGGAAAAAGAGAAGTAGGTTCAAGTGATTAAAGGAGGTACAAAAGGGTAAGTACAGGGAGTGAAGAGAAACGTCATCATTTTGTAGAAAAATCACCAAACTGTACAGGAGATCTGAACTCTGGTCTCCAGGAAGTTCATCTACTAATAAATTGTTGACACAAGCAAATTCTTTTCTCTGGGATTCATTTCCAAATATATAAAATAAGATGATTTATCTAAGATCCCTCGTAGCCTTACAATAAGGTGAAAGAAATTTCAATTTGAACCTGATATATTTTATCTTATTTAGCCTATAAACGCTCTATGGAAGGTGGGAAAGATTCACGTTGTACCACGCAAGAATGTATGCACTGCCTTCTTCATGTATTATGTCCACCCACTGTACTTTTAGGATTTTTCTGCCCATCCGGACTAGCACCAAGTCACACCCCAGCTCAGAGTGGTCTCTACACAGAAACGCTAGGCTCTCTAAGGCCTCCCTGTCACAATGTCCTTGAGAACGTGGGCTGATTCAGAGCATTGCCGGCCTGCCCTGCCTGGGTTCAGATCCCTGGTCTACTCCTTCATAGTGCTGGGACTCTGTGCGAATCACCTAAGCCCTCTGTGACAAGAGTTTATCTGGGGAAAATGTATGTGCATGTCAAAATGCTTAGAGAAAGTGACCGAGTACCTGGAACATAGAAGGAACTGCATTCGTTTTAAGATTACTGTATTTTAAAAGGTCTTTCTAGCACCTCATAACCAAACTCACTGAAGTAGACGTTTCTTATCCAAAAGCCACCTGGTTGTGTTCCATTTAGGAAGATTTTGACAGCATGCAATTAAAAACCCGACTGCCACTGGCTTTAAGCATAAGGCTGTGTAGTGCTTGGTTGAGAAGAAATCAGAGGAAGGTAACACCCGGCAGGTTCAGTGAATCCACCAGGTTAGGAAACTAGGTCAGCGTCTCCAGAACCCTCTCATCATCCTCTGGACAAGCTGGCTGCAAGATGGCTGCTGCAGCTCCAGATAGCACATTCTCAGAGAAAACAATGCTTTTTACCTTTTATCCGAAAAATCCTTCTCAGAAGCCACCCAGCAGAGTTCTCCATGGACCTAGTGACTGGAGCTGGGTCACATGGATACCTTTAGCACGAGGGAGGTTGGCAAAGCAATCACCTGGCTTTTGGCGAAGGAGTTTGAGAGGGGTTGTAGAGCAGGCAGCAGTGTTCCTCCTGAACAGCGTTCATATGTTTTTTCCCCTGAAGCATATACAATTAGGGAACAAGCGTGCACTCATCACCAAATGCTAGTAAGAGTCTTCCTCACCCTGCTATTAAACTTAAAAGTTAAACACTTGGACTCTAAATATGGAAGTAATCTTGAAAGAACCCATTTTCTGAAAGCAAGTAATTAGTTGTGAGATTATGTGAAATGTGTGCTGAAAGACATCAGAATTTCCGATTTGTAGGAGGAATACTTTATACACATCCATATACAGAGAGACACATCCGTCCCTAATGCTGTTTAGGATGTGCCACTCTCCATTTAATGCAGTAGCGGAAAGGCGGGTTTTTTTAAATATATGCATGCTATTCCTGCCCGTTCCCATTTATAAAAGTGAAAAATATGCTTTCTGTATTAGAAAGAAACACAGCATGAAAAAAATAATTTTCTTGTATTTCTCCAAAATGCAATTTGCATGTAATCATTTCTATTTCTCTAAGGTGACAAAGACAAAGGAGACAGTTTACTTTGTCTATATTTTTAAGCACATGTATATGGATCTAAATAACTAAAAGTAGAGGCTTGGTTAGGTATATATTTTTTGTTATATAAATTTGCTTTTGTAATGATCAAATGTCACAAAACTGGTTTGTGAGCCCACGGTTCAACAAACACCTCTGGAATAATTTGCAAATAGAAATAAGTAGACTAGTAGGGAACCTATTATTCTCTTTCATATGATTGCTTTTTTTTTTTTTTTTAACTCTTATAGCACTCCAAAATAGGTTTCTACTCATGCATTTATGACTATCTAATGTGGGCATCATTTGAAAGGCAAAAACCTAGATTAAAAATATTTTCATGTTATGCTAGTAAACTTTTTACTGTTTCCTTATAAATTTTCTGATCTGTCACCCAAGTATATATGAAAATATTTTTCAGTCTCTGACAACTGGGATGTCAAACTAGGAATTAGAATTTTGACGGAATAACTGAAGGGTTTTTAGGTAATTTAGAAACAGTGTGCAATTTCCAAGGGGCAGGGCAGGAAGGATGTCACGGGGCGAGAGGTGCCTAGGTGGTCCCTGAGCACAGTACATTATGTGGCTGGAGGCAGATTGGCACCTGCTATACCGAGTCTTGATTGCTTCTCCCAATCTTAGTTCTCCAGGCTCCAGGTCTATAATTTATAAGGGTAGCTGGCTTTCCTGGACACTATAGTATAATTGAAGAATACTTTCTACTGTTGAGTCTGATGTGGTGGGGTTTTTAAACTATATATGGTAACAGAGGATTGTACCTTTTGGGCTTCTGTCTCAGCAGCTGTGACATATCGGTTAAAAGCATGAATTCTGGAGCCTGGATTCAGAGTCTAGCTCTGCCATTTTCTCTGTGTGAGCCGGGGAAAGTGACTTAACATCTTCGGTTCTCAGTTTCCTCATCTGTACAATGATGATTGTTAATAGACCTGTCTTATAGGGTTAATATGAAGATTAAATGCTGTCTGCATCCCAAAATTTCTTTGCTTATAAGGAGTATAGTCAGATGGATTAAGACCCAGCCTGATTGAATTGGCTTCATCTTCTTTGAAGATCATATTCACAAATGAGTCCACACCTTAAGAAATAATATCTTCAAAGGTCCTATTTCCAAATGGGTTCATAGGACCAGGGGTTAGGATGTGAACCTGTCTTTTATGGGGGATATGATTTAATCCCCAACAAATAGGTTAGTGCAATCCAAAATGCTTAGAAAGGTATGTAGTAATATGTTAACATTTTGTGGGTCTATATTTAAAAGAAAAAAATCTTATTTTTCTACAGTGGTGATTTTTCTTTAAGTGACATACCAAAATTTGAATTTTAAAAAAGTTTATATTTCTACAAAGACAAAAGCCTCAGTGCAAGACGGTATCTACCTGAGTCTCTTCTGCTCATGCACCATCGTCTGGAGCCTTCCCCATGCAAATGACACTATATTAAGAAAACACAAATAAAAGTGCAAATGAAGCAAGCCACAATTACGTGCAGGGCCGTGGGGGAGCCCAAATATCATACCCACAGTGTCTTGGGATACCAATGACATTTTGTTACTCCCATTGAATCTGGTCTATTCAGTGGGGGACCCAAGCAAGGAACTGCATATCTGTGTTTTTCTGCCTGTCTTACTGTGGTGTACATGGGATCTGTGACAGTTTGAGATTATTTTATCAATCCCCAAAAGAGGAAAGATCATGCTTTTAAACTAATCTACTCTTCTGAATGTGAGGTATTGATTATATTGGATTCAGTTGAGGGGGCGCCCTTGATTAAATTACCTGCTAAGATTAGGGCTTTTGAGTCAACCACGTCAGTAAGGCAGGACTCAGGTTGAGTCCCTGCCCCCTTGGTGGGCCCTTATAAACGGACACTCACTCCAAGAAGACACACGGGAAGAGGGAGCTTTGTCATTTTTTTATCCTGGGACCCTCGGAAGAGAGATGAGCCATTCACTTAGAGTTTGCAGCTGACCTTGGGAAGAGAGTTGAGACTGGTATAGGAAGCCCTGCGAGACAAGCCCGGTGTCAGCCTAGAGCTGAGATCAGGAAGAACTGGGCGCACGGAGCCTCAAGAGAAAGAGGAAGCCCAGGAAGGAGAGACCAGGCAGAGATCAGCAACCATCTTGCTTCACCAAGTGGCAGTTGACTTTTGTGAGAAAGCAACTTTGCGTTGGACCCTTTAGGGCCTTGTGACTTTAAGCTTCTACCCCAAATAAATAATACCCTTTATAAAAGCCAACAGATTTCTGGTACTTTGCATCAGCACCCCTTTGGCTGACTGAATACAGAGTCCATGGAGTGAAGAAAGGAAACAGGTTGCTCTGTTGACCCCTGTGTAAATCCCCCAGCTACCTGCTGCAGAGCTACCTGCTTCCTAGCTCTTGTCCAGGCCCAATGAGCAAAGAGTCAGCATGAGTAAAATGACGTACTTCTTTAGATACCAAAAACAGAATGTGCTTGAAACTAATTTGTTTTTCATTAGCTTTTTGTTTTGTTTTTATTGGAGGGGAAGGACATAGGAGGTGGAGTATGGTACACATGTTGGTTTAAAACAAAAAATATTTTTAGCAAAATAATGACTTAAATATGTAATTAATAGAGTTTACTTAATCAGAACTCACAATTGAGACCAATTCTTTTCTGCTGCCCATTTTTAAAGAAAGAAGCAAATCACAAAGAAAGCAAATTACATCTGGAGTTTACTTTGAAAAGTAAGAAACATCTTTCATTAGACTATGGAGTCAAAATTATCAACCTAATATTTATAATACATTTTTATATAATGACCTATTCAATGAGTGGTATTTAACGTCCCTGGTATGATCCACAATAGGAAAGAATAATAATTTCTGCCCAAATCACTTGTTTTTTATTAAAAATTGAATTTCTATACAGTTTAGAAAGATTGTCAGCAAAAATTGAAATGAAAGGGGTTTGATTTGCTGGAAATTGTAATTAATCTTATAAACATTCTCAAGGATTTTACATACTTTTAACATTTTTAAAAAATAGCAAGAAGACTGGAGAGCATTGATTTTTAAGGAAAATTGGAAATAAATTATTATTATGATAAAATGGATATGATTCCTCAGTTGACTTTTTATTTGCCTATATGCATAATCTGGATACCTTTGCATAAATTAAAACTGAACATGATTCCTTTATTTTCATTTTTCTGAGTAAAGTTGCAAAAGAGCTAACATGATTTTTATGAGTCTTTCATAGATTTCTTTTTTTTTTTTTTTTTTGGCTTAAATCCAGGTGCCGAGTTTGCTATTATGGTGTATGAGTTTCCGGTTCTTTCAGCACTTTTTTATGCTAAACGATCCTAATTTCACTACCAGGACATAGAAAGTCTGACTGCAAGGCAATTTTGTAAAGAGACTGTCCTATTACTTTTGATGAAATTCACATTTGTAAATGTGAAACGCAAGAATGTTTACATAAGGTACCATTATCCATTAAAAGACAAACATTCAGCTGTAAATGTTAATGTTATAAACAGTCTCTTAGTTTGGGTTCAGATAATCATTTTTATCTATACCCTTTCAATGTTTCAATGGATGTTCATGGATTGCCTTTCCTCTTAGTTTCTTTTTTTTTTTTTTTTTTTTTTTTTTTAAATAGCCAAAGCTACCTGCAAGCTGCAAGTGATGTGCCTGGTGGGCTCAACCTGGATCCCTCTGCCAACTACAACTCTCCAAAGTTTCGCTCCAGGAACCAGAGCTACATGAGGGCTGTCAGCACCCTGAGCCAAGCCAGCTGTGTGAGCCAGGTTGGGAGCTGCTATTAATCCTTTCTCCCTCTAAGGTCTAAGCCCGAGAGCCATGTGGTAACAGAAGTCCCCCCAGATGATGGGGCACAAGCATCTCTAGTGAACGTTAAGTGGAGTAAAACTATACCTGAAGTTCCTGCCTGGAAGGATTTGGGGCTGATTAAAAACCCATGAACTTAATAAGATGCCTTTTTCAACTTTTATTACTCTGTATCATTTTTACGCTGCTTTCATCTTGGTAAGGAAAAGCTGATAAGCTGGTCAGCTCAGCCTCTTTTGTTGATTTAGTGCAGAATGTCTTCCTTTCTCCCCAGGACAATTTTTCTATAAAATGGGACCAGGGAAAGGTTATATGGTGATTTTTGCATTGAATGAAGTCACCTGAGTCTTTCAAATTAAACCTCTGAAAGCCTAGAAAGAAGACTTCAAATTATGCTGTGCTATTTATTCAGTGTCAACTCTTGGAGAACTGAGTTTGTAAGGCTAATTCTCAGGACAATATTTATTTCTTGCGAGGTCCTCTGGCTACAAATAGGATATATTGTTGCCACATACTTGAAAATACTAAATACATGTTGGTATTTTAAATTAGGCCTGGTCTCAATTACTAAGTGTCCCAAAGATAGAACTGAGAGAAAGAGACTAGCCTACTTTCCTATCTGCTTTGAACCGTTTAAAGAATAGACAATAATAAAATTAATATTAACTGTTAATTCTAATCATCATATATTATAGGATAAATAATTTATGTAGGAATTGAATTTTTAAATATTTAATTAGCTCACTTACTAATTTTAACTGCTTTTAAAAACAGTGCTTAATCTAACCTTGGGTGTTTCAGGCTTACACGTATTTTCTTCAGCTTATTGTAAGATAGTGATTAAGTGTGTAGGCTGTTGAGTCAGAAAGAGTTTGGGGCTATTTCCCTCCACCTGCCATGAAGTATTTGGCCCTGAGAAAATTTCTTAGCCTTTTTGAAATCCACTTTCATCATTAGTGTAGATAACAGTTGCTTCATCATATTGTAAGAATAAATGATATACATGTAATGAAATCAGAGTAACCAAATGAATTTGGGATTATTACATAAAGAGCCCTGCACATAGTAAGTACTCAGTAAATAATAGCCTCATTATTATTACTCTAACAATAATAATAATTAGTAGTACTAATATATAATTCTGGGTACTAAAAGCCCTTCTGATTATAGATAATACTACGAGGTTTGGGTGGCTTGCCAGGGGTTAAATATCCTGAAGCCTTTCTTTTGCCACAGGCTTTAGGTTCTTTCCAAAATCATCTTTTCGTTATATAGTTGTTTTTTCTCCAACCTGAAAGTTGTGCTCTGGACTTTTTCTACTGAACTATCAAGATTCTTCCTGTTCCACAGCACAAGAGAGGTATTATCTTTTTAATCTACTCAGATGTTTTTCTTTTTTAAAAAAAAGAAAAAAGGATTAAATCTTCATCTGCAGCAAAGAAAGCACCACTGACTTTTTTTTTTTTCCTAATAACAAGGAAACCAGGATTGTCCCAGCTTTAGTATTGAAAGTCCCATGTCCTGGGAAGCCCCTCAGTCCTGAGCAGATAGGAATCCTTGGTCACCCTACCATCTGCACCCAACCACTGCCCTGCAAAAATAAATAAATGTTTTAAAATTACAGATTATCACCAACTACATTACTGTAATTATTTAATTACTTGAGGACACAGTCTATAGAAAAAGTCTAGTTGAGAGATTAATGAACTAAACAGATAAACTGAAAGACAGTGATACATTTTAACAACTTTTTCCCCAAATACATAGATAACTCCCCTCAAAGCAGACTTCCTTCTTTTAAAGATGTCATATGCCCTTTCTATTAATATAACAAATTTACCAAAATACAATTTTTGAAGTCAAACCGTAACTCAAAAACAAAGTTTTTAAACAGAGGTGCAAAGTGATTTCACCACAGTTGTAAATGGTTCTTTTCTACTTTTTTCATTTGCTTTCAACAAACAGGCTTCAATTCGGTAGATGCCTTACCTCTTCCAAAGTTCTTAGCAAACCTTCAGAGCCTCTCTGGCTCCCAGGGTCGTTATTGTGCAGAAACCTACCAGGACATTCTGCTTTTGATGAACCCCAGGCAGGATCTGCAGATTAAGTCAGCACAAACAGCATTTTCTCACCTGTTTTACTCTATCTGCAAAGGCTCATCAGTGCGAATCATAGCAAAGCAGACAAGTTGGATGTTTGGGGCTTTATTTATTTGATGACTTTGACATTTAGAATTCCTAGTCATTCCTATTGCTGAGTTCTATGAAATAAGTTGAAATTGAGCTCAATTTTTAATTCTGAAAAAATGCTGTTAACTTAAAATAATCCTGGAAAATCAGCAAAGTGTGGATTGTATCAAACCTAGACACAAACTTCTAGTAACTTGGTATAGAACCCTGGCCTAAGTGGAGAAAGGAAGGAGGGTGGGAGGCAGTTTCCAGTGATGGAGGGCAAAATATCTGGAATCAGTAACACTTCTGTGCTCTGGAAATACTGGAATTTAGTAAAGTTGTTGAACGGTTTCTTTCTGTCTTTAAGACTCAATTTTTTCTCATGTGCAAAAAATGAAAGTAAAAATCTAACTGAGGTCTTGTGAGATTTGCTTCTCTCTAAGCCGTTTCTTGACTGAACTCGTTAAACTCACCTTTGGTTTCTTTTAGTTCATGAACCTGGGCAGAAAGTTTAGGCATTTTACTTAAACAACTTACGCTGACTGATATTATGGAATTTTGCAAATATTGTACATTAAAATTGCATGTGGAACTAGCACCTGGAGTTTGAAGTATATACATGAAAATTACAAGTTCTTATTGACCAGCCTGAAATATTGGAATTGCTTATAAGATTTCTTCACCAGGAGATTTCATTGAAAGTGCTAGAAATTCACATTAAAACTATTGATATTCCAGAACTGTAAACAGATGACTCACAGTGCTGCTGTCACCTTCCCTGTGTGGGGGGGTTGGGGGCGCATTTGGCTACTTATTCATTGTTGACCTTTCTTAGAGTATTCTGAGATTTAACAATTCATGTTGAATAGGACCCCCAAACTTCATTTGTATTCATTCTTTAAAGTTGCAGAGAACATTGTTGAATTTTTCTTATGAGGTTACTTATAATCCAGTGTTCTGTATTTTTGTAAAAGAAGAAAGAATTCCTATATTTTGCTAAATCTACACATTAAATGGAATAACGCCCACCTTTTTCATATTCTTTAAAAACACTTAGAACCATAGACCTTAAGATCCTCTAATCTTCCCCCCATTTGATCCATAATAATAATGATTACCATTTACTGAAGGCTACTAAGTTCCAAGAACTGTGCTAGTGATTTATGTCAATTACTGTAATCCTTGAACTACTCAGAAAGGTATAATGATTATTTACAGATGCATGCACTCAACAAGTATTTACAGGAGCTCCTTCCCTGTGCTGTCCTGTGCTGGGGATTTAGGAATGCAATGGAGTAAAACAGCTGCTGATCTGAAAGAGCTTATGGATAAAGGAACCAAGTCTAAAAGAAATGACAGGTAGCAGAGCCCATGACTGACAGATCCCAGAGCCAACAACACAGATGAGTAAACCATACCCAGGAGCCCTCTGCTCATTCCTGGCTCTGCAGTCCCCTTTGGTACTGAGCCGCTGCCCCTGTGGTACCTCAGCTCTCACCCCCACATGAAAGTCCTGAAATGTAGGCCAGGGGACATTCCTGATGCCTACTAAGGGTCAGCCTGTCACACCACCTCCAGTATCTCAAGCTTGCTGGTGTTTCTGGGAACAGACTTCCTATCACCCCTAATCCCCTACAGGAAAGCCCCAAAGAACAGATGCTCCCTTATTCTTTTAGGCTGCAAGGTGGCAGGGTGTGTCCAAAAACTGCATTTGCTCAGTTTCCAAACCCTCTACCCGGCCCCTCGCTGTATGAAAGAGGTGGGGGCCCAAGGGGAGAGAAAAGAAGGTGGGGGGCTGAGAAATTGATTTCGCTGCTGAGGTCTGAAGAGTGTTGAAGAGTGAGCCGGGTGAAAGTGCGGAAAGAGATTCCGGGCAGAGGGAGCCACTTGTTCAAATTCAGAGGCCAGGGAGAAAAAATGGCGTGCTTTGGAATTCAAGGAATCATGTTATTTTTGTATGACTTAAGTGCATGACTCCAATCTAGAAATACGGGGAGGAGTAAGTTAAGAGAGGTCAACAGGGACCAGATCATGAAGAGACTCGCTAAGGAGTCCGTGCTTTCACTTGAAGGCTGAGTGCCAGGGAAAAAATCTAAGCAGCAGACTGACAAGTAGGTTTGTTAGACTGAGGCAGAGAAACAAGGTGGGAGGCGGTGAAACAATGCGGCAGGACCCGAGAGAGGGCAGAACAGAGAAGATGAGCTGTGATGCGTGGTAGCTGCAGGATGGACTTGGAGTGGAGAATCAGAAAGTTGGTTTCTGGCTTAGGCTCCTCAGTAAGCCAATGGCAAGAGGGAAGAGACAAGGGGGAAATCTGGAGTGGAAAAACGAGGGCATTTAGGAATCCCTCTGCAAATATTATTCCTGCAGTCTTCTTCTCTTAGCTCTATTTCCTTCTCTTTCCTTCATGTGCCTTTCTCTCCAGAGAGCCTGAACCCTTCCTTCTCAATTTAGCAACAAGCATCCTCACATGTATATACATGCCAACATGTAGAAAGTACACCAGGGTACATACCCATAAGCTGTGAGTGACTGGGAGGGGCCATTTATCAAAGTTCCACTCACCACAATGAGCAAATCATTCACTTAGAGTAGCTGAGTTTTGTCCAGGGTGAACTATGGACATCTAACTCTTATGCCTATGAGCATCCACACATACCAGTCCAGTTTCAGTGTTCCAGTCTTAAAATGCTCATGCTTTCTCTATCCCATTCTCTTCAGCCTTGTTGTAACAGGGTATTTCACTTTATTGGGTTTCCACTTAAAATTTCTAGGTTTGGCTCATGGAAAGTATAGGAGTATTTCTGTATGGAAAATCATGTCTTCCACAGGGTCATACACCCTAAGAAAAGGCCTTCACCTGACCTGAAGGTCAAGCCCATATGGTACATATGTGCCCATCAACTTGAGATCCCTCCAGTATCCAAGTCATGATCATTTTTAATACTGTTGGAACTTTTAGGTTCTTAGGGTGACTCCATACAGGAGATTAAATCACAGATTTGAAAGTAATTACTTTATCTGCTAACCTATTGAATAAAGTGAGTGTAATGGTATCCCTGGCTAAAAACAAACAAACAAAAAAATTCCTGCAGAATGTAGGTAGAAGCAACTTATTGCATATAGACAGAGAACCAATCCAGCCATTTCTTTTCTCTTTTGACCTTGGGTTTATGCTGTTTTAATGGTGAGAAATTTACTAGCTTATATGCCCAATTTGTGATTCATGTCAATGACAACTAGTACAAGCAGACTCTCATATTCTTAAAAAGAATTTAAAATAGCTTATACTACTTAAATGTTCCTTTATTAACATAGACTCAATCCCTAGAGTTGTCTGGGCTCTAAATAGCTTAGAAAGATGGAGTCATTTGGAAAAAAAGGAAGAAGGGAAGGACTTAATATTTTGAACATGTACTTTATACCAGATACTTTGCTAAACTTTTAAATGCACTCTCTCTTAAACTTACCAAAAACTCTATTGTATATATTTTAAAACTTTCTCTGTGAATCCATAGAATTTCATCAACGTTTAGGAAATGGCTAGTTACCTTAATATTTTAAAGAAATAACCCAGTAAAGGATTTCCCAAGCTTAACAGATTCCTCAATGCTGATTTCTTAATTATTCTGAAAATATGATTTTGAATGAATATCTTGAGCAAATATTTTTCTTTTGTAACATGGTAATGATAGAAATGGCAGGACCTGGGTATCAAATGCACTGTTATTATTCTAGATGAGTGAAGCCGAGATCAATGGGCAATTTGAATCAGTGTGTGAATCCGTCTTTAGTGAAGTAGAATCTCAGGCCATGGATGCCCTTGACCTCCCTGGATGTTTCCGAACAAGGAGTCACAGTTACCTTCGAGCCATTCAAGCTGGTTACTCCCAAGATGATGAATGTATTCCTGCAATGACACCCTCCAACATCACCTCAACCATCAGGTCAACAGCAGGTAAAATAACTCCTTTTTTTGACCTTCCTAGTGGAAAACTTACAGGTATATTTAAGTCTTTATCCTGGAAGACATAAGATGCACCCTTACCACAGGTATAATTTACTCTCTAAACATTTGATGACTTTACCAAATTGCATTTGTTATATTGTTATATCTGCAACAGTGTTTTAAAGTACTTCTTTCTCCTGGAATGTAGTCTATTCATTATCAGTGTTCTGTGTTCTTTAAAACAATCAGGGGTAACTTTTGTAAAGAATTATATAGGGGGAAAAATTTAAGTGCTGACATTTGGAAGGTGATTGTGTTTTAAATACCAAAGCTTAAAAGATTGTAATGAATCGTAGGCTCCTTCATAGCAGTGTCCAGCCTGTATCTCTCTTGCATGGTAAGCAGATCTATAACCACGATTCGTGGCTTCAAAGCAAATCAGTCATTAATGTAAATCCACTAATAGTCTTCGGATCCCAAGGATTCGATGTCACAACTTCCTGCAGTTCTTATGAAAACCATATCCATCTCTTTGAAAATTTACTACCTAAACTAAATCTCACTGCCTAATATTTTATTGCGCTATTATTATTTATATAACACAATGAATATATATGCCCTTGTGAAACCCATAAAATATAGCAAGCAATAAAATGTGCCATGCTACGTATAAGGGCTAAGAAGATAAGCTATGAAATAGCATTACATTGAAGATTGAGATGATCTGAATATCGTAAGATCTGGAATGCTGCAGAAGTATCAAAGAAATTTAAAGGACACTGTTGAAAAGAACTAGAAAGAACTTTGTTTAAAATAACTAGCATTAGGAATCAAGAGACAGGTAATCAGGGGTGGGTGAAAGAAAAAAAAAAAAAAAAGCTCAGGAAGGAATGTGTCATTATACCCATAAATAGAGCTTGATTTGTTTGAATGCTAAAGTTAAGAATTTTAAAAGATTACACATTACAAGTTATAGCCAATATGTAAAATACGCACTATCATTGCACTGTGGTAGGAAAATATTTGATGGTATAGCCTGTTGATGGGAGAGAAAATTTAAACCTTGTTCTATCATGTCATGACTATAAAATCTTGGGCATGTTAACTTTTTTGACCCTCAATTTTCTAAAGTGTTCAAAAAAGTAGCAGCCACTAATAATTTACTCAGATAAGCTTAAAGAAAAATTTTGAAATAAAGCTGTGACCATTTAATGTTCTTTTTTATATTGCTTGGTGACACCTAAGCAGAGGTAATATTCTCTGACCACTAAACCTTGGGACCCTCATGAAGGTATGCATTGGATCATGGCATGCTCTATTTCCAAAATACAGTGAAGCAGAGAAGCAGTGCCAAAGATATGTTCCATGTGAAGTACTCTGGGCTGCAGATATTAGCAAGGTGTGACCGTAGAGGGCAAGTTGTATGTGATTGAGTCTCAACCTCTGATTTTCCTCTTAGATGTACTGTTCCTTGTGTCTTCCCCTCGGTAAAGTCATGAATCACCTCTCATGAGCTGCCCCTTTGTGAAAAAGAAGTGTGAAAATAAAGCAAATTAGAAACGCAGGGAGGAAATGAGCTTTGCAATCATTGCATTAAAAAAAAAAAAACACTCTAAGAGATCATTACTGATAGTCAACCAATATTTGTTGTGTATCCATTATGAGCAAGTGCCAATTAAGAACTTTTATGATCTTCAGAAAAGCTTCAAGACAATAATTACCTAGTAAAAAATGATTTTATTGTTTTAAGGACTGTCATTACAGAGAGAAAAAAATAAAACAGAGATATCATGGAGAAAATATGAGAGCCATGCTGAACTCAAACTAAAATTCTAATTTAGGTACATAATAATCTTACCAAACACATTCCCAAAATGTGCACACCAATTAAATTACCAAAAAATGCTTCTATTCAAAGATTCCATTGGATTTTGGCTCAGTTCTTAAATCAGAATTTCCTCTAGGCTAGTGCCAAGAATTAGGGAATGGCCTGAAAATCATATAAGAGAAGAAATGTCAAACACTATGAAAAATATTTAGTACTTTTGAATTAGAAGTTGCCATTTCAAAAAAATGTCATTGTAGATTAATCAGTTCCTCCATTTTCCTTTTATAAGTATCATATACTAGTAATTTATGATCTTTCTGTACTAAATAGAATCGAGATGATGTGCAACAATAGTTGTTAGTAAAATGATGAAAAATACCAAAAAAAAATGAAAAAAGCTCTTTGGAAAATATAGAAAAGCAAACTTATGTAGAAAAACCTAAAAATATGCAAATGTGAAAGCCCACATAGTTGCTTTTGAAGCTCAGCTTCAAATTTTATTCCAAACATCCTGTCAGTGAGGCAAAATGGGATTTCAATAATCTTGTATTTAAATATCTGGAAATCATATATGAACACTACGTTTAACAGCCATCCTTTGGTGACAGATACATGCACGTGTGTGTGTGCACGCATGTGTGTATGTGTGGAGAGAGAGAGAGAAATTGTTTTTGAAAGGATCTTCTGTTATGGTTTTAAAACTAGCTCTTGAAAATAATTTCAAAAATGTTATTTTTAAGAACATACCAAAGTGATATTTTGAAGAATAAAACTAATCTAAATTTTTCTTTCTGCGTGATTTAAACATAAAAGTTGATGCTCTTAGTCTCTTCTTGTATAAATACAATTTTTTTTTAATAATTATATATACTAGTAAGTTAAATTTCAAATACATGTGGGAAAGTTTTCTTAAAAATTTAGAAATCCATATTCGACATTCTCTTTTAAGTAGTAACAAGTTGATGCTGAGAATGAATGGTCTGCTTGTTTTAGGGGCATGACTACACCTGTTTTTTCACTCAGCCCTTAAAGCCATGTGGTGATCCAGCTGAAGCAGACGCTCTTAAGCCAATCTCCAGGGGACCCAGAAAGGACTAGAATACAATGTTAGGCAATATGACCCAGGATCACAAATGTTTCTCCATCCTACTGTTTTTCTCATTATGAAAAATACTACGTATTGATTAGTGTCCTCTCGTTAAATGAAGTGGTTTTGAAAACATCTAAATTTCATTTCACACATGGATTCTTTCTCATCTGTGAAATGATTTATCAGATAGATTTACTTGTCTAAATATGCATTTCACCCAATTTTTTTAGGGAGGGAATTTTATTGATATTGTGGAGGAAAATGCTACAAAATTAGATTATAATGGCTTTTCTCTGGGTCAAAATATTTCTCAACATATGCCACAACTGATTCCAGGAATCATTAAAACAAAGGGAAAATCTATACAACGCATGACAGAGGAAACAGCCACAAATTTATTTTTATTTTATTGTTTATATTTCTATAGTAACTTATCTCTCAAGGGCACATAATAATCCCCAGTTTACAAGACAGATATTTTCTAACACATGTGAGAAAAGTGTCTCTCTTTTTCTGTACTTGAATAATAGAGGTAGGATAAACATTTTACTGTGCTTTGATTTTTCTATACTATGATTTTGTTTGTTTAACAAAATAACTTAAGTTTACTTCTTTTGTTGTCCTGTCTCAATTTGAAGAAATATGACTATGTACTTAATCCTCTAATTTTTGATCTTCTAGAAATGAAAGACAGTGTTTTACTTAATTTAATTTTTAATGATGATTAGTTTTTCATATGTGCAAGCCTGGTAAAAAAAATTTCTCATTGACTGATGGTATTGCCTAAACCTTCTTTCTTTAAGTGATATGACTAGGCTTGGTCAAGTTACTGTGTAGTTGATATGCAAGTTTACATGAGGAGATCATGACCGTTTTTAAGTTGAATTTGAAGTTTAGAGAATTTAAAGAAATTGGAAGTAGAAGTCAGCTGGTCTGTTAATAAAATGCTTCGGTCAATAAAGTAAAGATAAAATAATAAAATATCTAGGAACATATTAAGGTGTGTTGGGCTATCAGGGCACCATTTAATAAATTAAACTGATGGTTCTAGTGTACTCCTTAGCACTCCAGAATAGAGAAAAGATATATGTTTACCTCCTAAAGGAGGAAGATCTATTTAATATCCACTGGTTGGTATGGTTGATACCATATTTGCAATCAACTCTTACACAGGGACTAATCTGGTTTGTATATTTTCCAAACACTTTTGTTTCTCTTAGTCCATCCAAATGCCTTTTATTGAGCACTTCATCACCCATTTGTCCCTGCCCCAGATGGCAGAAATAAAATCAGCTTTCTTTCACGTGGTCAAAATAAGATGCCTTATATGGGAAAATGCTTTACAAAAAGAATTTTAGCTTGTATTAGTTTGCTAGGGCTGCTATAACAAAATACTAAATACCGGTTGGCCTAAACAACAAGAATTTATTGCCTCACAGTTTTGGAGGCTAGAAGTCCAAAATCAAGGTATCAGCAAGCCATGCTTTCTCCAAAGTCTTGAGCTTTTGGTGGTGGCTTGCTGACAGTCTCTGCCTCCATCACATGTTGATCCGTCTCCTTGGTTTCCTACTGTGCTTACTTCCATGACCAAATTTTCTTTGCTCACAGTCATATTGGATTGAAGTCCACTTTGTTTCAGTTTGGCCTCATCATAACAAGATCTTCAAAGATCCCCTTTACAAATGAGTTTACACCCACACAACCTGGTATTAGGACTTAAACATGTCTTTTTGGGAGACATGATTCAATCTACCACATAGCTCTTTCCTAGAAAGTGAATAGTGGGAGGTTTTATAAGCCATAAAATCTGGTAATCAGAAGACTCCACTAAAAATGGCTTATCCTCAGTTCTGTCATTCAAATGTTAAGATTCTACACATATGCCAAGTTTCTGACACTAGAAATTATTGCTTAGAGTGTTATGATCTAAAGCATTTGACCAGTTTGCTCCAAGTTAATAGCTATATGTCATTGGCACTGTCATGTGCTTCTCAACAAGGTAATTAAAACCATCAGTGTTTGAATAAACCAATGAACAAAGAAAAATAGTGAAGAAAAGACCCCAGTCAATTTATATTTTAAAGATATAAAAAACTGAAATAGGATTAAAAAAAATTATAGGTCGAGAGTGGGTGTAGCTCAGTGGTTGAGTGCCTGCCTCCCATGTACAAAGTCATGGGTTCTTTCCCCCATACCTCCCCCCCCCAACAAAAATTTATAGGTCAAAATTAAAAGATCAAACTGTTTATTTAATAAACTTTTATTAAATGTTTGACCATACTAGGTGCTCTGAATTCAAAATCATTTAAGTCCTGATCTTTGAGCTCAAAGATCTTATAGTCTATAAACACTATAATCAATTGCAGACAAAGACATCGTCAGTTACAGCACATATTTTAGGTGCTTTGAGAAAATGTTTTCGGATGGCTTTCGAAACCCAGGGGAAAGCTGGGGGACACCATGGCAGCATCCGCAATGACTAGATATGATGAAATTTGGGCTGAGATTTTAGGGATGAGTAGTAGGAAACCAGATGAAGGGAAGGGAAGATGGAGGAGACCTGGCTGAAGTAAAAGAATATATGCAGACCTAAAGTAATGAAAAGCAAGACATGCTGAGGGCCAGCAAGTAGATTAGTACAGGGGAAGGGGAGGATGCCTTTGGGGAGAAAAGGCAGACATAAGGCTAGAGAAAAGAGAGTTAAGAGTTCATGATGAACCTTGTACACTACAGCTTCAGTATTTGCACTTGCAAAATTTAGAGACTACTGAAAGATTTAAGCAGAAGAGGGGCCTAATCAATCCTATAAGAAAACTGACCCTAATATGTTATGGAAAGAGTATTGGAGATAACGCATGGAGGCAACGAGATGCAATAGGAGACTCTTCCAAATAATTCAGTTAAGAAGTGACAAGTGGGAGCAAAAGTGCAAGAGCAGATTATAGAGACGTTAAGCCCACAGATCTAACTGAATGGTGTGGAGGGATGGAGTGAGGGAGACTTCTAGAGGACTCCTGTCCAGGTATCCTTACAGATTACAAATGACCAAAGTAGCAGGGTTGGTAAGTTATGACTGAGACTAATAATACAGCCAGGGTCTCGTCAAGAAATAGAAATCATCACAGATAGTTCAAATGAAGACACTTTAATAAAAGGTCTACTTAGAGACATGTAAGCAGGTAAAGAAAACAAAAAAGAGATGGTGAAGTATCTAGAAACCAGCAAGCCTGATTGGCTGTTACCACCCTCAAGGCTGAAATAATGGGATGGAAATGTTGTCAGAGCCCACAGGGAGCTGGAATCATGGAGGAGAGATTTCTATCCGAGAGGATAGTTGTAGAAGGACATAGTTACTGCCAGAGATGTGACATGGAAGCCTAGTTGGAACAGAAATTAAATACCCCGGCCATTCTCTCTGTCTTCCTCCAATCTCCAGTTGGTGACCTTCGTTGACCAAACCCAACAGGATACCAGCCAGCAAGTAAGCAGAGCGTTTTAGACATAGTAATTTAAGGTGCTTCTGAAATATTCAGATGATTGGCTATACTCATCTGATGCTCCAGAACAACATCTGGAGCTCTAGACTAGAGACACGGTCTGGAGCCATGAAGTCATTGAGAAAAGCAGAGACTTAGCACAGAGACCGGGAGCATCCACATTTAAGTGGTAAAAAGGGATCTTTTAAAGGTGCAGCCAGGGAAAAGTGGGGAGACAAGGAGAGAGTAATATCGCAGAAGAAAAGAGAAGAAATTATTTCAATAAGGAATTTAATGACGTCAATTATCACAGCTAAGATAAGAACAGAAAGTTTCCGCTGGGTTTAGACAACATGGACAGAATTCTGAAAAGCTTCCAAAAGATCAACCCTGAATTGTGAACAGTAAATCCCAGTCTTGTCCACGTCCCTGAGCTGTGGGGCAACTTCAGAACTACATAAACCCTCTTAGGGTCCCCAAAGGGAGGGTATTGAGACTGATAAAACCTGCAACAAAGTAGATGGATTAGTTTCCTGTTGCTGCCCTAACAAATTCCTGCAAATTTAGTGCCTTAAAGCAGTACAAATGTATTATCTCACAGTTCTGGAGGTTTTACAGGGCGAATATCAAAGGCTGTGCTCCTTCTGGAGGCCCTTGGGGAAAACCCGTTCCTTGCCCTTTCGGGCTTCTCGATGTTGCTCTTGTCTGCATCTCTCTGACCTCTGCTTCCATCCTCACTTTCCTTCTCTGACTCAGACCCTCCTGTCTGCCTCTTATAAGGACCCTTGTGATTATATTGGGCCCATCCAAATGATCCAGAGTAATCTCTCCATCTCAAGATCCTTAACTTCATCGCATCTGCAAAGTCCTTTTTGTCAGGTAAGGTAACATATTCACAGGTTCTGGAGATTAGGATGTGGACAACTTTAAGGGAGGCCATTATTCTGTCTTCCATAATAGGTTTTCAATAAATCATGGCTAAGTGAATGAATGAATGAGATCTTTTTCGAAACCTGGCCAAGTATAAAAGCTGATATACTCTCAGACAAACAGAAATGTGAGGAACCCACTTCTAGGCATGTTAATCTAATCCGTATATTAAATTCAAGTTCATTCTGATGATATAAAAGCAAATCTAGTCAAGACTGCCAGACAGGAGTCTTCTGAGAAGGATCTCACCTTGTGGCAAGGTCAGAGACTACAGTGATGAAGTCAAGGTGTTTTTCTCCATGATTTTTCAGTATTAGACTTACTGCCAAAATTATGTCTCCTGCACCGCATTGCAGCAGAAAGCTACATTGTGTTTCAAGAAACCCGAAAATGATAACATCATGCAGCAGTTAGTCCAAAAATGTTCTTGATTATGTCTTCCAAGCAGTCCAAGATACTCAGTGGTTGTCATGATCACCTGAATTACTCTTCCTCAGAAGTTGCCAATAATGCTGATTTCCAGGAACCCCTGAAGAACCTTACCCAAAGTTCTTTGTTCTTAAATAAAGCTCAGGTCATGTCTAAAATACTCCCATTTCCTGTGTCTGAAATTTAGCAGGATTGTGTTCAAGACTAGGGTATTTGCCTCTTTTTTGAGTCTGCTGCAGAGCTAAGATCTTTGAAAGCTAGGAAAAGGTATTTGAGAAGTCTTATTTGATAATTCTCCTTTGCATCTAGACTTGTATTTTAGAAGTTGAGATATGCAGCATAAATGTTTAAAGGGTCAATATATGTGCAGTTTTAATTGCCCTTGATTTCTTTGAAATACAATCAAAGAATTACTTATTACTTTAGCTGTTTATGCTCTGGGCTTCAGGATACATCGATAAAAGAGAGTCTCTGCCCTCAGGACCAATGAGAGAAACTGTACAGAAAGCAATCTGAGCCTACCTGTCTGGAGGGCAAAAGAGAAGCCCCAAGTAGAAATGGGAGAGGACCAGGAGGTAGGAATTGGGGCAGGAGACACTTGGACTGAGTTGTAAAAGAGGAGTAGTAGTGACCCAGCTTCCACTGGTGATTTCCAAATGTAAAATATATAATATGTGTTCTAGAATGAACATGGTGGGGCTAAATAATATTTGCTTCCCAATTTTCACAGAATGCTATGCATCTAAATAGTGCATTTGTATAAGGAACCCCATATATAAATTGGAATTGCCAAGTAAGAACAAATGTATTCATAAAGATTTTCTTCAAGGATACAACCTGCTCGCTCTTTCAAACCACCTGTTTTCAGGTAATCCGTAGCTTTCTCTTAAAATATCCACTTATTCACCTACATAGATTAGGAGATAGTATAAATGCTTATATGAGCTCCTAAAGTCATGAAGGTTTCTTTTCTGTCCTTGTACAGATGAACTCATCAAGGTCAGTGAGTTGGAATATAACTGAAACTAGAACCACAGATTCCTGAAAGTAAAACCAGTTTCCTAACTCATAGCTCAGGATTCTTAACATTTTTGGTACTTCACAATTGTCTGTAAGTTATTCTATGATTCCGTCTCTTACCTAAAATAGTAGTACAGTTTGAGAGACATCTATATAGAGATTTAATCAGAGATCCATGCAGGAAATTCTCTTCTCAGCGAGCAGTTCCTGTAAGAAAAGATTGTCTAATTTATCGGTAATTAAACCAGTCAGATTGGCCATTTAACATCTTATAACCTAAATAACCAGTGGATTAGAAAAATAAATTAATGCAAGAATAAATGCATAAACCCATTCATACATACTTTAACCAAATCTTAAGATACTGCGGAGGTATAAGTAGTATTGCGTCTCCCTCCCAGTCCCTCCAATCTGTGCTCTCCACTTCACCTGCATCGTGACGGCTTTAGTTCAAGCCCCCATCACTGTTCGCCTGCATCCCAGCTCTGCTTTCCAACCAGTCCCCTCATTATATTTTCTCATCCTGCTCTCTATTCCACACCGGCTCCATGATTTTATTTCTGTGAACACAAATCTAACATAAAGCCCTTTATTGGCTTTCTGTTACTTAATGAATAAGACTGCAGCCCTTGGCAAGAGCCATAAAGCCTGGGTCACCTTGCTCACCCCTCCAGCCTCGCCACTCACTGCTGCTCCACTGGTTCTTACTTTCCATTCCTGAAAGTTTCTCATCTCTGTACCTTTGTATATGCTATTTGCTCAGCCCAGAATCCCCGCTTCCCTTTTTTTGCTTAATTCCTAGATATGCTTTAAGACTCAATTTCCTTCCAGAAAGCAGATTTCTCCATACCTGCATGCCATATACCATTATTGCCTTTCCCATTCTACTTACTAGCAGTTGGTTGACTTTTACTTTGGACTTGTGGCTGAGGACTAACATATTGGTATTCTGAACAATTATAGGTATGATTCCCTTAAAGGGTATTTCTTCAGGCTCTATATTTAGGCTGGCCAGAGCATTTCCTTAAATAGAGAATTTTCAGCTTGAGTCCTTATGGCTAAAGGGAGAGGGGCTTTGTTCATTAAAGTGAAAAATGTTGTCATAAATGTCAATAAGCTATGGTTTGTAAAATAATCAGTCAGGTATTTAAAAGTATTAAAAAAAAAAAAAAAAAGCCATTAGTTTCACAATGCCCATGGTTGCTGAATATCCAAGTTACAGATTTTATGTACCTCTGGGTAGTTGGCCCCCCTGGAAAAAGGACTGTGTGGAGATGAGGGACAGAGGCTTAGACCTGAGGTAGCAGATGCTACTTACCATCAGTGACCACACTTTCTCAGAGCCCTGGGTATTGGAATTTCAGTCCAAGTGAATTGTCAGATCAGTCACTGAGAGAGTCCCAACTGACAGGACTGGGACTGGCATTGGGTGGGACAGCATTATCAGGTAAACGTCAGAAGTGAGTGGAGCCAGAAATGAAATCCTACCCAGGAAGGGAGAACCTGAAGTGAGAGCTAGAAAGGAAATATCTGTAACCAAAAAGAAGCAAGCCAAAGGTCAAAAATTGGAATCAAAGCAAGTGGTAAGCAGTTGGCTAAAAGGAGGAAGAGGGTATGAGAGGTTCTAGGACTTCAGCAGTATACGGAGCTTCTGACTGCTGGTCTTCCAGGAATGTGAAGGTGTGCTGGAATGAAAGGCGTGTAGTGTCAGAGACAGCCCTCAGAGAGAGCGGAAGACCTCTCTCCTGGATTACCGAGTTCTCACTCTATGGTTGGTTGGTGGTTTGTTTTAATTAGAGAATAAAGAAGTTGTGGGTTTACAAAACAATCATTTATAAAATTCAGGATTGCCATATACCACCCTATTATTAACAACTTGCATTGGTGTGGAACACTTGCTACAATTGATGATAAAACATTTGTATACTTGCATATTAACTTTGGTCCATGGTTTAACTTAGGGGTCACTGTTTGTATAGTGTAGTTCCATGGATTTAAAAAAAAATTTTTTTGTTACCTTTTCTACAATCAAACATTTCCCCTTTTAATCATATTCAGATATATATTTCAGTGCTGTTATTTACTTTCACAATTTTGTTCTACCATCACCACCATCCATCACCAAAAATTTATAATCAACCCAAATTGATACTCTGTACAATTTAAACATTAACTCTTCATTCCTTACCCACACCCTGGACTGTGATAACCTATATACTAGATTCTAATTCTATGCATTTGCTTATTCTAATTATTTCGTAACAGTGAGATCATGCAATGTTTGTCCTTGTGAGTCTGGCTTATTTCATTCAACATGATGTCTTCAAGGTTTATCCATGTTGTCATGTATCTCAGGGCTTCATTCCTTTTTACTGCTAAATAATATTCCATTGTATGTCTACACCACATTTTGTTTATCCATTCATCAGTTGATGGACACTTAGGTTGCTTACATCTTTTGGCAATAGTGAATAATGTCACTGGGAACAACAGAAGTAGGTTTTTCAAATATGCCCTATATGCCATTTATCATGTTGAAGAAATTTCCTTCTATTTCTATTTTTCTATGTGTTTTTATCAAGAAAGGATGTTTTGTCAGATGCCTTTTCTACATCAATAGAGATGATCATGTGTTTTTTCCCCTTCATTCTGTTAATGTGGTGTGTTACATTAATTAATATTCTTATGTAGAACCACTCTTGCATACCTGGGATAAATCCCACTTGATCCTGGTATATAATTCTTTAAATGTATTGTTGGATTCGATTTGCTAGTATTTTGTTGAGGATTTTTGCATCTATATTAATAAGAGAAGTTGGTCTGTAATTTTCTTTTCTTGAAGTATCTTTATCAGGCTTTGATATAATGGTGATGTTGGCCTCAAGGAATGACTTAGGTAATGTTCTCTCCTCCTCACATTTGTGGAAGATTTTGTGCAGGATTGGTATTAATTCTTCATGGAGCATGTTGTAGAATTTACTTGTGAAGCCATCTGGTCCTGGGCTTTTCTTTGTTAGGAGGTTTCTGATGGCTGATTCAATTTCTACTTGTAATTGTTCAGTTGAGATCATCTGTTTTTTCCTAGAGTCAGTGTAAGTTGTTTGTGTATTTCTAGGAATTTGTTCCTTTTATCTAGGTTGTCTAATTTGTTGGCATACAGTTGTACGTACTATCTTATTCTTATCCTTTTTGTTTCTGTTTTGTCAGTAACAATGCCACCCTCACATTTCTGATTTTATTTATTTGTGTCCTCTTTTTTCTTTGTCATCTAGTAAAGGTTCATCAATTTTATTGATCTTTCCAAAGAACCAAATTTTGGTTTTGTTAATTTTGCCATTATTTTTTTATTCTCTATTTTGTTTATTTCTGGTCTAATCACTGTCATTTGTTTCCTTCTGCTTTGCTTTGAGTTTAGTTTCCTGTTCTTTTTCTAAGTCCTGCAGGTGTGCAGTTAGGTCTTTTCTTCTTGTATAATGCAAGCATTTAGGGCTATAAATTTTCCTCTCAGCGCTGCCTTTACTGTCCCATATATTTTGATGTATTGCACTCTCATTTTCATTTTTCTCAAGATATTTACTGATTTCTCTTGTGATTTCTTCTCTGACCCATTGATTGTTTGAGACTGTGTTACTTAACTTCCATGTATTTGTAGATTTTCCGATTCTCTGCCTGTTATTGATTTCCACCTTCATTCAGTAGTGGTCAGAGAAGATGTTTTGTATAATTTCAATCTTTTTTAGTTTATTGAGACTTGTTTTGTGACCCAACATTATGGTCTATCCTAGAGAACAATCCATGCCTAATTGAGAAGAATGTGTATCATGCTTTCTGGGGTGCAATGTTATGTAGATGTCTATTAGGTCTGTTCATTTGTCATATTATTCAAGCTCTCTTTTTCCTTATTGATCTTCTGTTTCATTCTATCCGTTAGTGAAAATGGTTTGTTGAAGTCTCCAACTATGATTGTAGTCGTGTCTCTTTCTCCCTTCAGTTTTGCCAGTGTTTGTCTCATGTATTTTGGGTACTGTGGTTAGGTGCATAAATATTTAAAATTGTTATTTCTTCTTGGTGTATTGACATTTTTATTAGTATATATGTCCCTTTTTTTCTCTTGTAACAGCTTTTAACTTAAAGTCCATTTTGTCCAATATTAGTATAGCTACCCCAGCTCTCTTTTGGTTCCTCTTTGCATGGATTATCTTTTTCCATCCTTTCACTTTCAACCTACTTGTATCTTTGGGTCAAAGGTGAGTCTCTTGTAAGCAACATATAGTTGTATCATGCTTTTTTATCCATTCTGCCAATCTGTGCCTTTTGACTGGGGACTTTAATGCATTAACATTCAGTGTTATTACTAAAAAGGCAGTACTTCAGCTATTTTGTCCTTTGGTTTTTATAGACAAACCTTTTTTTTTTTTTTTTTTACTCTTTTTCTTTATTCAAGCCTTCTTTTCTGCTGTTGATCTTTTGTGATGTATCTGACTGACCCCTTTATTATTTCTGCCTGAATAATTTTTAAATAATTTCTTTGTTGTTACCTGTAGCTTATATTACACAACCTAAGTCTATAAACAACTAATTTGAAAAGATACAATCTTAACTCCAATAGCATGCACATTCTCTGCTCACATATCCCTCCATTTCCCCTCTTTATTTTGTTTTTGTCCCACATTACCTCTTTAAAGATTGCATGTCCATTATCAAGAAATATGACTATTTCTTATTCAGTTGTAGTCTAACTCACAGGAATTAAAAATTAGAGTTATATATTGAGGATACTGTACTATTGGGTTTTGCATTTACCCATTTAGTTATCTTTAGTCAAGATCTTCACTTCTTCACACTGTTCCAAGCCACTCTCTCCTGCCTTTTCCTTTCAACTTGGAGAACTCCCTTTAGCAGTTATTATAGGGCCAGTCTTTTGATGACAAACCCTCTTAGTTTCTGTTTATCTGTGACTGTTTTAAACTCTCCCTCATTTTTGAAAGACAGTTTTGCCAGATAAACAGTTTGGAGCTGACAGTTTTTCTCTTTCAATATCTTAAATATGTCATTCCACTGTCTGCATGTTTTCTGAGGAAAAATCATCACTAAGTCTTATGGACACCCCTTGTATGTGAAAAATTGCTTTTCTCTCATTCCTTTCGGAATTCTTTCTGTATCTTTGGCATTTGGCATTCTAATTAGTATGTTTCTCAGTGTAGTTCTATTAAGGTTTATCCGGTTTGGAGTACGTTGCAGTTCTTTGATGTGAATATTTATGTCTTTCGTAAGAGTTGGGAAGTTTTCAGCCATTATTTCCTCAAATATTTTTCCTGCCCATTTTCCATTCTCTTCTCCTTTTGGGACTCCCATGATTTGGATATTGGTAGCTTCATGCTGTCACTCAAGTCCCTTAGACAGTGCTCAGCTTTTTCTCTGTTCTTTTCTCTCTGTTCTTCCAACTGTATGATTTTGATTGTCTTGTCTTCCAGTTCACTGATTCTTTCTTTTGTCTATTCAAATATGCTGTTGTATGCCTCTACTGTATTTTTTTTATTTATTGAAGTATAAAACGCATACATAAACATATATAAACAATAAGTGTATAGTAATAGCTGTGAACTTACAAAACAAACATAACCAACATCATACAGGGCTCTCATACCTCACCCTACCAACAATACCTTTCATTGTTGTGAGACATTTTTAACTAATGATTAAAGAGCATCCTCAAAATATTACTTCCAACCAAAGTATCTTATATTTGGTGTATTTTTCCCCAACCCACCCTATTATTTTTTTTATATCATTTATATATAAACATACATAAACAATAAGTGTGTAGTAAAAGTTGTGAACTTACAAAGCAAACATGTATAACATCATACAGAGGTCCAATACATCAACCTACCACCAACACTTTGCATTGTTGCAAGACACTTGTTACAAATGATGAAAGAACATCAATGTCTTACTACTAACTTTAGTCCTTATCTTTCATTTGCTGTATTTTCCCCCAGCCCATCCTATTATTATTTTTTATCACAGAAGTTGTAAACTTACAAAACAATCATGCACATGTGCAGAATTCTCATACAACACCTTCTATCAACACACCACACCACGGTGGAACATTTGTTACAGATTTTGAGATAATATCCTCAGACTATTACCAGGTCTATAGTGTACATTTGGCACACTTTTTCCATACTTCCCCATTATCAACACAGTACATCTTTGGCATAGATGCATGAATATTACATTATTACTGTTAACCACAGGCCCTAGGTTACTACAGTTGTACTTTTCCCATGCTTCTCCACATTCCCACCACCCTGCGATAGTGATGTACATCTGCTCTAGCTCACAAAGGACACTCTTGCATCTGTACCATCAACCACAATTCTCATCCACCTCTGGGTTTACTGTGTTTTTCAGTCCCTACATTATTCTCTAGCTTTCTGTCAATTGGCATTTACATCCCTAGACTACCCTTTTCAGCCACATTCTGATTTATAAACCTGCTCTTACTCACTATAATGTGTTACCATCAACTCTATACATTTCCACACTTTTACAATAAAATTAATTAAAACTTCTACATACATTAAACATCCGTAGTCCGTCTCATTCCTCCTCTTATCTCCTTTAAGAATCCACCATCTTCCATCAGGTCTTGAAGATATTTCCCTACATTTTCTTCTAGAAGATTTATGGTTCTTGCTTTTATATTTAGGTTTCTGAATCCGTTTTGAGTTAATTTTTGTATAAGGTATGAGATAGGGGTCCTCTTTCCTTCTTTTGGCTATGTATATCCATTTGTCTCAGCACCATTTGTTGAATGGACTGTTCTGCCCGAGCTGGGTGGGTTTGACAGCTTGTAAAAAATTACTTTACCATGGATGTAAGGGTCTGTTTCTGAACCATGAGTTTGGTTCCATTGGTCTATGTGTCTGTCTTTATGCCAGTATGATGCTGTTTTTACCACGGTAGCTAGGTAATATGATTTAAAGTCCGGAAGTGAGAGTCCTCCAATTTCACTTTTCCTTTTCAAGATGTTTCTGGCTATTTGGGACCCCTTCTCCTTCCAAATGAATTTGATAATCATGTTTTCCATGTATTTAAAAAATGCTGGTGGAATTATTATCAGGACTACATTAAATATGTATATCAATTTGGGTAGAATTTACAGCTTAATGATACTAAGTCTTCCAATCCGTGCACATGGAATGTTCTTCCAATTATTTAGGTCTTTTTTGAGTTCCTTTAACAGTGAGTTGTTTTCTGAATTCAAGTGCTTTACATCATTGATTAAGTTTATTCCCCAATATTTGATTCTTTCAGTCACTATTGTAAATGGAATTTCTTTCCCTGACTTCCTCCTCAGATTGCGCATTACTACTATCTTTTAAATTCTATTTCATCTAATATAAGTATAGCTACTCCAGCTTTTGTGTTTTGTTTATTTGTTTGTTTGTTTGTTTGTTTTTGGTTACTGCTTGTGTGGAATATCTTTTTCCAGCCTTTCACTTTCAATCTATTGGTATCCTTGGGTCTAAGGTGAGTCTCTTGCGGACAGCATATAGGTGGCTCCAATTTTCTTAGCCATTCTGCTAGTCTGTGTTTTTTGATTGGGGAGTTTAATCCATTAACATTCAATGTTATTACTGTAAAGGGAGTTCTTATTTCACCCATTTTGACCTTTAGGTTTTATCTATCATATTTTATTTTCATCACTCTTGTGAGACTTTGTTACTTTTACAGATATAACTTCATTTCTAGACTGTCTTCCAAGCCTCCTTCTCCTGTCTTTTCTTTTCACACTATAGCACACTCTTTAGTATTTCCTGCAAAGCTGGTCTCTTAGTTATAAACTCTCTCAGTTTCTGTTTATCTGTGAATATTCTAAACTTACCCTCATTTTTGAAGGACAGTCTTGCAGGATATAAGATTCCTGGCTGGAAGTTTTTCTCTTGCAGTGTCTTAAATATACCATACCACTGTCTTCTTGCCTCCATGGTTTCTGATGAGAAATCAGCACTTAATCTTATTGGGTATCTCTTGTATGTTATGTGTTGCTTTTCTCTTGCTGCTCTCAGAATTCTCTGTCTTTGGCATTTGACATTCTGATTACGATGTTTCTTGGAGTTGGTCTATTCAGACTTATTTGGATGGGAGTACGTTGTGCTTCTTGGACATGGATATCCATGTCCTTCAATAGGGTTGGGAAATTTTCTACCATTATTTCTTCAAATATTCCTTCTGCCCTTTTCCCTTCTCTTCTCCTTCTGGGACACCCATGACACATATGTTTGCACGTCTCTTGCTATTGTTTAGTTCCCTGAGACCTTGTTCAATTTTTTTCCATTCTTTTCTTCATCTTTTCTTTTGTATGTTCACTTTCAGAGGCCATTTCTTCAAGCTCACCAATTCTTTCTTCTGCCTCAGTAAATCTGCTATTATTTGATTCCAGTGTATTTTTAATTTCATTTATTGCACCTTTCATTCCCATAAGATATGCTGTTTCTCTATGTGTGCTTTCAAATTCTTCTTTGTGCTCATCCAGTATCTTCTTCATATCCTTAATCTCTTTAGCCATCTTATTGCATTTATTAAGGAGATTTGTTTGAACATCTATTAGATGTCTCAACTAATTTATGTCATCTGGAAGCTTATCTTGTTCCTTTAACTGGGCCATATCTTCCTGTTTCTTGGTGTAGATTGTAATTTTTTGTTGGTGTCTTGGCATCTGGCTTACTAGATGTATTTATTCTGGGTACAGTTTCTCTCTTTGGGGCTTTCTTGCCCTTTCTCCCTTGCTGGTTATGTAGTAGGAACCAAGGATGTAGTTGGTGCTGTAAGCTGTGGAGGCTCAAGCTGCCCTCATTGCCCCAGGGACCAATGAAGCTTCTCCCACCTTTCTCCTTTGCCAGGGGTAGGGACAGAACCACAGTCGTGTATAATAATCCAAGTCTTGTAGGTCTAGAGTGTAGTTGCTCAGAGAGACTGGTGAAGCTTCATGCCCCTTTCTCCCCTGCCTGGGGTGGGGATGGAGCTGCAGGTGTGGGCAGCGCTCTGTGCCGTGCGGGTCCAAAAGACTGCAGTTGCCCTGGTAGACTTCCGAAGAGTCAGCCTGTGCCTGCTGAATGTAACTGTAGTTAGCCGGAGAGGCTGGTGCAGGGTCCGCCAGCCTTCTCCCTGCCAAGGCGGGGCTGAAGCCTAGGCTAGGGCTGCAGGCCATTCTCACTGTGATTTTCAGTCAGCCCGGCTTCCCCTCATGCCGGGGACGGTCAAAATGGCAGCTACCGGCCTCTTTCTGACTTGGACAGGTTCAAACTTTAGCTGTTCTTAGATTTATACTTTAGCCAGCTGAATTTACTAATCAGCAGCTGAAGTCGGTGGCCAACCATCTCTTCCCATTTTTGGGAAATGGAGCTTCCAACTCCAGCCACAGAATAGTTCCTGAGGCGGCTTGCGCAACCAGAGTAGGATGGTCACCAGCCTCCATGGTGTGGCCAGTATTTTCCTGGACAGGCTGGCACAGCTCCCCCCGCTTCCTCCCTGCCAGAGGTAGGGCTGGGGCTTAGGCTTGAGCTGCAATCCAAACTGGATGGAAAGAAGCCGGTCCCTGCCAGCACTGGGATTTTCAGTCAGCCCCACTTCCCCTCTAGGGGCAGAGTTAAGATGGCGGCTACTGGCATCTTTCTGACTTGGACAGGTTCAAACCTTAGCTGTTCTTAGGATTACACTTTAGCCCACCGAATTTACTAATCAGTAGCTGAAGTTGGTGCCCAACCACCTCTTCCTCCCATTTTGGGAAGTGGAGCTTCCAATTCCAGCCACGGAGCAGCTCCAGAGGTGGCTTGTGCCTCCAGTGGAGGATGGGCACCGGCCTCCAGGACGTGGAGGGCTCTACTCACGAATCCTCTCTGCAGATGGGCATCTCCCCCTTCCATTCTTTCAAGGATGTTGCAGAATGCTCTTCTTGGTCTCCCGCAGCCCCCAAACAAGTGCTCTAGATAGCTCTGGGTGATAACTGCCCTGTAGTGCGAGCTGACTCTAGGAGCTCCTTGCTCTGCTGCCTTCTTGCTGGTTGACCCTCTAGTGTATTTTTGATGTCCATTATTGTGCCTGTCATAACCATAATTTCTGTTATGTTTCTCTTTAAACTTTCTAATTCTACTTTTTGCTCACACATCATTTTTTTTTAATATCTGTTAGCTCTGTAATCACCATTATACATTATTTATAGCCACATTTTCCTTCATCTCCTTTAATTTAGGAGATTTGGTTGAAATTCTTTGATTAGTTGTTCCAAAGTCTGTGTCTCCTCTGAAGTTTTAATTTATTCCCTTGACTAAGCCATATCCTCCTGTTTCTTAGTATAGCTTGTAAGTTTTTGCTGAATTCTGGGCATCTGAATATTTTTAATGTGATGACTCTGAAGGTCATTTTCTCCCTCTTGCCTAGGGTTTTATTGTAGATTGGCTGTGCATTAAGGCTCCTCTTTGACACTTGTTCCCACTTATGCTGGGCCTTTAGAGTAGCCAGTGTTTAACTGGTTAGATTTTCTCATGTTTTCTGTGCCTGATTCTTGTCATGGATGTGTGACACAACTTTTAAGACTGCCTTTTTATGTGCAATTGTTTCACCTGCAGGAGAAAGTTGCCTTTCCTCTGTCCTTTCTCTGAGAATCTTGATCTGTTCTGTTTGTTTTAGTGCAGAATTTTCTCCCCAGCCCCTATGATTTGTTTCTCTCCATTAGAGTTGGAGGACAAGAGCATGGGGGCAAAATCCCAGAAGCTGAGGTACTGTTGAAAGTATAGATATTGGGCCCATACCTAATACTGAACATTTTATGTCTCTATTATTATGAACAAGAAAGTCAGTATAATGTTGGGATCCTGTGGAGAGTATTTCTGGGAATATTGCTAGCAGAGAAATACATTGACTTTCTCAGACTTCCAGTCTAGAGTCCAAGTTCTGAAGATAATTGAATTGACCAATTCTTGACAAACATTCGGATCCTATTATTTTTCCTCCGCCAACTTTTGCCTCTTAGCAGAAGGGCCAGGGTCAAAGCAAGAAGAGCACAGGATACAAGTAGAGGCCTGAAAAATCTCAGCGCTCTTCAGATTCTTTGTGACATGTCTTCATTGGGCACTTCTCAGGCAAACAGAAATAATGAAGTTTTTTACTATGTCAACAGTAACAATCATATTCATTTGGAATCAACATTAAGTTCAGAATCCCTGAGTTCAAGAATCCCTGAATTCATACATAGAGCAGTTTTCAGCTATTGCTCAAGCTCATTTTTAAAGACTACTTTAATAAAGTATTCTAAAAAATAAAGTATTCTAAAACTATTCTATTGCTCAAGCTCTTGATCTAGGAGAACAGCTTCCCTCATTATCAGTCAGGCCTCAGCTTCATCGTCAGAGAGATTGTGAAACCCTTGGGGTACCATGTAGGTGAAATGGCCCTAACCTCAGGTTACCTCTCCAGAAAGTCGCAGCAGGAGAGGCAGCCACAGCACTTGGCACGCAAAATCCATTGCTTCTTGGAAATGATCCACTGTGACCAATCCCACACTGCCTTGGGATTTTTCTCTGGCCTCCAGCTGCTAAAACATTTAGCTCCATTCTCTCCATTCACTATATAAAAGCTACAGAACAGTCCAGGAAAATGGAGCCTTCTGTGTCTAATAATATGGAAAGTGTGATAATAGGAAACTGTATGGACCCCAGAAAAACATTCTTAAATGGAATCCATTCCGGTGGGTGTGAACCAATTGTAAGTAGGACCTTTTGATGAGGCTACTTCAGTTACGGTGTGACCCACCTCATTAAGGATGGATCTTAATCTTATCACTGGAGTCCTTTTATGAATAGAATGAATGCAGAGAAAGAGAGAAAGCCACCGAAGCAAGAAGCTAAAAGCAAAGAAACCCAGAAGAGAAGGGAGAGACCAGCAGACACCACCATGTGCTTTCCCGTGTGGCAGAGGAGCCAAGGATCACCAGCAGCCAGTCTTGGAGAAGAAAGCACCGCCTTGATGATGCCTTGATCTGGACATTTTCTTGGCTTCAAAACTGTAAGCAAATAAATTCCCATTTTTCAAGCTGAACCATTTCATGGTATTTTCATTAAGTAGCCTGGAAAACTAAAACAGGATGTAACAATATGGAAAGAGATCTGATTTACAAGGCAACTGCCAGCCTTCAGAAAAGCTTCCATTTTCACTCTGTATCTGGATTTGTGCTCATCATGAATGTCCCAAAGCAAGCTACTACTTAAATTTGTGGCCAGGCATTTATTAGCAACTTAACTTTATATTAGTATTAAGAGAATTGCTGCATATAAAACCCAGACCAAGCATTTATACCCCACCTTATAAGCCCCAAATGCCAAAGTAATCCTTTTTTTTTTTTCAAAGACCAATTTGCCTAATAATTCCCTTGAGAACTAAGTTTGCTTTTTTCCAAGCCAAACATATTCATTGACATTCAGGTGTGGAATTTAGAGTTGTATTTCTTTCTTTCTTTCTTTTTTCTTAATAATTCCCTTAGCCTGGTGCTAGTTTAGGCAGAAAAGTAAAATGGGGTTTGTTTTAATGAAGTTGCACTTCAGAGTCTAGCCTCAGAGTCCATCATGTCAATCATCTTATGATTCATATTTTAATAACTTATTTTGTTTACTGTGTATCTCCCTCTCCCCACTAGAACATAACTACCATGAGGACAGGGATTTTTCTCACTGAATCCTTGTGCCTAGATAATAGACATTCAATAAATAGACATTTAATAAATAATTATTGAATTTTTACATGAAGAAAAAAAGAACAAGTAAGTGCATAAGTAAAAAGGAATTATTTCCCCTCTGTGAATTCCCATGTTAGTACATTGCCAGCTTTCAGATGGCTTTCATTCAAGAAAGATTTTTCTGAGTTTAGAGGAGAGCAGAGAAGAGCTAGAGAATAAAATCTTTTAATGCAATAGCACCTAGCATGTTGCAGGCAATCAATAAATATTTTTGGATGTGTAAATTATGGATCAATACTTTTTGTGAACTTATTGTAGAATTCCTTTATAGTTAATTACAAAATTTGCATCATTTGTTTCTCTAGCTCTTAAGTTAGGGACAGATTTTTTTAAATAAAAAATCACATGTGAAATGGAACACAGTAATGGGAGCCAGCTGGCAGTCCAAAATATTATGAACAGTTTCTGAAAAGCACAGTAAATTGCCACTTTGGTCTATGTCGCATCTATTCAATGTTCTAAGCTCAAGGCTGTACTAAATCTTTTCTATCAATCTCCTCTTTGCTTTGGGCCAGTAAGGGACAGAATTTCCTGGAGACTACAGAGAACTGTTGTGAACCTTTTTTTTTTTTTTCCAATTTGTTATAAACTCTTGGTTTTCAGGGTACCATTACAAATGGGAAATTTGAAGCATATATTTCAACTACTGGGACAAAGCAGGAGTTTACAGATCATGCTAGTAATGACAGCACTTTATATTTGCATAACATTTGTTTGAGCTAGATCAGTGAGCTTTGTAGGAAAGCAATTACCCATTGCCCTTCTACAGAAAGTTTGAGAGAGTTGCCCAGGATGATATTCCTCGTAACGGTGGTGGCAGCTCTAGAGTCTGACTTCTAAATGTCAAGTCCAGAACACTCCTCCACAGCAGTTTCTCGGGCCTCTCTAGTGGCTGCAGTCTTTCTGGCAACAGGCATTGTGTATGCTCTGCTAGCTAAATCGATGGTGTGTATTGATTCAGGCAGGCTTTGAAAGTTCACAGAAAGTGCTCTGATCTGAGAAGCACTGATTTATTGGCACAACTGTCATTTGGTATCTGACTACAAACTCTTGGCTAAACATGTTCAGCAGGCAATTCAAAATCCTTGGCCAATGTTTGGGGCAATCATAATTTTATTTTCCTTTCTGTCATAGTCACCTTGAGATTATGACTATGTACTCCATATTTGGGGTTTGAGGACCTTCCAACTTTCTTACCAAATTTTATGGGAGAAGTAGATAATATTTAGGATGTATTAATTCACTAATAAGTATAAATAACTCAGAATTATATATTTTCTTTGCCTTTGCAAATAGTATTTATTTTATCATTTTATTAATTTTATCATGGAAGGTCATTTTCTTTTCCTTAAATAGACATTAGTGACTCTAGGTATATTAACTTATATAGGTCAACAGCTATGAACTCATAGTTTGCCATTTGCACTCATGAAAATCAGTGATTTCCATCATCAAACGAAACACTGCCTAGATAGAATTGCCTGCCTCTCAATTTTGATAATAAAAATATAATTCTGGTACAACTTTAATGTAGACTTTATTCACAATTAAATGTCCAAAGTGAAAATAAATACACAAACATACACATTGATTGTGAAGACATATGACAAGTGCCATCCGCTATACAATTTGCAACTTCTCAAAGAACAGATTAATCAAAGTCACCCAGTAGCCACCCAATTGACAGACAGTTATTGGTCTGTCAACTTACTAATTTAAAAAAAAAAATCACTCTTTCAAAAAATGTCTTTCATCTAAGTTTAAAGCTTAACATTTTTAAAGCATCAGGAACAATTAATTTGGGAGCAAAGTAAACCCTGTCACTGATACATTTATATATTTTTTTAATCTTGTCATCTAATCATCATAAATTTAAATATATGCCATCATTGGTAATGAGTTGGCTGTTTTGGGGTTATCATTTTACTTTGTTGCCTAGCCCTTTGAACATCCAAATTCTGTATTTAGAAACTTACATGACTTCTCACATCATTAAAAATTTATTCAATTTGCAGTTTTTCTTCAGAAAATCCAAGTATAATGTGATTTTTAAATATATAAAATGAAAATAGGAAGTGTCTTGAACAGTGAAACAGCTGTCATCACTTTATTTTACTCTGTCTACAAGATGTTAAATGCTGGTTTGACTATAATTTCTTGCTAATTGAACACATTTGAAATAGATGTCTTTGTTACTAACCTATCAATGTTTCCCTAGAATTGTGTAGACCATGTAATTTTTTGTAACTTAGGAGAAACCATTGTGTACATGTCTGTGGGATGTGATTTCTGTGTCCTGTTTGAGTTACACTTATGTTTTGAGTCCAACATTAATTAAAGTGTCAAAATAGCTCTAGTCTTTTATGCAGAATTTTTTGCCTTCAAAGTTTGGTTTCTCCAATATACAGACTCTCATTTGACATTCATGGGCTTGATTACTGTAATTCCTTTTATGCCATTATCCTTGAAGTTCTAATTAAGAGAGTGCAAGGAATTTAAGTGTGGCTGCTACATTCAAATAGAATGGTGATGCTTGCCACTCAAAATATATTTTATCTTGATTATGTATTTGTGCTTTATATGGGAGAATGCTAATTTTCAAATTTCCTTTTTGGCTTGCAAATGACTCCAAGGATTGAATTCAGAAACAGTGTCCAGCATTCCAGGTGTAGATTGATAATTATGCACATATTTAAAGTAATGATGTATTCATGTTTGAGATTACTCAAAGTAATCTACAAGTGTAGATTGCGGAACAGTTTATTTCATCTCATTCAAATTAATGTACTTCAAAGAGAATGTGGTGCTCCAAATTCTCATTCAATAGATTTGCTAACCTAACACTTTGAAGATCTCAAGGAAAGTCCTTATATTAATTTCATTTGCTTTATTTCATATATTGAATAGACATATGTTTTATTGTATATTCAAAGGATATGTAGATATTTATATTGAGTTTCTATACCAAAATATGTTCTTGAACAGCACTGTCCAACAGAACTCTGCGATAATGGAAATGTTCTATATATGTGCTGCCCAATGCAATAGCCACTAGCTCCGTGTAGCTGTTGAGCAGGTGAAATGTGACTGGCGGGAAGGAGGAACTGAATTTTAAATTGTGCAGTGTATGGTAAGGTAATACTCACAGCTGCTTCTGTC
Organism: Tolypeutes matacus; assembly: GCA_026826555.1. Taxonomy (NCBI): domain Eukaryota; kingdom Metazoa; phylum Chordata; class Mammalia; order Cingulata; family Chlamyphoridae; genus Tolypeutes; species Tolypeutes matacus. The sequence goes on along the minus strand of JAKSZT010054462.1, from coordinate 6,067,204 downwards.
ACCACTGCCCCTGCCCCCCACACGCACACCATTTACAGGGTGACTCTCACTGACATATCTGATCCTGGAAAAACAAGTACAAATTAACTCATTAATTACATTAGAAAACATAGTAACATTTTAATCTCTGCCTTCTGTGACACACTTATTCTATATATAAGAAGCCACTGAAAAATCACCAAGGATTTCCATATTATTATTCACTTGGTAGACTTTTAAAATCAAAAGGATGTCCGTGCCTGAACTCAGAGAGAGACCTAAAAGAGAGTTAGGTCTTCAGATACGTTAAGATATTAAGTAATCATTTCATTCTTTTAATTTCAAAACATATTTGATTGCTTATATTTAAATCAATCTTACATGGCTACTTAGAAATCTGTCTTCAATTTATCTGCTTTTTAAAAATATATGTATTTCATTAAAGTCATATTGCTAAATTAAATTTTAAAATTTTAATTGTATTTTATGTTAACATACATGTAAAAAATAATAGATAATACTGCCTATAGCTAAAAATTATTAGCTTTAATAAGTATATTCTAATTGTGTATTAATATACACAGACTTAACACAATTATTATCACCCAAACTATCCAATTTAATAATTGAATGTTTTACTTGAATGTGTAGAATTCTTTTTTTAAATGTTGATTTTAATCTCTGGCAGTGAATTAACATGATCAAATAATCATTTTTAATTCTTTCTTTACTGTTGTTTCCCATCTTCTAATTCTAAATGTAGTTGAGCTATTTAGGAATATACAATTCTAACCCCATGAGATTATAGATACTTGATAAATGTATTTTAAAAGAATGGATTAATGAATAAGTAAATATATTGATATACATGAATTTTTTTAAAATCATGTCTTAATGTATTTTTCCAATCTAAAATATTTTATGTTCTGCAATTTTAATTTATCTGGGACTGACAATGATACTTAATTTTTCAAATTAGAAAATCCCAAAATATTCAATAAACCAGGATATAAAAGTCATTTATTGTTCTGCTCTAAACAGGCCCATTAAAAATATACAAGTGAGTATATGCCGTGATGATTTGAAGCTGCATATACCTCAGAAAAACATGTTCTTAAACTTAATCCATTCCTGTGAGTGTGAACCCATTGTTAATAGCGCCTTCTGATGAGGTTATTTCAGTTAAGGTGTGGTCCATTTGGGTTTTAATCCTTTTACTAGAGTCCTTTATAAGCAGAATGAAACTCAGACAGATAGTTAGAAAGCCACAGAGGGAGCATCCAAGGAAACAACAGAATCTGGAAGAGTCAGAGATGCCACCATGTACCTTGCAGCCAGCCCCAGAATGCCACCATCTTTGGAGAAAAAGCATCACCTTGGTATTGTTTTGATTTAGACTTTTTCCTAGCCTCATAACCTTGAGCCACTAAATGCCCATTCTTTAAGCTAGTCCGTTGCATGGTATTTGCTTCAGCAGCCTAGAAAACTAAAATATATGCATATGGGACCATTGTAAGTGGTAGTGACAAAAAAGTATACCCAAAATATATATTTAGTGCCTGCCCATGTCTTTGAATTCAAATACTCCTCTGGCTTCTATATTAACATGTAAGAATAAGTCTGTGTCTGGGTGACTAGAAGTTTCAATGTGTATTTCTTTAGCTTATATAGTATTTATTATTCTCAAATCATTAGGTATTAATTATTCATTTATATTACAACTATGTGTTGGACTTACTATGGGACCATTCATAAAGAAATCACATGGACAGGTGATAAATATTTTCAGAGGCTTAAAAATGTCCAACCACCCCCATCCCATTCAGGATGGAAAAGTGAGACACTTCAGAGCTCTGTACCAATGCAGAAGCTTTGAACAAACAGCAAGAACTGACAGAAATTTCTCAAAGCTCCAGAACAGTTGAAAGATTGCAATAACAGGTCAAGTGCTAAATCAAGAAATAGGTCACTTAAAGATGAATATGCTGGGATAATGTAAGTCTAGCCCAATCTATCTCATGGTGGCGTGAGGGATTTGCTGTGCCAGAACTTGCCCTGCATGTAGAAGACAGCTCAATGAACCCTCCTACAGAATGCTGTGAGAGAGCAGTCAAGTCATGCTATCTGGGGCAAGGGGTTACTGGCTGTATGACATATAATTCAGTGCATCAGACTGTGAGAAAAGTGTTTCCTAGGGAAGCAGGGACATTCAGGACCATGTGAATGGGGGAATTAATTACTGGGAATATATGCACATGCCTATAACAAGACACATGGGCAGAAAGGACCACAGAGTCCCCTGAGCTTTGACCTTGGAAATATTCTCTAAATTCATTGTATGGGTAAACCCTAAAGGAGAGTACTTGTACAGATCAATCTGCAAAGAGGGCAAAGATGTTTTCTTTTTTTCCTTCATCTATTCATTTATTTATTAGCTCCTGGCAATCAAGGAAAGCTTTGTCATAATACTAGCTGGATACATGCTTAAGGAACAGACACCTAAGAGTCTAAATTCCAGGGAGAACACATTAAAATATCAAAATATTACAAAGCATACAGAGAAACAGGAAACAATGGTCCATGCTAAGGAGAAGATTAAAGCACTTTAAACCAACAAGGAGAGGGCCAGGCCTCATATATTCTAGTCCATTTTTAAAAAATGGTCCTAAATATTCTCAGAGACTAAAGGAAAAACATGGACAAAGAAATAAAGGATATCAGGAAAACAACAGATCAACACAAACCGAATATCAGTAGAGAGTTGAAAATTACAAAAAGGAACAAAGAGATCTGAAGACCATAGTAGCAGAAATTTAAAATTCCCTAGAGAGGTTCAACAGCAGATTGGAACTGGTAAAAGAATCAGTGAACTTCATAATAAGACAATTGAAATCATTCAATCTGAGGAGCAGAAAGAAGAAGGAATGAAGAAAAGTGAACATAGCCTGAAGAATCTGTGGGACACCATTAAGAGTGCCAACATAGTTTGGGGTAGTTGCAACAGGTAAAGAGAGAAAGGGGCATAGAGAATATTTAAAGAGGTAATGGCTGAAATGTTTCCAAATCTAATGAAAAATATGAATATACACATTCAAGACACTCAGTGAACTCCAAACAGGATAAACCCAAATATATCCACGCCGTGACATATTATTATCAACTGTCTAATGACAAAGATAAAGAGAGAATTCTGTGATCGCATAGGGCCAGGCCCTGTGGGATCACAGCCCCTCTCAATTAGAAGTGGAGTGGGCATCACCATCCCAGAATCCTCAGGATTGGGGAATTAACTATGGACTAAAGTAGACTTACTGGTATTCTGCTGTGGAATTATTGTGATTCTAGCAATGGAAGAAAATATATCATTGATGTGGAGGCAGTGGCCACTGGAGGTTCTGAGAGCAGGGAGAGGGAAATACGGGGGCATTTTTGGGACTTAGGAATTGTTCTGAATGACAATGCAACAAAAGATACAGGCCATTATAAATCTTGCCACAACCTACAGAATCGGGTGGGAGAGTAAGTAAACTACAATGTAAACTTTAATCCACACTTAGTGGCAATGCTCCAAAATGTGTTCATCAATTGGAATGAATGTACCTCACTAATGAAGAATGTTGTTAATGTGAGAAAATGTGAGAGGTGTCGGGAGCGGGACATATAAGAATCCCCTATATTTTTTATGTAACATTTGTATAATCTAAGTATCTTTAAAAAAAATTTTTTTAATAAAATTTTAAAAAAGAATTCTGAAAGCCACAAGAGAGAAGCAACATGTCACATACAAGGGACCCTCAGTATGATTAACTGCCACATTTCTCATCAGAATCCATGGAGGCAAGAAGGAAGTAGGATGACATATTTAAAGTGCTGACAGCAAAATATTGCCAACCAAGAATTCTATATCCGGCAAAACTCTTGCAAAAACGAGGGAGAGATTAAGACATTCCCAGATAAACAAAAATTGAGAGACTTTGTCACCACAAGCTTGGGCCTACAAGAGATGCTAAAGAGATCTGCAGGTTTGAAATGGAAGGCAATAGACAGTAGATTGAAGCCACATGAAGAAACAAAGATCTCTAGAGAGGGTAATATCAAGGGTACACATAAATTCCAGTGCTGTTGAATTTTTGGTTTGTAACTCCACTTCTTAGTTCCTGCAATGAATAAAAAGGCAAATGTGTAAATGAATTAATAAATCAATGGCTTTGGACTCATATAAACATGCAAGTTTGGACAAGAACATATAAATGTAGGGAACAGAGGGTATAGGAACCTAGGTTGTGTGTACCGTTGAAGCTAAGTTGGTATCAAAACATATAAGACTGTTACAGACTAGAATGTTAAAGTTAAGCCCCATAGTAATTACAAGAAAATATCAGAGGATATGCAGACTTACAGAGAAAGAAATCAGAGTTCAGGTTGCCAGGGGCAGGGGAACAAGGGGAACAGGGATTTCATGCATAATGTATGTAGAGTGTCTGTTTAAGGAAATGGGAAAGTTTTAGTAATGGAAGATAGTGAGGGTGCTGCAATATTAAGAATATGATTAATCCCATTGAATGATGTGCTTGAGATGGGAAAATTTGTTGTGTATATGTTCCCACAACTTAAAAAAAGAAGACAAGGAACTAAAGAGACAGTGACAATTAAATGCAGCATGATCCTGCATGAGATCTAGCAAGGGAGGAGAAAGGGCTCAAAGAGACATTATTGGAATAGATGAAAAAAATTGGAATATACATTATAAGCTTCATATCAGTGTTAAATTTAAGTTTCTTGACCTTAATAACTGCACTTAAGGTATTATGTAAGTGAATATCCTTGTTCTTAGGAAATGTACATGGCAGTAGTAATTGTTCAAGGAGCATGATATATACACTCTGCACTCAAGTGTTCAGAAAATGAATAGATAGATGATAGAATGATATGGCAAATGTGGCAAAGTGTTAAAATTGGTGTATCTGTGTATCTTCAAGGATAGGGTATATGGGGTTTGTGTTATTACCATGACTATCCTGTACATTTGAAAATATTTCCAAATAAAAAGATTTTTAAAATCCCCCAGTGCACGTATTTCTCACCTTTGAGATGTTGCCGGCTCTGATCCTGCAGTTGGAAAACCTTCAAATATTCTGTCACTTTCCCATGGCCCCTTAGCTGAACTTCCAAATGTCTTCTAGAGAATCTAAAGTTCTGAGATGATGTCATAGTGGACATTTCCTCTTGAATGGGGTCAGCCAAAGGGGTCCTGATGCAAAATACCAGAAATCTGTTGGCTTTTATAAAGGGTATTTATTTGGGGTAGAAACTTACAGTCACAAGGCCATAAAGCATAAGTTACTTCCCTCACCAAAGTCTGTTGCCATGTGTTGAGGCAAGATGGCTGCCGACGTCTGTAAGGATTCAGGCTTCCTGGGTTCCTCTCTTCCTGGGGCCTCTGCTGTGTCCAGTTGAGCCTTCTCTCCTTCTCTCCTTTCTTCTCTATGTGTTTATTCCTCAGGCTCCAGGATCAAAACTCCAAACTCCCTTCTCTGTGGTGCAGTTTCTCTGTGTCCCCACCCACCAAGGAGACAGGGACTCAATGTCCTACTGACGTGGCCCAATCAAAGCTTCAATCATTATTTAATCAAGTAAAAGTGATGCTTCTGAATCCAACATAATCTAATATGCCCAGAGGAACAAACCAGTTTACAAATATAATCCAATATTTATTTTTGGAATTCATAATATCAAACTGCTACAGGTGTTAAGGCTTTTTGTAAGGTCACAGAAGCACAGAAGGCATCATAAACCTCTAGTTAATGGTACAAACTTCAGCAGCAAGACTGCTGGGACTCAAAATCTCCATTTTCTCTCTGTAAGACAATGAGAAAGTTACTCAACCTGCCTGTACTTCCTAGGATTGTAGGAAGAGTCAACGAAATGATCCATGTCAAAAATAATACCGTGATGAGCATTTAGTAAGTGTTCAGCAAAGTTAGCATTTCCAAGAAAACTTTGCATAAATAGAAACCCTCTTCATATTCATTCAAGAACATTTTCCTGTTCACATGTTTGCACCAACAAAGATCTGTTCATCTTTGCTTGCTAGTCCTGCTTCTTTCTCAGTTCACCATGGCACAATCCTCTTCACAGCTGCACGTGCCACGGATCGGTTGTTAATATAGTGACAATACGTCGTCTCCCACCTTTTCTGTATTCAGATGGTTAATCACTGTGCTGAGCAGAGGTGATGATTATGCATCACCATTATTCAGCTAAAACAAAGAACAAAAGTTCATGTGAAAAAGTTTACTATCACAATAAAATATGTGCTCTGCCTTAATATTGATTGGTTGGAAGAAAGAAATGCTCCACGTTATGGTGCTTCTGAAAAGGGCCTGTGTACTCAGTGTTGTAATGCAGAAATGTATAATCTACTTGGTAAATCATTGGATCCCATATTACCTTTCCTATAAATGAGGGAATTACGTTTTTAGGGGAGTAAGCAAATATTAGAAGGCCTTTCTCCCAGAAATAATTTTCATTGTTTTCCTGTCATATAAGGAAGTGAGAGAAAATTGGAATTAAATTCTTCTTAGTCTCTCTTAAGCCCATTAGTTAATAGTCCCTTTAAATAATTTAGACCCTGTAGTGATGAGGCATAATTCTTAAAACTTCTTCTGCCACCAAAGTATTTTGATTTTTTTAAACATGGAAGTAGTATAATGTAATTAAGAGGAAAGTCTTCCAAAAACTATATGTGATTTTCCCATTTAACTTTCAGTGAGCAAGAATTTCAACGTGTTACTATGCACTGTTGAGGGACTCATCTCTTAAAGGAAAATAAAGTTGAATCTGAATGTGAGAATAAGATTGAGCTGTGTAAATGATCCGAGAAAGAGCAAAGGAATCGTAATCGACAGATGGACAAGCAACATTCACCACTTATTTGCTGGCTGACCTCAGGAAAATACTTAAACCCATCTGAACCTCAATGTTCACATGTGCAAAACGGAAATACAAACAAAACCTGCCTCACAAGGCTGCTCTGAGACTTCCATGAGCTGTAAAGCATATGAAGTGCCCAGCATAGTGCCTGACAGAGAGAGAAAGCTCAGTGAATTGTAGGTGCATCGGTGTGTGTGTTTCCTGTGTGCGCTTGTTGTATCTACAGTGATTTTTCTTTCTCATAACTATACATAAATATACCTTTGGTAACCGAATAACAATCTCCAACAAGAAACGAAGGGATGGTGCCGAGTTTGTGGTTGTATTTATTCTTCCTTTTCATTGAGAATGGAGAAAATGAGTGCTTTATAAACCACCAGGGTCTAGGCCCCTTTCACTGAGCACTTGCTACTCCCTGCCCCTTCTTAGTCATTAATTCTAATCCTCGCAGCAATCGATAAGGTAGGTACCATGAGTATCTCTCTTTTACAGATAAAGAAACAGACTGAGAGAAAATAATTTCTCTGAGATCACACAAAGGCATCATTTTATGTCTGAAGCAAGGAAGACTTAGTTTAGGTCTAATATAACCAGAATGGAAATGTGTGAAATTTCCCTTTCTGAAGGTTTTGATGGAAGGGGTATACAAGGATCCTTTTGTGCTAGTTTAGGTTTGGTCTGACAGTCTTGAATTCTCAGTGAGTCTGATAATTCTGGAGTTGCAATTCGAGACTGCAGTGAGTTTAATATATCAAACAAAAGACATCGTTGTGCAGGAAGTTGAACAACTGCAATAAAATGCCAGAGAAATAAAAATGTTAAAACATATCAAAGCAAGAGTTCAAAAATGAAAGAACATTTGTCCAGAGGAATGGATGAGCACCTATTTCTCACGTGGGAGGTCCTGGGTTCAGTCCTCTGTGCCTTCTAATAACAAAATAAAAAAAAAACAAAAAACAAGCAAATGAGAAAGCCAACTCAGGGGAGCTGATTGATGTGGCTCAGTGGTTGAGCACCAACTTCCCACATATGAGGTCTGGGGTTCAATCCCTGGCCCCAAGACCTTAAAAAAACAAACAAACAGCAACAAAAAAAACCTTTGTCCATTTTGGGGAAGAGAAACCAGTGTATTGGTGAGCTGATAGTTCCTCCAGGAAGTGAATAATTTGAGGAAATCTCTGACACTTGTAAAGAAAAGAAGCTATTAAGCTATATCCCCAGGAAACCAATGTAACTAGTCAATTCGGCCCCCCAAATAACCTCCAGGCCACTAGAAAGAAAATCAAATTAAATTATAGAGTATCTTTTAAATGAAAGAAGAATTTTTATTGATTACTAATCAACTGACACTAAATACCTATTGCATTCACCACCATATTTCTAGGGTCAACCAGCTTACATTTCAGCCTGTGAATCTACTTACAGTTGCAGCAACATAACTTCCTATTCAACATAGCTTCAGGGTCTTTCTGCTTGTACTTTCTCACTTAGTATTCTCCAGGAAGACTTTAACTCTTTTTTTTAATTTAATCAAATATTTACAATGTGTTTTTTATTAGAAAAGTTCTAGGTTTACAGAAATATCATGCAGAAAATACAGAGTTCCCATATATGTCCCCCTATTTTTTAATTAATTTATTTATTTTTATTGTGGGTAAAAATCAAATTTTTCACAATACATACCAATATTTGTAAAATGATATGTAAATATATATGCATATATGTGCATTTGCTTACAAAAATGTTATTTATATATATATAAATATATTTTAAGAGGTGCTCAGATTACCTAAATATTACACGGAACCCACTGGGATTCCCATGTTGCCCACCTCCCACACCTCCCACCACATCCCACACAAACATCTCCCACAAGTGTGTCCCACCACCCTCAATGGACTTACACGTCCTGGGGCCTTGCCACCAACCATAGACCACAGTTCACCCTGTAGACCACACTCTCTCCCACACAGTTCTGAGTGGTGTGTGCTGATTTAAAATGGCCTACATCCGTTGCCACAAAGGTACTCAGGACAACCTCCAAATCCCAAAGAAGCCCCTGTATTTCAACTGCTCGTCCCCTCCCTGCCCCAAAAGTGTCTAGTGGCCACTGGCTCCACCTCATTGTTATAATTTCTTGCATTGCTAGAATCACCATATGTGAACAAGAGAATACCATCAAGTCCACTCTAGTCCACAGTTCTTCCCCCAATCCTGAGGGGACTGGGGTGGTGATGTCCACTCCACCTCCAAGTGAGAGAGGGCTTATATCCCATGGATATGGTGGGTTATGTCCCCCTATTTTTAACATCTTGCATTAGTGTGGTACATTTGTTATAACTGATGAAAGAATATTATTATAATTGCACTATTAACCGTCATCCATGGTTACAATAGGAATCACTGTTTCTGTTGAATGGTCCTATGGTTTTGTTAGTTTTTATTCTAGTAACATAAATACAATCTAAAATTTCCCTTTTTAAGCACATTGAAATATGTAATTGACTGCTGTTAATTATGTTCACAATGTTGTGTTTCCATCGCCACCATCCTTTAACGCTGAAGTCACTCTCAGGCATTACAAACCCTGTGCCTATCTCAGCTTTTATGCCCATCTCTTCAATTTGAGTCCAAGCATCTTGCGGTCAGTATCTGAGGTCTGAAATGAATGTTTATTAAAATCAATGAATCTTATAATATTATATGTATAATATATATAAGACGTATAATATCTTATAATGTTATGGTAACAAATGATGCTTGAAAGACAGTTTACATTTGTGCCCAGCTTGGAGGAAACTCCCGTCTCTCTTCAATCTCGTTCAGCTATAGCCTTTAGAATAATGATAACATCAGAAATGATACCTTATATGGTTTTTCACTGAAAATTAATGATTACATCATTTGCAGTGCCAGTAAGCAGTTGATTTTTTAAGCAATAAGACATTTTTTTGGATTTATTTCGTAAAATGTTTATTAGGAGAATACAGTAACCTAAGTAAAGGATTCAACATATGGGATTTGCTGGTATAGCAAAGAATATTACTGTTCCTGAAAAGTTCTGATTATAACTTTCACCAAAACCAATCAATAATGATCTCTCTCTGCTTCTGCAACATTGGTTCCACCGACGTTATTCCGTCTCTGTTACTCTGTACGTCAAGCCACGCTGCCATTTTAGTGGTCCTAAGGGCAGGCTTGCTGACGTGTGGACACAAGATTCAAAACAGCCGGAGCTATCTCCCTTGTCATCCAGGAAAAATCGTTACATTCCTGCCCTCCTGAGCCTGAGTAAAGTAAATTCTTCCTCAGGTATGCTAGAGATGAATGACCTTGAAGAAAGCCTGTTGTTCAACTATATTTTACAAGGAAATCAATTTAAAAATTCAAATTATCACCTTTTAGCAAATGTATTATGAGGTGAGAAGATGTGATGTTAGATCTCTTTTGATTGCTAAGATAGATCCTAACACATTCTGTAATTTTTTTTCACTTACAAGATATCAGATATAGGAAAGAAGTTGTCGCTGTTTTGTCAAGGTTTCAGACTCTTTAAATTGTACTAAATACATTTGATAAGACTTATAGCTTTGAACAGCTGTGAAAAGGAAATCTTTGAGAATGTCTATGAAATACTTAACGAGCCAAACTGGGAATGAATTTGCTTAAATTTTCAGGGAAAGTCTTTACTGACTTCCTGCTGCCCCCGTGCTTGCCTGTGACGCGTCCTTGTGGTGCTGGCGTCTGTCTCGTTGGTCACTGGTGAGGTGAACATAAGCTGGGAAAATGCAATAAATTTGTCATTTGTATTGTTACCTTCCCAGACATCTAAACAGCCATGTTCTGATGGATGTAACTTTTCAATTTATATTCTGCACTTCTCTGTTGCTTTGCATTGCCACTACCACTATCGGTGGGGCATGAAATTTCTTCAGAATCAGGATTTCTGCTTAAGAGAACCAGACAGAATAAATTTGCAATCTGAGGTGTTACCAAGAGCACCTATTCACAGTGATATTCCAAAGCACAGTGGATGCCGACGCTTACTTTCTGTTAGATCAGGAAAGCTCTGAAGACATGTCATTAGGGGACATAAAGACTCTCCTTTCAGTAAATGAACCATGCCAAATAGGTTACCATGATAACAGCCACCTGATTTCCACTGTTGTCACATGAAAAACTCTTATCAATAAGCTTTCTTCGCATTTTTACCCTGCCATTTATGCTATTTATGTGTACATGTAGCACTTAATACCCTTGACATATCGATACTATAAAATACTATTGAGAAAAGCTTAATAAGAAGTGGTTTTTTTAATGTCCCACTGCTGTCGTGAAGAGACCAGAGCACTCTAAGCCAGTAATTCTTATGCCAAATTAGCAAGAACAGGGAATTGTTGACACTGAAAACCAAGTGAGGGAGCAGGTGTAGCTCAGTGGTTGAGTGCCTGCTTCGCATGTGTGAGGTTCTGGGTTCGATATCTGGAACCTCCTAAAGGGAAAAAAATAATAAATTTGTGGGAGGGAGAGGGGTGTATGGGAATCCCCTATATTTTCTATGTAACATTTAGGCAATCTGAAGCTTTTTTAAAAAATGAAGAAAAAAAAAGAAACCAAATGAAATTAAAAATCATTTCACAGGCTGATCTAATCACAAGCATGTATGCCTTAATAGAAGTCCTTCTCTCATGGAGGAGCACGGGAGTCCTCTCCCCCAAATGAAACAATCGGGCTCACTTAGGTTTCTCTGCCTCGGTACTATGAACATTTTGGGCAGATAATTCTTCAATGCGGTGCTCTGTCCCATCCACTGTGGGAAGTCTGGCAGCATTTTCTACCTTCTAGATGCCAATAGCATCCTCCTCTGGTCATGACAACCAATAATGTCCCCAGATATTGTCGGAAGTCCCCTGGTGGGGGTGGGGGTGGGGGAGGAAACAAAATCATGCCCAGTTGAGAACTGCTGACTATACAGAGTGCTTGGCAGGGAGCTGTCACTTAATGGATAAGTGCTGGCACTGCACAGTTCAAGCCAGAACCCAGTCTCCTGTACGTCACCGACTGTACCTCAGTTCCTCTCAGATTGAGATGTGAGAGAGTAGGATGAAAGTTGGAAAAATCACTGCAGTTCACACTGTGCACTTTATATAGAAACCTAAGCATAGGAGCCTGTTGTCAGTTGTCCTCATCTTTCCAGCAGTTCCTAATCAGATCCCTTAAGACCCTTCACGCCAGAGATCAAGTTGGCCCCAAGGGCGGAGGAAGTCTCACTAATGTAGGTCACCTTCCTTTTCATGAAGAGCATATTACCCACCCCGCCCTCCTCACTCCCCCCACACACACCCACACCCGCCCACTCCCATTCAGAGGGAGCGTGAAGTCAAACCATTCCCCAGACTCAGACTCAGGCTCCAGCTGCTCAGCCTTCACTGTTGGGCTCCCTGCGAGGTGTCTTCCCCAGGAACCTTAGCTTTCAGCACATCTAAGTGCGTCAAACCCAGGGCCTAGGGTCTGGTAACACTTTCAGTGTAAAAACTGCTGAACCCACTGGAAGCTTCTCAGGAAAGTGCTCCATTCTGTTGAGTTGTCTCCTGATTCCCCATTCCTACCCTCTGGGACTTCTCTCTTGTCCTGACCTCCAGCATTTTGACCTTTATCTTGCTTTTCTCCCCACTCTTACCTGTGCCCTTTCTCACTTGTGCTTAGAACCTTATGTCCCAGACTACTTGCTGTAGAGCCCTTCTTCCAAACGGTACCTATGATTGGATTTTTAATATAAACTAGTTCTTGGAATCCAAGTTGAGGAACCCTGCCCAGCTGTATCAACTTTCAGATCATATGGTTGAAACTGATGAATACCTTGGGACCCTGAATCCCCACCTTCTCGCTCCCGTCTCTGAAAGCCACGCTATTCCCCCTCTCCCTAATCCACCCAAGTTCTAGTTTATGCCCTCTCTCAGAGGGTCTTGATGTTAAGGCACTTTCATTTCTCTTCCTGAGTCAGCCCCTGTTACAGCATAGTTGAAGAACAGGAAAAACCAACAGACTATTTCTACCCCACGCCCGCAAAATATTCCCAGATACTTTTAAATTTCTAGACATTCTGTATCTCATGATTTAACTCTTTTCAAATGTTCAAAATTATTTCCAGCCTTACCTTGCCATTTCTTGGAATCTTATTCATATCAGAAACTATCAGGGGTCGGATGTGGCTCAACTGGTTGGGCATCTGTCTCCCATATGGAGGAACCCGGGTTCGATCCCTGGGACCTCCCGGTAAAAACAAACAAAAAAAAACAAACAAAAAAAAGAAACGATCAGTGTTTCTTCTTAACTCACATTACATAATAAGTTTAAATTGCTTCTTAAGCTTAGAAATAGCTTAGGTTAGTTTCGTTTATCGTTATTATTTGAGAAGTACAAACCAATGTATATTTTTCATGTCCAAACACCCCAGTCTTGAAAATGGGTCTCTGGATTAGGTAATTAGGAAGTGATCATCAGTAAAGTGATAGAACAATGAGTTAAAGTATCCAGGAGGTGAGAAAAGGGAAATAATAAAGACAAACATCGTTTGAGTTTGGTAAATTTAAAAGAAAAAAAGAAATCGATATCTTGAGGGGAGATGGAAAGGATTTTCAGGGAAAACTTTTTGAAGGATTAGTGAGTCTGGAACAAAATTGTAAGTAGAGAGGAAGGAAGGAGCATATAGAGACTGAAGATCAAGGAGAGAGAAGGGCTAACAGAAAGAGTGGGTTCCTGGGGGAGGTCGGGGGAGATGATGGCATCAAGTGTGGAACAGACTAGAGAAGACAGTAAATAATAAGAGCTAACCCTCGAGGAGGCCGGACGCTGTTGTAAGATGTATAGATGTAGACATAGTTACACCTACACATGCATGTACTCCTCAGAACAAACCATGAGGTGGGCCTGTTTACCCCCCTTTTACAGGTGAGGAAACGGAAGCCCAGCAAGATGAAGGAAACATTGCTGAACACCACATAGCTAGTGAGAGGTGGAGCTGGCATTACAGAAACACACTGCCTGCCTTCCGATCTGTGTCCCTGAACACCCTGTTACGCTGTTTCCGCTAAAAGAGAGGGTCAGGAGGGGGCAGGAGCGGCTAAACTGAGTTTGGCAGTGCACCCGAGGGCGGTTGACAGCTGGCATGCCCGAGGCCCCTACTGTTGTCTCGGCTGCGGGTAAAAGGGGGTGAGTGTGGAGTGCATGGGGCGCTGAACGTTGATTCAGACTGGAGCAGCTGCTGTGGGGCCTGGGAACCCGGGCCAAGGAAGGATGAGTGAGTGGATTGCTAAACAGCTCCGAGGACCCAGCTGAGGCTGTGCGGCTCTCTTCTGCAGTTTTTGGCAGCCTGAGAGCAGGAGAGAACGGTCGGGCACATTCAGCAAACATCAGGTGCCTAATTTGTAGCAAGTTCTATAGGTCTGTGGTGGGAGTTTGTCAGAGGACAGGGTTCAATTGAATGTTTGTGAAGAGGTCTCAGAATTTTACTGAGAGAAGACGTGAGAGAGAGAAAAAGAATTAAAAGGTTGAGGTCAAAAGAGAGTAGCATTGTAGAAGTAAAAATTTCAGAGGCAAAGCAATTCTGGAGAATTACGAGGTTCAGAATGTGAATGTATTTGTGATTTACTAAAAATAGGAAGGAGATAAAGGTCTCTTTAAACAAAGTAAAATATTTTGGCAACCTCAAAACCAAGGTGCGGGAGAAGTCATGGATATATATTATTCAAGTCACCCTAGCTGATGGCAGAAACTCAGGCTGAAAAGCAAGCAAGCTAGTCAATAGGGACCAAATTCTCATGGAAGTGACCTTGAGTTTGGAGATGGTGGAGAGGAGACAGGATATAGAGTTATAATTTTCAAAGAGAAGAACCGTACCCCAGCGGGCCAGGAGAGGGCCAACCTTGTATCTATTTGCAAACAGTCTCCACTTAAGAGGACTTACTTAACCAGCATTTAAAACCTCAAACAGTTTGTAAACGTTTTGAGGTTGGAAAACGTATCTCATCCATCTCTGAGTCTCCTAGAACAATGTCTTACATAGAGTAAATTTTCAGTAAGTTTTTTAAAGAGATTGATTGTTATTGGGGAGGAAAAGTCTTTCAGGGAAAAAGAGATTTTAGGTGTTTCTGTTTGTAGACAAAGTTTGAAAGTCCAGCTTCATTTCATTTTGTTCTCCCACCCACATTGTTAAAGGTCATGCAGTGTTCCTTTGTCAGTTACTATCCGTTGGATTTTCTCTCAAATGCATCCTTTTCAAATTTTTTCCATTTCATAAATTTTCATGTGCAATTTTTGTGCCTAAAAACTCAGAACATCCTGACATGATAAACTCATTTTGCTTTGTTATTTGTTAACGTATATTTAGGATAACATTTGAAATTCTATTTATTAGGAAATCCATCCATACAGATGAAAGAGTAATTGGAGGAGAGGGTAGGGAGTAGGAAAGTACCCTGAAATCTGCATGATCAAAACAATGAAAGGGCTGTATTTCCACATGCAAAAGCAGCACAGCATTTCTGAGGACACAGTTTCTGACAGTTCTTAAAGAAAACTGCTGTTCAATCTGTCTTCACAGATGATGCTAAAGACTTCTCCAGAAGATGCTTATGTGTATGTCTTGTCACTGAATATAACAAAGAGCCCTTACACTTCTACAGACTATGTATGAGGATGTTTGCTTTGCATTGTAGTGAATGCCTGAATTCAGTTTCAGAACCACTTTTACTAGTTCTTTCTTTCAAGATAAAAAGATTGACGATAGAAAGCCAATATTTTAGGTAATCTAAGCACCTCTTAAAATATATGTGTATATATATATATATAAATAACATTTTTGTAAGCAAATACACATATATGCATATATATTTATATATCATTTTACAAATGTTTGTATGTATTGTGAGAATTTTGATTTTTACCCATAATAAAAAAAAAAAAAAAAGCCAATTCATATCAAAGAGAGTATTAGGAACAGTTCATCCTTGCTGTAAGAATAAGGCATACACCTGTGCCCTGGCAATTATATCTAATGAACTTGGGGTAGCCTCTAAGAGATATTTAATATAATTTTCATCTCCAAGTGCATTTATTTTTCTTTGGTTGGTTTTCTGTAAGGCCAATGTGTATAAAAGTTCTTTGTGCAATGCCAGCCTAGTAAGCGGCGGG
>JAKSZT010054462.1:5975219-6051000 GCA_026826555.1 Tolypeutes matacus | reverse complement strand
GGTGCCCCATGGTGAAGGTGATTGGCACTCAGAATAGATTTACAACCTCGGTGTCTCTTTTCAATTCACTTCCTACAATTGACACCCAGTGGTGTGTAATTAGGGGAGCAAATATTTCTTAACAGTGTATTAGCCAAAGAGGTGATGATGCAAAGTACCAGGAATCTGTTGGTTTTTATAAAGGGTATTTATTTGGGGTTGAAGCTTACAGTCAGAAAGCCCTAAAGGGTCCAACTCAATGTACCATAAGAGGTACTTTCTCACCCAAAGTCATTGGCCACATGTTGGAGCAAGGTGGCTGCCAGTCTCTGTGAGTGTTCAGCCTTCCTCTCTCCTAAGGCTCCATGGTCCCAGCTTCTTCCAATCTCAGCTGTAGGCTGGAGGGCTTCTCTCTCCCCCAAGCTCATTTCTTCTCTCCCAGGAGCTTGTTTCTTCCCAGGCTCGGCTACAGCTGTAGGCTGTCAAGCTCATCTCTCTTCCCAGGGCCTCTGCAGCCTCTTCCTCTGTGTTCTTCTTCTCTGTGTATTTACTTCCCAGGGCTCCAGCATCAATAACTGAAACTCTCTCCTCTGCCGTGTTGTTTTCTCTGTGAGGGACTCAACGTCCTACTGACGAGGTCGACTCAAAGCCCTAATCATAATTTAATCAAGTGAAAGCGAAACCTCTGGATTTAATACAATCTAATATGCCCAGAGGAACAGATCAGTTTACAGACACAATCCAATATATATTTTTGGAATTCATAAACAATACCAAACTGCTACAAATAGTATCTATTTTCCCCATTATAATACTAAATGCTATGCATTATAAACATTTTTAGAAAATACACACAAATCGAGGCAAGAATAATCACCCATATTACCACTCAGAGATAACCATGAGTAACATTTTATGCACTTCTAGTTTTTTTAATATACACAGGTTTTCTTTACCAATATAGCCATCTCAGTTTAATTATAATTTAGTATCTTGCGTGTGTCTTACTTAGCATTATAAAGCCAGCATTTTTCCATGACACTATGACCTTTATAAAAGTTATGGTATGGCTGCGTTCTGTCCTGGTGAATCATGTCCCTCTTGCTGGATTTTTAGGGTTTTTTTAAATAATTTTTAGCTGTTACAAACATCTCCGTGTGAAATATCTTTGTGCGTAAGGCTCCCCCCCGCGCGCCCCCATATTGTGCCTTGTTTTCTTAGGCCGCGTGGGCAGAAATGGACTGGCTGATGGCAGGCAGGAGCGTGTTCCCGTCCTACGCCAGATTGCGTGGCAGGAAAACCCGCAGGCTAACTCGGCCCTTTCGTCTCCCTTACAGCTGCCGCGTCTACAAACTACAAAAAGACGCCCCCGCCCGTGCCGCCCCGGACCACCTCGAAGCCGCTGGTCTCGGTGACGGCCCAGAGCAGCACCGAGTCCACGCAGGACGCCTACCACGACGGCCGGGCCCCGAGGGCGTCGCCGTGGGCCCAGGACGCGCGCGGCCTCTACGCCTCCACCGACAGCCTGGACAGCGACCAGGCGCTGAGCCTCGCCCTGGAGGCGGCGGCGGCGCAGCGCCACGCGGCCGAGAGCCAGGGCCCCGCGCGCGCCGGCGACCAGGCGGCGCTGCTGTGCAAGGCCGAGGACTTCCTCCAGAGCCGCCGCCCCTCGGTGGGCATCCAGGTAGCGCCCCCTCGGCCTGGGCCGGCTCTGCCCGGAGCCCGGGATGACACACGGCGAGCCCCGAGTCTCCCACTCGCCCCGGGGCCTTGGATCACCGTAGTCCTCACCGGGGGCCGGGAGCTTTTGGCCTCGCTCCCTGTTGCAAACCTGCCGGCGACTTAGCTTGGACCCCCTGACTGCTCGCCCTGCCCCTCTGCCTCCAGGGAATATCCCGCTTCTGCCTTTCCTAGGGGCTGCTGTCTCTTCGGACAGTGTGGAAATAGGCCATCTTGGTGCTTCAGAGGGTGGATTTTTTGGGTTGAAATCTGTATTTTCAAAGCCTTTTCAGTCTGGCCTCCAAAACAGTTGAGTGGGCGAAAAAAAAGGGGATTGGGAGTAAAAAAGTAAGAAGAAAAGCCAAGTGTCCTCTGTTCAGAAGTGAGGGGTGCTCACGGTTATTTAAATGGGCAGGCAAAAGGCACTTCTTTACAGATGACAGGGGCCCCCTTCGCTATCTGGTGGCCACAATTGCTGCGTCCTAAACACTGGCTAAAATCGTGTCAGATACAGATTTGGTAGCTTATCTCCTCTGCCTTGGGAGAGGTGGCACTGGCTACCTTGCATGCGCGCCTTCCTTTCGTTCAGCGAGGACGTGTTCAGTGCCTTTGAGGCGTGAGGCACTGTGCTAAGAAAGAGTAGCAGCATTTCAGGTCACTTCACTCGTGTCCAAATATGTCCAGTCAAGGTTCTCTCTTAATCTCCCTCAGCGGAATCCTCCCTGGAAGACCTTGTGGACACAATTAAACAGGGTTGTTAAGAAAGTCTTTGCTGACGTCCTTCACCTCCTGCTTCCTCTGACTCCTCCCTTCAGCCTGTGTCCAGCCCAAAGTCTTTAAAGTCAGAGCACTTAATCACCACTGTGCCTCACCCCGGGAAGAGGTGACCTGGAGCTTGGGCGCCAGAGCCGTGTCGGGGGCGTGGCCTTGTGCTGCTCCAGCCCTGGCATAGCGGCGACATGGAGAGAGGGGCTGTCTGGAGGAGCAGGGTGGGGAGCCTGCCCCATTCGCAGGGCCTCTGAGCCAGGTCTCCACAGTGTGACTTCATTGTTTTGTTTAGGACTCTGAATTCCCAGAGCATCAGCCATGCCCAAGGTCGGATGTAAGTACCAGAACATGCTCCAAAGCCCAGTCCGCATGAATTGTATTTTATCTCCCTTTTTTGGATTATTCATACAACTGCTCTTGTCACTCCTCACTGTCCTGATTCTATATGCCAGGCACTGTGCTAGGTGCTTTCATAGTATTGCACTGAACCCTTATAATCACCCAATGATGCATAATTAGTAATCCCACTTAAAGATGAAACCGGGGTTCAAAAAGGTTGAGTAACTTGCCTGAGGCCAGGAGATCTGCGGAGGTTATGGAGCTAGTAAGTGGGAAAGCCCAGGGAACCAGGGACCAGGAACACTGATCTCTCGGGCTCCGAGATATGCTTGTAATAGAAGACCTGGGAGGGCCCCAAAATTCACTAGGCCTATTGAAGATTCCCAAGTTGTTCGTGTCCCTTTCTGGTGTTCTCGACTGCCATCTTCCACATGCATTCTCTTGGCTGCCCACCCCAGCAGTCAACAAGGAAATCAGAGTTAGAACCTCTGAACTCAGGAAGTTACTGACTTTATATGAAAGGAGTGGGAACATGATTTCAGAAACCCATAAAATGATATTAAAACAATGCCACCGCTTCCTGCCTGCACTGCGCCCTCCAGCAACTCCTACCATCGTTTATTCATCTCATGCCCCGTTCTGCTTCCAGCTGCCATGCCTTTGCCCATGTTCCTTCGGCCTAGAATATATTTCCTCTCCACATCCACACACCCACACCCCACTTCATCTTCTAAAGCTCAGCTCATGCATTAACCTCTCCTAGAAGCCTTCCTTGATGCCTCCAAACAGTGTGTTCTTCAAAGGCTGGGACTATCCCTAATGCATCTTGATATCCCCAGCACCTAGCACAGCGCCTGACACATAGTGAGTGCTCGATAAATGTTGGATGAGTGAATGAATGAGTATATGGATGCATGGTTGGTTACAGATAAATGTGAATGCAAGTATACAAGTATGAGACAAATCCAAGTGTCTTTTATGGCAGTAAAGAAAAAAAAAAGCAGAATATTATTTGAGCTTTTAACCTAGTAATTGTCAAAATGAAGTTAATTGAAAAGCCAAAGAAAACATCGTCAAAGAAACTCAACTATCAGGCTAAAGAAAATAACTAAAGAAATTAAAGACAAATGATTTTAGGAAGCCAACCCAAAAATAAAGAATGAAGAAACAGAATGAAATGCTTATTTTAGCATATGAAAAGACCATCATCCATAGATACCTCAAGGTCTTTAGAAGAATGACTAAAGACAATGGCAGGGTTATCAAGGCACAAAGTAAAAGCTTACAGACATGTCGCTGTGTCCTTGGCGCTCCACCACATGCTTGTTTAATCCATGTAATAACCCTTCGTGCTAGTTGTTCTTATGACTGATTTATAGATGGGAAAACTGAAGCTCGGGGAAGATAAGTGGCTGCCTAAGGGTACATAGACATTAAAAGTGGCAAAGCCTAGATTGAAACCCAGGTGGTTCTGATTCCTCAGCCCAAATTCTGTTCTGCTTCCCAAAGAGGAGAAATAAACTGGCAGAATGATTCCGTTCTCTCAGTGAGCCAGACCTGATTCTCATTCATGAACCTTTAAAAATAAAAAGTCAATCTATTCCCCTGTTTTTGGAACACGGAATATGTGTTGCTCTGTCCTACAGCATTTTGAAAAGGAAGATTGCTAGCATTTTACATTATCATCCAGCATTTAACAGGATTGATTCATCCTTGACCATGCACTGATTTCCCAGAATCATAGGTAACAGGGGAAACTTGGGTGGAGTTTTGTCTGATACAGATAATAGAGAATTTGCATCTTACAAATACTGTTCTTACTACTGAGTAGAGTTTATGTTACTGCGTGAACCTTCTGTGAAGCTCACGCCCTAAATTCATCACTGATTTGTAGGTTCATAACTC
Source organism: Tolypeutes matacus (assembly GCA_026826555.1). Taxonomy (NCBI): domain Eukaryota; kingdom Metazoa; phylum Chordata; class Mammalia; order Cingulata; family Chlamyphoridae; genus Tolypeutes; species Tolypeutes matacus. Next base: position 6,046,290 of record JAKSZT010054462.1, on the reverse strand, counting down.
GCTAAATTTATAGTACATCATATGGCCTTTTACCATCAATTTCTTCAGGATTTGAATTATAAATGTGGGACTATGCAGTGAGATAGCCCAGTGATTGGGTCTAACCTCGACTCACACATCCTATTTAATCCAATCTTTCCTCCCTGCCCAGTTTAAACCAGAAGCAAGCTGGAAGTTCCTTATATCCCTCGGATCACTGGAATTCCAGCTTGTGAGACTAACCCTGCATAGCAGGACACATGGACAGCTTCCATCAGAGTCTCAAGTAAAAAGGCACAGGGGAAGCCTTGGTCCTCACAGACCAGTCCTAGGGTAAAGAACCTGACAGAACTTGCTAACAGGGTTCTGAGTGTCCTTAAATAGGTCGTCGGACCTGGAATCATTAATCTGGCCTGCCTCCCTTTTCTTCATTATGATGAAGCGTTAACTATTTTCTCTGTGTTCACTTTGGTTTATCAGTCTGTCCTTTGTCTGTTATTGCAGAGCGTGTATGTGTCAGTGAAACTGTGGAAAATGTTTACTGCCCCAGATACTGCAGCTTGGTAGAAGAGAGCCCTGGTTTCATAGTCAAGGATCCTGCAAGTCCATCTGCCTCAGTAGCCCCATCCCTAAAAATGGGGACACACTGCTTTATCATAGTACCAGATGGTTGGGAGAACAAAGGGGACAACATAGGAAAGCCCTTGTTATTATTCATTTTAAATGTCCCCACTGAGATGAAAAACATTTGTCAGCCCCAATCCACGTACTCTCTCCCTCGCCCTGAGTCATCTCCTCTTTTACCAGCCCTTCCACCATTCTGCTCTTGCTGTAGCTGTGAGCATTTCGTGGCAGCAGGGTTCCCAAATCGTATTTAACTCTTAGGTAGGTCCCTGAGGGAAATGAAAGGACTCTGTATCCAAAGCGATGTACCCACCTAGCTGGGTAGAAGGTTTTCCACGCGGAGCATGGCAGAGCTCGATTTAGAGAGCAAAGATTTCATATCTGAGCTCTGGCAGAATGTTACTCGTGAACACCTCCGGCCACGAGCACCAGGTTCATTCTTTCAGGGTCACCGCCGAGAGCTACGGCTGATGTGGCCTTATCCTTCACTGCAAAGCCGAGCCCGTGCACGAGCTGTGGAACCCGGCAGTGCAAGGATCTGCCTACATCTGCAGCCTCCTGGCCTGTCAGTGTCACGCCTCACCCCTGCACACACACGCCCCTTCACACACACACACACACACACACACCGGCCGTGCCAGACTCCTTGTTTCTTAAACGGGCCTTGATTCAGCCTCTTTTTCTTCCAAGTGCCTAGAACAGTCATTTAGTAAGTAATGGGTCTTCTTAAAATGAATGTATGCTTAGACTTTTCAAACTTGTAAAATCCATGAACACTGCTAGCCAGAATTTCCTCTTAGAAAAAGAATTCTGTGAGTTTCCTTTCTTGTGTGTTTTAAAATATTAGCTCCTGTTCTTTGTCCTAAATTTGCTTTTTTTCCTCTCATATAAAGCTTCTGTAACTCCCAGGTTTTCTGATAAATATTTAGCTCATCCTGGCCATATATGATTTTATCAGATCCCCTCCCCCCTTAGACTTCATTTCACAACTTTAGGGATTCCATTTGTCTTAGGTTTCATATGACAATCACTATAAAATCTGTAAAATTTATCAGATACTTATTATTTTAATTTTATGTATATATATAACATTATTCACTTGATGATCCTAAAAGTTGAGGTGGGAAGACATAGGGTTAAGATTTACTGGGATAAATTTAAATAAATCAGGCTTTATTTTGTTGTTGTTTGATGTTATGTAATCTAAGATATATGTAATCTAAGACTCAGCAGAATTTAAGAAACTTCCCTAAGAGCCATACAGCCAGCAAGTAGCAAAAATCTGACTTATTCCAAAAGCTATATTTTTCTTATCCACTGTAAAAGTAACATAACTCTATTAGAGAAAATTTAGAGACTGGAGAAAAGAAGAAAAAAGTCCTCTTGTCATATTTTTGTTGTATTTCTTTTTAGTCACTATACGTTTCTGCAAATATGTGTATGTTTATATGTGTGTACATAAATTGTGGGATTTTGTTTTACATGCTATTTGTTAATCTACTTTCTTAATCTACATTAAATCATAGGCATTTTTATATTATAATCTTTATAACCACCATTTTAATAACTGCATAATATACTGTCATGAGTAATCTTTAATTTACTTTACTCTTCTACTTTACTATTTCCCCATTTTTCCCATTTTTTACTTTATAGATAATGCTACACATGCATTTATCAGAATTTATGATAACTTCTTTGGCTAGATTTCCAGAAGTGGAAAAAGTGAGGGAATATTATGAAATTTTTTATGATAAAATTTAGTGTTCCTGACATTTCCTAATCTACCTCTCTAAACATACACATATGAATTGATTTCATCCATATAATGTACCTATTCATACTTGGCAATATCTACTGAAATTGTAAAATGTAATAATACTTTTACCACAGCAACCACATATTATGTGAGTATATTAGAGAGGTTTGCACTTACACATGTGGCATCATTTATAATAGAAGAAAACTAGAAATAATAGCCAAATTATCCATCCATTGAAGACTGATTAAAGTTATATGCATATAATTCAATAAATGCAGTTAAAAACAAGGCAGCTCTATATATAATGACATGGAGTGACATTTAAAATATATTATATTTATTATAACCTTTTATGCAAAAGAATAACAACAATCTCCATGCCCTGCAAGGTCAAAATTTAATAAAGCCATTAGCCACTTAAAACTAGAAAGACAAGGTTAGGATTTTCACTCAAAATTTTCTTCCTCCCATAGTCAATTTTTAACTCCAGCTATAAAAAAATGCAATACAAATTTGGTACAACTTTTATATATATGTTCAGAATTATACCAAATAAAAAATTAAGTGTATCTAATTATTTTCCATGACTTAGTAACTAATCAGCGCTCTGGGGTCTTCATTTGACCATCTTTATTTTGGCCATAGAATACTAATGATGAGCCCGTGCTCTGCAGTCAGAGAGGTCTCGGTTTGAATCCTCACTCTACAGAGAGCAAGCTGTGTGCCCTTGGGAAAGTTACTTAACTTCTCTGATTCCTCAACTCTTAAAAGTGTCTAGTAACAACAGCAGGGTTGATGTGAGGATTACATGAGATAAAGCCAGATAATGTGTCTTAGCACAGTGCCCGGAGCATGGTAAGCATAAAACAAATATTAGCTGCTATTATTATTATTATTATTATTACTGTTATTACTTCTATCAGCTATAAATTTTGAGTCACCTCTAGTTTGCATTGGCTTAGCCTTATGTCAATCACAAATTAAAATTAAACTTTGAAAGTACAGGTTTTCTCTCTCACATAACTCATTAAATTCAGTGTCATAATTATTTGTTTAATGGTTTGTACCTTATCATTCAAGCATTCCTTACCATTTTTAAGAAAAGATGTGTTTTATACCTAGATTATGAAATTTCAGATTGGAATCAAAAATCCTTTTAATGCAATAGGTAATATTTTTTGGAAAAAAGAGGAAGAGAGTTGAGAACTGTGGAATAATTTTTATGACTTAACTAACCTTTGGTTTCACAGACATTTTATACTGAAACTTTTCCGGTATTTTTTTTTTTTTCTTTTTTCTTTTTTTTTTTTTTTTAAATGTATTGTACTAGAATTCTCTAATGTGATAACTTTACACTGATGATCATGAAAATGCTTCATGGGTTTTGGAGAACTATTTGGCAAATACAGCTACAGAAACGATTCTCTGTAGAATACAAGGTTTCTGGTCTGATGAGACACAGTACTTTAGTAAATGTGACAGCTATATGTATATAGAGATGGAGAGATTGCATTAATGTTTCTGATAAAATGCTTAAATTCCTTTTCTGTGTCTTTTTGTATGTGGATGCAGCCATCAGTATAATCCTATTATAGTGCTTATTTGTTGCGTAAGCTATGTTTGGTTCATGCTATACTCACTTTCTTCACTGTAGGATGTGATAAGAGCTTTTAAGTCCTCTAATAATACAGTGCAACAAAGCCTGTGTTTTGCCAGAGCTGAACTAAGCTATTTTATTTGCATACATTTAAAAGACAGAAGTACCATGTTGAGTTCAAGTAGTTATGTAAAATTGGGTGAAGCATAGTTCCAACATAATTATGCCAGTATGAATGCGTTTCCCTTTCTTTGTGATTTTACTGGGTCAAGTGCATCTCCGTATTAATTAAATGAATGCATAATTAATTACAGCAAATGGGGGGGATAAAAGAGTCCTTGCCCAGATCCTACATTTTCAGTTCTAAAATAAGATGTTTTGTGTTGAATTAGGTGGAAACAGCTACAGATTCTGACACAGAGAGCCGAGGCCTCCGGGAATACCACTCTGTTGGTGTGCAAGTAGAGGATGAAAAGCGGTAACTCATCCCTCCTTCAAAATACCTATTTCCCAAGCAACAGCTGTTTGTTAAACACTTGATTGCAAGACTCTAGCGCATACTGACCATCACTGATTCATGCCTTCTTTGAAAACAGGGTCACATATTTATACTTTTCAATTTATATCTTTCAAGTATGAATTAGCATTCACCTATGTCTTGTTTTCCCTAGAGGCAAGGGAGTAATTCTTTTAAAGAATAATTCTTCTGAAAGCCGAATGGCTGACAGCCCTGAAAGTCAAAGTCCTTCATCCAAAGGAAGAGAATAGGCTGAGGGCAAAGCAACTGTATGTTTTCTTACTTGGTAATGTAAAAAGTAAAACGGAAGGCAGAAAGAGAGAGAGAAAATGAAAGAAGCAGCACCTTAGCTACACCATTAAATGGTTCCGCTTGTGAAAGAACTACATCAAATATCAAATATAAAGAGAAGTCCATTTTATGGTAATGTTATTTTTGTAGCAAGGGCAGGATAATAATTTCATTTCATATTTTAAATAAAGTTGTAAATTTCATTAAAAACTTTAATGAGCACATTACGTCTTGAGCTTCCATTAGCATTTGGTAGGTAAAGTGCTGGAGTGGCATTCCTCATAGCAAAGGGCTCCGAAATCCAACCGTAAAGATTTTGGCTGCAAAGAAATCCAGGTGACAAATCCATGGCTTCCACCAGCTTTCCAAGTAGACCTCTTTGAAACCAGACATCTTTTGCATCTGGGAAGCTGGGCTTGCTGTCTTCCATCCTGATTAGTGGCTTATTGTCCTCCCCTTTGCCTCCAGCAAAGAAAATAAGTAGCAAATTCATTAACCAGCTGTACTCACATCTGTTTGCCATCTGTGGATTCAGTTGGTGAAAAGCCAAAACTTATAGCTACAATAAACTTTGGCTGCCCGTGTGCCCACACACCACAACCTACACACACGCACGCACAGTGAGTTCTCACCTGGCACTACACGTCATTTCAGTAATTGGCCCAGTGGCAACGGGTGACGCTTACATACAGTGAAAATATTTTTCAAACACCTGCGGAATACAGAATGTAGATTTGTCAATGTGCATAAAAGAGTTTGAGATGATATTTAGTTATTAAAAACTAGGAGAGGAAGCTCATGCCTTGAAATGTGATATGGATAGTCATGAAAGCTCACCATGATGCAGGTATTATGTACATAAAAGAAGCAACTTAAGGCATCATTTTATATATACTTGTATATGTCTGTATATATGTACACATATGTATGTGTATAACTATATTTCTGTGCATATGTGTATACATACATACAACAGGATGGAAGTTGGGTAAATTTGTTTATATTTCTGAAAGGAAGATAACCATGTGAAGATAACGGTTTTAATGAAATACATTAATGCACGTATTGTTCCTAGTATCATCCAATAAACTTCCATCTAAAGTGGGCATCGTTTAGACACGGAGACTTAGGTAGATGTTAAAGTTTCATTATTTGCAAAACCAAACGTTCCTACATAGGTGAAACACTAAAATTGTTAAAATGATCCAAACATTAATTTTTTCCTTAGGTGGTTAGTTGTGGTTCAGGCTTGTTCTGTCTAAGGCATATTTAGGACTTCGTTGCACATTTGAAGTGATCTTAGAAAGCCTACCATTCTGTCTTCCTTTCCCCTTTTCCTAGACACGGGCGTTTTAAACGTTCTAACAGTGTGACTGCTGCCGTTCAAGCTGACTTGGAACTGGAGGGCTTCCCAGGACACGTTGCCACGGAGGACAAAGGTCTCCAGTTTGGTTCATCCTTTCAGAGACACTCAGAGCCTAGCACTCCTACCCAGTATGGAGCGGTAAGAACTGTACGGACACAGGGACTCTTCAGTTATAGAGAAGATTATAGGACCCAAGTTGACACTTCAAATCTTCCCCCTCCCGATCCTTGGTTGGAACCATCCATTGAGACAGTAGAGACTGGAAGGATGTCTCCGTGTCGCAGGGATGGGTCATGGTTTTTGAAGCTGCTACACACAGAGACAAAGAGGATGGAAGGCTGGTGTAAAGAGATGGAGAGAGAAGCAGAGGAAAATGATCTCGCAGAAGAAAGTAAGAACACCGATTTTCCCTATGGGTTTTTTCAGACTGGCAATTTTTCAGTAAAGCCAATAAGCAAATGAGAATATTATTGAGGAAAAATGTCCTTAGATATTTGAGAAAATGAAAACAAATGAGCTTCCTAGCATCCCACTCAATTCTAAGATATAAATAAATGAATAGAAAAAGCAATCACTAGAATATTGAAGGGGATCCTTTTTTATTTAGATAAATTGAATATGAGATAAATTGTGCTATCAGTTTTCTTGGTAGTATAGTTTATCGCATTTTCCACTTACCAGTTCACTTGAATTCTGTGACTTAACTTGGGGCATTGATTGTTTTCTATAAGTTTTACTGTCCCATATTTATATGAAATTGCTTCAGCGTTATGCCGAAGAAAAGTTGGTGATCAGTAAAAGATTCAACCAGTTAGCTACGTGCAACTGTGCTGCCAGTTTTCTGATCATTGGGTTAAGCAGAAGCATGTATCAGCAAAACAGATCTGCTCTAAACACTTTGTGGTTCAGCTAGGTCTCTGCTTTTCCATGTGGACAAGGACAGTATCCCTTATTCTCCAACCCCCTCCCATTTACCCAGTGAAACCTATCATCAGGATTTTTCAGAAACAGCATTCTTTATACATTGCTTGCTATATGTGATATCTAAACAAATACTACCAAGAGGGCCAGTAATATTACTGTAAAATGCATGGGACTCTCACTTGTCTTCACCAAAATTTCACAGAAGCATTTCTGAATGTCTGGTCTTGACAAATCAGGGTCTCTTTAGAGAACTTTTTTTTTTTTCCCATGAATTCCATTGTATATTTATTAGATCACTTTAAATGATGTTCAAAAGGATAGCTGATGTCTTTGGGAATGTAGCCCTGCCATTGCATTTTTAGATGACTGCTGTGATGAAGCATGCCAATAATCCTAGAAATGGAAGTATGATGATGGGGTTACATAGACTTTAAGTTACAAAGCACGATAGCCTCAGAAGCTAAGAAACCTAAGAAAATAATGTGTGTTGATTTTTAGTTGTTACAACTTATGTTGTTAGCCTATGAAGGAAGGGAAATATTGCCTTTAAATGACTAGCTCTATTCTTAAACCTTTCTCTCTTAATCATCAAATTCCACACATTCTTTACATGAGTTGATGTTCGACACTTAGTATTTTGGAGGAAGCGTTGCCATGGTAAAGCATTTGAACCTGCTCCCTCAGCTCTGCTGTGTCTGCATTTCCACACATGGCTGGTGAATGTCAATGTAACAGTATTCAAATCACTCACATAACATTTGTTTAAATTCATCTTCTGTTTAGGGTACATTTAATGGAGTGATTGCTCATAATTCTGATATTTAAAAATCCCTCGTTTTCTGCGGCATTTTTCCACTTGTCGGAGTATGTTTTAACTGGGCAAAATATTTTAATTGTAATGTAGATTTATGTTCTTTATCACAGAGATGACACACAGAGAAACTAAATTGCTTCCGTTTATCCCAAATTAGAGTTTAAATTGTCAGCTCCAATTTCCTATACGCTAACCAAGGCATCCTAGGGCTGGGTATGTATTACTCAGGACTTTGAATATTTTGTAAGTCGGAGTGTTGATCAATAAGGTTATATTTTCAATAGAACACCTTTGAAGATAAGAAGACAGAAAATTCGGAAAGAGGTTATATTTGTCAACTCTTAGCTCCATATAATGTCTATAAAATTTTATTATATCTCATTTGAATTTGCACCAAATTAAGACACATTCAGAAAGTTCTGGTCTCCGTTGGTGTGCGTAGGAAAATAAGATATTAGTCATTGCTGTGTTTATAAGATAACATAGAACAATATTTGCTTTATTGTGATTTCCCATGTTTAATGCCTACTTTGATGTTATTACCTTACTGTGATTTTCCACGTTTAATGCCTACTTTTATGTTGGTTGTTTTGTTTCAACTTTTTATTTTGAAATAATTTAAAATTTGCAGGCCAGTTGCAAAAATAATGCAAACTCCATACAGAGAACTCCAACATGTTCTTACGCCTCAGACACCCAGATCCACCAATTTTAACGTTTTGCCACCTTTGCCGTATCATTCTATTATCTATCTTCTATCATCTATCTTTCTACTATCTACCATCTATCTGTCTAACTATCTATCTTCTGAATACTTGAGAGCCGAGTGCACACATCATACTCCTTGAACACATAGTACTTCCATGTATATTTCCTATGAACAAAGATATTCACTTACATAATCTTCTTAATATAGTTATCATGTTCAAGAAATAACATTGATATAAAGCTTAGATTCCAATTTTTCCTTATGTTCCAATAATACCCCTTTTCCCTTCCAGTCTTAGATCCCATCCACTATCATGTATTGCATTTGTGTTATTCTCTTTAGCTTCTCTCTTTTTTAAAATTGTGGAAATATATACAACATAAATCTTCCCATCCCGTCCCTTCCAAGCATACCATTCGTTGGGACTAGTCACTTTTACAATGTTGCAGTACCCTCCCCACAATCCATTACTTGAACTTTCCCTTCACTCTAAACTGAAACCCTATACTTATTTTGAATTAATTCTCATTGTCCCTGCCCCCACTCCTGGTAACCTGTATTCTACTTTCCACCTCTATGAGTTTGCGTATTCTCTGATAACTTCATTGTAACTACCATGGGTCTTAAATGTAATATCCTAGATCTTATTCTTGTTTGCTTGATACCAACATAACAACTTGAATAGCATACATAAACTGTGTTCCTAAACCCCACTGCCTCTACCTTTATGTAATTCTTCTCACAAACTGCATTTTTATTCATTATCAAGTCCAAAACCATTGACTTATCATTACATTTTATGTATTTGCCTTTTAGATCCTATAGGAAGTAATAAGTGGTATTACAAATAAGAAATACAATAGTACTGGTAGTATTTTTACCCATGTCATTGTCTTTATCAGAGATCTTTAACCCTTTCATATGGATTCAGTCAGTTGTCTAGTGTCCTTTCCTTTTAATCCACATAACTCCCTTAGCATTTCTTGAATGGCCGTCTAGTGGTGAAAAACTCCCTCAGCTTTTATTTATCTGGGAATGTTTTAAATTATCCCTCATTTTTGAAAGACAGTTTTACCATTACCGAATTCTTGATTGGCAAATTTTTTTTTTCTTTCAGCACTTGAAATATGTCTTCCCATTGCCTTCTTGCATCCATGGTTTCTGATGAGAAAGTGGCTCTTAATCTTATTGAGCCTTCCTTGAGTGTGACATGTTGCTTCTCCATTGCAGCTTTCAGAATTTTCTCTTTGGCATTTCACAATTTGATTATAGCATGGCACAGTGCTCGCATGTCTGGAGTTCACTGAGCATCTTGGATGTGTATATTCATGTCTTTCATTAAATTTGGGAAGCTTTCCGCCATTATTTCTTTGAATATCCTCTCCACCCCTTTCTCCGTTTCTTTTCCTTCTGGGACTCCCACAATGGTTGGTCTGCTGGATGGTCCCACCGGTTCCTCAGGCTCTGTTCACTTTTCTTCATTCTTCCCTCTCTCTTTCTGCCACTCAGACAGGATGATTTTAATTATCTTGAAGTTCAGTGATTCTTCTGCCAGCTCCAATCTGCTGTTGAACCCCTCTGGGGAATTTTTAATTTCTGTTTATGTGGTCTCCAGCTCTATTTGGTTCTTTTTATAATTTCCATCTCTATTGATCATCTCTTTGTGTTCATCTATCATTTTCTTGATTTCCTTTAGCTCTTTATCCATGTTTTCCTTTAGTTCTTTGAACACATTTAAGACCATTTTTTTTTTAGGTCTTCATCTACAATGTCCAAGGTCTGATCCTCCCCATTGATGCTTTAATCTTCTCCTTTACCTGGCCCGTCATGTCCTGTTTTGTTTTTTTTTTTATATATACACAATTTTATTTTATTTTTTATTTATTTTTTTTTTTTTTACCGGGAGGTCCCGGGGATCGAACCCGGGTCCCTCCATATGGGAGACGGACGCCCAACCAGTTGAGCCACATCCAACCCCCCATGTCCTGTTTCTTTGTATGTTTTGTAATCTTTGTTGAAACCTGGACATTTTGATATTTTAGTGTGTTATAGCTGGAATTTAGACTCTGAGGTATCTTTTCCTTAAGCTTGTATGCAGCTAGTATTAGAACAGCAATTTCCTTGAATGCCAGGAGCTAACAAAAAAAAGGAGGAGGAGGAGGAGGAAGAAAACTCCTTTCTTAGTCTTTGAAAATTGACCTGTGCAGTGCTGTCTTTCAGAGGTTATCCTTACAATGAATTGGAGAATAAATCCAGGCCATAGTATAGGGACCTCCCTGGTACTTTCTACACAAGCATCTTGTCTTGAACATGAACTCCTGGCCCTAGGAATTCCCCCATTTACACAAATACATGTAGGAATTCCCCTCTTCCCTGGGAAACAGTTTCCTCATCATCCTAGGCACGGCACTCGCTGTATGTCCTCCAGGCAGCAGTCCCTCGCCCCAGCCAGCACAGCTTGACTGCTCTCCATCAGCATTCTTTAGGAGAGCTCAGAGAACAGTCTCCCATGTGCAGGGCAAGTTCTGGGACAGCGAGTCCCTCAGCCCACCACCAGGTAGATTGGCCAGATATTCATTTACCAATATGTACACAAGGGTTACTCTGCTCCCTCTGGAACTGGGACCAGAGACCCAAACTGGGAGAATATGGCCAGCTGCACTTTCAGTCAGCAGTCAGTAAGAGGATGAGGAAAGGGCCAGCCTTGGGGGCACGAAAAACTACCATCGTTTAAGTGGCCTATTTCTTTTATATATATTTGAGAAGTTGTGGGTTTATACACCAACCATGCATGAAATATAGGATTCCCATATACCACCCCACCACCACCACCTTCCATCGGTGTAGAACGTTTGTTATAATCGATGATACTAACAGTAGTTACCTTTCTTAAGATTGATGAAAAACTATTAAAATAGTACTTTTTAAAAAAACATAAACTTTTTATTTTGAGATAAATGCAGATTTACATGCATTTGTAAGAAAATAATAATAATAATAATATGGATAGGTTCCAAGTAACCTTTACACAATTTCCCCCAATGGTAACATCTTGCAGCATTATAGTGCACTATCACAACTAGGATATTGACATTGCGTACAGTGATGGGATATTTCCATCACCACTAAGATGCTTCATGCTGCCTTTTTATAGCCACACACAGTTCACACCCTGCCTTCCCCACCTCCTTAACCCTTGGCAACAACGAATCTGTTCTTCATTTTTATAATTTTGGCATAAAATAGTACTATTAACTGTCCGCCATGGTTTACATTAGGTGTATTTTTTTCATATACCACCCTATTAGTACCTTTTATTTGTGCTGTACATTTGTTATGATTCATGAAAGAACATTCTTATTCTTGTACTATTAACTATAGTCCATCGTCTACAATAGGGTCCACTGTGCTGTACAGTCCTATGTTTTATCTTTTCATTTTTACTGTAGTAGCATATATGACCTAAAGTTTCCCATTTTAATCACAATCATCTATATAATTCAGTCCTGTTAATTACATCCACAATAATGTGCTACCATCACCATCATCTATTTCTAAAGCTTTCCAATCAACCTAAATAGAAATCCTGTACTAATTAAGCAGCTCCCCATTCTCTCACCCCAATCTATCCCTTGCTAACCTATATTCTAAATTCTAACTCTGTGAGTTTGCCTATTATAATTAGTGCATATCAGTGAGATCACACAATAATTGTCCTTTTGTGTCTGGCTTATTTACTCAGCACAAAGTCCTCAAGGCTCATCCACGTCGTTGCTCAAGTCACCTAGTTCCTGATCTGGTGCTCTCCCTAGTCCTGCAATCCTTTAACTGTCCCCAAGCTTTGAACAGCATGTTTCTGCCAGTTGTTGCTGGTTATTCAAAGCTTCTGTGGGAGAGACGGGGCCCTGGAGCTTCTCACTCTGACATCTTGATAGGGTGGGAACTTAATGTATACTTTTAATTTAGCTAATAGCTTTTCAAGGATTATAGTCAAAAAGAAAGATAATTTTAAAAAAGAAACCTTTGTCGCCACTTATTAAACATTTATTATATGCCAGATAGTATGCTAAGTGCTTTACATAACTCATTTAATTCTCTCCATAATGTCGTAGGTAGATATTATTGTCATCATTTTAAAAATAAGCAGGTTAATATCTTGCCTCAAATCCCACAAAATATAGCAATGGAATCAGGACACAAAATCAGAACTGTCTGATGTCAAAGGTTGTGCTTTTCCACTACACTGTCTTAAAATATTAAATCAAATGTTACTAGACTATGTCTCCCGTATACGACCATAAGCATCCAGGTTTCATGGATGCTTGTGGTGATTCTTAAAGACCTTCCAAAAACCAAATGGCCTTGAGAAAATTAGAGTGTGATGAGAAATGTGTGCTCAATAAACATGAAAACTATTAGGCTTCAGCCCTTGCAAGGGGATCTGTTGAAGTGGTGATTCTGCCCAATGCCCCCCTCCCCCCACTCTACAGAATTCATCACAGAGGACTCCCAAGAGATCAGAGACGAAATAAATATGCAAGTGAGAATTTCAAACTATCTGCAAATTCTACTAAAATCCACTCCAAGGTTTTGAACAAAAGAATAGTGTAAATGTTGTGCTGGCACTTCATAGCAAATATAGATCAAATTAGAAATTATAGAAGATGTATGAAAAATAAATTAAAGGAACCAAGCAAGTTAATCAAGTTTCTTTGCACATCCAAAGCAAGGATTATACCAGGTTCTTTGTAAATTTGCATTCTGATGAGCATTAGCCCTTATCTGCAGCTCTTGAAGGAAAAGGTATCGAAACTATGACAAAATTAAGGAAGTATAGTGGAAAAGAATAAATTGAATTTTCACTTCAAATTCTTTGCGATTATCGGAGGCTATTCACATTGTAGGATTCAGATAGGATCATTTCCATTCACCAAACAGCAAAAGTCTTCTGCTACTAGCAATCCCATCATCAGCTACACCCTTTGACGTTCATAATCTCTTCACAGCAATATTCAATTTATTGTCTTTATAATAACTCTCCACTTCATCAAATCAATACCAAGATATCGCTCATCTATTAATGGTGTGCTAAAGATTATAAATTGAAATATTTTATAATAGTACTTCAGTTGAATTACATTTAAAGAGGAATATGAAGATTAGAGATTAAACCTTTAAATTTTAGAAAATTTATTGACTTTTTAATGACAATCTGAGGAAGCATAGTCAGTAAAGAGGAGTGCATTTATTCATCTCTTCTCTATGTATCTACAATGACAACTTGATTAAAGCAAGTCTCTAAATGTTTTCATCAATCATGCACGTTATGGGGGGTTGCAAGTAAAGATTCAACATTTTGAAACCAAAGACAGTTCTTCCACCCAGTATCAATGAGACCATGACTGCAGAAATGTGTTCAGTGTGAGTTTTAAAATATTAATAGAGTAGGAAGTATTTTCACTCCTTTCAAGATCCCTTAAAGTGGGAAGAATCTTGCTGTCCGTGTGGCGTCTCCCGCGCTGCCTGCCCCCAGCCATCCCTCCTTACGCTATCCATGAAAGGAAGGAGCCTGAGCTGTGTCCTTCACAACCCATCTTTTACCATCTTCGTTGCTTTCTGTTTCCACTCCTGCCTTCCCTGCTCCCTGGCTGGGTGGCGGCGATTCAGACCGGAGGTGGGCAGGATGGGGATGGAGCATGGGTAGGATGAGTGGTGGGAGAGAAAAAGGCAAGAACCTCTTGAAATGCCTTTGCAAATACACAGTGGCCCAGGTACTGAGATGCATGGCGACAAGCCGTTCTATCATTTTCCTTAAGGCGGAAAGAATACCAAGGTTTTATCCAGTTTATTCGCTTTTATTAAAAGGTATATTTTTTACTCATTTTAGTACCTGAGAAGCTATCTAGAACTACATGTTATTAGGGAATTTTTGTTCATTTCTTAGGAATGATAATGACATTGTGATGATGTCCTTCTTAGGAGAGTTAGCACAAGTGTCATGCAGGCTGCAACTTACTTTCAAATGGTTCAGAAGAAATAGTACACACACATGGCAAAATCTTAAACTGCGAATCTAGATGATAGGGATAGAGGTATTATTCTTTTCTTTCAAATTTTCTGCATTTGAAAATTTTCATAATAAATATTTGGAGAACAACAGGGTAGGTTTATTTCAGGCAAAAAAAGAAAATACAAACAAATAAAAGGAAGAATTTTGTAAGTCCTTTTACCCAAAGGAAAATCGCTTTTTAATAATATGTCCTATATGTTGTCAGACCCCACTAAACATACTGTTTTGTAATTGTCTTCTTTTATATCACAACATCTTTAAAACCTTTTCATTTTAATAGATGCATTTCTCTAACATCATTTTCAATAGCCCCTTAGCATTTCATTATATGTATCTTAAGGTCTTTCTAATATTCTGTGATTCTTTTTTCCACTAAGGTAAGGCTAAAGAGAAGGAATAAAGCAGTAGCCCTAGCTTGGGCCATCATGTTGGATCTCTGTTGATGCCAGTTTCTTACACATGTTAAATGAGACTCACAAATAATTGGTTTTGAAACTGCCTGTTAAAATTGTTACTATTTGGGAAATAGCCATTGTGGGAAAAAAAAAAAAAAAAAAAAAAAAAAAAAAAGAAATTGAGTTTACTTCTCAAGACTTCAATTTCTGCCTCATGAATGAGCTCCACGGCTCATTCTCAGATGTGGTCCCTGGAGCCACAGCACGTGTATCACCTCAGAGCTTGTAAGAAATGCAAAATCTCAGATGCCACTAGACTCACTGAATCAGAATCTGCATTTGACCCAGGTGCATCCTTTGCATATCGTTAAAGGTCTCTTGGAGCTCCCATCATCTAAAATTCTCTAGATAAAGCCTTTAGTATATAAACGTTCAACCTTTAAGTACCTAAATCTTCAGGTAAATATAATGTCAGTAGTGATGATCTCTCTTCTCTGCTTTCATAAGGGAAAATTCTCCAGGCTAAAGGTGTCCCTTTTCCTTAACCATTTTTAATATGACATTAGCAAATATATAAGTTTGTCATGGTTTTCTTCACATGAAAGTCTGGGAAAATGGGCTGAACTAGTAAACTATCAATATTTTGAGTTTTATAGTATTTTGGTATAGTTTAATTATCTGTGCTTTACAAAAAGTTTTTTTAAGGGTGAGCGAAAAAAAAAAAAAAAAACTGAGCTGATGGAAATAATCTGCTCCTGTATATTAGAGGCAGACAAAAGTGTAGGAAAGAATGAATCCACGCTTAGAGTCGCTGGGCTGAAGGTAGTTAAATTGAGGCCTGGTGGAAACTGAGCCTTGATGAGCTCTCTGCATGAATGATACCCTACCATGTGGGCGGCACCCTTATTTTAGAAGAGCTCCTACCAGCTAGCAAATTCCTGTCCCATACACTAGTTGAAATATCTTATCTCGAGCAAATTATATGTTCTCACACCATCACCCAATAAAGAACTCCAGAAAGATGTTTGTCAAAGAGAAGCCCTTTGCCATAATGACAATTTAAAGTCGACAAGCCTCACAGAAAACCATTCCTGTCCAGTCTACACACATCTTCCTGGAGCTGAACGTGAAGTGAATGAAAAGGGAGGAGGCTTCCCTGTTCTAAAACGAGGAGCCTCCTCCGTGCCCTCCGGCGCTGCACCGCTGTCATATTCCTACCAAGTTCTTGACTGCCCCTCATCCTTCCAAACCCATTGTTAACCTTACACAGCCTACTGCAGGCCGATTCCTTAAAACTTGGCCCAATCCTCCCCCTCCCGACACTGGCACCCCTTTACAGAGAAGCCCGACATTGTGCTGGGTAAACCCTGTGGAACAACTTTGGAATTGTTCCTTTGGCAAATAGAATTCAACAGGGTATGGTAGTAAGAAATGTATTCCAGTTGGTTCCTGACTACTTTTGATGACTGTGTGATTTGGATTTATCAAAGCTATTGTTTCTAAAATGGTAAGACCACTTAGACTAGACTAGGAAATGAGCATAAGAGAAGGAAAAGGGAAAGATGTGAAAGCATGGAGCTGCTTGGGCATAGTAGGTGTGTTTTTCCCCTGAATTTCTTGCACAAAGTCTTTTATTTGCCTAATCTAAATCCAGAAGTGGTCACGCCTGTCTCTCTTTAATTTGTTAAATCCTTTCCAATGATACCACTAAATCATTCACTTTTTAAAAAATTACCATTTAAATAGAATCATATAATTTTGTGATAATTTGTAGATACCACTGATTCTTCATACCTCATTAAATCAGTGGTATGCTTACTCATAGCCTACTTAAAAGTGTAATGTTGTCATTACAAATATACCGAATAAGTCAATTGTCTGGCAAGTTTAACGTGGTGTTAACATATTGCGGTAATTCGTGACCTCTCTTGTTTACGCCCAAAGGAGCAGTTCAGTGGTCTTAGAGGAGAGGTTCACAGCAGCGCAAGGAGCACAAGCCTGGGAGAGAAGAGAGCCGGGTGCTCTCCTTAGTTGTGTCATCATCTTACTGTGGGACGGTTCCCTACATCACCCAGCACCTTTGCATATCGATATATGTCATAGCAATTGCTATGATATAATTGCCCACAGTTCACTGGAAGTTATTTAATTGATTCAAATAAGATACGTGTCAATGTGTTTCTCTAAAGATTAAGGCAGTAGCATCCTAATAGAATTAGCAAACATTTCATGGAGTTAATTAGAAAATAAGACATGCTAGATCTCTTTTTTATTCATACATGCTTTCTTATCTTCTATCTCAGCTTAATATCAACACTAACTCAATATTCATGCCCCAAACAATAAAAACTTCCTGCAGTATAAAACACCTTTCTAGGGAAGCGGTTGTGGCTCAATCAGTAGGGCTCCCGTTTACCATATGGGAGGCCCCGGGTTCGGTTCCTGGGGCCTCCTGGTGAAGGCAAGCCCGCCCGCACGGCGTGGTTAGCTGACCCAGCGAGCACAAGCAGCAAGGGGGGGATAAATGAATAAATAAATAAAATCTTTAAAAAAAAAAACACCTTTCTAAACTAAATTCTTCCCACTACCCCACACTATCCTTCTCCTTGACATTTAGTCCCCCTTGAATCTCCCTCATGAATTGAAAATGGAGCAGACTGAAGAAAAATGTAGTCAGTGGCATCTTCCTCAAAATAACTTTAAAGTTTTAATCACCGATAAAGAGGAATCATAGCTTCTGCTCTTTGTAAGTCACTCCCTCTGTGTGATGCTTTTGCTTTTGTTTTTTAATTGACCCAGTTTTAAACCTTTCTTTTTCCAGTTCTCGGTAAAATCAGGAGTGCTGTTGGGAGTGCTCAGCTTCTTATGTCCCAGAAATTCCAGCAATTTTATTGGCTTTGCCAACAGAATATGGTGAGTGAATCCTCAGACCTTCTTAGTCCTTTATAGCCAGGGGAAGGCATGTCTGTTCTGTGCATTGTCACCTTTTTTTCTTGTTGTTATCAAAAAGCCTGTACGTTTGCAGAATAGCGAATGGATTTGCAATAAAGAATCCTCTCTGGCTTTGGGGATAAAGGGGAAGACAGGGAGGCCACAGGAGAGGGTGCCACGTTGATGGAAGAGGGAACAGGAATCGGCCAGCAAGAGGGAAATTTAGAGAAGCACAGTTTGAGATCATACCTCTGAAACTAGATACTCCACAAGAGACTCTTTAAAAGGGGATGAAAATTAATTGTTATGGTTATTGTCACATATAAAGAATATGATCTGAGGTGGCTTAGAATAAAAAACATATAAACTACATTTAAAGACATTAAGAAGAGATTTTAGAAATCATTTAGGCTTAAAAGCTTTAGATTTTACAATCAGGAGTAAAATGAATATACCATGAACCTAAAATTAGGTAATACAAGTTGGCATTAAATTTGATTCTGATCTTACTGGCAATCAAAGAAAAAGAAAAATCACTGTGTATGTATAACATTATGTGTATGTGGGTATAAGTGTGTTTCTGACTAAACAAAATATTCAATACTCATTCAATTTTATCATTTTATTTGGAGAAATAACTGAATAGTATTCAAATCACCCCATAGGCTATTTTACAAACCACATATTGATTTTTTCCAGAACAAACATGTTTAGTGAACTACAGTTAAGTCTCTGATTGGCGTCCTGTAGCAATGACATTCAGTGTTTTGATTTTGTTTCTTTTCGCTGTTTGATTTGCAAGGAGACATGTGAATATATGGAAATTTCTTATACTTCAAAGAAAGCCCAAGAACATGAAAGTTGCTAACTCATCTACTTTGCTTAGTATCGTTAGATAGTATGTTTTCTCTTAATAGTTTCCATTTAATCCCACTGAAGTTCATCATGAAATTGAAAGCATTACCAACAACATATCACCCATGAAATAAAGTTATAATTGTTTAAAGAGGGTGAAAAGGAGGTTTTTGAGTTGCTTGGGGTAAAAAACATAGCTGTATAAACATTCAGTTATAATGTTAACTCTAAATGTCCTGGCCTCTTCCATAACATCTATTTAATTATTATCTTTAGATAAATCATCGATTTAGGCTCCTAAAGAGCTCTGTATTATGTTATCCAGAGTCTGGTAAACACAAGTAGGACATCCTTTCGGATCCCAGAATCTAAAACATCATATATATAAACATCAGCACATTATGCAAACCTATGCAATGTTTATTTCCCCTCTCTCAGTAGCAGCTAACATTAGACTCAAGAATTATTCATCCTAATATTTTTATGCCTTTTATGGACTTCATATTACATTTTATTGCTAGACAAACAAATCCTTTTGAGTTTTGAAATATTTGGCTTCGCTACTTACTTTTCTTTTGGCTTCCCACCAAATTAGTACAGAAAACTCTGAAGCATTTGTTGGGGAGGAGTGGTGGCAGGGGGGAGACTGTCTTAAACATGCCTGGCAGGAGAGGAAGGCTAAAAATATAAGCAGATGTCTTGCTCATCAAAGTCAAGTTGTCCACAGTTTAAAAAGCACTGATGGTTGCTGGAGGTTTAGGTGGCTACTGTTTTAAGTCAAAGGAATGAGTCTAGAAAATCAAAACTCTAGAAAGACTAGACATTCAGGTTCTGGAAAGTCAGAACCCCACCCGGACATTTAAGATGAACTAAACACAGCAGAAGCTCCTCTTGGTAAAATGAATAGGTGATTTCTTACATAATCAGTATGCAAATAATACTAAAAAGAATCCCCCCTGAATTTTAACAGCTTGATACCTTGTTACTAAATGTGTGGTTTGGGGACTAGCTTGTTAAAAATGCAGACTCTTATGCAGACCTACTGAATCTGTATCTGCATTTTAACAAGCTCCCCAGCTAATGGGTATACAGAAGCACTGGTTTCTCGACTTTTCTCAATACACCGTTGTCCTACAGAGAAATACTATGTACTAGAACATGTGAGCACCTAATTTCACATCAAATTGAATCTAGGTGTCGAAGTCATTGTAAATGATTGCAATTTAATAAAGATATATATATCACATTGCAATTTTTAGATACATATATTTTAAATGTTAGAAATAAGATATCCTGGAAGGGAAGCAATATTCTATATTTTGTTTTTGTTACTTGGGTATGTTCATTTGTGAAAAATAACATTGTTATACAGTTGTTGGTATGTGAGCTTTCAATTATGTTTGATTTTAATTTAATAAACATTTTGAAATAAATAAAAATAAAATAAAAAATAAAAAAAAAAGATATATAATACCATATTGCTTCGCTGGCAGAGAGGAATGACATGGCACAACCATTGACATTTTTTAAGCATTTATAAACATATCAGCTTATCTGAGTATGTAAATGTAACACACACACCCCCAAAAAAAGAATAAAAGACATGAAACCAAATCATGATGTCAACTATACCCATACAACCAACACCTCTATTCTGAGATGGGTCCAAAGGACAATTGCTTTGTCAGCCTAGTGAAGATACAAGTGAAGACAAATATCTCCTCCCCAATCAATGTGAGCATCAATGATAGCTGATAACACGTCTCTTGATATTCTATTTGAAGACATAACCAGAAGCACAGTAGTCACATCTTTAGTACTTGAGAACCTATCCTGCTTCCTTCTGACACATTTCAGCACTATCATGCCCAAATCCAAAAGAAGAGACAAAGCTAGTTGTATTTGTGAAGTCTTTCAGGAGACAGAAACACAAAACCTCTCTTAGAAACTCAAAGTAGTATTTAACAGTGTTTCTTTTGGGGTGAGAAAATTCTTCCTTACACCCAACCTAACCCTTTCCTCTGACAGTTTGAGCTCATTATACTTCTTGTTCTGTCGTCAGCGGAGGATGCAGCCCTAATTGCAAGATGTTTTGTTTTGTTTTGTTTTTCTTCAATTCAGGCTCAGTGCCAGTAAGTTAAAAAACTCAAAGCCCAGTTGTCTTTCTTCAGTCCGGGTTAAAACTGCTCTGACACTCAACATGTGCCTCATTAAATAAAACACTGACAGAGGCAGTTTGCCGCGTAGATATTTGAACAGCAAGAGGTTGCCCTCTTGTGGGTCAAAACAGGGAGAACGGGCTTCAAACAACAGAAAGAGCTTTGCAATTGCCATTTTCAGAAATTCACTTTGGATGAGAAAATTTAGAGGGCATTTTGTGAACCTTAGAAGTACATCAGGCAATGATTTTCACCCTCTGACCTTACCTGTCAATGTAGGCTGCCATCTGGCCCTATCCTATGCAAATGATGGGATCTGACTGTAATCCCTTTACAGTCTTGCTCTTTGTGACTCATTCTCACTGCATCCTCACCCCTTCCTACTCCCCCCTGCCTCTTAGTACCAAGGCATAGTGCTGGACATATAGTAGGTGCATCATTTCTTTTTCATTTTTTATGTTTGGAATTGAATACACAGGAAAAAAAAAAAAAAGTGGTCATTTCTATATTGATGCCAAACAAGGTTAAAGGAATTTTAAAACAAACCATATACAAGTTCATGTTATGCTGAATGTGAAGGACTTATGAGTAAATTAAATTGTGCATTTTAAGCAAATTCAGATAAGTATTTACTCACCCGAAATCTTCTGGCGGTTTAAGGTTACCACTCTAAGAGAGCCTCCCACTGAATCAAGGGAACCACATACAGAAAAAAATCTGTACCTTTAATCCAGTAAATTAAACTCAAATGCCTGCAGAGCCCAGGCAGGTAAAGCAGAAGGGTGAAGCAAAAGGAAGTGAGAGGGACTGCGGCTTACCAAAGAGCAGGTTCCCCATGGGAGGGCAGCAGGGGCTCGGGCAGTGAATTGTTACACTACCTGGGGACGTGAGCCAGGTGCTCCCGCCTTTGTGAAGTCACCCAGTTTTGAATGGGAGAGAAACAGAACTCACCTTTGGACCACAAAGATTCCCCCACAGGCCGACAATGTGTAGTTCTGTAGCATGATCTGTATCTTCAGTATGAGCAAACTGTCAGCTTGATGATTTTGTTTCTTCCCGAGATTTACTTTCCTGTCCTCCCTGTATGTGGGAGTAAACTAAATACACATTACATTTTTAGGGTATCACTGATATTCAGAATCAGGGGGAGCTAAAATTACAGAACAACCACAAAGAAATAGAATTGTCTCCAAGCCCATTCCCATTCCCATTGCCACCGCCAGTACCACTTTAACCCATGTAAATTACTGTCCCCAGGTACCTGATTTTATGAGCTGTCCAGTATTTAAATATATTCCTATTTGCTGGCATCCATAGGTTCTAAGAAAGCGTTTTCAAAATGAAACAATGAACTGATGTACTACATATTTTTTAATTGTCACCAAATGCTTGTACTAAAAATAAACTGTTATTGCATCATCATGGGCCTTTGCAAATATTTGCATCATGTTCAAATTAGTCATGCTTGTTTCTAATACCGTTCTTCAAAAGGACCATGTGGGAAAGATGAGACTCTCCCAAGTACTCTGTTGAGCAGGAGGTTTTCAGGTGTCTGAATTCTTGATGTGTGTTCTCAGGATCCCAGTGCCATGCCAAGGCCTACTTCCCAGGACCTCGCCGGCTACTGGGACATGTTACAGCTTTCCATTGAGGATGTCAGCATGAAGTTTGATGAACTGCACCAGTTGAAACTCAATGACTGGAAGATAATTGAGTCACCTGAAAGAAAGGTAATTGTACCCATACAATGTGATGCTTTTCATTGGCATCCTAGCATCTAACCAAATTACAGGCATGGTCTGTTTCAAATACTAAATGATAATGTGTTTCCCAGTCTTTGGTTAGCACTCCAGGATGTCATTTTCATATGTATATACACATAGGTGTGTGTAGGTGTGTGTGTTTTAACTGGGGTGAACTGACATCATCCAGCATAAATTTTCAACAGTAGTGTCTTTCTTTCTGTATTGCTAGTACACAGAAATTCAAGGAGATATTAGCCAGAAAATAAATGGAAATTTGTAGCTGTAGTCTCATTCCTTATAAGGAGCTATCCTCTGAATTATTTCATCAAACCTTTTTTGTTTGTATTCACATTATTTTTCATAGGAAAGGTCTTAGGTCTTTTTACAAGGACTACCTCCTACTCATATAGACTCTCTAGTTTTATGGTTGGAGTTGGAGAAAAAAGACATTTTAAATCTTACTGAACACTTACATAATGAAACTTCCTATACATGTGGCAGCCTTGCCCCTTAAAATATGCTGAGAATTTCCATTGAATTTTAACCCAGTGATTTAACTTCCTCCCGTAAGGTACCATTTTCAAAAGAGCAAATATATAGGTCTGCACTAGCATTAATACTTTGCTTTCCTAACACATTTTAGACATATTCTGAGTAATCATAACCCAATTTTTCTAGACAGACATTATAAATTAAAATAGCACAATAAAGAGAATTAATCCAACATACTTTGGGGAAGTTGTGTTTACTATATAGCTGAGGATGTATATTTAGTAGTTAGAATGAAAGGCAAATGTATGTCATCATCATCTTCGACTTTTCTCCTAAAAGGATCCATTGACTGCATGAAGTTCCAGGCTAGAGCTATAGCAAATGACTGAAAAATTCCCTTTTATCATAGATAATGGAAGGAGAGGGCCATGAAAAAGTATATGTTTTGCATAAGCCATAAATGGTACATAAGCAAGTCCAATAGTCTAGGTTTGGTTTTGAAGAAGGAGATAATACATAATGATTCGAAGTATTTTTAAAAGCTATTCTAATTGAATACTGAAATAGAACTTACTAAGTTAGGCTAACTATATGCAATAATCCTTCCCATTTTTCAATTCTGAGTAATTCCTTGTTAATACAAGCACTCTACCTAAGCTCTACGTAGAGAATGATCCTCAGAGTGTAAATGGTGCCTTGTTGAGGATATGGTACCCCTAGTCCAGAAAACGTGCAGCTCTTCTACGTGGCAGAGGTCTAATACCCTAAAGAAAAGGCTCTGCTCTTCTGAGCACATTGTGAAAGCTTTACTCTGTGGATATGCAGGGCCACCAGGTCAAATCCTCTTCTACTGCAGTAGACCGTGAGGCTTGTAAACCTCTTTAAAGGGTAGACTTTCTCAAGAAATTTTAATATGCATAGCTACTTTCCTATATTCCAGAGGCTACCAGGAGAAGGGGAATGAGATAAATATGGCCATTGAAATTAAAGCTGAAAATGGCTGAAAGGTTTTAACAAATAAATTACCCCATTACCAAAAAATCAGATGCCATTTCTTCAAAGCAAATTCATTTTAAAATAAGCCATGGGGACAATGTTTCAGGCACTAGGACACCAGGCAAAGAATTATTTTGCTGCCCCTTTTAGCTTCTTTCAAAACAATATTATAGGGGAGCATCTGCAGCTCAAATGGTTGAACATCTGCTTCCCATGTACAAGGTCCCGAGTTCAATCCCCCATACCCTAAAAACAAACAAACAAATGAAAAAACCAACTCTAATTGGGGAGTGGATGTAGCTCAGTGGTTGAGTGCCTACTTTCTAAGTAAGAGGTCCTGGGTCCCTGGTACCTCCTAAAATATATATATATATATTATACTGCATTGGTTATTACCACATGTGTTTACCCTTGACTTGTACAACTGCTTTTTTTTCCCCCACAATATCAGAGCAAATCTAGCCCCCTTCAGATTTTTTGTGGAGGCTGAATGTAGAAAGACCAGAAAAGTGTATTTTTTCGCAACAGCCTGTTTAAAAGAGGAAAGGGCCTCCTTCCCCTTTTGTAAAGTCTCCTAGGAAGAAATAATTGGCTATTCATAGTTCCAGTCAAAATTCTATTACGAAGTAATCAGTGGGTAAGTCCAACTTTATTATTTAGTAGCAACATTAAATAAAACAATGAAGTTTTTGACACAAACCAGACACCAGAACTTTGCAAGAATCATATTTTGCATTTGTTGCAAAATAGTAAAATGCATCTTATTGAAAAAGTTGTATACATATTTTGGTGGGACTTTTATGAGAACATTAGCTCATGTCAAAATAATTATTTACTTCTTTTTACCAAGCAAGTGAAAAAATATATATATATTTTAATGTCACGGAGTTTTAGGTCAAAATAGAGAATTTGGCCAACTGTTACCTGAGACACCCACGTAAGAAGTGGAGTCAGATGAATAGACTACAGCTGATGATAGGTGTGTCAAAGGACATCTTCAAAATTCCCTGTGATGCTCGAGAGCTTGGCATCATGGGTATTTGCCAATGCTGGGAGATTATATGATACTTTGGAAAGTGCAGGAATAAGGGTAAGTGTTAATCTAGCAACAAACTAAATATAACTCAAAGACTAAGGAGATGTCACGTGTTATGCAGAATTTACTTGTACACTACCCCAAATCCCTCTCCCCCCACTGAAGAATTTGAAGGCGTTTACAAAAGTGTAAACCATACAAAAGACAAATCGATCATTATGAGAATCAAGGACCAGAGAAATATTGAGTAGAAGATGAGTAATGCCATAGTGAGATTTGCAATCAGAAAGGACATGCCACATACTCTAGCACAACTAAGTTAATACAGAGTTAGTATTCTCTTCCTATTCACCAGTTTTGACCTTTGATGCCTTTCAGGAGGAAAGAAAGGTGCCCCCTCCAATACCAAAGAAGCCCCCCAAAGGAAAATTTCCTATTACAAGAGAAAAGTCCTTGGACCTGCCTGACAGACAACGGCAAGAAGCTCGGAGACGGCTCATGGCTGTCAAGAGAGCTGCCTCCTTCCGACAGAATGCTGCCACGGAGCGTGCCGACAGCATTGAGATCTACATCCCCGAGGCCCAGACCCGGCTTTAAGGACAGAATGCTGCAACATTTACCTTTTTCTCTCTCTCTCTCTTTTTACCGAAATGCTTGTACAGTTTGTCGTCTACCTGGTACTTTTTGTCTCATTTTCTCCACTGACTACACCCTTGCTATTGTGTTCTTTGTGCCATAAACACAGTGGAATGCTTTTAATTTCCTCAGAGTTTGCTGAGCTCATTGCAAGAATGACCTTCCTTTTTTTTTTTTTTTTTTTTTTTTTTCTTCGGTGTTAACTGATGGCCTCACTTACAGTCAGTTTTGATGGATAAGCTTGATGAGACCTAACTTACCCACCTTGTTCTCAGAGGATAATGAGAAGCACCTCTTGAGATGGAACCCAACTTACATTTTGTTATTTATATTTTTATAAATTGTGTGATCATTAGAGATAAGAATAACAAATACTCTAAATGGGTGCATCTTACCATTCACTAAAGACATTAGATAACCCAAGTGGAGGTGCTACAATTTGAAGTGCAGGAAAGAAAGAACCCATATCACCCTTTAATCCCTCGTTGCTTTTCCCTGAATCCAGTTGATTCATCTGCCCACATGTCTGCTACTCTCGTCCTCTTTGTCACTCGAGAAAACATTAGGCTTGTTGTGTCAAGTTTATGATAATGAAAAGTGATCTCTCCAGCTACCAAAACGCCCTACCATATGGTTTTCCAAAGACCCAGGAGATTACAAGTCTGAACCCATTAAAAATACTCAGCACAGAAACAACACATTTAAAAAATAAGCTGAATTTTCATACAAAGTAGTGATGAATGAAAAGAAATTGAAATCTTAAAGAGACTAACTTCTGTAGTAAGAGGGAAAAGAGGGGAAAAAAATGCCCTTTTATGAAATAGTCATCATTCTTTTTCATTCCCTTAAAACTTAAAAACTTACATACATTTTTTTCCTTGAAGTTCACCATTTATGTTACATGTGATTTTATATATATATAGATATATATATATATGCTCAGACTGCTCTATCAGTTGACTTTCCAGGGTATCCTTTTAAAAAAAAAGTTTGCTCGTTTAAAATGACAGTTGTGATGTTGTAAAACGTTTAAGAAATACGAATGTGAGTGGTAAGTATATCTCAGTTATATGGTAAAGATGAAATGTAGTTTACATTTGTATTTTTTCAGAATTATTTTGTCCTATGCAGTATTACTAAAGCCAAGAATATAATTCTTGCTTGTTTTAGATGTGAAGGAAAAAAGGTCACATATTGTGATTTCCAGCTGTGGAATTTAAGAAAAGTAATTAGTTTTCATGACTCTCATTGGCACCAGGGAAAAAATAGGAACTACTCTAACTGAAAGACTCTACATTTCCGTAATCAAATTTGGAATAATAGTGATCATTAGTTCACCACCACTTCTGGAAAATGAGTGTTGGTATTCAGACATGTCTTCAGATGATGAACCTGTCAAATTTACCTATTCAATCCCACTCCCTCTCACTGTTATTCATGGTAAAAGCAGGATTGCAATTGAAGATGGATGTCTCCACCCAACTACGCTGTCTTCCATTTCCCTGCTTTACGAATACCATGCGCTTAGCCACAGGCAGAAAAGCTTTCCATGATCCTGAAGCACTTTGTTTTCTCAACTTGATTCACACTTGAAAATGTATCCAGCTCCCTCTGCAGCCTGACGCTCTATCAAGAGCATTTGGTAAGGTCGTCACACAGCTGGGGCATTCCTCAAGAAAGCAGTTTTTCTTCTCCTCATCCTCTCCATTCCACTAAGCATGGGTTCCTTGGGAGCGCAGTCACTAGTAAAGCATGTTTAGCTTCAGAGTTTTACTTTTTTTAAAGCTGAGTAGTTAAGAATTCCCTGTAAGAACAAAACCCTGTAAATTGAGCCTCATATCTGGTATATATTTTACCCAACAGCCTTAAAATATATTTGGAAGCAAAAATCAGTACGAATGTATACCCTTGAAAAATGCAAAAAAAAAAAAAACCCTGAAATATTCTTCTATAAATGAATCCGATTTCCCCAGAGCATTAAAAGCATTTTTCTACCTAAAGAAAAAAGCTAAATCCTGGGTAGTGTACAATAATGATGCTTCTTCTGTATTCACTATGATATGTTAAAAACAAATGTATTTGCAAGTACTGGCATTTTAGACTTTTAAAATGACGTATTATTTAAGATGAACTGCTATTTAGAAATAACTACAGAAAAGCAAAGTGAGTGTATATTCCCTAGTGAAAGGAAACATAAAATGCATACGTGCACGCCATCCTACACACAGATGTATATCTGCTGGCAGCTGATGAGTTTTATCTAATTTCCTTGAACTTGTACAAACAAATAAAAACAAATTATAAAAATTAGACAATAATTATTTATCTTAGATCCCAAGATTCTGTTGTTCTGACTTGAATGAAAGTATTCACTGGATTTGGATTAATTTTTCATGTTTTATATACTCATTTTTATCTCACAATCCCCAAAAGTCTTGGCCTAAACAATCCCCAGATAAGTAAATTATTTGACAAGTAAATTTTACAACAGCTCTTGATTCCAAGTGGGTGAATGTGTACAAGCCTCCAGTGGTGGAACAGAAGCCCGCTGCTAGATCTGATAGAATGTTACCTTTTCATGGTACATGAGTAAGTGCAATATATTCATTCCTCATACAGGTGACATTCTGTCACAAAAAGCAGAAAATAAGCCATGTTTATGCATTGTGCATGTAAAGCAAAATAAAACTGTTTATAATACTTGTGTTAGTCAGTCAAGCTAATATATTTCAGTCATTTACCAGATATGTAATGCAGAGCTGTAGTATGTTCATTTTACCTTATTTAGAACATAACTTTATAAAAGATTATACATACATTCAAGTTTCTAGAATATGGTTAAAAATATTGCGCGGAGTTCCATAAACATCATTGTGAAAGAAAGTACGATGCTCTAACAATGTACCTATATTTCCTAAAGATACCGCCAGTAGTTGTTGAAATTCAAATAACACTTAAGAAATCATTTTCCTCACAGCCAACAAGTTAACAGTGCTCCACCGAACACTTTAGTTAACTTTCCAAAACAAAACACAAGTATCATAAATGGGATTCTAAAATTTAACAAAACCC
The DNA here is from genome assembly GCA_026826555.1 of Tolypeutes matacus. NCBI lineage: Eukaryota > Metazoa > Chordata > Mammalia > Cingulata > Chlamyphoridae > Tolypeutes > Tolypeutes matacus. Next base: position 6,017,320 of record JAKSZT010054462.1, on the reverse strand, counting down.
AGAAAAGAAGACTGCCACGCGTTAGCAGGAGTGTTTTCAATGTACTTCATCTCATATATCCTCACATGCTATTGTTGATTTAATGTAAAAGTGAGTGTAATCAGTGACAATTATTACCATTTTTTTCTCAGCAAATTTATATCACCATCCTTGAATAGTATATAAAAAATTGACCTGTTGTATGATACCAAAAAATTATGTTTTTGTTTAAGTGTAAATGTTGTTGATGTTTTCAGCTCAAGATCAATTCTAAAGACTTCAAAATTAAATAGAAAAGTAAAAAAAGTATATTATTAGAAAAAAAACAATTGTTGCTCTTTTTAAAAAATATAGCCACTAAATCAGTAATCTGCAAAGTGGCGGGCATCCCCTCCCTGCCGGCTCCTGTGGAAGAGACCAAATTTATGTTAGAAGACAACACGATTCCAAAGCACACAGATGCATGGGTTTTGATCATTACTTTTGGAGTGTGTGTCCCCATTTGCTCTGTCTTGATTTTTGTATTTCTCAATATCATGTTAAGCAGCCATTGTTTCCATCACTCTAATTAAAAGATGCTGTATTATATATGTATGTATGTATATTTGGGCATCTCTGTTTTGTGAGGTCCAATAGCATACCCCCTCAGTCCAAGGTGGAATTTTATTGGAAAGTAATATTGCAGACATTTGGTCAAAGTCCTCTCTTTAGCTTTCTGGTTTGGGCCAAACCTTTTGGTGGAGAATCAGAAGTGGGAGTAATGGATAATAGTTTTCACCTGAAAGTCTATTTCTATTAGCAGTAACTCAAATTCAAACCAGACCTCACTGAGTCCTGAGGATGTAGAGGCCAATGGACCATTTTAAAGGAGGTACAACTGATGGGTGAGCTGCTTTCTACTAGAAATGTCAATCAGCCTTGGTCCGAATTTTGAAAGGCTACCTAGACCATTCAGATGGACACAAGATCCCATGTGTCATGTCTGGAATTGACTTAGGAATATGTGTTTCCTTAGGCTAACCTAATAGTCAGCCTTAGGTCTCTTCTAATAGTAGAGACCTCCATGACTCTCGGTGGGGCAGCAAAAGACCTATAAGAGGATATATGTTCTAATCTAAGTGTGAAAGTGTTGCCCAAAACTGAACTAGTTTTGGAAGTGTATCCAGATACTGCTTTGGCCCACACTTCTGAAAAAAAATGGAATATTCCTACCTCCAAACATATAAACAAGTCCTTAAAAAATGGGCCTAATTTATTAAATTCTACACATTTAATGTCCATTCGTTTCCCAACCATCTTCTTTCAAGGCTTTAACTTCCACTTTTTTCCCACTGCAAATTTAACATACTAGTAAGATTTTAAGATAGTAGTTTTCAAACCATGCTCCCTTGGAACTTCTTAAGGGTTCTCTTTTGTTTTTATCTGCATATTTGTTTATACTTCTTTGTAACTTTTCGTCGAATACAGGATTCCAAAACTTGAAAAAAAAAATTGAAATCTACAAGTTTAAGGGATCTGGAATAAAATCCGTTATCAGTTGCTGATTAGTAAGTGTCATCATCAACTCTATGGAGTGGAGCAATGTGTTTTTTTATTTAAATTCCCTTCACTATCTGATATAAAACACATCACATAAAGTCATATTGGATTCTGGTGCCTTCACAGCAAGAGATCTGTCTTGTCACTTTTATTATGTTCATAATTGCAATAAAACTGCGGGCAGTGAAACTAAGTGCTAAAGGAAAGGGTACCCTTTTATGCTTTAGGCCAACTGCTGCCAAATACTTTGGAAACTAATGAAAAGTTGCCAGAAATCTCCAGCCAGCTGGCTAGTCAAGCAACCTGGGATTTTAATCATCTATCAACTCATCTTAACTTCATGTTTCGCTTTTCTCTTCTATAAAGTGGGGATTATAGTTTCTGTCCCTTATCTCCCTCACAGAGATATTGTGAGGATTAAAGACTTATTGGCTCCAAAGTCCTTTGAGCTCTTTGGGAACAGGTGACAAATGGATAATTTATTGTTAAGGATTATGTGCCAAAATTTAGCTTTATAGTGCTCTACCTGAATGTTGTCATCCCAGCTGTGTGGGATGCTTGCAAAAGTCAAATCAGTCATAACTATCTCAAAAGTAATCAGGGCATACCAGATGTAGGGACATTTTCTTTGGAATACTGTCTTGGCTAGGCTGGAGACCACAGAGAAGCTTCTAGAAGGTTTGGAAATGAAGAAATAACTCCAAAGGGCATTTCTCCTTTTCTTCTGCATTTGATTTCAAGTATTCCTAAGATGTTTCCATGAACGAGAACAAGGCACCAACCAGAATTAGGCAATGTTTTTACCTTTACTTAAAGCCAGCAAAGTCTTAGATGAAATGAAGAGCTGTTAAACAAAACATTAAAGTTACGAAGAAAAAAATAATTTGGAAATAAAACTGAGCACATGGGGGAGCACCAAGAATGGAATCAGACAGACTGACTAAAATTGCTAAAGGTTTGTGAAGCCGACCCCTTCTAATTCCAGCTTTTTGTAATTATTTCACACTTCAGAGAATATAGAAGTGGTCAATGGGAATGCTTCATGAAATAACCATCTTTTCATCCTTGCAACATTGAAAAATGTCTATAATTTTATGAATCACTGTCCTGAGACTGGCATTTTTATCCAGCGTTAAAAGAAATTATTTCAAGTTTCAGTCTAAACACTAGACAGATGACTTCTTTGCAGAGGAAATGTTAGTGGCTTACTACAAAAGTACTTTTTAAAAGATTTTATATATATAAAAACTAAGGTAACAGAGGTTTACCTCCCTACTTTCTTAGATTTTATGTGACTCTTCATCCTTGGTGCTTATTCCAAACCTGAACGACTTATGAGTCCAATCTTTCATACACTCAATGGAAGAAAGGAGATAATGAAAGAAAAAGACTTACGCCAAGTTTCTTTAAGTACAAATTTCTCTCTTGCAAGTGGACCATGGTCTCCCTAGAGAGTGCATTGGTTTATGTCTGCCAATATATGTGCAGGAGGCTCTAAGGTTATGTGTGACACCTTATGGATGCCATTTACTCTTTGATTAACCCTTAGCTTGCCACCGTGACCCAGCCCCAATCATGTAGATAGGATGATCATATCACTCTAAAAGGGCTCAGCATGTGTGTCTCTCTCACTCCACTTTTTAACTGGTTTGCTGAACTTAAAAAGATGTCCCCTTTCAAGTAATAAGACCTACGCTACTTTTGAACTCTTATTTCCAAATGATAAGTCGCTTTCCTCCTGTATAGAGAAACAATTCATATAACCCGCTCTCCATACTACATGCCAAAATATCCAGGTGTGGCCTAAAGACTCCTATAGAAATTCAAGGAATGTTAGAACCAGGAAACTAGCTGTTTAGTTAAAGTTTTAAAAAAGCATATAAATATATATATATATATAAATATATATACATATGAAACCATATCAACAATGAGGGTGAACAGAGTGCCAAATATTCAACATCTGTACAAAATTACACTTCACTAGAATTAAACTGTTTTATGTAATTCTCTTTCTCATGCTTTTATGGTTCTTTTGATAAATTCTATTTAGTAGCATGCAGGATACCTAATCTGAATGTACAGTATGCTATTCATCACCACAACAATTTCTTGCTTCTTGTTAATAACTTCTTACCAGAATGTTGGTCATTACTTTAAGACATTTAAGGATTGCTTTATTTGAAGTTTTTTTTTTTTTAATGACTCTTTTTTTTCCACTTTCTCAGCTGATTGTAAGGAAAAATGTGCTCACCATTTGCTCCATAACTCTTCTATGACAATGCCTCTTTCAAATGATTTCTGTATTGCTGATGTTCATCTTCTGTAAATAGTTCTGCGATTAAATTTTTTGAGAAAAGGAATGTGTACTTTTTATTGGAGTGAATTCTTGTGTTCTTTTTAAACTCAGGAAAATCCTATAAACCAAAGAGTTTCATTCAGAAAAAAAATTACTCTTTCTCCATTTTATAATCCATTGTCCAAATATCTTCCATTTCTGTCTATATTAAAAACAGATGGACATTTATTAAGACTGCAGATTTAATATGTGTACAAAAAATGGCATAGATTAAAATGCTTAAGGAAATACGAGTGTATTTAGTTAATGGTTGTTTTAGACTCTTTGAGTTAGAATGGAAAGAGACATTTTACATCAGATAACTGTAGTGATTATAGAGACACAGACTCAGGAAAGTAGGGCCGGATGTTGTTTGTGTAGCTTCCCAGCCATGCCTTTTGTGGACGCAAAGTGTCGCTCCAGGTACCAGTGGGTCTTGAGTCGCCCAGCAGCAAGCTCAGTCCTTGCTTGTGAAGTGGACTTGGGTTGTTCACTGCTCTAGTTAGGCAATTGCTCTCTTCCTGTCTATTTTTCACTTGTGCCTGTGCTTCCTTCTCTTACCTGCTACTAACTAGTCTTCTTACCATAACTTAGAATGTCTCCCATTCCTTCCCTTTCGAGCTACTTCACTGATGGTGGCTTCCTTTTTGAGTCTCCCTCTCTGATCCCACAAGGGACCGTAGACAAAGTTTTATTTTATTTTTTAAATTAGAACAGTTGTAAGTTTACAGACAAAACATTCCGAAAGTACAGCGTTCCCATATCCCACACACAGTTTTCCCTATTATTAACATTTTGCATTTATGTGGTACCTTTGTTACAATCGATGAAATTTTATCAAAATTATACTATTAGCTCCAGTCCATAATTCACTCTTTGGGTTGTACAGTTCTATGGGTGTTTCTGTTGGCTGGTTTTTATTCTGGAAATATATATACAATCTAAAATTTCCCGAGGGAACATGGACAAAGTCCTTGCAGAAGATCACTTTGTACTCAACAGAACCTCCCCCAAATGTTCATCATGGATTATGGTTTGTGCATTTTTTCACACAGTTTTCATCCCTTCACCTGCTCTGGCTTTGGTGAGGTCTTGAGGTTAGATGATGGAGATGACAAAGTAAAGAAAACTAGCCCCTAGGGAATATCAAGACTAGTAATATTTTCTAACGACCCCCTAGCAAAATATACATGATTGAGAATTTCTGTTAATGTACAGGAATATCAGTGTATTAAGATTGTTGAGAAAATGGAACCCTTTTTTTATAAGTTTATTCCCCCCGTCCCCGAGATGGCTCCCTCATCTGTCTGCTCATGGTCTCTGCTCATTGTGTCTGCCCATCTTCTTTAGGAGGCACCGGGAACCAAACCTGGGACATCCTATGTGGGAGGCAGACACCCAACTGCTGGAACCACATCCGTTCCCCTGGAACCCATTTTTTAATCCTTTCTGTATAACTCACTCTATTACAATTGTGATTTATAAAGGTTTTCAGTTAGATACCATTTCTAAAGAATTCAAACACATCTAATTAGTTTTTCTCTTACCCTATTTTTTCTACATTATTTTCTCAGGGGTCAATAAAAGTGCAAAGGAAGTTATGAGATATTCATTTTAAATCATTCAACTTGATTTATTTGAATCTCTTAAAGTAAAAAGCAAGAGGCATTGATTAGAAAATGTCAGATGCAGCAACTTGGGTGTTTTCAGCTTGTTTTCTATTATTTCAAGCTATAAATGAGTTGCTTTTTGAAAATTAGAACATTGAAAACCTTTCTGCTGCTTATTTTTGTTTATTTTTGTGTTGTGAGCTCTTAAATTAGCATCATCTAATATGTTCAGAAAATTATTACTTACATCTTAATCAAGATGAAGAGCAACACACAGACATTGTATCAGGAAAGAAGCAAAGATTTTAGAAATCTAGACACACAACATCAACCTTGAATTCTTGGGAGTGCTTCACGACTTTTATTGTAGTCTAAAATTTACTAAATAGTATTTTCCTGAACAAACAGAGTCCAGTGCAGAAGAAAATCCATTTCCAAATGATCTCATTACACTGCTATTATGGTCTTTGACGATTCAGAGTGTGAAAAGTTCAATTTTGTACCAACAACACAGTTTGCATGGCTCAGATTCAGTGGCAAGACAGACCATGTCCAAAACACGTGTACCTTTGCAGTACTCCCAAGTTTTCACCCCACGGCCCAGGTCTCGTTACTTCAGCCCGGCCCTTAGTCACCCTTTTCCTCTGTGTCACCCAGCTTTCATGACAATCCCTCCACTTTCTGCAAAGCCTTGAAATAGAACATGCTGCTCAGTGAGCCTCTTCTTGCTGAGCTTCCACTCAGCACCTCTCCTGTTCCTGCCCCTGTCTCATGCCTCCATCCCTCTAATCTTATTTTCCTTCTCCCCACAGCACAGAACCCTACCATGAAGCAGCAAGTCTCTGGGGAAAATGAGACCGTACCTGGGGGCTGGGCACTTTGAGGCACCTGCGGCTGTTAGAGAGCTCTGGCTGCAGGTATCCCTTCTCTCACTCCTTTGCTTAGCTTCCTGGTCACAATCAATTGTATTTTCCTCCAACGTCCTCTCTTCTTGTGTTCACAGAACATCAGTTTTCCATTAGGTCTGTCCAAATCACTGTCAAAATGCGGTTTCCGAGATCCAAATTCCCCAGATTCCTGATTAAAACATTTCAATGGTTCCTCACAACATTCACAATCGAGTTCAAACCCCTATATATGGCATGAGGCTCTTCAAAATCTGAGCCCTGCCTTCCTCTCCAGTCTTGTCTCTTACTGCTGATTTTCCAGCTACAACAAATTACTGACAGTCCCCAAATTCATGCATCATCCAGCCTCTCACTCCGCCCTGGTAGCTGCCATTCACTCTGACTGAAGTGCCTTCCACCTTGCCCTCACACCCATATTCTCATCAAACCCTTCCCCATCCTTCAGGTTAGCTCAGCCGTCACCTCCGGGGCGCTCCCTTGTCCTTCCCAAGAGAAACGGATCGCTTTTATCTGTCTTCTCCCAAAACGATGCTCAACCATACAGCTATTACACTATGTCACACTAAGTGGGATGTGTTTGCTAACTGATTTATGACCAGATTGTGAGGGAAGGAACTATATTTTATTCCTCTTGATATCTCTGGCTCCCAGTAAAGTACATAAGACTGATTTTACACTCACTGTATTCTTATATACACTGGTCAGTGATTGGATGAATGAATGGATTCAACTCTTCTGTTCAATCATTCATCGATTCAGTAAATATATATTAAGCAACATTTATGTACTTGGCAGTGTGCTGCAGATACTCTAAAAATAAAAAAAAATAAAAATAAGAGTTATGGATGCTGAACTTATGTTCAACTGCCAGGTAGAAGACTTACTTCAAGATAGTGTTAGGTCTGCAAAGGGTCTGGGGTTTTCTTTTACTTTACTTATAAGCTAATAAGTTAACCTTTTTCTTACTGTTTCATGGATACTGGGTTGAAAACACGAGACTCCCAGACCAGAGACAAAAGACTTTATTCCTTATTGCACAGCCAACATTTGTATTGGCATGCTTATGTTGGGTCCACCTTGGCCTCGGGTCCCAAGAAGGCTGTGTGATAGAGCCTCAATACGTGCTGCAGACATAGCAGGTTTGCAGCACAGCTGAGGAACACAGAGCTTGGGTAACTCTTTTGTTTGTTTGTTTGTTTTTTGTTTGTTTGTTTTTTAACTTTATTTTGTACATTTAATAATTGAAAACATAAACAATTAAAAACTAAAAAGTAAACACAGATGAATAAATACATACATTTCTCAATTAAATGTAATGGATACATGTAAATTTTTTTGTGTTGTTTTGTTTTTTTGTGTGGGTGTGTGTTGTGTTTTTTTTGGTGAATCAAACAATATATTACACAATATATTTGGTTCATAGTAATGCATTCATACAGTATTTGCCCTTTTGTGTCTGGCTTGCTTCACTCAACATAATGTCCTCCAGGTTCATCCATGTTGCATATGCTTTACGACTTCCTTTCTTCTTACAGCTGCATAATATTCCATCGAGTGAATAGACCACAGTTTGTTCATCCATTCATCTGTTGATGGACTTGGGTAACTCTTGTTTTATAGCAAACAGTAAGGAAGCCGCTCTTTGTCCCAGGGGGGACATTCCTTATCCTCAAGGCTGTCTCACTGCGAGTCGGGTCTGAAGGAATGGCCTAAGTAAAGAGCAGTCAGGGCCTCACGGTCTTAGCACACATAGCGAGATACACAGGAGTGCGAGAGCCCTGAAGACTGCCTCTCCCAACACTTAGAAGGTTTCCTTCTAAAACCACAAAGGTAATCGTACCCGTGCTGAGTTCAGAAAGAGGCTAGATGACGTTTTTCTCTTAACTGCTATCTACACACTGCCTTTCCTGTTTCAATCCCCAAGCCCCTCCTGTGATTTCCAAGCCATCCTTTCTTTCAGGTAACTGCCAGCTCTGGCCGCTGCTTTGCTCTGCTGGCACCACAATGATCCGAATCACCAGGCAGGAAGGCGAGGCCTTCGAAGCTACAGCGGGCCAGCTGGCCGGCCCCCACGCCAGGACAAGCGCTCCACGTATAGAGCATTTGCTACTTGCTGGTCGTTTTCCTTTATTAAAACCTGCAATCTAATTCCTAATGAATCTTTGAACTTCTTTTTTTTTTTTTTTTTTTAAAGATTTTATCCATTTATTCATTTATCCCCCCCCTGCTGCCTGTGCTCGCTGGGTCAGCCAACCACGCCATGCGGGCGGGCCTGCCCTCACCAGGAGGCCCCGGGAACCAAACCCGGGGCCCCCTACATGGCAAACGGGAGCCCCACTGATTGAGCCACAGCTGCCTCCCATCTTTGAACTTCCGTAGAGCTCTTTAAGTTCTCTGAATCTGACCATTCAAAGTAATTACTTGTGTTCACTAGGACATTTGACCTAGAATTTTGTAGAAACTTGTGAAATATTTTAATATTAAGCTCTAATAAGAGCTTGTTTTAACTGTATAAGAACGTGGTTTCATAAAATATTCTGAACAAACTAAGATTCTAGAGACTTTCGCATCCTTAATGCAGATTTAGCCATTTCCCTGTGAACTATCATCGTCTCTATTCAAGAGATGACTAATCGAAGGTTCCGGAAGTGAGTTAAGAAATTGGCTTTTGACTTTAACAATTCCCTGCACATACTCAATTCTGTAACGCCAGCCTGCTCTCACCATAATAACCATGAAGAAATTGTACAGGGATTGTTGGTTTGAACTAAGTAACTAACACCCAGCAAATCTGTTTTTAGGGCCTTATGTATTAATAAGGAACTATGAATGGCTAACAGACCTCAGATACAACTCTCTTTCTTAAGTCAAACATATTTTATCATAGTTGTCTGAGGATATTTTTGGCTTCAGGCAGATGGAATTAGATTCACTAGATTAGAAGCAAATTTTAAAGTTTGCAGCATCAGAGGTCTTACACAAGAGGGCAGTATGTTAACACTCAGAAGCAGTGGCTCCTCTTGCAGGCCTCAGCTCTAAGCGGATTTGACAACTATAAATACTATAATTAAACACCAATTTTTAAGTTAAATTAATCACATAAAGTCAACGTTACTTTTAAGATTTGTTTTTGTTTGAGGACGTTAAATAAACAGGGATTAGTAGAACAATAGTGTGTTTCAAAATATTAATACAAGCTGTCACGAAGTTACAGTTGCCCTGCTGAATGTAAAATAGTTTTGTTCAGTAACCAGCATTTCTCCCCTGCACTAACTGGATATGACTCAGAAAGTGAAAGCTATGTTGAATTAATATGAAAATTAATACAGTATGTAAAGGAGGAAATGACAATTATTTTTATTTTAATCCTCAGTGAAAATTAACTAATAATTGTTGCCTTTTCCCAGGCATTTCTTGCAAGTGAAATATTTCTCATTTGGTACTGGAGAGTGAACAGAAGGCTGTCGACCTCCACATAGATCCTCCCCATCAACATTCCACCCCGTCTATTCCCAACAGTAAACTTACAGCGCATCTCTAAGGAGACAGCAGTGCGTCAGGCAGTGTAGACCACAAAAACAAATCAGACGCAGAGACCGTCCAACTCTAGTTGGGGAGGTTTCACAAGAGATTCTGGGCTGGATTATATTATTTACAGCTTTAATTCCTGTTTTAACTCTGATTTTGATTCCTATGTTGATTATTTTGAGCCCACTTTTTTGTTTCAGCCATTTCAATCATTCTCACATTAGGGAAAGAAAAGAGAAATGAGGAAAGAGAGGGCATGCACCAATTTATTTAGGTGCTGTGCACAAAAAGGGAAAACTTGGAATATCTATTTCCCATTGACCCTTGGCATATGCCTGGGCTCAAAGTAGGAGATTATCAAGAACCATTCCCTTTTTTATTTGGTTTGCTTTGTTCTTGTAAATGAAATCATAAGGAATTTTGCTGGACCTTAAAGCACGGGACAAAGAAAATTAACGCCTCCCTCCTGAGAGGGCTTCAGCTCTCTCCTATAGCTCATCCTCTCCTCCCAGCAGCCTCGTCCCTCCACTCTCTTCACATCTTCTCCCTCACCTACCTTCACCAAAACCTTCCTTACATCAAAACGACACATTTTGTATTAGAATTGGTATTTTTGTGAGGTAGAATGTGGGAGTTATTCAGATACTGAGAAGCACCGATGCATAAGTATGGAAACAAAGCATGCCCGAGCGCTAGCTCTGCAGACAGCATTGTCCCCGGGGCTGGACCGAAGCTTAGGAACAGGACATTCGAGCCTGAGGTGCCAGCAAGTGGATCAGATCAGGGTGTTCTCACAAAAGAGGTCTGCCCGTTTTACTACAAAATGAGTAAAAGTTAACATTTAACATTAACAAGTTAACATTTCATTTTGAAATAATTAAAGAATCTGCCTTGTTTTCTTGACTTGATGGAACACTGTAGATGAACAAACAGACCAAGAGAAGTGGAAATTTTCTAAAGATGCCATGTTTTAAGCCAGAATTACATGAGAAGCAGCCTTGAAGCATCATGTATGAAAAGCGAAATCTAGAATTAACGTAACAAACATTTTACACAAAAGATGCCTCCTTTACTTGTGTTCAGTTTTAAAAAGATGCACAGAATTGCTTTACATGGTATTGAGTCCCAATTTATTTATATACAACATATCAGGAACTATTAATTGTATAAAATAAGGTATAACAATAATGTGAAGAGGTACATTTTTAAAAGTCATAGCACGTTTGCAAGGCTATTTCTCCTTTTGAATAGTCATGAGCTTTTCAAATCCTTTGAACAAAGAGGAAAGATGCAGCAAAAAAAAAAATGTGGTAAAGGGATTAATTTTTTTTAAAATAGGACTGTTAGCAGAATGCTCTGAGTTCTGAGGTTTCTAGGTTCTTGGCTCTGTCACATAAAGGAATTTAAGGGCACACATAGGGTAGGCAAGAGAGTAAAGAGTTTATTAAGAAACAAGAAGGGGGTCAGATGTGGCTCAACTGGTTGGGCATCCGTCTCCCATATGGAGGGACCCGGGTTCGATCCCCAGGACCTCCCGGTAAAAAAAAAAAAGAAAGAAAGAAACAAGAAGAAGAAAAAGCAGACACCTGAGCCATGGCTGTGGGGTGAGATGCCAGTGGGCCCCGGGGCAGGCCTCTGAAGGCCTTTCCTCCTCCTCTCCCCAACATGGGGATCAGTTATCTGCTGTCCTGACTGGCTGCCTTTCCACCTCCACCTGTCTGCTTTCAGGGAACCAATGGGGAGGCCCTTCTGTGTGGAGGTATCAGGGCTTCTTTTGAGTTCCGGAGTGTCAAATGGGACCTCCTGACCAGGGTCTTGGTGGGCTTTTCAGCTGTAAGGGCCACAGCTTTGTTCCCCAGCAGCTGCCTCCCCTCAGGGGGTTTCTGGGCAGGGTCCCCTGGCTGCGTTCTGACCGGGGGTCCCAGCTGTCATGACCTTATTCTGACCGGCTGCCTTCCCTGTGTCCTATACTAACCTGCCTCAGGACGGGATGCTAAGAACTCAAGTATGGCATAAACTGCCTTTAGAGTGGTAAGAATGGTTAAGATTTCAGACTTAGGAGCCATTTTGTCTCGGAATCCAATCCTAGCTCTGCATTTAGGAACAGCATATTTGCCACATTATTTAACTTCTTCCTACTTTAGTTTTCTCACCTGTGAAATGACAGCAGTAGCTTTTAGTGGATCTGTTAGATTTACTCACCTAAGACAATGTGCCTGGCCCTCCACGTGACTTTAGGAAGTGTTCGCTGGCATTACTAGCTCTAGTGTCTGCTTTGAGTTCATCCCCTTTAATGACTTCTAGCTGAACAACAGGGTGGTGTGAATTCCTAGGTGGCTGAACAGCTTTTCTCTAAGACTGGGGGTCACAAAACAGGTGTGAAGTCAGTGGACGGCGGATTCCTCTAGGTTCTTGGCGATGTCGCATAAAAGAGCTTAAGAACACGCCAGTTCAGTTAGGCCAGTAAAAAGAATTTATTGAAAACTGGGAGGAAAGAACAGAGTTTATTGAGAACCGGAAGAAGAGAACAGAATTGTACACGGAGATATTGATGCGGGCTCCTCTAGGCAGAGAGAGCATTTGGGGCTCTTGGGCTATCTTTATTAAGCTATTACTTACTCCTCCCTTTCCTCGTGTTGGGGAGGGGGCCCAGCTGTTTGCTGTTCTGATTGGTTGCCCCACCCGTCAGTTCCCCAGGGGGCCAATGGTGAGGCCCCTTGAGGGTATCCAGGGCTTTCCCTTGACCCGGAAGGAGATCTCCTTCCAAGCTCATTCCAAATGGGGTTCTCGTGGCCAGGATCTCACAGGATCCTTCCGGCAGCCTTTTTGATAGGGTCTTTCCCCCAGGGTTTTCCAGGTGGGGTTCCTTGGCCACGTGTTTCACGGCCATGTTTTTCTGCCAGGTCTTAGGCTCGTCTTCCCTTTTCCTAAACTAACCTGCCTCAGATGTGCTACAAGGTAAATTCATTTTTCTACTTCTGCATTGAATTTTTATCTTAACTCTATAATCTACCTGAAGCAAAAAGAAATCTAGTCACCTCAAACATTTCAAGTGTAAACTCAATCAAATTAAGCATTTCTCCTTCCCTTTGGAAAGAGGAATGTTCTTTTATCAGTCAGGTGCTTTTAGCTACATGCCCATTATGCCCATGAGACATGAATAATAATATTTATTGTCTACCATAGTAAGTCCAGGGGTGGGGCAGTCCCAGGATGGGCTAATCAGAAAATGTGACTCAGGTGATTGAGCTCCCGCCTACCACATGGGAGGTTTGTGGTTCGGTTCCAGGCGCCTCCTATAAAAGACAGCAAGCTGACGCAACAAGAGACACAAGAAAAACATAATGAGAGACACAACAAAACAGAGAACAGAGGTTCCTGGTGCCTCCTGAAGAAGACGAGCAAGACAGTGAGCTGCCATGATGGGCAGGCGCGGCAAGCTGACGCAACAAGATGGCACAACAAGAGACACAGGAGGAAAAGCATAATGAGAGGCACAGTAAAGCAGGGAGCAGAGGTAGCTCAAGCGACTAGGTGCCTCCCTCCCGCATCAGAGGCCCCGGTTCGGTTCCCAGTGCCTCCTAAAAAAAACAAAGAAGATGAACAGGCACAGCAAGTGCAAACAATGAGGGGGTGAGGAGAACTAAATAAATAAATCTCAAAAAAAAAAAAAAAAAGAAAAGAAAAAAGAAAATTGGAATAAGACATTAGGCTGGAAACAGAAGATTAAGAATCTTTATACAGAGCTGTTAGATGTCTGTGTCCTCATCCCCAACCCATGCTGCCGGGAAAGCACTTCCTCCTCACCATCCACTCTCAAGAGGAGATTTATTACACAGAGAGAACGATGTATAGCAGAAAGCAGGAGTGAGTCTCAGGTCAGACAAAGGGATGTTGAGTAAAGATCTAGACTGAACAGTGAAATCTCCAGACCCCTTCCTCCACCCAACCCTCATGCCACCTCTCCCTTCAGGACAGACGCAAATAGTATTACACTAAGTAAAATAAAATGACTACAGGGAAGCGGCTGTGGCTCAATCAGTAGGGCTCCCGTTTACCATATGGGAGGCCCCGGGTTCGGTTCCCGGGGCCTCCTGGTGAAGGCAAGCCCGCCCTCATGGCGTGGTTAGCTGACCCAGCGAGCACAAGCAGCAAAAGGGGGATAAATGAATAAATAAATAAAATCTTTGGGGGCGGATGTGGCTCAACTGGTTGGGGGTCCATCTCCCATATGGAGGGACCTGGGTTCGATCCCCAGGACCTCCCGGTAAAATAAAAAAATAAAAAAAATAAAAAATAAATAAATAAATAAAAAATAAAAAAAATAAATGACTACTTGTACTGGGCATTACTGGAAGGGATCCTTTTCAGAGGATTTTCTGGAGGACAAAAACAGTTGACCTGCAGGGGCTTCCCAGAAAATGGAACATTGGAATGTACCCTAGAGAACTTCAGATAAGCAACACCGGGTGATAAACCAGTTTCCACCCAAGAGAACTTGTTTAGCAGAATGGACATACCATACCAATGTTTATCTTCTCTCCACTTTGTAAGCCCCCCACCCCATGTAAAATGGAAACTTAACATCAGCTAATCAGAACATTTCCTCCCTTGCTTTGGTGTTGCCCTTTCCACTCCATCCCAATTTGCAAATTGTTTGTTGCCCAAATAAAAATTTGATAAAATTTTAATTTGCCTCCGTTTATCTTTGGCAACTCTATGAGCCAAAGTCAAGAGATTGGAGAATTCTGTGAATGAGAAGGGAGGAGAATTACATCCACTCCATAAACTGACATTTGTGGGTTGCTCAAAAGAAATTTTTTTTTCTACCCCTACCCTTCCATAGTCAAGTCCAACAGTCAACAATGCAACAATGCTTGGAACTTTCAAATAGCTTTTTAGGTACTTGCTTTCAAGTAAGAGCAGAGATCCAAAGATACACATGTAAAGATTCCAACATGTTGAAAAGAGATCAAAGTAAACAAATAGAAATTACGGTGGCAGAGGGAACAGGGAGAAGGAAGGGAAGAGAAGAAAACTTCAGAAAAACCCCACTAGAACAAATATTTTCAGTGATAATGAAGAAAATGCAGAACCACTGTGCCAGATAATAAATCATTATGTAACTGAGAGTTAAGAATTAAGAAATAATTATGATTACTGAAATGCTATATAGATACCTTTTTACTTTCTAGTATATTACAGAATAGGCAAAAGTTAATAACTGAAATTACTGAAACTGGCTAGACTGGCCTCACCCTCGTGTATACTTGCTATAGTGATGGTTATTCTAGACTTACCTTGCCTTTGTTTATGGTTATTCTGAACTAAGTGTATATTCGCTATTGTAACAGTAGCCATTCCCTTGTTTGAATCCATAAAAACCCTAAACTCCTCAAAGTTGATATTTTAGGCCATTAAGCCATCTGACCTACTTGCTATACACGAGTACAAGAACTCTTTCTTTCTTTGAAACCCCAATGTCTCAGGAATTGGTCATTAATGTAGCACTTTGGGCAATGAACCCCACTTTTTCTCAGTAGCAATTATATTACATTCATATATATATCATATATATTTCCATAGCATCATTATCTTGCATGTATATAGATATATACATACATACACACATACTTATTTTGAAAATAAAAATTTTGATGGCCAAAATAACATATGGCAAGGAACCAAGATTGCCAAAGTAAAGAATGATTTCCTCTTGTGCAAATGCCAAGTGACACTGCCTTTTCTGTTCCTCACTCCCCTTCTCCTCCCTATGTCAGTAGTGGAATTTGAGGTTTTTGTCAGGCTCTATTCTGTTTCTCTATGTCAACTTACAGATGGAGCCCACCCCTCCTACCTTAGAGAACAGTTTTTCTGGCTCTGTCTGAAGGTTCAATGGTGCAGCTACTGTAAATACGCAATAAAAATCTACTAACCCTATGTATTGTGAGAATTTTTATTTTTACCCATAAAAAAAAAAAAAATCTACTAACCCAACTAATTTCACAGATAGTCCCTGTTTTAATTACTCTGATGACTGCCCAAAGTCCCCTTATGGCTCATGCATTTGTGGGTCCTAAGTACACCAAAGTATTCCCAGGACTCCTTTGGAAGGAAGGTTTTCTCATTTGCAGGAGTCACCTCCTGTGCCTGCAGAAATGTGGTGGAGTACTAGAAAAACCCAGTATAGCTTAAATAGTGAGGCATTGTCATGAACCTTTTTAACCAATAATTATGATGACTAAATCATTATATAGGTGCCTTTCTACTTCTGGTAAATTATAGACTAGCCAAAGGTTAATATCTGAAATCCCTGAAACTGGCTGGATTTCGCCTACACCTGCTATTGTGATGGTCATTCTAAACAGGCCTCACCCCCGCTTATGGTTACTCAAAATTTAGCCTCTCCCTTGTGTATATTTACTATTGTGATGGGAACTTGGGCTGAACTTACCTTTGTGGTTATGTCAGAACTAGGGTCACCCTTGTGTCTACTTGCCATGGTGATGGTAAGCCCTCCACCCTCCTGCTTACTATCCACATGGAAAACCTTCTGCCTGGCCTCTACTCTGTACTTTCCTATCCCAGAACCTTGATCCCTGATAATGATTGTAACTTTGTAGCTCACCCTGGTTTGGTACCTGTGGTGGTTTGATATTATTTATGAATTCCAAAAAGAGATATTGAGTATGTTTGTAAACTGGTCTGTTCCTCTGGGTGTGACACCCCTTTGATTGTATTAAATTTAGGGGTTTCACTTTTACTTTATTAAATCAAGATTATGGCTTTCATTCAACCATGTCATTAGGTCTTGCAGGGTTGAGCCCCCACACACACACACACCCCTTGGTGGGCCAGATAAATGGATGCTCAATCAAGAACATGGAAGGATATACAGAGAAGAAGAACACAGAGGAAGAGAGACAGCTCCATAGACACAGCAGAGGCCCCAGGAAGAGAGATGAACCTGATAGTTTGCAGCTGAAGAGAACATAGCAGCTGAGAAGCCCTGAGTGACGAGCCTTCTGCCTGCCTACAGCTGAGATCGTAAGAAGCTGGGACCACGGAGCCTTAAAAGGAAAGAAGGAAGGCTGAACCCTCGCAGACATCGCCCGCCATCTTGCCTCAACATGTGGCAAATGACTTCAGGTGAGAAAGTACCTCTTATGGTACCTTGAGTTGTACTCTTTAGGGCCTTGTGACTGTAAGCTTCTACCCCAAATAAATACCCTTTATAAAAGCCAACAGATTTCTGGTACTTTGCATCAGCACCCCTTTGGCTGATTAATATAGTACTCATCCCACCATGTTCAAACCTTTAATGTTTATTAATGAAGGAAACTGTGTCCAGCTCTGCCCCAATTATTCATTAGCAACCTGATGGTATAAACTATTAGAATTTCTGAGGTTCAGGGAGGTTGATTTGAGATTGATATCTCCACTTTCCCAGTGGTGAATAAATCCTCCTTCCCTTCCTAGCCTAGTTTTGGTGTTGTTTTGGTTTGCCAAAGGGTGCCAATGCAAAGTACCAGAAATCTGTTGGCTTTTATAAAAGGGATTTATTTGGGGTAAAAGCTTACAGTTCCAAGGCCATGAAAAGCCCATAGTGAGGCACCAGCAGAGATGCTGTCTCACCAAAGTCAGCTACTGTTGATCCTGGTGTGTTGCCACGTGGTGAAGCAAGATCTTTACGAGGTTTCAGCCTTCCCTTCCTGGCCCACCTTCTCCTCAGCTGCTCCATGGGCCTAGCCCCTTGGGGCTTCGTGCTTGAAGGATCCTGCAGTCCTCTCTCTCCTGCATAGGGCTTGTCTCCTAGGGCTTCTGTCCTTGCAGCTCAGCTGTGGGCAGAACTGGAGCCTATTCTGTCACATGGCAGTTCCCTTTTCCTCTTCTGTCTGGGGCCATTTATCTCAGACCGAGCAAGGAGGCAGGGACTCAACATGAGTCAAGCCTCAATGACATAATCCAGTCAAATGGGTCTCACACCCAAAGGAATGGATTCCTTTAAAACATAATCTTTTGCTTTTGAGGAGTCACAAAATTCATAGGTGTCTGTCTATTCTGCTGGGCCAAGCGAACAAACACAGGCCCACCCCAGCGCCTCTCCAGTGGGAGAAAGAGAAAACTTTAACAGAAAGGACAAATAACTGCAGGAATGCTGGATGGAAATCACGGTTTCACCTCTCCCGTCTGTACTAACTCCCAGAAAAGAAACGCAAAAAGGACCACAGAGACAGGGTATGAAAAACCATCTTGTTACTGGCACCTCAGTAAGGTGAATGGGAATTTTCTTGATCCTTGGCAGGAAAGTGGGGTGGAGTGCACAGGGGTGAGAGAAAAAAAAAGAAATTTGTCTTTATTTTCTCATGCTAAGAAAAGCTCAAGTTAGTAGCCTCAACTGATAATCACCACCTTCAATATTATCTTCTGAATATACTTTTAAGAATTAATATGCAGGGGTCGGATGTGGCTCAACTGGTTGGGCTTCCGTCTCCCATATGGAGGGACCTGGGTTCGCTCCCTGGGACCTCCCGGTAAAAAAAAAAAAAAAAAAAAAAAAAAAAAGAATTAATATGCAAATAAAGACAATATTTTGTGACAGCAAAGCTTTTGGGTGCCAGGAATGCTGTAACTGAAACAATGTCAGCTTTCTAATGTTCTCTCCTCCCCAAGTATGAAAATACAATAGAAACTTTGTAAGCACCCTAAATAGCATATTCTAGACAGAGTGACTGTACATTTTTACTCTTACCAGTATAAAAAATGCTAATATTTAAGCAAAAAAATGATATATCTAAATCCCTTTAATTTAAGTGAAGTTTTTCCTCAAAACTTAAAGTACCAATGGAGTCAAATCGCCTGATTTCCTGATCCAGTTTGGCCATCAATTTCAATTATTATTTACCACTACTTGCAAAACTCTGCTACAATCAGACAAGTTACCCGTGCTTCCCAGCCTAGCTCAAACTCCAGCTTCTCCATGAAGCCTTCTGTAAGAATACCAGCTCACACTTATCCTTAATTTCTCCAGATTTAGATTATTCATAGTGCCTCCTTGCTTAACGTGTAATGGAATCTATTTAGTGCAAATTAATAATGTTTCTTCACCCTTCAATATCTCAAATGTAAAAACCTTGAAGACGGAAAGGCTTTCATAACTTTTTCCACTGTTCTGCATATGAAGGATTTTCTTTCAGCATCAACAAGACAAAAAAGACAGATGAAGTGCTTGCTTTCGAGGAGTTTAACGTTCTTGTGAGGTGAAAGGGGCAGGACAGGAAATAAGCAATAAATTAATAGATAAAAAAATAATAATATTTATCACTAAGATTAGTGCAAAGAGTGAAATAAAAGGATGATATGATAGAGAACAAGAGAGGGTGGCAGATTCCGTAGATAGTGGTGTTTTCATACAGGTAGCTCATCTGATGAGACTTTATGTGAGCTGAGACTGAGGGATGAGGAGTTGGTCGTTTGAACAGCTGAAGAAAGAAAGTTGCAGGGGGAGCAATCGCAGATGCAAGGGCCATAGAGCTTGGGGGCCTGTTCTAGAAACTGGCGGAGAACCAGTCTGGCCAGAGTATAGTCAATAAAGAAGGGAGGAAACATCCAAATTTGAACAGTAGGCAGAGGCCAGGTCACAGAGAGCCTTGTAGGTCATGGTCAAAGTTAGCAGGAGACGTGGAATCAGAAGTCCTGTGCTGAAGACTTTGGGCGTGTTACTCCTCAGCTATAAAATACTACAGACGTTCCCCGCTGTTATGAAGTTAATGTCCAGATACTGTGGGGTGATTAAAAAAAGATTAAGAAATATTACATTTTTCAATTTAGTGGAAATAAAAGAAAGAAGTTGGAAGAATTATGAAAGTAGCTAGGAGAGCAATAGAATTCTTAAAAATGTAAAGAAAGTTGGTGGGGTGGGTGGTAGTATCTGTACTTTCTGCTTGATTTTCCTATAACCCTACAACTGCCCTAATAAAAAATTTTAAAGTACTAATACATGGTATTAACAATAGGATGGTTTGTGGGAAAATTACATCAAATATAAGCTATGGACTTTAGACAGCAGTAATATGATGATGATGTTCTTTCATCATTTCTAACAAATGCATCACAACAGTACAAGGTGGTAGTGGTGGGACAAGGCATGGGACTCTTGTATAGTATGCACGATTGTTTTAACTCACAGATAAAAAAATATAAAGGAAGGTAGGGCTCTGGTCTCCTCTTTTGGGAAACTCTACCTAGATGTTTGGCAAAGGTAGAATTTTTACCGGTTTTTAAGTGGTATAGCCTTGGGCTGTTATGAACACATGAAGAAATGAATAAACAAACAAGCAAATAAATAAAGCAACAAACAAGTGAGACTGTGGATTTGAAGGAACTATACTGTGAGGCTGACAGTCATGCCAAGGTTCATTGAACTACTATAGAGTGAGCCAGGGGCGAACCAGCCCAGAGGGGTCCTGAAGAAGCCTGCTGAACGTGACTACACACGGAGTGGAGAGGATAAAAGGTGCTCACCGTCTGCTGTAATCTAACTGCAACCAAACATAGACCCAGAAGATGTCACCTCCTCGTCGTGCCATTCACCCAGTTCCCCAGGACACGGAAGCCCAGCTAGCGCCAGCGCCTCTGGGTTATGCCTGCTCCACTCTGGCAAGTCCCTGGCTTTTGGGAGACAGATGTTTACAGGATCTTCCCAGATACGAAGAATGGAAAAAGCAAACGTTGCCAGTGAGATCACGCAATAGAGGGTGAACTGGTTTCACGAATGGTTGGTAGTAGAGGTCCTGGCAATTCCAAATCTAGACGTTTGAAAAAGAAAATGCCAATTGTGGGAGATTCCAGATTGTCTCAGACAGTGAATAGCAATGAGCACAGCTCGAGCCCAGGTCTTGGTTTCAAAATAGCATTCTCTGCTAAAAGGAAACTGAATTCCTTGGAGAAATGACTGATTCCAAGGCTGGGACAGGGAAAGTATAAGATGAGCCTGAAACATCTGGTTGTAACAGAAAGCAAGCATGTACTTAAGGAATGTGGGGACATGTCAAAAGACACAAAATTCACTTTGAATGCGCATCCCAATCAAGGATAATCAGGGACAATCATTCTTTCAAAAAATAAAAAATAATAGTAATGGATATTAAAGCACTGAATAAAATGAGAAATCATGAGCCCATACTGATATAAATTAGGTAAATAAATTGAAAGTTTGATGAAGAATGAAATATTTATATCGTCTCAAAGAACTTCCCCACAAAAATACTTATTAATTACAAAGAGAAAAAGAAATTCACTTTAAAGTGACTGCAGAAGTTATCCTAATTGAGTGACCAAAATGAACATGAATATTAAGGGAACAAATTGAAATTGTGTACTAGGAGGCAATTAGAAGACTTCTGTGATTTATTTGCCAAAGATGTATAATCTCAATCTCATCTTAAGGAAACATCAGAAGAAGAAAAAACGAATCAACAGATACTGTAAAAAATAACTGGGCTCTCTTCAAAAGTGATAAAATTCAAGGAAAGACTGAGAAACTTTTCCAGTCTAAAAAAGATTAAAAAGACATGTACCTAAATGCAGCACGTGATTAGGAATTGGATCCTTGTGCTATAAAAGACTTTCTTGTGACAACTGGAAAAGCTTGCGTGAAGCCTAATTACAACATAATAGTAATGTATCAATGTCAATTTTCCAATTTTGACAGTTCTATTGTTGTTGGAAATATACACTAAAGCATTCAAAGGTGATTTGGCACCACTTCAGCTACTTACTCTCAAATGTAAAAGTAAAAATCCTTTACTTTCAACTTGTTCTGTAAGATAAGATCTTTTTATTTATTGAAAGAAAAAAATAAGCAGGTATTAAGGAATTCCAGGTGAAAAGCAAATGTGAAATAAAGACAGGGAAAATGCCTTGATTTGGATGATGAAAAAAATCATTTGTAACTTTAAAGAAAGTGGTTTCAATATTTTAATGGGACTAGAACTCAGATGGAAGATAATTTTTTTTTAAGGATATACCGGGGATTGAACCCAGGACCTCATACATGGGAAGCAGGCACTCAACCACTGAGCTACATCTACTCCCCAACAAAAGTTGGTTTTTTTTTCATTTGTTTGTTTGTTTTGTTTTGTTTAGGAGGTAGTGGAGATTGAATCCGGGACCTCATACATGGGAAGCAGGCACTCAACCTCTTGAGCTACATCTGCTCCTTGGAAGATAGTTTTTGATGGTGAGCAAGTGTTGAACTAAATGGGGGTGGGGAGGGGAGGGGAGTGAATGGTAAACTGGAGAAATACATTCAGTATCTGTGAAATAAAAGAAGGCTCAAGGAAAAAATAGTTCCCAACTATATGGTAAAAATATTCCTAGTAATAAAAAAAAAACTTCTAGAAATAAATAAGAAAAAAACATAAGTAGAAAAAATGACTAAATTAAAAACAGATCCATTACAATAGAAAAAAATTAAAAGGGCCAATAAACATATTGCAAAATTGCTACAACTCATTAGAAAAAATACAATATAATCAGAAAAAAATGTAATAAGAAAAAGTATGGAAAAAAAAAAAGAAAAGAAAAAGTATGTTAGATCCACAATAAGTTACCACTTCCTACCCACTAAACTGCCAAACTTAAAAGTCTGATAATATAAAAATTTGGCAAGGATATGGTCCATGGGAAATCTCATACAATGTAGGAGGGAGTGTAAATTGATTGATAAAGTTGAAGATAAGCACACTTTCCAACTCAGCAGTTGATCTCCTGGGTGTTTACATAGGGAAAGATACCTTGCATAGGCGTGTGAAAATGTTGAGAATTGCATTGTTTACCATAGCCACAAACTTGGGGAAAAACTAACAGCACCAAGGTTGCCCTGGATGAATAAATTGTGGTACATTCATACAGTGTGTTTTAGTTTCCTGGCTGTTAAAACAAATACCTTACAATGGGTTGGTTTAAATAATGGGAATTTATCGGCTTATGGTTTTAATGCCAGAAGTCCGAAATCAAGGCATCATCAAGGAGATGATTTCTTCCAGAAGACTGGCATTCTGGGGCTGGCTGCCAGAGATCCTTGGTCCTTGGCTTTTCTGTCACAAGGCAAAGCACATGGAGGCCTCTCCTGGCTTCTCTTGTGGGTTCCATTGGCTTCCAACTTCTGGCTGCTCCGTGTGGCTTTTTCTTTTACTTTCATTCTGCTTATAAAGGACTCCAGTAATCTGGTGTAGAGCCCACCCTGATGTGGGCCACATCTTAACTGAAGTAACATCTGGAGGAGATCTTATTTACAATGGCTTCGCACCCACAGGAATGGATCAAGTTTAAGAACATGTTTTTCTGGGGTACAATACAACAATAAAAATGAATGAGATACAGCTATATTCAGTAATAGTCTCAAAAAGAAATGAGAAAGAAAGAAGACTCAAAAGAATACATAGAGTGTCATTTCAATACACACATTTCAAAAAGGCAAAATGCAATTTTTGCTTAAAAATGCATACATAGAAAGCCAACTAGAGCCTAACAGACATATAAGGAACACTTTACCCAACAGGAGCAGGATATACATTCTTCTCTAGTACTCATAGATCATTCTCCAGGATAGACCATATGTCTATGTTGTCACAAAATAAGTCTCAATAAATGTAAAAATATTGAAATCATATAATGTATCTCCTCTGACCACAAGAGAATGAACTAGAAATCAATATCAGAGGGAGAAATGGAAAATTCACAAATATGTAGAAATTAATACATTTTTTAAACAGCCAATAGGTCAAAGATGAAATCACAAGTGAAATAAGGACACTTCTTGAGGAACATGAAAATGAAAACACACGTATTAAAACTTAGGGGATGCAAGAAAGGCAGTGGTGAAAGGGAAATTTACAGATGCAAGTGTTTTGTCTTAGTTTGCTAAAAAGCTGCTGGGAGCAATATACCAGAATTGGGTTGGCTTTTATAATGGGAATTAATTAGGTTAAAAGCTTACAGTTCTGAGCTATGAAAAATGTCCAAATCAAGGCATCATCAGAGATGCTGTCTCACTGAAGGTCAGCTGCTGGAGATCCTGGACCCCTGCCACGTGGCATGACCCACTGCAGCTCTGCTGGTCTGATCCCTGCCACCTCCTCCAGGCTTAGTTCTTTCCCAAGCTCAGCTGTGAGCCATCAGGCATATGGCTCGTCTCTCCCCTCTCTTCCGGGCCTCGTCTCTTCCAGCCTCTCTGTCTCTGCTGCTTTTGCTCTGTGTGTCTCTGTGCTTTCACTCCTCTGTTTATAAAGGAGTCCAGCTAGAGGACCAAGACCCACCCTGGGCCATGCCTCACTGAAGCAATCCAGTCAAAGGCCATCAACAGAGGCAATCCAATCAAGAGTACCCACTCACCATAGGTTTACATGCACAGGAATGGATTTCCTTTAAGAACATGATGTTCTGGGTTCCACAAAAGATCAAACCAGCACATTCTACCCTCTGGGCCCCCAAAATACATGTTCTTTCCATCTGCAAAATGCATTCATTCCATCACAATATTTTAAAAGCCTTGAATCATTTCAGCAATGATGCTACGTACAAAATCTCAGCAAAATCAGTTATAGGCATGCAGCCTGCCTTGGGGCAAAATTCCCCTCTGGCTGTAGACCTATGAAACTTAGAAAACAAGTTATCTGCTTCCAATATACAAAGGAGGGACAGTCATAGAATAAAGGTTCTCATTACCATAAGGAGAAATTGGAAGGAAAACAGGGATCACAGGTCCCAAACAGCTCCAAAAACCTTCAGGACATACTCCATTAGATTTCAAAGTCTGTGAGTCGTCTCTAGAATGATGGTTTCTTCTCCTCAGGGCCTCACAGGGCATCCCGCTCCTTCCAAGGGCTTGCCCAACAGCCATCTTCTCTGTTCCACACTCCTGAAGCATCTGGGTGGCGGCTGAGCTCTAGGCTTCACCTTCAAGAACACTGGGGTGATGCCAGACTCTCCCTAATCTCCGGGGCACAGGCCCAACCCCTCAGAACAGTCAGGTGGTTATCTAACTCTCTCAGACTCTGGAGAAAGTGCTCCACCTCTAAAGCCTGGGGCAGCAGGACTCTACCCAAACAAGGCACAGAAACCCACCCTCTTCAAATGCCAGGGCAAACACACCCTTTCCGCACACATGGGTGGGGTCCCTCTCTGTGCCCAAGAAGATAGCTGAAGCCCAGACTTCAGCTTCCACGGTTTTGCTCTTGAAGTCCTTTTTCCTTCAAGCTCTCCCTTTTCAGCCCCAGGCTGACAGTGGTTTCATTCACACAGATCTCACAAAAAGCCCGTTGGTTTAGTATAACAGTTCACAGGGGTCCAACCATCAGACAACAGGACTTTCCACAAATCCTTCCTGGATAACTGCATTTCCAGTCCTGACTTACACTGGCATGACTGTCTGGTTTCATGTTCACTTAAGTCACAATATCCCAAAGCCTAAAGTCATGTCAGTAACAATATTAAGAACAAAGTCTCACCAAAATTGGTTATGGGTTTGGGCTGTCCTGAGGCACAGTTTCCCTCAGACTATGGACCTGTGAAACTTGGAAAACAAGTTTCTGCACCCAATATAATATGGAGGACTAGTAATAGGACAAAAATTCTCAATCCCATAGGGAAAAATTGGAAGGAAAACAGAGATAGTGATAGGACAAAAATTCTCATTCCCATAGGGAGAAATTGGAAGGAAAACAAGGGTCATGGGTGCCAAACAATTCTGGAACCTTCAGATCTCAAGGTCTGAGAGTCGTGTATAAGATGCGGCTTTGTCCTAGGAGCCTGATGGAATGCACCCTTCCCAAGTGCTTGCACGGCGGCCATGCTCTCCCCAAACACTGGGGTGAATGTGCCAACTTCTCCAAGCATTGGGGTGACCCCCAGGCTCTCGGCTCCACCCTCATCAAGCATGGGGTGGTGGCCAGTCTCTGTAATCCCCAGGCACCTGAGAAACCTGGGCTGGTAACACTCTTTCTGAACCACGGACAGAAAGACCTTCCTCTCCAAGCCCTGGGCATGCTCACCCTTTCCACATACATGGGTGCGTCTGCTCTCTTGGCCCGAGAAAATTTCTTTAGTCCAGACTTCAGTCTTCAGAAAGAACACATCGCCTAGATGATGCCTCGATTTGGACTTTTTTTTAGCCTTAAAACCATAAGCTAATAAATTCGCATTGGTTAAACCGAACCATTTCATGCTATTTCCTTGAGCAACCTAGGAAATTCAAGCATATAGGTGTGGGGATGATTCATAAAGAATGATAGAAGATGAAAGGCTAAATAAGTCAAAATAGCCCTTTAAGCTGGTCTTGAGTGATGTGCAGGAATTTTCCAACAGGAAATGTGCAGGGTGGGATGGCATATCATGGGAAGAGTACAGTATGAGCAAGGGCATATGAGGTGAAAGTCAATAGTGAGGTCCAGAAATATTGGTCAAGCTGACATGGCAGGAAGGAAGGTTTCCTGGGAGAAGATAATGTGCAGAAGATTGGATCAGGGACAGATTGTGATGTTGTCTGCATCCTCTGAGCAGTTGGGGAGTCACTGAAAAAATTCCAAGTATAAAATATATGTCAAGAAGCTGGTGTAGCTCAGTGGTTGAGCACATGCCTCATATGTACAAGGTCCTGGGTTCAGTCCCTAGTACCTCCTAAAATATATGTGTGTGTGTGTGTGTATGCATATATATAATATGTCAAGTGATGATTTTATATTATCCTCAACATCTAACATAGGACCCAGCACAAAAGTGCTGGGATAAAGTTCTTCCCCAAATGTGTCAAGAAAAAATTTCTAATAACTTCACTTAACACCAAATCTGGTATATAGTAAGCACTCAGTAAACATTGGGTGAATGACTTAATGAGTTAATAAATGAAACTCACCAGTTCTTCTTTTCCATAATTAAAAAATAATAATTTTCCATCATAAAGATATATGTTCTAAATGGGAAGACAACAAAAAAAAACAAGTTCACTTGTTGATTCTAATCCTAAAATAAGAGACTACTAGTGTAAATATTTAGCCACAAATAGATTTGGCTGTTAAGAAATCAATACGGTAGATAAAATTCTTCTTTTCCTGAATTTTTAACTTTTTTATTGAGGTAAAATTTACATAACATAAAATTAAGCATTTTAAAGTGAACAATTCAGTCGTATTTAGTACATTCCTGAATATTGGTGTCTTTTCTGAGCAGTTTTCTTTGTGAAAGATCTCTGAGTCTATTCAGATATGTAGGCTATCACTGACCTTGTTTGTGTGTGTGTGTGTGTGTGGTTGGTTTAGATGCACGAAAATGTTTAAATCTGAAGTTTTTTTATAAGAACATTACCAAAAACTCTGTCCAACCTGATGATTTTTGAGAAACAAAAAGCAACCAACAAAATCTGCCATGGCTGACTTCCACAGCTCCATAAATTTTGCAAAAGTGACTACAACAGTATTTGTGGCATGGCCTGACATCATCAGAATCTTGATTTTCACCATACCAAGGTCATGACTCCGTCACTTCCTGCTGTCTGGGTGTAGAACCTGTTGTTTTAAATTTCCAAGCAAATTTTCTCACCAGTCAATGGGATGGTCACAATATATAGTCAGAGGTTCAACTTTTTAATTGAACACCGACTTGATGAGACATGCCTGAACAGAACATGAGTTTAAGTTTAACCAAAGCATTGCCTTTACAACTTACGTACTAAAACTTCCCTGCATCATCACTAGTGAAAGGTGGGATGAAGAGGGTTCCATCTTGTATCCCGAATTATTTGAAGCTCCCTGTTTTTTAGATTTATAGTGCAGTCCTATGGCCCAAGTTGCTGACTTGATAATATTCCTAGTGAAATTCTATCCTTCACGTCTTCTCATTCTTGCGTCTACCTACCCTAATATTTTTTTCCTTGTCTACTCAGAATAAAGAGAAATATCGAGAGATTAAGCAATTATGGAGGAAAGAAACACAGTACAGAGTTCAATAACTATGTCCCCTGAAGTTATAAGATACATTGTATTAAAACTATTTATGTATCTCGCTTTCCCTGAGTTGATTATTAAGTGCTTTCTGCCTGAAGCTGAAGGTATTACTAGGTACTCACCACCCAGCCTTGAGCCCCCAGCCCTGGCACAACCATAAACTCATATGCTGATCCCTGAGACAGCACAGAATGAGGACATGGGGCTGAAGGGCAGAGCCCCAGAGCTCTCCCCGCGGCTGCAGCCCTCACCAGCCTTGTGACTGTGAGTCATTTAGTGTCGCTGACTCTGCCCTGCCTGGCCTCCCTCACAGAGCTGTTGTTAGGAATGAGCGATGTCAAGTGTGAAAGAGCACTTAGAACTCTAAAGTGCTGTGTGTGTCGTAAGCAGCAGCAGTGCTCTAATGTCGGTGCCCTGGTAGCATATAAACAACAATTGTGCAAGGTACTTATTGATGAGAAATAAGTATTCTGAGGATATGGTACAGTCGTTAAAAGTCTTGAAGGTGTAATCATATAATTGGAACACAGTAATGATGCTTCCAAAGTTTGCCAAATGTATACAACTATGAAATTCAATGGCAAAGCTATAATCCTGAATAAGAAACCTTTGTTCTTAGCATCACCTAGTGATGGGTCAAAGGAATTAGGCATTAAGAGAATTGGGATGTGGATCAAATGGGATCACTGGGTCTCTGACCCTAAAGTCAGAAAGGCTGTGTCGTGTAGGGGACATAACACTGGCTTTGAAGGCATGCAAGCCCAGGCTTACATTCCAGTTCTGACATTTACTAAGAGTGTAACAATAACTTCTCTGGGCTTATTTTCCTACTTAAAAAAAAAAAAAGAAAGAAAAAATAGGGAAGCGAATGTGGCTCAAGCAGTTGAGGACTTCCCATATGGGAAGTCCTGGGTTCTGTTCCCAACAACAACAAGAAAAAAACAAACAAGCAAACCCAATGAAAAAAACAATTCAGGGGAGCCAATTTGGCTCAGTGGTTGAGTGCCCGCTTCTCACACATGAGGTCCCAGGTTTAATCCCTGGCCTCCAGTACCTCAAAAAAAAAAAAAAAAAAAAAAAGTATATATATATACACACACACAAACACACATATACACACACACAAAGACAGATAGATGATAGATATAGACATAGACATGACAAGGATATAGATATATGATTGAGGTAATCTACCTGGGATTACAAGGATAAAAGTCCCTATTCTTTTTTCCTCCTATGTTGTGAGTTTTTTGAGGGTGGTAAAGAAGAGCACTTCATATTTCCATCCCCACTCCATAGCTTACCACGTCAGTTTTACTTTCCTAGGCTGCTCAAGGAAATCCCAGGAAGTGAGCTGGCTTAAACAACGGAAATTTATCAGTTTACGGTCTTGAGGTTTTGGGAGAAAGTCCAAACCAAGGCATCCTCAAGTTGATGCTTTCTTCCCAAAGCGTGCCATGTCTGGGGCAGCTGCCAGCAGCCCTTGGCTCCTCTGTCACATGGCAAGGCACATGGCAGCGTCTCCTGGTGTCTCCCTTCTCTTCTGGGTTCCGTTGATGTCCAGCCTCTCACTCTCTGTGGCTTTTCTCTAGGCCTGAATTTCAATCCGCTTATAAAGGACTCCAGGACAGGGATTAAGACCCACTCTGAATGAGGTGGGCCACACCTTCTTGTCTGAAGCAACCTCCTCAAAAGTCCTACTTAACAGTTGTCTGGTACCTACAGGAATGGGTTCAATTTAAGAACATGCTTTTCTGGGGTTCATACTGCTTCAAACCACCATAGTACTTAGGGAACAACCAATAAATATTTATTACATGAATAAATGAGATCCCGGGGGAACTCTCCACATACAAGTCAACACACATTTGCTCCTCTGATCTCCTGCATGAAGCAAAGGTGCCAGCCGCATTCTCCACCAGGAACTGTGGTGAGGAACAATTAAATATTGATGCTCCCTTGCAAATTCCCCACCTTGCTGGACATTCTCTGTTTTGTTTTGTTTTTTTTAAGATAGAATTGACAATTTAATGTTTAAAATTTTCAGTACTTGCTTTACAGGATTGAGTTCATATTTGTTACCCTGAAATATAATCAATCTTACAATCTCATCCATGTCCTCCTTAAGTTTCATTTTCAACAACTGTCTTCCCCTCCCCTCCCCCGATCCCTCCATGTACCCAGTGCTGTACGAAACAGTCATGCTGGACTCACCTGTCACATCTGCTACCCCAAATTCCAAGTCAGTTTTTTGTGTTCCCCAAATCTTCTACTGGTATTCTCCATATTGCCCATAATAATTTAATGTCTCTTATGAAAACCATTACTGAGAAGCTAAATAAAATGGCTGGGTTTGAAACCAATAGTGACAGCTTCCGTTCCTTGGATTCACTTTATATTTCTTTTGATTTCTGTACATGAAGGCTTTAATTTACAACGAGTACTTTCAAGGCAACTTGATTTGAATTTAGAAGTAATATTTTCATACACGGTATGAGAACAAGAGATAGAACCCTTTTGCAGAACTTATCTATTCTTTTCAATTACTTTTTAACTATGCACTTCAGTTAACTTAATTACTTCAATATTGAACTTCAATCTACCCTTTTAACATAAAACAAACATAGTTTGGGTATTCAATCTCCTGTAAAAATAAAAGGGCTCACTAGTAATAGCAAACACTTATATGGTGCTTCTTAGGTAGGCACAGTTCTAAGTGCTTAACTCATTGAATATATTAACTCAAATTCTTACAAGAATCCTGAGATAAACAGGTGCAATAGTAAAACTCTTTAACAATCATTTCGGTACAAATTTAATTACTGGATCATGGGGGGATATCCAGGATAATCTGGGGAATCAATTATTTAGCAAATGGTTTGGAGAGATTTCAATATTTTAACCCCAATATAGCCATACTCATCAGGTAGCTTAGATATCAGACTTGGTGGCAGGTATAATTCTTAGTCCCATTTTAAAGAAAACGAAACTGAGACACATTTAATTAAGCAACTTTCCCAGGTTCTCACAGATAGAACATAAATACAGATGGCGTGGTATTGCCCAGTTTCCACGACTGATCATAACCTCTACACTATACTGCCTTTATTCTAAGGCTGGAAATGGGCTGTGGAGATGGGTAAAAATACTGCTTTAATAAACTCATAACAATCCCGCTTATTAAGAAAGTTTTCAAGCATGGAGAAAAAGTTTAAAAAATAATAAAATGTACCAAATATCAGATTCAACAATTGCTGTTTCATCGTGTGTACTTCATTTCCACGCACAAGCATGCACACACACACATTTCTGAACAATTTAAAGTAAGCTTCAAACATCATTGCACTTGACCCCAGTGTTACCGGATTTTAATCTAGGTTCTTGACTTATGCTACAGAAATGAATTTCAGAGCACATCGGGCTAGTTAGGCCAGTAATTTATTAAGGTAAGGAGGGAAGAGAAATGGGAAAAAATCATTTCCCTACAGGTCCCCGGTAGGGAGAAAGGGGCTGAAGAGTGATAGAGAGGGCTGATTTATAGACTACAATTTCCCGTTATAGATTACAAATGCCCAGGTTTCACTTGCATGTTGATCCGCGCAGGAGGACATGGCAAGAGTGGGGTGCAGAAGCCAAGAGAGCCAAGAGCAGGGTGAGGGGATTTAACCTTTGTGCTTGCTGTTTAAACCATTAATTATTCCACCCCTTTGCTAATGGCATGGGAGGAGTCCCAGGTGTTTGCTGTTTTGATTGATTACCCCACCCATCAATCCCCTGGGTGGGCCCAATGATAATAATTCCTGGAGAATATCCAGGGCTTCTCCTGGGAACCTCCAGGAATCTCATTCTGGGTGGCAGAAATATTGTGAGGGTCTTCCAGCAGCTATCTTGGGCGTATCGGTGTCTATGTGGACTTCTTGTCAGGTTCCAGATCCCATCTATTGATTCTCTATTTTACTAGCTGGCTTCACCAGTACTTCTTTAAAATTACGGTTTTCATCTACATAATCATGATGCCATTTAGCCCAGTTAAGAAAACGAACAATTTCCTACTATCTTCTAATAGTCAGTTCAGATTCGGATTCAGGTTTCCCTAGTTTGTCTTAGTTTGCCAGCGCTGCTATAACAAAACACCACCAACTGGTTGGATTAAACAACGGGAATGTATTCGCTCACAGTCTGGAGGACAGAAGTCCAAACTCAAGGCCAGGCTTTCTCTGAAGTCTGTTGCATTCTGGTGCAGGCTTGCTGGCTGTCAAGCTCTGCCTCTGTCACATGGCCATGTATCTCTTTCTGTCCTCTTCGCTGGCTCGTACTTCCGTGTTCAGATCTCCTTTGCTTATGAGGTCTCCAGTGATTTAGGATTAAGATCTATCCTGACCCAATTTGACCTTGTCCAGATAGGAGCTTTGGAAATCCTATTTACAGATGAGTCCACACCCACTACCAGGGTTTAGGGCTTGAACATGTCTTTGTGGGGGATGTGATTCAATCCCCCACATCCCCACAGATGCATTTTACTACAATTTGAAACAGCATCCAATCAAGATCAAGTACTGCATTTGGTTGTTTTTCTCTTTGGTCTGTTTTAATCTAGGATCGAGCTCCTGACACATTCTTTCCCCACCACCCAGGATATTGACGTGAAAAAATGTTCAACGTCACCATCGATTAGGGAAATGCAAATCAAAACTACAATGAGATATTATATCACACCTATTAGAATGGCCATTACTAAAAAGACAGAGAACTACAAGTGTTGGAGAGGATGTGGAGAGATAGGAATGCTTATTCACTGTTGGTAGGAATGTAGAATGGTACAGCCACTGTGGAGGACTGTTTGGCAGCTCCTAAGGAAGTTGAATACAGATTTGCCACGTGACCCAGCAATACCACTACTAAGTATATACCCTGAAGAACTGAGAGCAGTGACACGAACAGACACCTGCACACCGATGTTCATAGCAGCCTTATTCAGGATTGCCAAAAGATGGAAACAACCCAGGTGTCTATCAGCTGATGAATGGATAAACAAAATGTGGTGTATACACACAATGTAATATCATACAATTATATAATCTATAAGAAGAAATGAAGTTGTAAAGCATATGACAATATGGATGAACCTGGAGGACATTATGTTGAGTGAAACAAGCCAGATACAAAAGGATAAATGCTGTATGATTGTGCTACTATGAACCAAATATATTGTGTAATCTCATGGCATTAATAATTTGAATATAGGTCACTAGAAAATAAAATGAGATTAGAGAATGGAAAGCTGAGGCTTAACTTGTGCAGAATTGGTAAAAAGGAAGTGTGTTGATCTTTGGAAATGAGTGGAAAAGGTGAAAGCCCAACATAATGTTTGTAATTAGCAGTACTATTATGTGGGTATAAAAGGGGTGTAAAGGGAAAGTCTAAGGTCATGTATATTACTAAAAGGAAAGCTGAGAAATGTGCCATGGGACTGTATAGCTTAGTAAAACTGCATATGAAATATGAATATGGGTAAATTTACATAAGACCGCTTTTCTTTGAAACTGAACAAATGTATGTTAATTCTAAAAGATCTTAATATCAGACAAAAACATTATGCTAAATGAAAGAAACCAGACACAAAATACTACATATTGTATGATTCCATTTATATAAAATATAAATAAATTTATAAAGATGAAGTTAGATTAGTGGTTATGTAGGGCTGGGGAAGGACTGCTAAGGGGTGTGGTAATGAAATTGTTCTAAAATTTTTTTTGTGTGTAGTGAATGCACAACATTGAGATTATACTAAAAGCCATTGACTATATACTTTGGATAGATCATATGGTATAGGAATATATCTCAATAAAACTGCCTAATAAATAAATAATTGTATAAGAATAGCCAGAAATAGCTGCTATGTACAGCAGGGAAGCATAGGGGTGAAGTATTTTCTTGTTAGTTTGTTTTTTGTTATTATTATTATTATTACTGAAATACTGAAAATGCTCTAATATGATTGAGGTGATGAATGCACAACCATGTGATTATACCAAATACCCTTGATTATACACTTTGGATGAACTGTATGCTTTATTACTATGTGTCAATAAAGTTGATTTGTTTAAAAAAAAAAAAGGCATTGTAAATGTAAGAGGAAAGGAGAGGATAAAGAAGAGGAGCTGGGAATGACAATTCCAGAAATAGAGAATGGGTCAGCGGGGGAGCTATGTGAGGGCAAAATGGGTCCCCAAGTGAGTCTATGTTCCTCTCCTCCATTGATAATCTCTAATTTGCAACTGTTTTTTCATTATATATTTCAGAAGGTAAAATGAACACAAGAAGCTCAGAGGTATTCTGCCAACTTCAACTTAACCATCACAGTCAGTGCAATCAACCCTCCCAAAAAACCACCTGAGGCAGCCACTAACAGGAAACATTCGAGTTTCCATTTGTCGCCCTTTTCACTTGCTGATGCCATCCCTTCTAGTGGAAGTACAATGAGCCAAAAAGAAGGAAAAGTTACTATGTAGGTGAGTAAAAACTGGAAAATCAGATCCTACATAATGGAGATGTGGTTGCAGCGTGCTGAAGAAGCAATCTCCTAGTGCCCAGAAGACAGAAGCTAATTGATTTCTGTGGTTACTATTTATTGGTTGAAAAGAACAAAAGGGCTTATTGCTAGTGTGTGGAAATAAAGAGACCTTATTTGCACTGTTTTTCAAGAAGTAGGGCTCAATCTACAGATCAGCATGAGCACCATTTTTTACTAATACGATCAAGTTTTACCGGATTAAGACAGTTTGTTCATTTTATGTCTTTACTTATGCTGAATCATTTAAATATGAGGGTAACCTCTTTGCCTTGAAACAATTTACACGAGAACAGGTCTGGCAGCTCGGCTTGGGTGTGAGACACATTGCAATTTTGCCATAGCCATGTATGAGGTGTGGTTGGTGACATCTCATTGAGCGTGGGCGTCCTATTCCTTAGCAGAAACATTGTGTCTTTTCATCTCGCCGTGACTCACACCTAGTTTGTAATGAACTCCATGCCTGCCAGAGTATTATTAAAGTTAGAATTAGCTCTGCCTTATTCTCTAGAGTTAGAGTCACGAGAAAATGCGTAATATTCTACTTACTGGTGACCATCAAAACGTGGTGAGAGGCAGGACATTTGGACTCTCGTTTCTTTACAACAAATTTGATTTAGTTACTTTAAAAGAGAGGGAGAAAACGAGAATTGGAATTGTTTCCTAATTACTGTTTGTGGTTTCTGGTCAACTGATCTGAAGTTTCACATCTTCGTCTATAAACGCGATTGCCTGGGAGGAAAATTTGGAAAGAAAACTCTTAGGTAAGTTTTCATTGGCAATTTAGCAAATATCCCAATTCGGTGTGTTACTTTTTGGACCTCCCTTCCTTATGCATTATACCTGGTATTTTAAAAAATTCAAAAGTTGACTTTCTATGTATGTGATTTATAGATTTGATTTCTATCATATTGTGCTGTATGCTGGGTGAGTGAGAGAGGGTGTAGAGGTTCGTTTTGGAGCCTATAAATTTACTCCTAAAATAAAAACTGGAGTGAAAAATAAATCAAAGGGATTATGTTTCTCTGGATATGAATTAGGATTTCTCAGAGTTGTACTAAAATATTTTAGGTCACCTGATATCATTTGATACAATTCCAAGACATGCTTTTGGAAGGGCAGTGGAGAGCCCCCTCAGGAAGGAAAGTATCCTTCTCTGCATATTTTTATTTTTTAATCAGAGACTTTTCCTTTCTCTTGATCAGGTTTTTTTCAGACTCACCCTACAGATGAGTTTTAGGCTGGAGAATTCTTTGTATGGGGGACAGTTCTGTGCATCGTAGGATGTTTAGCAGCCCCCTTGGCCTCTACTTACTAGATGCCAGCAGAACACTCACCCAACCCCTGTTGTAAAAACCAAAAATGCCTCCAGACATTGCCAAATGTTCCCTTGGGAACAGAACAAAATCTTCCCATTTGAGAATCCTTGTTCTAGATGATGTATTTTGGTGGACTCCACAAGAGCGTTTTGGCTTTGAAGTCCTTGAATCAAGGTAATCTGATCAGGGCAATTTTTAAAACAGTGACTCTTTATAGGAGTGAGTTTAGCCAAGCAAAGCTTAAGGAATCTTTGCATGCCACGATAATTACAAACATTGGCTTCAGGGGCATCATTTTCAACAGAAAGAGCCCAGCCCGAAGTGGTTTATCTGACCCTCAAATAGCATAAGCCATGGGATCATAGAACTTTGTTGCTGGAAGAGGCTCTAGAGACAATATCATCATTGTACTGGGGTGGATCAGAAAGGTTGAGCAACTGGCCCAAGGTCACAAAGCCAGGAGGAAATACAACCCTGGCAAGAAATAAAGTCTCAAGATCCCAAGTTTAGAGCTCTTTACTCTGAGCATCTTGGATCCAAGCCATAGGCACAGTGTTTTGTGGTTCACAATCTTTAAGTTTTTAAGAAGGATATGCTTTTCAGAAAAAGAAATGGACAGAATGAATGCTAATATTAGCAGTGGATGATTCCAGAAAGATAAATGTTTTCTGACAAATGTCCTTCTTCCCTCCCTCCCTGCCTTCCTCTTCCCTTTTTTTCTTCCCTGAGCTTTAATTTTGCCAAAGTTGGGCTGAGAACCTGATTGCTTGAACTGCATAAATCCAAAGAATCATGTGCTTCTTGTCGGCACATCGTGAACACAGTTCAAAGGTTTCGCAAGCTTTGGAAGCATAGTGTATACTACATCTCTCCTACAGAACTAATTCCTGCTCTCTGGAGAATAACAATGTGGATTTAAAATGGGGGGAACAGTCTTCTCTCGCCAACATTCTATTATCCATCCCTCTGAGACTCGGTCATTTGTAAGTTCTAGGATGAAGAAATAGGTCAGAGAAGTCTCTTACCATACCTCTGCTAACGTCTTTAAAATAAAAGCTGTCTTTTTCTGAATTGAACAAACATGACAATGGGCATGTATTGCTTTATGATCAGAAAAACAGATAATGTTAAAACTATCCCTCACCATCTCCATCAAAAAGTCAATTTCAATTGTCTTCTCCGAGCCATAGGCACAGTTTGAAACACACTTTATGGCATGTTTCAAAACTCCCTGTTGCCAGTTACCATGTGTGTGTCCTTGGACAGGTTACTTCACCTCACTAAGCCTTGGCTTTCTCAGCTATGAAATACAGGTAACAATGCCTGCCTCCCACAAATGTTGCGAAGTTTAAATGAACCAATTCTGGAAAATACTTAGCATGGTGCATCTTATTGAAGCTCCCAAACAGTCCTGAGAGGTAGATAAGGCAGAGGCTAGCTTCACCGTGGACAGGAGAGGACACACAGCATGTGTCAGTCTCTATCATATTTTAATTCAATTCAGCAAACATTTTTGGGCACCTGTCATATATTAGGTTCAGGGACGTGGAGGGGGGCAGGTGGAAAAAGATCACTTGTTATAGTCCAAATGTTCTCATTTCATTTGTTCTTTCAACAAACATTTACTTGGCACCAACTATATGCCAGGTGCTGTACTAAGTGCTAGGGATAAATGACTGAACAAAATCAAGTCTCTTAATGAATGCACAACTCTTTGATTATAACAAAAGCCATTAAATGTACACTTTAGATGGATTGTGTGGTATGTGACTATGTTTCAATAACATTGCCTTTAAAAAAGTCCCTACTCTTGTATGGAAAAAGTGTGCCAAATGTATGCAATGGACCATGGTCGGTGGTAATAGCCTGAGGATATTATCTCGTAATCTGTTACAAATGTTCCACCACACTGTGGTGTGCTGGTGAAGGGGTGTTGTATGGGAATTCTGCACATGTGCATGATTGTTCTGTAGGTTCACAACTTCTGTAGTAAAAATATATTTTAACAAATGACAGGGTGGGTTGGGGGGAAAATTACACCAAATGTAAGATATGAACTATAGTTAGTAGTATTTCTATTATTATTATTATTATTATTTTTTTTTTTTTTTTTTGAGACACCAGGGGCTGGGGAATGAAACTTCCTCTTATGTGGGAAGCCAGCACTCAACTACTGAGCCTCATCTGCTTCCCTGAGTTGTTTTTTTCCTTTGTTTTGCTTGTTGCTTGTTTTTGTTTTGTCTTTTCAGGAGGCACCGGAACCGAACCCCTGGGACCTCCCATGTGGTAGGCAGGCACTCTGCTTAAGCCACATCTGCTCCCAATATTTTGCAATATTCTTTCATAATTTGTAACAAATGTTTCCCAACAGTGCAAGGTGGTGGTGGTGGGGTGATGTATGGGATCCCTGTATGATGTTATGCATGTTTGTTTTGTAAGTTCACAACTTTTACTATACACTTATTATGCATGTTCATGTATGAATGATATACTTCAATAATTTTTAAAATGTCCCTACTCTTCCTCAAGACTTTGATTAACATTTGATAATGAAACAGACCTTACTCCAAATAAATTTAATGATTTGTTATATTTAATGTTTTTTACTTATGAGAAATCATTCAAAATCCACTTTTGCCTACTTTAATCATAAAAAAAAAGGTCCCTACTCTCATGCAGCTTACATTTTAGTTAGAAGAGACAGAAAAAAACAACAAATAACTAAAACAAAAATAAATACATAAAACATAAAATATGATAAGTGCAATAAAGAAAATAAAAGGACAGTATAGGTGGCTATAGGGTGAGGAAGACATGCCATTTTGTGTGGGATCATTGGGGAAGGGCTCTGAGTGGTGACTTGTGAAGCAAGGAGTTGGCCAGGGGGAGATCTGCAGAAGACAGCTCCTTCCAACCAGAGGAAATCCCAAACAATCCTACCAGCCACCCAAACTTCACAACTGAGGGCCTGTGGCAGTTTGAGTCTTTTATGGACCCCAGAAAATCCTGTTCTTAAAACTAACCCATTCCTGTACATGTAAACCTACCCTAGGTGGGAATTTTTTATTAAATTACTTTGGTTAAGGGCCTTTGATTAGATTCCATGACCCAGGGTGGGTCTCAATCCTCTTAGTGGAGTCCTTTATAAATGGAGGAATAAAAAGCCATAGATACAGGGGGAAAAAAAGCAAAACTACACAGACAGAGAGAGGCCTCTAGAAGTTGAAATCAATGGAACACAGAAGCTGAGAGGAAGCCACTTTAGCCAGAAGCTGAAAGCAACGAGGCCCAGAGCAGAGGGGAGAGAGGAGCGGATGCCGCCATGTGCCTGATCACCCACAGCTGCAGCTCAGGGAGAAAGAACTGTAAGCTTTTTTTTTTTTAAGATTTATTTTATTTATTTCTCCCCACCCCTTGTTGTTTGCACTTTCTGTGTCTGTCTGTCTTCATTGTTTCTTTAGGAGACACTGAGAACCGAACCCGGGACCTCTCATATGGAAGGGAGGTGCCTAATTGCTTGAGCTACCTCCGTTCCCTGCTTTGTTGTGTCTCTCATTGTGTTTTTCTTTTTGTGTCTCTTGTTGCATCATCTTGTTGCGTCAGCTTGCTGCACCTGCCCGTCAAGCCAGCTCGCTGTCTTCTTTAGGAGGCACTGGGAACCAAACTAGGGGCTTCCCATGTGGTAGGCGGGAGCTCAATCGCTTGAGCAACATCCGCGTCCCCAGAACGGTACGCTTTTAAGGTAGTAAATCCCCATTGTAAAAGCCAACCCATACCTGGTATAGTGCTCCCAGCAGCTTTCAGCAAACTGAAACAGGACCCAATGCCCAGAGGTGAAGCAAGTGCATGCCCAGCTTCACCCAGCTGGGGTCCAGACCAGGGCTTGAGCCCGGGTAGGTCAGACTTGAAAACGATGCCTTAGCTGTGGTTGCTCCTGGCTCTCCAGCCTTGCAATCAGTGCTCAAAAGCAAGACCCCAAATTCTATGTGACTGATCTCCATCTTCTGTGGAACTGATTCTCAGAAAGGAGGACAGAACTGGATAAATTGGGTGGAAAAGACCAGGTAAATAAAATGCTGCCCCTCCCACAGAATGCTTCCCCCACTCAAAAAGCCACGTAGGCTAATAGAGCAGGGCACATTCTGTCTGGAGGAGGACTTTTACTCACTCTGTGACCTTGGAGGAGTCACAAAGCCTGAGCCGCAGTAGCCTCATCTGGAAAGTGGAGATAACGCCTAATATTTTAAACTTAGTTTATAGTTTGTAAGGCCGATGCTCATGTATAACCTCATATGATAATCTTTTTTATCATCATTTAAAAATATATTTTAAGTAATGTGTGCTGAATGCTAATGTAATGCCAGATGCTCTTCTTTGTCTTAACACAACCTCCTTTAATTCTCTCCATATTCTGAGATAGGAACTCTCGGGTCACATTTCCCATTTTACACTTGAGGATTCTGAGGGCTAGAAAAGATCAAGCGGCTTGACCGGGTGTTTACAGCCAGGGAGCAGCAGCAGCGCCGTTATTCTACTGCGGCCTTGCAGCACTGCTGTATTCCAATAAATAGAAAACGAGATGATCCACATTAAAGGACTGTGCAAACCAGAAGCCAAACGTAATGTCTTATTTCCAGAGTCCTGGGAAGATTAAAACAACTGCTTGGGACGGAAAGGCATTCCCCAGATGAAAATAATAGCTAATATCTTTCTATTTGCTTTATGATTTTGTTACTTCTCATAATTATGCCAAATTAAGGATTTATGACAATCTTAGCAAGGTTTTATTATTTCACTTTGCAGATGAAGAAACTGAAGCTGAAAAAAGTTACATAATTTGCCCAGTCACAGCGTAGGTTCTAAGAAGTGAAACTAGTATTTGAATGCTTTAAATAGACATTTTTTCATAGACTTTCTGGCACTGGGTTACCTCGTAGTTCAAAAAGTAGTGGCTAATCGTTCTTTGTCATTTGTTTTAAATGTATATTTTTGCATAAGTAATTCATATTTATTATAGAAAATTATAAAATACAAATATGCTGAAATGATTTATAAATTACCTATTCTACCATTCAGAGATAACCACTATTAACATTTTGGTGTGCATTCTTTCAGATTTTTTTTTAGTATATCAGTCTTTTGTTTGAAATAAAAGGCATGTTTCTTGGTTATTGTAAAAAAAAAAAAAAAAAAATGAGGCACGTCAGGTTCAGAGAGGTTATGTAATTATCCAGGTCACCAGCATTCTAACTTGGGGCTTGCTGGCTCCGTGGTCAGTGTTTCTTCAGCAGCCCCGAGGGGGGGTCCCCTTGGAGAGACAGGGTCCAGGCTCAGAATTCAGGCTCGTGTGGTGCCACGTGGTTCTGGGGAGCAATAATCAAGCAAACGCGGCCGGCGCCCTCCGGTACCAGGAGCTCGGCGGGCCCGGAGGCCCAGGGGCCGGCCCTGGGCCGGGACCCTGCTGGAGGCCCGGCTTCGGGGACGGGGCAGAGGAGGGAGGTCCCCGAGCATTTCTCAGGCAGCCCTTTGCTTTTTGCCGAGGCTCTAAGTCATGATGAAGATGTCACTCAGCTGTTAGCTTTCAGGTCGCTAAACCGTATTTTCTCTAGTTGTCAAACAGTGCACGAAGTTGGGAAAGCGCAGAAATGAGGCGCAGGATTTCCGGATCTTCTGCGGGGTCAGGACCCAGGCCTTGCTGCGGGGGGGGCGTGGGCGGACCCCCCCCCCAGCCACGCGTCAGCGAGAAGCCGACCGCATTCCAGCGCTTTCTCCCGCAGGGCAGGAGGCCGCGCCCCAGGCTCCCCCGCCGCCATGGTACGGCCCTGCCTCCCCTCGGCCGCCCGCCGTGGTAGCGCCCGGGCGGGGGCGGGGCCGAGCGCCGCGGCTCCGCCCACGGAGGGCGGGGCGGCCCGCGCGGGGCGCTGTTTTGCTGCTGCTGCCGCCGGCCGAGCCTTGACCTTGCAGTTTTGCTGGCTGCTGACTGCCCGGGGGTGGGCCCGCGGCGTGGGCCCCGGAGGCCCGAGGGGCGGAGCCGTGCGCGCCGGGCCGCGAGGAGGCGCGCGGGGCCGAGGTGAGGTCGGGGCTGCGGGCGGCGGGACCGCGCGGAACCGGGTGGCTAGGGGCGGGCGGGCGTCGCGGCGGGGGCGGGGGGCGGCCTCGGGGCCCTGCGGGCGAGCGCTCTGCGGCTCCCAGGGAGGCTTGCCCCCCCCCGCCCCCAGGGAGAGGCTTGACCCCCTCAGCCCCCAGGGAGGCTTACACCCCCCCAGTCCCCAGGGAGGCTTGACGCCCCCAGCCCCCAGGGAGG
>JAKSZT010054462.1:5917889-5974819 GCA_026826555.1 Tolypeutes matacus | reverse complement strand
CAAGCCCCTGTTTTTTTATAGGTGAGTTTGCATGGTTTGCCTAAAACTCTTATTAATTTTTTTTGCACTAAAATAAAAAATAAAAATTCATGATCTAGTGGAATAGAGCAGCTTCAACCACCAAATCTTATTACAGAAAAAATAAGGTGAAGTTTGTAGATAAGTTTTTCCCAAAGAAAATTAAGATCTATGGGAAATCGGGATGGGACTTTTAAGCATGGCGCTAAGACTGGCTCCGTTTCTTCAAGTGCAGTAATGAAGGGGCTGGATCAAAAGCAGAGAAGTCTGTGCTATTCCATCTCCAGTTTTACACGTGGAATGTGTGAATGACCTTCGGGAACAATGACATCCCGCCATGAGTGATAGTTTAAGCTTCAGGTGATTTGAGGAAGTGGTTAAGTCTGGGACTTGAAGAGATGGAAGTGGCACTGCAGTGGCTGTGACCTTTTGTGTCCCTCTCGCAGAGGGGATCAGAAGGTGAGAAGGATGTGGGGAGGATGAGGCCAGAACGAGAGGCAAAAGGAGAACTGGAACTCTGCGCCGCAGACCCGGCTGTCCCCCCCGCGACCAGAAAAAAGGTCGAGCAGTGCTCTCTGGGGGGGTGAAAGTCAGAAACTTGAAATGGAGCCTGGGGTCAGGCAGAGACTGTAACCAGTAAGTGGCCAGGAAACAGCAAGTAGTAGCTATTACCTGCGTCTC
Organism: Tolypeutes matacus; assembly: GCA_026826555.1. NCBI lineage: Eukaryota > Metazoa > Chordata > Mammalia > Cingulata > Chlamyphoridae > Tolypeutes > Tolypeutes matacus. Next base: position 5,974,120 of record JAKSZT010054462.1, on the reverse strand, counting down.
TTGGGTGTTTCTGGATTGAGCAGGGATTTAGGTAACACGGCGCCGGACGGTGGCAGTGCCCTCTGCGAGGCGGGTGGGCTGCCACCCAGGGCCTAGACTTTCACCCTCGTGGCTGGGACAGTCGGATGCACCACCTTTGTGCCCCCGGGCTGGGGGATTTGGACCAAACCCAGAGACACGAATGGTAGTGGGTAAAACTCAGAAGAGCTGCACTGTGTGCACAACTGTATAGGAGCAGGAATTATCAGGGGCTTTGAGTGAGGACTCGCTCCAAGCAGAGCTGGTTATGGGATTTAACAAGCACTCAGGTTTTTACAGTCTTGTTTCGGAATATCTAATTGGCACCTGCCCTGTGACACACTCACCTGGCCCGGTCTCAGCTCTCCCTCTCACTGTTTCTTTGTTTCAGCAGCTGACTGTACACTTTCCACAAATCTTTCTTTAGCTGTGCTCAAAAAGGTTACCTGGAAGACTTGAAGACCTGGAAGCCATTCTCTTAGGGTATATATAGGGTAACATGTAGAGGGCATCTTTCCCTGCATTTTTGAGTTCGTGGAGCCAGTTCCCTGTTACCTACCTGGCTTGCTTGCACCATCCCTGCCCACAGCCCTTCTCACTTGTAGCCTCATAGTGTACTGTGTCCACTCTGCTTGTCTCACCGTCCAGAAATGATGTAAACCTATTCCAGAGTCCCTTGGACACTGGGAGGGTGGACAGTAGCTCCTTGTCTTGTCCCAGCTTCAGCCTTTTCATTTTCCCTTACTGGGGAACATCGTTCTCAATCCTAGAGGCACACTTAGGGCATCCCTTCCCAATCCAGAAGAGAACTTCCCTTTTGTATGTCTGTGCGTTTTAAAGCAGTTTTATTCACACACCATACAATCCATCCCAAGTACACAGACAGTGGCTCTCAGTGTAAAGTTGTACATTCATCACCACAATAAATTTCAGAACATTTTCATTACTTCAAAAAAAAAAAAAAAAGCTTACCCCTTACACCTGTTATTGACACTAGCATTGGTGTGGTACCTTTGTTACAATTGATGAAAAGATGTTAAAATGTTACTGTTAACGCCTTCTGCTTTTAACCCCTTGTTCCCACCTACCAAGGAACCCTACTTCTGCTTGTGCTGATTGATGGGAAAAGGGAAATGAAAAAGAGGAAGTCATGGCAGTATGTTTTCAGGGCTTTTCTGCAGGATAATCAGGTTTTTTTTGTTGTTTGTTTTTAGCCAGCTCACATTAAAAACCACCTCAGCACACATACGGATCTTTGTATGTTGTGTCTTTCAGTTTTACTTGCCTGGTTTGGGAGAAGGCAGAGACTAAACCATCCTACTTTACAGTCAGAAGTTTACAAATAGAACACACTGGAAATCATGCCTGTTAAATGGTTGTGTCTGTGTTAGAGTAACTAGGGCACTTAAAAAAAATACCCAAGCCTGGGTGCCACTTTTGAGCAATTGAGTCAGAATCTCCGTTGGTGGGGACCCAGGAATGGGCATATTCTATAGGGATGGGAAAAACAAACAAAATTTTAATGTGCACCAGAGTGGAGAGCTCTGAGGCCCTCCTGATGGGGTTCCAATCCAAACCCCCCACTGAAGGGCTTTTTGATATAAGGTAGATAACAGAGCCTAGATTTCCTGGAAACAATAGTAAACTTATCTTGTTGTAAAGGTTGCATTAACTAACTCAGTGTGCCTGGCACCTAGCAGATACAAGATATAGAGTGGCCAATATTTCATTATTTTGTCTGTATGTCTATTTTTCCCAGAAGCAGAGCCGGGGGTCCAGGGTGGCTAAGAGACCTACGTTTTCTTAGCTTTTCGCTAGCAAAACCAAGTCTAGAACCCCCCCTGAGCCAGACCGTCCTTTAGCCGCCCAGGTCTCGGTGTCCTGGGATCCCGCCCCCATCCCTAACCAGCACCTTCCTAAAGCCAGATCTGTACGAGTCCCTTCCATGGGTGGGAAGTTGAGTCATCGTTTTAGTCTGAGCTTTTCAGTCAAGGCCACCTCCCCACCTTTGAAACAAAGGTCCTGGAGAAGTGGCTTGACCAAGAGCATAAGGAAAGGCAAAACGGGAACTGTAGCCCACATCTCGTGACGCTCGTGGAAAAGTACAAGAACTTTGGGAGGAGTCCATATTTTAGCAGAGATCAGTAGTGAGGCTTCCTCTCTGCCCAGCCTGTTTTATTTAACCCTGACAAAGTCTATGCCCCCTTCAGCTTTCGACTTCTCTTGAGCTGCATCTGGAAAGCGTGGAAACCCAGCCTGGGGTCAGAAGGGAACTTGCTAGCAGAGCCAGTAGCTCGTGCAGTGTTACACTGGATTCAGATACAGACTAAGTGGCGTGCATTTTAAGAAATGTAAGTAAACTAGAGTCTTTACATAACATGACCAGAGAAATTTTAATTGCAGAAATAGCTAGTAACTTCCTGTTTATCATCCATCACACCCATTGCAGAGATACTCCATTATACACTGAAGACATATATACCAGAGGTAAAATAACTTTGAACCCATCAGAATTCTGGACAAGAAAATGTGAATAAAGTGCGTGTTTTCCTCTTCACTGAATTAAATTCATATTCATAGAGATCTAGGTGGAATTAAGGCTGAAATGGTAAATTAAGAGGAAAGTGAGCACTTTTACTGTTTTGCCTTTGTTTGTATAACCTTTGTTAATCTAAACGTCTAGCAGTTATAAATGTTTCATCAGTGGTTTGCGTGACGTCAGGTCTGCACACGTGCTTACGTGGACTGTTGATTTTGTATCCCTGGAGCTGTGTGGGCACGGGCCATTTTGGCTGAATACTATTTTTTTCTTTTCCACTGAATTTGTGTAGATGAACACCTGACTTAATGCGTGGACGAGCCTTTAGCATTTCATAGAACCAGCTGTGCCACAATGGAGGTGTCTGGGCACCTTCCAGAACCAGAGTGCAGTCTCCGGACCACCCGCTCTGTGCCCTTGGCCCTTGGCCCTTGCCCTGTTGCCTCATGAGTCAGTCAGATGTGAGTTTGGGGCGAGTGGGCTCTATGTTTTTTCTCTGCGATGCTCCCCAAGAACTGAGAGTTAAAAGTGTCCGTTGGGCAGCTTGATTTCCTCTTCTCCAGTCTTGCTTTTTGTTCACTGGATGTGGATGAAGCGTGGTCCTTCCCTTCCTGAGAACATGTCCTGAGTGAGCCCTTACAAAGCAGGTGGGGGCGAGAAGGCAGTGGTGGGAAGGAGACCTGCGGGGAATCTGAAGGCCAGGTCTCTAACACTCCTTTGTCGGTAAGTAACTCTGGGTCCCCATTCTGTGCATTGGTTTCCTTCCAACGAAAGTGAAAGGCTGGAATAGATCACTTCAGAGGGGTTCTTTCCAGTTTTGAAAATCGGAGACTGTTTTTCACAGTTCAACAAGCCCTACCTCGTGGAAATTTGGCCACTTGAGCATAATTTAAAATCTCTTCATGTATTCAACAAATCCTTTCTGGGTGCCCAATCTGTACCAGGCACTGTTATGAGGCATCACGTAACAGTGATGGACAAGGCAGACCTGGCCCGTGCCCTCAGGATGCTTATTGGAGATGAAAGTGAAATAGGACATTTTAAGCACTGTAATGGAAAAGACAGAGAGAGTCTCAGGAGCACTTAGGGTAGTCGATGGTGCACCCCGTCTGGGAAGGCTGTGGAGCGAGATGCCTGGTGGTAACTCAGGGACGTGGACACGACAGAAACTTTAGCATATGACCACTTTCTTTCTCATACAGCACAGAGTCCAGGGGAGCAGGGGAGAAGTCCCGTCATGGCTGGTCTCCATGTCGGGGTCCATAGATGACAGCTCTGCACACCCCACTTTGTGCCAGAGAAGAGAGACCTTGCTGTGCTGTTTGAATGTGGTTTCTATCCACCTTGGTGGGGGGCCCTGCCACTGAGTTCCTGTCTTGATTAGCATCTGGGGCTGCTTGTTTCCCATTTCCAAGCGTAAGGTCTGGACGGAAGCCGAGGAATGGCATGCAGTAGAAAAGGATGTGGGGAGATCTGAAGGCGGGAGTTTGGCTGCTCAGTGTGTTTATGTCTTCAGAGAAGGAGGCGGCCTTCGGTGAGCTCTGGGCCGTGGCTCTTTTACAGGGTTAGGGATTGGGTCATGGAGAGCCTTGTACATCATGTGAAGGAGTCAGGTTTTACTTTGGCAGCACTGGGAAGCCATTTCAGGGTTTTAACCAGGGGGGTAAAATGAAAGACAGGAACAAAAAAATTTTATGACATTCTTATAGTGTTAACTACATGAAACTAGTATAAAACAAATGAGATGACTGTCTCCAAATGTAGAGACAGGAAGGTCCTTTAAAATGTAGAAAATAAAATTGAAGCATTTTTTATGTGATCTCTTAGTTTGGTCAATGTAATTGAGAATAAGAAATGGGTTGGCTGTGAATAGCAGAAATATAAAAAGTACAATGAAAGGATGAACTATAAAATGGCTTGTTTTTACATCATTGCAGAGAAAATTTATTTTAATTGAACCTATTTTTAAAATAGGTACATGCGTCCATATGGCTTACAATTCAAGAGGTTCAAAAGAATGTATAGTGAAAGGTCTCCCTCCTGTTCTCTCTCGAGCAATATTTGCCCTGCCTGGAGGCAGCCACTGTTAATGCAAAAAAAAATGAATTTTTAAAAGAGTACTGATAAACTGTACTTGGTGGCTCTTCTCTTTTCCTTTATGTTGTCATAATTTATGTACCTAAAAGTTTAGGGAATTTTTTTTCATAGTTAAAATTAGAAGAATGACCACCTTGAAATTGAGAGCTGCAGAGGGCCATTGAGATTATCTAGTCCAGGGGAGAGAAATAGGTTTCATCTGCCAAGCACCCTCTCATAGACTGGTGATAACTGCATGGAGCTGCATGGGAAGAAAGGTGCTAGGTGGATAATAAATAAGAGCCCTTGACCAAGCAGTGATGCTTGCGTTAGTTGTCTAAAAACGAGTAAAGCGCTGTACATACACGGTATCACCTATCTCACATCCAATCCCGTTTTCTTATTTTCAGATGGGAATACTGAGGCCCAAAGTATTTAGACTGTTGACGAGTTAATAGATGCACAGAGGACTTACTTTTGCCGCATCTTTGTAAGGACAGCTGAAGGGCAATAACTGATAGTGTTCATCATAAAACACCCATTGGATTGTCCATATGTGTCCCACATTATATTAAGTTCCTTACATACATCACTTCCTTCAGTGCTCATGGGAGTGCTTTATAAATGAGAAACTGAGCCGCAGAGAAGTCCAAAGACCACAGAACTAGTAAGTTGTGCAGCAGGGATTTGAATCCAGGTACACCTGAGCCCAGTGGATGTGTTGCTTGACTGTGGTTGGAACTTGGCACTGATCATAAATAGCTTTGCCATACTGCCTGCAGAGTGCTGAGCAATGTTCTTGTCTTGAATTCTAGAAGTAAGATGCTTTAACAAAATATATTCCAGTATAGTTATTTAATTAAAAAAAAAAAGTTCTTTGGAATCTGTGAATCGCGTAATTGATCGAGAGACTGCCATGGAAGTTAGAGCCTAATTTGTGGAGTATTCACTGGAAGAGAATAGAACCCTGTTTTTGTATTAGCAACCTTCCTGCCTCCAATTAATGGATGTATCTCTCTATCTTTAGTTCTCTCCTTTCATTCTCGTATACTTCCCGTGAGTGTTATCTTGCTGTATGTATAATAATAAAGAATTTTTATTACATTTTCGTGGTACCAAGTAGTGGTATGTTCTAGCTAATGTGTAATATGCAAAAAGTGATTCATCTTTTCTTTCTTCAGCTTGAAGACAAATACATGAAGATCACAGAAACGATTGCATCGACTTTGTTTTCCCGGAGAAGTCGCAGTATAGGGCCCACAAGCCCTGAGGGTACCCTGAGACTCCTTCGATATAAAATTTAGGACAATGAATCTTGAAAGTGACGGAGCAACGTCAGAGAGCGTTTTTGATTTGGACTACGCTTCGTGGAGAATCCGCTTAACGTTAATGATAGCCGGTTTCGTCTTTTACGTGGGTGTCTTCGTGGTCTGCCACCAGCTGTCTTCCTCCCTGAGCGCCACTTACCGTTCCTTGGTGGCGAAAGAAAAGGTCTTCTGGAACCTTGCCGCCACTCGGGCTGTCTTTGGTGTTCAGAGCACAGCAGCAGGCCTGTGGGCTCTGCTGGCGGACCCTGTGCTCCATGCCGATAAAGCTCGGAACCAGCAGAACTGGAGTTGGTTCAACATCGCCACGGCAACCGGATTCTTCTTCTTTGAAAACTTGGCGGTTCACCTGTCTAACTTGTTCTTCCAGACATTTGACTTGTTTTTAGTTGTCCACCATCTCTTCGCCTTTCTTGGATTTCTTGGTTCAGCGATCAATCTCAAAGCCGGCCACTACCTAGCAATGACCACTTTGCTTCTGGAGATGAGCACCCCGTTTACTTGCATTTCCTGGATGCTCTTAAAGGTAAGTGTGTCTTGTGAAGTGTATGGTTCATTTGCTGTTTTCACTGTTGTCAGCACAAGTCGCAGAGCCAGGAAGAGTCCTTTATGCATGGACAGTGTTGAATTTTACCTGCACCCTGTAATCCTGGAAAACAGCAAAGGTTAAGAAATCCCGGGAAGCGGCTGTGGCTCAATCAGTGGGGCTCCCGTTTACCATATGGGAGGCCCCGGGTTTGGTTCCTGGGACCTCCTGGTGAAGGCAGGCCCGCCCGCACGGCATGGTTAGCTGACCCAGCGAGCACAAGCAGCAAGGGGGGGATAAATGAATAAATAAATAAAATCTTTAAAAAAAAAAAAAAAAAAAAGAAGAAATCCCCCCACATTGTCTTCCTGAAAACTGCTGACTGCAAAGAACTGGCCTTGTGTGACTTAGAGAAGCCCCTGCTTACCTATGACAAGGCTGGGCACAGATGCCCCTCACTCCCATTCTTTGTCTCATAAATGATTAGCCGAGCTCCTTGTCCCCACTCATCCGTTGGAACAGAATTCCTGATAATCAAACTTTGGTTCAGATTTTCTCCTTCCCCCAGATGCCTCAATTTTGGCCCCAGCTCAGCCCCAGTCAGCATGCGGCCCCTCAGGGTTCCCGGGGAATAGGCCTCAGGGAGAAGATTCTCTGATCTACTGTCTGATTAGCTATCTGATCTGATGCATCCTTTCCTCCCACTTCCCTTCATGTGGTTCTTGCTATAAAATAAACCTTTTTTGCCTGACTCTTGAGATGCTTGCTGATTATATAGTCAGAGCTTTCTCACTGTATTCACTCATTCTTCCCCCCGTCACCGGAGTCCCTTTCCCCTCCTTGCAATAATCCTTTCCAATAAAGTCTCTTCTTACCAAGTCCAGCCTTATTGCTTGACAGCATTTAATAGCTTTAAGAATGTTTATAACTTCATTGGGAAGCATGCTGTCAACTCATCAACAGACTAAAGTAGAGCATACAGATTTAGTAATAAACCCATTTTGGTTGATTTCCATTTTGTTATTGGTAAGCAAATCTTTTAGTTTTCCGACTCCATAAGAAAAGAATACTCAGTGAATCTTATAACTTAGTAAATAGTGGTTTTCAGTCCTAGAAAACGTAACTTTTCCTTCTTTCACATACTTTTTAATAACCTTAGAAATATACACGTATACACATCATTTTTGCTTTACTAGTGGTTAGAAGTGTTGGTGACCTAGCTTTTTCAGTTTTTTTGCCATTAATATCCTTTTTGTTTTTGATATTACTTGAAATGTTGCTTTTTTGTTGTTGTTAGTGGAGCCACCACAAATTGGTCATACCCTTGAGGTCTTCTTGTGTGTAAAACACCACTGTAAGCTGAAAGAATAGGGATCTTAAATATCCTCCCTGCCTTCAAGGTCTGGCTGGAAAGGCAGTCTGAGAACATCCAAAGTGAACTAACAGTATAATGGTACAGCCTATTCATGTATAACAAACATTTGTTAAGCACCAGTTAGGTGCCAGCACTGTGCTAGGAACTGAGATTTCAAGGAGAAACCTTGCTGCTGTCCCCTCAGCCTGTCCCAGGCTAGCGGCGGGTTGGAATGTGAGAGGACTGCAAGAGAGGTATGTGCAGGCTGCTGCCACGTCCCGCGTGGGAATCTGTGGTCTGGGGAAGGACAAGGTGAGGCTTTATCCGAGTCATAGCGTGTAAATAATAGCTAGCTTGGAAAATCATTACCGATGCAAAGCATTGTAGGGTGGCCATGAAAAAAAAAAAGGTACAGACAGTAGGTTAGAGTTAAGAGCCTGGAGTGGCAAGGAGTGAAAGCCAGGAGTGGATAGAGAGAGTCGCTTAATTGTCCATCTGACCTCTGAGTTCACTTGCTGGGAAAACGGGTGATAGATAAAGCCGCCGCGCTGGTCATTTTAGACAACCTGCTAGGACTTGGTACACCTGTAAATAGCCTGTGCACGTCTTGTTAATCCCCATATCACAGTTTTTCAGCTTCCTCCACAAAATTTGAAGCGTCTTGAGGACAGCACCAAGCATATTTATAGTCAAGTGTCGAGTGCAGGAGTACATTTTAGAGAAAGAAGCTTTGGTCCAGGATTATTATATGATCCATTCCTTTTACATGGGAACACATTATGGGTTTTTTTGTTGTTGTTGTTTTTGTTTTATTACCAGGAGGTCCCGGGGATCGAACCCAGGTGCCTCCTTATGGGAGACGGATGCACTGCCATTTGAGCCACATCCGTCCCCCCACATTATGTTTTAAAAATAAAACTTCCATGGCAAAAACAATAATATCTTTGAAATGGAAGTAGAGCAGTTTCACTCCTAAGGATAAACCCAACAGGAATGTGTCCATATGTTCATTAAAACACGTGTAGTGGAATCTTCATAGCAGTGCTTTCTTATGGCCCCAGACTGGAAACTGCCAGATGCCCACCATCGGTAGAATGGGGACATACTCCGAGCTAATTCTCAAAGTGGGGTGCTGTGTGGCAGTGAGCTACACAGTTTACAGGGAGAGACAACAGTTTGGATGACATGATGTTGGCTGAAATTAGCCAGACACAGGAGTGCACGCTCCGATTCCATTTTAAGGAAAGTACAAAGCCTGGCAGAGCTGGTCTGTTCTTTTGAAGTCAAGATGGCAGCTACCCTTGGGTTAAGGGTGGGGATGGTGGCCAGTGACTAGAAAGGAGCACATTTCTGTGTGTCTGCTCTACTTCAGTAAAACGTATAAAAACAAAACCAAAAAACACCACTCCTGCTTTCATGGAACTTAAAACCTGGTGAGGTAGAGAGATGTTTCTCAAATAATCGCCCACTTGATGAGTGGTTTGAAGGAATTATATGCCGTTACTCTGTGATTAAGTGTTGGGGGTTAAAAATCATTCTTAAAATTATTCATCATTTGTGTGGAGTCCGTTTAAAGGTGTAATTTATTATCTAAAGACCGAGTCATTCACTGAGCACAGCATAATTAGCATTACTTGGATAAAAATAAGATGTGTGTATTTCCTGGGCCAACGAGAGGACGTTTCCGTAAGGCGGGGGCCCAGTACCAGCCTCCCCACTTCCAATCTGTGTGATCTTGGGCAAGTCACTCAACCTGACTAGTCTGTTTCATTGCCTGAAATTGGGGTTGTTGGGAATGGTGCACGAGTAAAGTGGCCATGGGGGGACTAAGCGACTGTACAGGCCTTAGCACAGTGCCTGCACCAAAACCGGACCAAAACCCTGCCAGTTTTACTGTCTTCTTTATTAGGAGATGCTCTTGTTGTGAGATAGTATCTCTCTGTCTATTTTAATAGACTTCAAATTTTGCAACAGTTTTAGGTTTACAGAAGACTTGCACAGGAAGTACAGAGTTCCCATGTACCCACCCCGACACCCTGTTACTAGCTTGTATTCATGTGGTCCATTCCCTGTAGTTGATGAATCAATGCCGATACATTATTGTTAACTGAAGTCCACAGTCGACATTAGGGTTCGCTCTCTGCCTGAGACATTTCTGTGTGTTTCGACAATGTATAGTGTCATGTACCCACCGTTACAGTGCCAAGCAGAATAATTTCACTGCTCCAGAAATGCCCTGGGCTCCATCCATCCATTCCCTCAACTCTTGACAGACACTGGTCTTTTTACAGTGTCTGTAATTTTGCCTTTTCCAGAATGTCATATAGTTGGAATCATATAGTATGTAGCCTTTTCACTTAGCAATTTGGTTCCTTCATGTCTTTTCATGGCTTGATAGCTCGTTTCTTTTTTTCAAGCTTTTTATTGTAATAACATATACGGCTAAAAATTTCCCATTTTAACCACTTTCAGATTTGCAATCAGTGTTATTAATTACATTAAAAATATTGTGCTACTGTCACCAACATTGATTACCCCAACTTTTTCATCATCTCAAACAAAACTCTGTAGCCATTGAGCAAAAGCTCCCCCTTTCCCCACCCACCCCTCTGGTCCCTGATAACCTGCAGTCTACTATCTATTGCTATGAAATTTGCTTCTTTTAGGCATTGCTTATAAAGGGAGATTGTACAATATTTGCCCTTTTGTTTCTGGCTTATTTCACTCCACATGATGTCTTCAAGGTTCACGCATGTTGTCACATGCATCCAAACTTCATTCCGTTTTATGGGTGAATAATATCCCATTGTATGTATATAACTTTTTTTTTTTTTTTTTTACCGGGAGGTCCTGGGAATCGAACCCGGGTCCCTCCATATGGGAGACGGACGCCCAACCAGTTGAGCCACATCCGACCCCATGTATATAACTTTTTATCACTGAGCAATATTCTGGTGTGTGGCTGTCTCACTGCTTGTTTATCATTTTGCCTATTGAAGAACATCTTGGTTGCATATTAATTTTAAATAAAGCTTTTTGAGGAAAAAAACTGAAATATTAAACTTTCATCTGTGAAATTTGGTGGTAACAATATAATGCTGAGTTTTACTAATTTTATGGGCTGCTCAGGAAAGTAATGCCAGGTTTGGGGATGATGAATTCACTGTACAACTCAAGGAAAGCCTTAAACTTAAAATTGAATTCTGATCAGTGTTCTCTAAAGACGCACACATCAATTAAGGGTTTAAAAATTACTATTAACTATTCCTGTTTTTATTATTTTAATGTTTTTCTTCATAAGAAAAGAATGTTTTAATAAAAGCTGCTTTGTTAACATATACTTATTAGGAAAAATGTAAATAACATGGAAGGACAGAAAGGTGAAAAAAGTAAAATTTGCTGATAATCCCACCATTCCATTTGTCCTACCAGATGAACTTTTTTTTTTTTTTTTTTTTAACTGTTGTGTCTCATTGTATTTTATTATCCATCAATTAGCTCTTACAGTTTATACAAAAAGTCTGGTTTTGTTCCATTGTCAACACTACTTTTTTTTTAATTAACTTTATTTGTACATTTAATAATTGAAAATATAAACAATTAAAAATTAAAAAGTAAACACAGATGAATAAATACATACATTTCTCAATTAAATGTAATGGATACATATATATACATATATATATATACATATATATATGTATATATATATTTTTTTTTTGGATCAAACAGTATGTTATACAATATATTTGGTTCATAGTAACTCATTCATACAGTGTCTGGCTTGCATATACGATATCGCCAAAGACGTGCCCAGAAAGGCTAGGGGGACTTTGCAGGGTGTACCTTGACTTACTCAGCCTGCACTGTTGAAGCATTTAGGTAGTTTCCTGTTTTCCCCTCTGTTACAAGTGCCCCAGGGAATGTAATATGTTGTACATGCTTTTTACACACTTCTCTGATTATATTCGTAGAATAGATTGCTAAAAGTGGAAGTGCTGCATTAAAGGGTATCCCCACTTTATATTTGGATATAAACTGCCAGAGCGTCCCCCAGAAAGGAGGTACTTAACCATATACCGAAAGCATGAGAAGACCCTGTGTTTCCACAACTTCTTTACCTTTTTAACTGTTGCCAAACTAAGTTAAAAAACATTTTTTTAAAGTTTTTTGTTGATTGCTGGTAATATTGCACGTCATGTTTGACAGTTATATTTGTTCTATGAATTACTTTGCTTGTCTTCAATGTGCCCTTTTTCTTTTCCTGATGGGGGTTTGGTCTTTTTTTTTTTAATATATATAAGAACTTTAAAAAAAAAAAACGTTGTCAGATATTATTTCACCGTACATTCTTTTTTTTTCCCCTTTTATTATCAGATTTTTTATTTTCAGTTTTTCCTCACAGTAAAGAGCAATCTCCATTCACTGTAGAAAAATAAGAGATAAGACGGAAAGTAACAGCAACCAGAATCCTGAAGCGAATCCCCCTACCCTTTCTGGGCATGTCTTTGGCGATATCGTATATGCATAATGTATATACTCTTTTGCACTCAGGTTTGCTTTCTTAATACATCAAGGCTCTCTTCTCACGTTATTCGAGAGTCTGATACGACATCACTTTGAATGAGCATATGGTATTTTCCATAGGGAAGGTGCCTTGGCCGATTTAACCATTCCTATAATTTGGACATTTTGGCTATTTCTAGTTGTTCCTGGGTATAAATGTAAACTAGGCCTGGACGGAGCAGCGTACATTCTTTTAACTTGGTTTATTCAAAATTGTTCAAAAATTTTGTTTTGTTTTGTCAGATCTATCATTTTTACCTTTCCCACACAAGGATTACAAAGGTATTTGCCTATATTTTCTTTTAGTACTTTTTCGTGGCTTTTATTTTTAAGAAAACATCAACTTTAATCCATTTAAAAATTATTTTTATGTAAGATAGGAAGTAGGGACCCAGCTTGTTCTCCCCTCCCCAAAGGGCCTAGACAACTAATATTAAATTATCCATCCTTTTCCTGATGATTTGAAATACCACCAAATATTAATTTTCCATGTATTTTTATTTATTTATGCATTTTGTGTTGTTTCATTTGTCTATTTTTGCATTGGTACCACATTTTTTACTTTTTGAAGTTTTCTAATATTTCATCATTCTTTGTGATCTTTTCAAAAGTTTCTGGTCTGTTCTACGTTTATCCATCAGATGAACTTTTAAATTATAAATTAGTAAAATACTAGTATTCTTTTTATTGGAATAAATCTTGAGATGAATTCAGGGAATATGTAAGATCTTTGTAATGCTTGTGCTTCCAAGAACATGACATGTCTATCTTTTCATTCAAAACTTCTCTTATGTCCCTCTGAGTTAATAGTTTCAGTCATGTAGGCACTGAAAATGTATTAAAAAGTATAAAAAAATAAAACACATAGTCATTTACGTGCTTGCTAGACCTCCAGACCTCTGATGCGTCGTTAACTGTGTTCCCAGTTAGAAACTTAAGGGAGTCACTTGGCGCCTCTTTGGTTCGCTTGTTGCCAGAGCAGTTTGCACAAAGGAACTGAGCATCAGTAAAGCTACGGGAGCAGTTGTCCAGCTTCTCCTGAGTCTGTATTGCACCTAGTGCTGCTATTAGCTGTCTATAAAGTGTGGTGATGAGATAAAAAATATGTAGATGCCACGGCCAAATATTACCCATTACTACCTTTGTACCTTGTTATTGTGGCCAGTTGATAGAGTAACCATATTATTTATAAATCGGGACACTTTTGAGACTGAAAGAGCTTGCAAGGGCTGTCAAACCAGGTCATACAGTGAACCTGCTAACTGGGAATTGGTTACTTTTGTGACTTCTACTTTAGAGATACAAAGAGACTCAGAGAACTTGGAGCTTAGCCCTATAATTTTACAAATAAGGAAAACCATTAAAGCTTTAGCTCATCATATCTGGTTAATGTAGTATCCTACGTTACTTGATCTCCGAGACCAACAAACACAGGTTCTTTCGGTCTGTGAGTTTCTTCTCATTCCGTTTCCTACGCCCTTTAATTTAGAGGTGCCATGCTTGTTTTCTTCTGCTTTTGGAGTCTTGTTTCCTTAGCTCTCCTTCCTGGTATGTTGATCACCCTTCGGCATGCTGGAGTCCCCACGAAGGATGTGGTTACAGTCTTCCTTGAATTGACACCTAACCCAGGCTTACATTTTGTACAGTTTTTCATTTATACCTGGGTTGGAGGCAAACTAAGTGCCCGGTGTGTTTGGGGAAAGCCTCCCGAGGTGGTCTGAAAGTGGAGAGTGCTGAGGGGAGAGAGAGCGCTCCTGAGCATCCTCAGAGACTGTCGTAGGGAGAGTGATGCAGGAAGCAGGCATCCACTTCAGAGACGGCGAGAAGGTGTGCTTGGCACACACCTCTCAGGAAAACCAGTCCTTCAGTCTTGCCCTATTCTTGCTACCTAGTTTGCTTCACCTTTTTTTTTTTTTTCATTCTAAACTTACTAATAGCTAATTTACCTGGAGTTTTTAGTATTTAAACTGTCTGCCAGAAGAAGTTCAAGTTAGAATATTTGTTTGGTTATGTACAGATAGCTTTATGTTCAGATTAATTATTACTAGTACTGGAAAAGAGCGTGGGTATGGTCTCATCTGAAAGTGATAGTTCACAATTTTTATGTAGGTTTTTTGGGACAAATTTACAGCATTTCAAAATAAGTTACTTGTTTTTTTTATTCCCTTTTCTATACATTTAAAAAATAATCCCTTAAGGGATTGATTCCATTGTTGTTGTTTTTTCTTTGTCAGAGCTGTGTGTACACATTTTTTTATAGATCATGAGATTAGAATTTCTTTTTTTTTTTTTTTTTTTAATTTAAAACTCAAAAGTTGGTTTGTCACGTCCTCCTTTCAAGGATTTGTAGGTTTAGATCTGGTAAAATCAGTTCCCCTTTTTCAGCGTTCAGTGCTGTGGTTTGCTGCCCTGCCCTGCAGCAGCTCCACGGCACCGTGCTCGACCTTACAGCAGCACAGCTTTCTTGTGCTCCTTCCATCCCTAACTACCGAGTTTCTCTCTGCAAATGCAAGAAAAGTTTCCCGATCCTGGAAAGAAATGTGCCTGCCGAGGGAAATCTTTGCAGCTGGGGTTTGGCCCGAGTAAAAGGAGATTAGAGAGGGATTGGTATGCAGAAAGGCCTGGCTTTGGGGTGTACTGAACTATTCTAGCACTGACTAATTTGGCAGTAGGTCTCCATTTTCATGTCCCCGGTCTGTGGAGAGTCATCTTGCAGCTGCAGCAGGGAGATGCTTATCATCTTCAAGTTTCAGAATTATAGCTATGGCTATTAGAATTAGTGTTAATGCAAATTGAGAATAATTTTTAAGGCAGGTTCACTTTGGCATGTATCCAAGTGCTACTAGGGTGAAAGCGTTAAAAAAACCAGACAGGAAATGTATCGCATCCTCCATTTCTCTCTTCTAAGAAAGCTTTTCCTAGGGTCTAGGTATGAAAACTTGGTATAACAGGACTGGCATATGTCTCCTAATTTTACTTAAAAAACCTCTTATTTACTCAACATGTGCACATTCAAGGAAAATAAATACACAGCACTAGGGAGCAAAAGAAACAGAGAACCAAGTAACCAAGTGAACGACAAGCAAGTACCAAGCCGTTGCCTGTTGGCTTTAAGAGTTAAGCCCCAGGGAGCAGGTGTAGCTCAGTGGTTGAGTGCCTGCTTCCCATGTATGAGGTCTCGGCTTCCATCCCTGGTACCTCCTAAAAGAAACAAACAAAAACTGAAAAGCCAACTCATTGGGGAGCACATGTGCTCAGTGGTTGAGCACCTGCTCGCCGTGTACGAGGTCCTGGGTTCAATCCCCAGGAACTCCTAAAAAAAAAAAAAAAATTAAGCCCTGAAGAAAGGAAAGCCTGGGTAAGAAAATTTTTATTTGCTTTTAAGTGGAATTGTTCTGCTCAGTGAAGTAAGGTAGGAAAAATCTTTAAAATGTTGGTGCATTTTGACTTCTTTTTATTGAAATTTGCATTTCTTTTGTCTCCTCTGCAGGCGGGCTGCTCAGACTCTCTCTTTTGGAAGGTAAATCAGTGGCTCATGATTCACATGTTCCATTGCCGCATGATCCTGACCTACCACATGTGGTGGGTGTGTTTTTGGCACTGGGATGGTCTGATCCACAGTCTGTTTCTGCCTCATTTTGCACTCTTCCTTGTCGGGCTGGCCCTCCTTACACTAATAATTAATCCATATTGGACCCATAAAAAGACTCAGCAACTTCTCAATCCGGTGGATTGGAACTTTGCACAACCAGAACCAAAAAACAGTCAACCTGCAAGGACCAATGGGCAAGTGCTGCAGAAGAAGAAGCAATAGCTGTTTCTAATAAAAACCAGTCTGGATGGCAGCTCATGTGATGATATGAAGTTCCTCGAACAATGAATTACATGTGTGTGTTGTATACATAAAAGAAATGAGATAGTGAATGTTTTTGTTCGTTTAGTGCTGTTTCTAAGTGAAACACTAACTTTGTGTTTTATTTGTACTAATTTTGAAGTAGCCACAGAGGAAACCTTGGTTTGCCTTTACGAGCAGATTTTTGCCATCATCATTTCCTTGACTTTATTCCTGTAAGCCTAAACCTGTTGGACCACTTCTAGCCTTCAGGAAAGGGGTCCTTGGGATCACAGCTTCCAAGCAGTTGAGAAGGCACATGCACGGCTTTGTCTGAATACTTGGAGTGACTTCATATTAGAAATGGTAGCTGTGGTTGAGTCAGCATTGATCCTCCGTATTCACACATTCACACTGGGTTTCTTATTCAAAAGTCACATTCTTTTTAGTTGGAAAGAACTGGCCTACAATAGAAAGTAGGAAGATTTGTTATCCTTGTTAAAAATGCCCAGTGCTGTGACACTTTAAAACTACGTAATGCAACAGTGTCATCTAGCGGCAAAGTGGTATAAAGACGTTGTCAAGGATTAATGAACCCTCCCTCGTGTGGGGAAAAAGAAACCCCGGTTAAAATTCATCCACCGGTAATTTAGGTTAAAGGTCTTAAGAAAAAAAATTTGTAATCAAGGAACTTATTTAAAAAGAATTTTTTATTCATGTTGTATTGCTCATTTGACTAAGGCAGGATTTCAGTAATCGAACGTGTCTAGATTTTTAGAGCCTTTATAGTTGACTGAGGTGCCTATAGGTGGCCAAACTGGGCCCTAATTCCTGTGTTTCTCTGTAGATTTCAGGATAGTAACCACTTTTGCCCCACGTGATATAGACCAGGATACCTGTAGAGATTTTCAGTTGCAGCCTGAGACCCCTGGAAGGCTCACTGTGGAATCCCCAGAGAAGGATTCCAGAGCCCTGGGGTTCGGTCGTTCCTTCCTCACCTGCCTGGCCCATCATTTTTACTATGCTATATGTAGTAGATTTCATACCCCACCTTAGCAATTTTATTTCCAGATGTACACAATTTTACTTTGGCCATGAGTGTGCAATTGAAATACAACTTATTTTTTATTGAAAGCACATTGTGCTTTTTGGTCCCAAAAAAATTGTGACTTGTGCTTTTTAGGTACCATGTAACTGTCACAATAGTGTGTTTTTATTAGTTGTGCTTTAAAAATTTACTCTCTTCAGGTCAAGATATGTCATACCTATCTCATTTTAAGAAGTGGTTTAAATCTTAAAAATATCCAGCACCTCATGTCCCTGTTATGGTCATTCAACCAAAACCACGCGCTCCGTTGCCCGCGGAAGCAGTGATAGCGGGTGTTCTCTAACTGCATGGAAGGGCGTGACTGGTGTTTACGGCACCCAAATGGCTGCCAGTGCCTGCCTCTCTAAATAAAGGCACTCACTGTTTATATCGCTGTGAATGTTTTATACCTTGAAGACAAAAGGTGTGATGATAGAGCTGCTTGTGTTCATGTGTAGAGCTTGACATATTTAGCTTTGTTTTTGTCTGACCAACATTAGGACTTTGACTTCCCTGGGGTTCACCCTTTGCATCCTAATAGTTTTTTGTTTGTTTGTTTTACCGGGAGGTCCCAGGGGATCGAACCCAAGTCCCTCCATATGGGAGATGGACACCCAACCGTTTGAGCCACATCCGCCCCCTAATAAACATATTGTTTATTTTATTTTATTTTATTTTATTTTTTAAAGATTTTATTTATTTATTCATTTATCCCCCCCTTGCTGCTTGTGCTCGCTGGGTCAGCTAACCACGCCGTGCGGGCGGGCTTGCCCTCACCAGGAGGCCCTGGGAACCGAACCCGGGGCCTCCCATATGGTAAACGGGAGCCCTACTGATTGAGCCACAGCCGCCTCCCTAAACATATTGTTTAAGTGCCATAAAATAACCTGATCTTAGTCTCCTCCCCGCGCTGATACACCCTTTTGACCAGGGCCTTCTCAATAGTGAGTCCTACGAAACCTTTTTGAAATACCAAGAGCAAGTATCCCTCAGGCCATTAGTGCCAAGAGACTGATCACCCTCCAGATCTGCACAGCACTTTACTGGGTCTCTTCACGAACGTCATTTAATTCTCCCGTCACATACATATAATCTGCGTATGAGAAAAGTAGTCGAAGTGACTTTCCAGAGCCACAACTCCCAAGGCAGAGGTAGGCTTGAGCCTCGGCTTGTCTCCCTCAGTGGGCATAAACTGCATTCAGCTGCAGACGGTTTTTGCCTGACGTGGTACATTAAGAGTAAGAGCAAATGTCAAAATGGGACTTTCACCTAACAATCAGAATTTCTGGAATCTCGTAAAAAATCAGAAAATTTGGCAATGTTGCCCTTAAATATCAACATGATTATAGATATCAGAAGTAGACAACAGCTTTGGTCTTTAGTTAGGACCTGGGCTGTCCAGTTTGCCAGCGACCTTGCCACTCCCTGGTGTGACCTTGGCACAGAAGCGAATTTATTATCGCATTCGCACTGCTCTTTTTCTTTTGGTAGAGATACATTTCTCTGTACCCAGATTTTTTTCAAAGTTGGAAAATAAAATAGGCCAAAAAGATTGAGTGATTCAAGAAAAATGGGAGAGTGCATTTTCTTTGTGGAAGGGAAAACTGTTTCTACCCTCTTTAGTCTGTTACCTGCCTGGCTCGCTTTTTTTTTTTTTAATTTCATAGGTCTGTTTTAATTTCACGACTCAAAAGCATGCATTATTTAACCAAGAGGTGCTGGACAGAGGTTGTAAAAAGGGAGGAAACACTTAGGAAAAGAAGTGCCATTAGAATTTAATCCTACCTTGTAAACTCTTGCTAGGATAAATTTATATCATACTTCTTTTCTGCTTACGAAAAAACATTAACTTCTGAATTCCCAATGTTGTATATAAAAATTTTTTACAATTAAGTATGCATTCAACTGCACACAAGGTATCTAAATATCTGTCGACATTAGCATAATGTGTATTTCCTGCTAAAATTAAACTTCAAACCACAAAAGCTTTGTAACTAACATTGAAAAGGCAAACTGTAAGATACTCGGCTTATAAAGGACAAATTGCACATGGTTAAGATGGGACATCGTTTGACAAGGGCTGCTTGTGCACATGCCTGCCTGGCTCCAGGAGGCAGCTGAGCTTGGGTTCCACTTCCCCCCTTTTTTATTTAACACCAAGCCTATTTGTCTTCTCAGTATCCCACAGTTTCATCAAAAAGCATTACTGGTCTTGGAAAGCATAGCTGATGATGGCTGCTGTTTAGTGTTTATTTTTTGCACTGTGCTAAATAAATATGTTGTCTCATTTTCTTCACACAAGCAGGTTGATGAAGTAGGCACCATTGGTTTCCATTCTCCAGTTGAGGAACCCAGAGGCTCAGAGAGGTTGCCAGTTGCCCGGGGTGGCCCAGCACTAAGTAGCACACCTGTAACTGGGAGAGCTTGGACAGAATATAATAAAATATGTAAATAACCATTCCCAAGTGAACTTAGTTACATCCGTGTATAACCAGCATATAAACTCCTTAAGGGCAGGGATTTTTGTCTGTTTTGCTCACTGACATTCCAAGCATCTAGCATTTGACAGGTGCTTGGCAATAATTTGAATCAATGAATGAATAAATGAATGGTCTTAATGCCAGTGCATAACAAGCAGGGTCCTGTCAGATAACAGATGGTAGCTCAAAAGGGGCGTGGCAGCTTGATATTATTTATGGATTCCAAAAATATATATAGACTATGTTTGTAAACTGTCTGTTCCTCTGGACGTGATAACCGTTTGATTGCAGTCGATTCAGCTGAGACGTCTGATTATGTTGAGATGAGGTCTCAGTGTTGAGTCCCAGTCCCCTTGGGCTGATAAAACAGACTCTCCCATGGAAGTAGACCCACAGAAAAGGACACGGCAGAGGAGAGAGATTGATTTTGACGCTGGAGTCCTGGGAAGAGATGAGACGTTCACCTGATAGTTTGCAGCTGAGAAGCCGTGAGAGATGCGCCCTATGCCAGCCTACAGCTGAGATCAGAAGAAGCTGGGCCCACGGAGCCCTAAGAGGGAAGAGGAAGGCTGAACCCTCGCAGACGTCGCCCGCCGTTTTGTGTCAACACGTGGCAACAGACTTTGGGTGAGGAAGTACCTCTTATGGTACCTTGAGTTGGACTCTTTAGGGCCTGGTAACTGTAAGCTTCTACCCCAAATAAATACCCTTTATAAAAGCCAACAGAGTTCTGGTACTCTGCATCAGCTCCCCTTTGGCTGCTGATACAAGGGGTGATTGAAGAAGGTTGCTTGAAGGTGTATTTACAAAGGTTTTGGTTAAGCAGGGAAGCCATGACCACCCTCAGCTCAAGGGTTACTTGCACCTGGCAATACCAGTGGCCACGGGAGAGGCCTCGTGACTAAATTTTGGTAGTCACTGACCACCTGGAGCCCAGCAGGACTGTGAGCTGTGAGAATAAATACCCTCCAGTTTCTTGCCAGTGCCTATGGAAGGTAGCAGGCAAGGAAGCCTAGTTGAGGTATTCTGTAAAGTTCAGCTTGCCGTTCTCACACCATAGGAATAGACATCATGTGTTTTGGTTTTGTTTGTGCTTTATATTAGAGCAGTTGTAGGTTTGTAGAAATACCATATATAAAGTACAGAGTTGCTATATACACCTCCCTTCACAGTTTTCCCTGATATTAACATTTAGTGTTAGTGTGGTACCTTTGTTACAATAGATGAAATGCTATTATTATAATATACTATTAATTATAGTCCATAGTTTACATTAGAGTTCACTCTGTGTGATACGGTTCTATGGTTTTTGTTTTGTTTTTATTCTGGTAACATGTACACAACCTAAAATTTCCCATTTTACTGACTTTCAGATATACAATTCACTGGTGTAACTCACATTCACAGTCTTATGCTACCATTATCACTATCCATTACCAAAACTTTTCCATCTCCCCAACCAGAAACTCCCTACCAGTTAAGCATTAACACCCCACTCCTCGCCTGCACCCAGTCGCTGGTAACTGATATTGTGTTTTCTGACTGTAAATTTGCATATTCTGATTATTTCATATCAGTGAGAGCATACATTTGTCCTTTTGTGTCTTCTTGTTTCACTCAGCGTGATGTCTTCAAGGTTCATACACCAGAACTTCATTTCTTTTTATGGCTGAATAATATTTCATTGTATGGGTAGAACACATTTTTTTTTTCCATTCATCTGTTGATGGACACTTGGGTTGTTCCACCTTTTGGCAATTGTGAATAATGTTATAAACGTGAGTGTGCAAGTCCCTGCCTTGATTCTTTTGGGTATATAACTAGAATTGGGATTGCCAGGTCTTGGGTAATTTTATACTAAACTTTCTGAGGAACTGCCAAACTGTCTTCCACAGCAGCTGTACCATTTTACATTCCTACCAGCGATGAATGAGTGTTCCTCTCCAACATTTGTAATTTTCTGTTTTTTAATAGTAGTGATTCTAGTGGGTATGAAATGTTATCTCATGGTTTTGATATGCATTTCCCTAATGGCTGATGATGATGAACATTTTTTCATGTCCTTATTGGCCATTTGTATATCCTCTTTGAAGAAAAGGTTGTTCAGGTCTTTTGTCCATTTTTAAAATTGTGGTGTTTGTCTTTTTGTTGTTGAATTGTAGGATTTCTTTATATATTCTGGCTATTAAACCCTTATCATATATATGGCTTGGGTTGTACAAAGGTCCTGAAGATGTATCCCTATGTTTTCTATAGGAGATTTTGAGGTTTTGTTTGTTTGTTTTATATAGGTTATTTAGTTTTAAAGGTCTTCGATCCATTTTGAATTAATTTTTTTTGTTTTATTTATTTTTAATATATTTTTAAAATTTTTAAAAAGAAATTTAAATTACATAAATGTTACATAAAAAATATAGGGGATTCCCATGTGCCCCGCTCCCTAGTCCTCCCATCTTTTCCCACATCAAGAACATCCTTCATTAGTGTTGTACATTTGCCACAACTGATGAACACATCTTGGATCATTGCCACTAAGCGCGGATTATAGTTTACGTTGTCATTTATGCTCTCCTCTGCACAATTTTGTAAGTTATTCCAAGATATACAATGGACTGTATCTGTTATGGCAATGAATTAATTTTTATATATGATGTGAGGTAGGGGTCCATCTCCATTCTTTTACATATGTATATCCAATTTTCCCAGTACCATTTGTTGAAGAGACTATTTCCCCATTGAGTGGACTTGGTGCCCTTGTAAAATTCAATTGGCCATTGATGTGAGGGATTATTTCTGCACACTTATTTCTATTCCATTGGTCTATACGTATTTCCTTGTGCCAATACCATACTGATTTGAGTACTGAAGTTTTGTAAATAAGTTTTAAAATCAGAGAATGTGAGTCCTCCTACTTCGTTCCTTTTCAAATTGCTTTTGGCTAATGGGTCCCCTTATCTTTCCATATAAATTTGATGATTGACTTTTCCATTTCTGCAAAGAAGACTGTTGGAATTTTTATTGGGATTGCCTTGAATCTACAAATTGTTTGGGGTAGAATTGACACTGTAACTATTTTACTCTTCCAATCCATGAACATAGAATGGCCTTCCAGTTATTTAGGTTGTATTTAATTTCTTTCAGTAATGTAATGTTTCCTAGTTTTCCATGTATAAGTCCTTTTCATTTTTGGTTAAATTTATTCCTACGTATTTGAGGTTTTTTTTTTTTTTTTTTTAGTTGCTATTGTAATGTAATTATTTTCTTGATTTCCTCTTCAGATTATTCATTACTAATGTTAGAAACACCACTGATTTTTGTGTGTTGATCTTGTATCTCACCACTTTGCTGAATTTATTAGCACTAGTAGCTTTGTTGTAGATTTTTCAGGATTTTCTATGGATAGGATTATGTCATCTGCAAATAGTGAAAATTTTACTTCTTCCTTTCCAGTTTGGAAAGTGTTGATGTGTTTTTTCCTTCATTCTCTTAAAATGATGTATTACATTAATTGATTTTCTTATGTTGACCCATCTTTGCATGCCTGAGATAAATCCCACTTGACCATAATTTTTTATTAATAATTAAAATAATTATTTTAATGTGCTGTTGGATTCAGTTTGCAAGTATTTTGTTGAGGATTTTTGCATCTATATTCATGATAGATACTGGTCTGTAATTTTCTTTTCTTGTAGTATGTTACTCTGGCTTTGGTATTAGGGTGATGCTGGCTTTATAGAATAAGTTCAGAAGTGTTCCCTCCTCTTTAATTTTTTGAAGAATTTGAGCAGAATTGGTGTTAATTCTTCTTGGAAGGTTTGGTAGAATTCACCAGTGAGGCCATCTGGTTCTGGGCTTTTCTTTGTTGGAAGATTTTGATACCTGTTTTATGACTTGTCATTCATCTGTTGAGATCTTCTATTTCCTCTAGAGTCAGTGTAGGTAGAGTGTGTGTTTCTAGGAATTTGACCATTTCATCTAGGTTACCTACTTTGTTGTTCACAGAATCATCTTATAACCCTTTTTATGTCTGTAGGATCAGTAGTAATCTTCCCCCTCTCATTCTTGATGTAAATTATTTTGTCCTCTGTTTTCTTCATTAGTCTAACGAAAAGTTTGTTGACTTTATTGATCTTTTCAAAGAACCAACTTTTGGTGTGATTGATTCTCTCAATTGCTTTTTTATTATCTATTTCATCTATCTCTGCTTTGAACTTTGTTATTTCCTTCTGTCTGCTCACTTTGGGTTTAGTTTGCTTTTCTTTTTCTAGTTCCTCCAGGTATAAGATTAGGTCTCTAATTTGAGATCTTTCTAACTTTTTTCTTAAGATTTATTTATTTATTTCACACATACCCCCACTGTTGTTTGTACTTGCTGTCTGCTCTTTGTGTGCTTTCTGTGATGTTCGTCTTCATTTTTTTTTTAGGAGGGTGCCGAACCCGGGACCTGCCATGTGAGAGGGAGACGCCCAATCACTTGAGCCATATCCATTCCCTGCTTATTGCATTTCTCGTTGTGTCTCCTCATTGCATCATCTTCTTGTGTCAGCTCACTGCCCCAGCCCTTCATGTCAGCTCACTGTCTTGCTCGTCTTCTTTAGGAGGCACCAGGAACCGAACCTGGGACCTCCCATGTGAGAGGCAGGCACCCAACTGCTTGAGCCACATCCGCTCCCCCTTTCTAATTTTTTAATTTAAGCATTTAGAGCTATAAATTTTCCTTTCTGCACTGCCTTTGCTGCATCTCAAAAGTTTTGCTATATTGTGTTTTTGTTTTCATTTACTTCAAGATATTTCCTAATTACTCTTGTAATTTCTTCTTTGAACCATTGGTTTAAGTGTGTGTCGTTTAATTTCCATATGTTTGGGTTTTCCAGTTCTCCCTCTGTTATTGGTGTATAGCTTCATTCCATTGTGTTTGCAGAAGATACATTATATGAGTTCCATATTTTAACATTTATTAAGACTTGTTTTGTGTCCTAATATGTGGTCTGCCTTGGAAAATGATCCACGTTCACTTGAGAAGAATGTATTCTGTTGTTGAGTATAGTGTTCTGTATATGTATATTAGGTCTTACTGATGTATAGTATTGTTCAAGTCCTCTGTTTCTTTAATGATCTTTTGTCTAAATGTTTTATCCATTATTGAAAGTGCTGTATTGGAGTCTACTATTAATGTAGAGGTCTTCCATTAGTTGCATATATATTTATGATTGTGATGTCTTCTTGTTGAATTGGCCCTTTATAACTATATAGTGACTTTCTTTGTCCCTTATAACAGTTTTTTACTTAAATTTTGCTGTTGAAATCTCTAGGGATTTTTTTTTAGTTCATTTGCCTTTCCATACAAATTTATTTTTTTTATTTTTTTAAAATTGAGAAATTATAGGTTTACCCCAAAAAATCATATAAAAAGTGCAGCATTACCATATATCCCCCCATTGTTAACACTTTGCATTAGTGTGGTTCCTTTGTTACAATCGATGAAAGATAATTATAATTGTAGTATTAACTATAGACCATAGTTTACATTAAGATTGGATTAATGTAGTATAGTTGTTATAGGGAAACGGATGTGGCTGAAGGGGTTTGGGCGTCCGTCTACCATATGGAGAGAACGGGGTTCGATCCCCAGTACCTCCTGGTAAAAAAAAAAAAAAAAAGCTCCTATAGTTGTTATAATACATGAAAGAACAGTTTTGTGATTATACTGTTAACTATAGTTTATTGTTTATAATAGGGTTCAATGTGTTGTATATCCCTGTTTTAGCTTTTAATTTTTATTCTAGTAACATACACAACCTAAATTTTTCCTTTTAACCACACTCACATATATACTTCAGCACTGTTAATTACACTCACAATGTTGTGTAACCATTACCACCATTCATTTCCAAAACTTTGCAATCAACCCACATGGAAATTCTGTATAAATTAAGCATTAACTCTCCATTCCCTACCCACAGCCCAGTCCCTGGTAACCTATATTATAGATTCTAACTCAATGAATTTGCTTATTCTAATTATTTCATATCATTGAGATCATACAGTATTTGTCCTTTTGTGTCTGGCTTATTTCACTCAACAAAATGTCTTCAAATATTAAAAACATTTAAAAATGTAAAAAAAAAAAATGTCTTCAGAGTTCATCCATGTTGTCACAAAAACCAGAACTTCATTCTTTTTTAATGCTGAATAATATCCCATTATAAGAATATACCATATTTTATTTATCCATTCATTGGTTGATGGACACTTGGGTTGCTTCCATCCTTTGGCAGTTGTGAATAATGCTACTATGATCATCAGTGTGCAAATATCTGTTCTAGTCCCTGCTTTATGATATCTCTTTGTGGTTTTGATTTGCATTTCCCTAAAAACTAGTGATGTTGAACACCTTTTCAAAGTCTTTTGCCCACTTTTTAATTGGGTTGTTTGTATTTTTATTGTTGAGTTGTAGGATTTCTTTATATATTCTGGATATTAAGCCCTTATCAGATATGTAGTTCCCAAACATTTTCTCCTGTTGAGTAGGTTGTCTTTTTACTTTCATGACAAAGTCTTTTGATACACAAAAGTTTTTAATTTTGTTGAGGTCTCATTTATTTATTTTTGTAGTTTGTGTTTTGGATGTAAGTCTAAGAAACCATTACCTAACACAAGATCTTGAAGATGCTTCCCTTATGTTTTCTTCTAGGAGCATTATAGTACTGGTTCTTATGTTTTGGTCTTTGATCCATTTTTTTTTATGCTCCCCCTCCCCCACACCCTGATGTTTGCTGTGTCCATTCACTGTTTGATCTCCTGTGTCTGTTGCTTTTTGTCTTCTCTTCTTGTTTTTCTCCTTTAGGCTTCACCGGGATTCGATTCTGGGGACCTCCAATGTGGGAGAGAAGGTACCCTATTGTTTGCACCACCTCAGTTCCTGGTTTCTGTTGCATCTCGCCTTGACTCTCCCCTGCATCTCTCTTTTGTTATGTCGTCATCTTGCTGGGTGGCTCACCGCAGGGGCCTGGCACGCCTTTACCAGAAGGCCTCAGGGATTGAACCTGGGTCCTCCCATATGGTAGATGGAAGCCCAATTGCTTGGGCCACATCTGCTTCCCTCTTTGATCCATTTTGAGTTAATTTTTGTATATGGTGTGAGATAGGGATCCTCTTTGATTATTTTGCATATGGATATCCAGTTCTCCCAGTACCATTTGTTGAAGAGACTTTTCTTTCCCAATAGAGTAGCCTTGGCAGCCTTGTCAAAAATCAATTGGCCATAGGATATGAAGTTCTATTTATGAACTCTCAGTTCAATGCCAGTGGTCTATAGGACTATCCTTGTGCCAGTACTATGCTGTTTTGACCACTCTAGCTTTGTAATAAACTTTAAAGTCAAGAAGTGTGAGTCGTCCAACTTCATTCTTCCTTTTCAAGACGGTTTTGGCTATTTGGGGCCCCTTACCCTCCCAAATAAATTTGATAATTGGTTTTTCCATTTCTGCAAGGTAAGCTGTTGGAATTTTGGTTGGAATTGCATTGTTTTTGTAAATCATTTTGGTTGGAATTGACATCTTAAAAATATTTCATCTTCTAATCCATGAGCATGAAATGTCCTTATTATGTCTTCTTTGGTTTCTTTTAGCAAGGTTCTTTAGTTTTCTTTGTATTAGTCCTTTACATCCTTAACTTTATTACTAGATATTTGATTCTTTTAGTTTCTATTGTAAATGGAATTTTTTTTTCTTGATTTCCTCCTCAGATTGCTCATTGCTTGTGTATAGAAACACTACTGATTTTTGCAGGTTGGTCTTGTACTCTACCACTTTGCTGAGTTTATTAGCTCTCCTGGCTTTGTTGTAGATTTTTATGACTTTCTATGTATAGGATCATGTCATCTGCAAATAATGAGAATTTTATTTGTTCCTTTCCAATTTGGATGCCTTTTATTTATTTTTCTTGCCTAACTGCTCTGGCTAGAACTTCCAGCACAATGTTGAGTAATCATGGTGACAGTGGGCCTCCTTGTCTCGTTCCAGATCTTAGAGGAAAACCTTTCAGTCTCTCACCATTAAGTATGATGTTAGCTGTGGGTTTTTCATATATGCCCTTCATCAAGTTGAGGAAATTTCCTTCTATTCCTATTTTTCTCATTGTTTTTGACAAAAAAAAAAAAAAAAAATTTAAAGGAGATACCAGAGAGTAAACTGAGGACCTTGTACAAGCAAAGCAAATGCTCAACCACTGATTTACAGCTCCCTCTATTGTTTTTATCCAGAAAGGATGCTGGATTTTGTCAAATGCCTTTACTGCATCAATTGAGATGATCATGTAGTTTCCCCCTTATTTTGTTAATGAAGTATATTACATTACTTGACTTTCTTATGTTGAACCAACTTTCATACTTGAGATAAAACCCACTTGATCATGGTGTATAATTTTTTAAGTGTGTCATTGGATTCAGTTTGCAGGTTTTTGTTGAGGTATTTTGTATCTATATTCATAAGAGAAATTGGTCTGTAATTTATTTTCCTATAATATCTTATTCTGGCTTTGACATTAGAGTGATGTTGGCGTCATAGGATAAGTTAGGCAGTGTTCCCTCCTCTTCAACCTTTTGGAAAAGTTTGAGCAGGATTGGTATTAATTCTTGGAATGTTTGGTAGAATTTACCTGTGAGGCCATCTGTTCCTGGGCTTTACTTTCTAGGAGGTTTTTGATGACTGGGTCAATCTCTTTACTTGTAATTGATCTAATTGAGATCTTCCATTTCCTCTAGAGTCAGTGTAGATACTTTGTGTGTTTCTAGGTATTTGTCCATTTCATCTAGGTTTTCTAATTTGTTGTAATGTTGCTCATAGTATCCTCTTATGATCTCTTTTATTTCTGTGAGGTCAGTAATGTTACCTCTCTCATTTCTAATTTTATTAATTTGCATCTTCTCTCTTTTTATCTTTGTAAATCTAGCTAAAGATTTGTCAATTTTATTGATCTTTTGAAATAACCAAATTTTGTTTTTTAAATTATCTCTAATTTTTTTAAAAAAATCTCTATTTAATTTATTCCTGCTATAATCTGTATTGTTTCTTTCTTTCTGCTTGCTTTGGGTTTAGTTTTCTGTTCTGTTTCTAGTTCCTCCAGCTGTGCAGTTAGTTCTTTGATTTTAGCTCCTCTTTTTTTTTTTTTTTTTTTTAAGATTTACATATTTATTTATTTATTTATTTACTTTATCCATTTCAACCCACCCCGACCCCCGTTTTGCTGTTTTGTGTCCATTTGCTGGGCAACTCTCTGTGTCTGTTTCCTCCCCTCTCCTCTCATCCTTCTCCTCCAGTCTTCACTGGGATTTGATCCTGGAGACCTCTGATGTGGGAGAGAGGAGTTCTGCCACCTGCACCACCTCAGTTCTTGGTTTTTCAGTGCATTTCGCCTTGGCTCTCCCCTGTGTCTCTCTCCTGTTACATCATCCTCTTGCTGCATGGCTTGGCGGGGTCTGGCATGCCCACACACAGGGCCTAGGACATGCACACGTGCCTTCTATATATTTGTTTTATTTTACCAGGAGGTCCCGGGGATCGAACCCCGGTCCTTCCATATGGCAGATGGATGCCCAACCATTTGAGCCACATCCGCCCCCTCTTCTTTTTTAATGTACCCATTCAGTGCTACACATTTCCCTCTCAGCACTGCTTTCGGTGCATCCCATAAGTTTTGATATGTTGTGTTCTTGTTTTCAGGTCTCAAGATAGTTACTGATTTCCCTTATAATCTCTTCTTTGACCCACTGATTATTTAGGAGTTTGTTATTTAACTCCCATATATTTGTGGATTTTCCAGTTCTCTGCCTGTTACTGATTTTCCAGCTTCGTTCCAACATGGTCAGAGAAGGTACTTTGTATGATTTCAATCTTTTAAAAATTTATTGAGATTTGATTTTGCCCCAGCCTTGGTCTATTCTGGAAAATGATCCATGTGCATGTGAGAAGAATGTATGTCCTGCTGTATTGAGGTGCATGTTCTGTATATGTCTGTTAGGTCTAGTTCATTTATCATATTATTGAAGTTTTCTGTTTCCTTATTAATCTTCTGTCTCGATGTTCTTTCTGTTGATGAAAGTGATGTGTTGAAGACTTCAGCTATTCATTTAGAGGTGTCTATTTCTCTGTTCAGTTTTGCCAGTGTTTGCCTCATTTATTTTGGAGCACCATGGTTAGGTGCTTAAATATTTATGATTGTTATTTCTTCTTGGTGAATGGACTCTAGGGAACTATTTATTTCAGTTATTGTGGTATTCAACTCCAGTATTTCTGCATTTTTATGTGTGTGTGTGTGTGCGTGTTATAATTTCTATCTCTTTATTGACATTATCATTTTGTTCATTACATTTTCCTAATAGCTTTAGTACTTTTTCCATGTTTTTCTTTAGCTCTTTGAGCATATTGAAGGTTTTTTTTGTTTGTTTGTTTAAATCTTTGCATGCTGGCATGTCAAAGTTTGGTTTTATTCATTGGTGGTTTCTGAAATTTTATCTTTTTACTTTGAATGGGCCATCATTTCCTATGCCTTGTTGGTCCTCTCATATTTTGTTGTATATGTACATTTTAATAATTTAAAGTGTTAACTCTGGGATTTAGTCCCTGAACTGTCTTTTCCTTAAGTTTGTATCCAGTTGATATGACAGTGATGTGACAGATTTCCTTGAGTGCCAGGTGCTAACAAAAACAAACCAACCCATTAAAATAAGCACATTTCACAGTCTTTGCAAATTGACTCTGTTAGTTGGTATTCTCCTTCAGAATTTAGCTCTCCTACCAAGAAAATTAGACCAAGGCAAAATTGTGAAGTCCTCTCTGCCTTTTTTGAGCATGCATCTTGTCCTTTACATGCTCTTGTGGCCTTAGGAACCCCCCTACTTATAGTTTACAGGGATATGAATGCCCCTCTATTCTCTATGAAATAGAATTTTCCCTTTCTTTGCTGTTCCATCATAAATCTTGAAGCTGGTAATGCTTGCCCAGGCCACTTCAATTTGGTTGTTTCTTACACTGCTTTAGCTATCTGCTTGCCGTTTCTGTCTGCAGGGAAATGTTGTCCTAGTCCAGTTTCTCAGGTTGCCACCTGATAGACTGGCACCAACACTCAGGCACCCAGTATGCACAGAGAGGTTAGTCTCCTCCTCTCAGAACAGGGCCAAGGACCCAAAGTGAGATCCTAGGCCAGTTGTGCACTGCACAGTAGAGGGGGTGGGGGAGGGGCTAGCTAAGGCGCCAGGAGCTTCTCCCACTGCTTTTTTTTTTTTTTTTTTTAAGATTTTATTTATTTATTCATTTATCCCCCCCTTGCTGCCCGCGCTCGCCGGTCAGCCAACCATGCCGCGCAGGCGGGCCTGCCCCCACCAGGAGGCCCCGGGAACCGAACCCGGGGGCCCCCCACATGGCAAACGGGAGCCCTACTGACTGAGCCACAGCCGCTTCCCTACACTGCTTTTAAGGTTGCGTTTTCTTGATTCGGTGCTTGCTGGGTCACTGAAGCCCTTTACCTGTTTTCTGGACCTCTGCGGAAGATGGCTCTGTCAGATTTTGCTAGCTATTCAAAGGTGCTGTGGGGGAATGGCACCCTGGTGTATCTTACGCTGCCGTCTTGGTCTAGAACTTCCGTCAGTGTGTTTTTGTCAAATTATTTGATGGCATATTAAAATTTTATTTTATTAAAGTAATCTTCCTTTATTCTAGTGTTGAGCCCTATGGTAGAGAGAAGCAAAAATGAAGTTAACTGTGTAGTTCTATCACGCAGTTGAATTGTAAAGATTTCACAGCATCAACTCAGAGAAATAACTCATTTCTTGAGTAGGTCAGATGTACTTTCTTGGGTTGTTTTTCATGCTATGTAGTGGTGGTACTTGTACTTTGTAGCTTCTTGCTCAGAAGTAGTAGTACAGAGTTGTGAGAGTCCTGGTTAGGAATGCTGTGAATGCCGGTGACTTATTCACTAATTATGGCTTTAGCAATAATGACATATAAATCTCACATAACAAGAAATCCAGATGTAGGTGGTTCCTGGGCTAGCTCATCTGCCGAAGGCATCAGGCCTGGGGTTAAGGCTCTGTGATCTTCTTGGCATAATTCATACAAGCATCCCAATCAGGAAGGAAAGGGCAGAGTGAAAAGCTTTCCCCTTGCAAGGCTCTGTGTCTGGTGACCCATGCTATCTCAGCTGCCCCTCTCTAGAAACCACTGGCAAAGGAGAATGCGATCACCAAGGCTGGTTTCCACCAGCCATGCTCATCCCCTTGGGCTGCTCTTTCTGGAATTAAATAGAGGTGAAAGGCTTGAGGCTGAAGGGCTGGCAGTAACTCCCAGCCAGGGGCTCACTACAGGGTCCTCTGAACCCGAGAGCTGCCGACTCCATTCCAGCATTACCGCATCAGGCTGCCTGCTTCATGACTCACTGCAAAGTGGAGAGATTATGCCCCGCTTTTGTAAGGTCTGAATTCAGTTCATTTTAGTTTGACAGGCGGGAGCTGAAACTCATCTACAATCCCAGCTACAAAGGAGTCTTGGAAGTGTAGTTTGAAGCTTTTAAGTCTCTGCCCTAAATGAAGGAGGTCGGGGTGGACGCTGAGTGAGCCAATTCTCTGCTCTGTCACAGATCCATTTCTAGTTGTAAGTCATTTTTGCAACTCACTTAAATATAAATAAACATAAAAGATAACCAATCTTTCTTGGGTTCACATAGATGTTTTTGACATTCCTCTACGTTTGCTAAATTTCTTTTTATTTAGCTCTAATTTGAAAACGTATTAAGTCTAAGTTTTTCTTTTTTTGAATACACTTTTCCTTTTTTGTGACTATAAAATATACTAAATTATATTATAGTGCCTTATCAGGCTTAGAACACAGTCTTGTGAAAAATTCGGAAATCTCTTGTTTTCTTTTTTCTTACTGACTTGGAACCCAAACTTTTCTGGAATTGATTACAACGTATTCAGGCTCTGGTAATCTTCCTTTCAGTATTCCCTGAGCACCAGTCATATGAGGAGAAAAAGAAATCACAGCCTTCCTTCACAAGAACAAAATCACGACTCCCAAAGCTCCAGGCACCTGGTTTCACAACAGTTCTTCCTTAGATTTTCTATTCACTGATTCATAATTTATAACCGTAACCCCCAAAGCAGCCAAAAGATTCCAAAAATTCACCCAAAGTTAAATTCCTCAGTGATTAAAGTATGTCAATTCTTTTCATCTGAAAACTCCCTTTGGATATTTTACATAGAAAACTTTCATAGTCCCTTATAGCTTTCACAATATTTCCTGTGTTATGTTTTGAAAAATAATATATAAAATACAAAATCACACTTGGAACACAGCACATTTCAGCCACAATTTCTTTTCTTTGTATTTAGATAACCCTCTATACTTTCGCAAGAAATGTCTAAGCATATTTGGTCTACTCCAGAGATTTTACTTCCACACAAAACAAACATAGTGAATTCAGGACATTCTAGGCATAGAAAGGTTTTGTGTAGCTAGCCAAGATTTAGATACGTTGGGGCAAGCCATGCCTGTTCTTCCGTTTTGCATTTTCTGATAATTGCATGACTATCAGAAATAAAGCATGTCGTGCCTTAAAACGGGAAAGCTCGTAAAAGAAAGCACATTCATTAAGAATGGCTTTAGGATTTTTATCTGGAGCCTCTTCCAGGGACTATGTTGGCTCAGCCAACATAATTTCCTAATGAGTTTGTCCTTTGCAAGCTCAGTTTTCCTGCCTCCTTGCAACCCCTGGGTTCCACGTATCACTGTTCTGACCACTGAGAAATAGGAGGGGCTTGATTGGGGGGAGAAAGCCACTCACCCCTACCCTGTCGCCTTTTTGCCTCAAATGCAGTCACGGTGCCTACCATACACCAGCTTTTTTACTAGGGGACAAAACCAGCACGCCCAGGGCAGTGGGGCAGGGAGAAAGGCCCTGGGAGCATCGCCCATCTGCCCCAGCAGCCCTGGGATGCCTGTTTCAATGCATAACGTGACGGAAGCAACTTGTTTTAGCCACTGCAGTCACAGTTTCTGTGACTTTCAGTAACAGTCCTCTTATACAGAGTATCAACTTACAGCAATGCCCTAATTAAAAATGCAAACCTTTGAAATAGTTCATCCCGTATGTGTATGTATATCATCTTGCATTTTGGGGTTCAAATGAACAGGCTTTAATAATTAAAAAGCCCGTCAGTAGAAAACATTTCCAATTTGAAATCGTAGATCCTGTTAAAAATCAACTTGTATCGATGGGTGGTGAGACAAAGAAGGGGAGGCTGGACTCACTGCACCCCCATCTCAGAAGCCTCAAAACTCATGGCCTGAAAAAAGGTTCTTCATTTTTGAAAGTGTTATTGTTTCTTAGGGTTTTTTCGTTGTTGTTGTTTTAGGAGGTACTGGGGATTGAACCTGGGACCTCATACATGCAAAGCAGGCACTCAACCACTGAGCTACACCCACTCCCCTGTGTTTTGTTTTACTTTTAATTTTTAACTTTTTATTTTGAACTAATTATATTTGCACCACACCTGAATCAACTTTTACTGTGATGGTTGAAAAATATTAATTTTCTAACTCCATTATTCCTTCTATATTTATTAGCTTGCAGTCTATTATAAAGAAGAGCTTTACCGTCTTCCCACTTTTTCTTTACTATCAATATGGGTTCATGGACTCTTACTTTATTCTATAACTTTATTCTTTATTCTATAATTTTATTCTGTTTATAATGGATTATATTCAATTATTGTCTTCATATATTTTGATGTTCAAATCGCTCCAGATTTGCTAAGGAGAGCCTGTTTTTTTTTTTAAGATTTTATTTATTTATTCATTTATCCCCCCCTTGCTGCTTGTGCTCGCTGGGTCAGCTAACCACGCCGTGCGGGCGGGCTTGCCTTCACCAGGAGGCCCCGGGAACCGAACCCGGGGCCTCCGAGAGCCTGTTGAAATTGGCTTCCATGTCCGTTTTCATGCCCCCATCACTTTTTTGAGCATGTCCTTATTTTCTAATGCAACAAAGATGTTCCTTCTCTGCCTTGGTACTGGAATCAGCCACTTTCCTAAGATCTTGGTTCTTTTTAGTGAGGAATGGT
This sequence comes from Tolypeutes matacus, assembly GCA_026826555.1. Lineage (NCBI taxonomy): Eukaryota > Metazoa > Chordata > Mammalia > Cingulata > Chlamyphoridae > Tolypeutes > Tolypeutes matacus. Next base: position 5,939,202 of record JAKSZT010054462.1, on the reverse strand, counting down.
ATTTAGAAATCAAGATATGGATATTGGATGTACTCATTGCTAGTGGAACACCGTAACTTCTAGATCTTCTAGCTGCAATTTCCATCTAACTCTCAGGGTTCATCCCTGTGTTCTCTCACTCCATGTTATATCTCACATCTTGCACAGTGAGATCCCTGGCTCACAGTAATATCGATATAACTGCACATTGCTAAAACATACAATGCAAAAGAGTTTCATAATTGTTATACTCATATGGCTACAAAAAAACCTACTAAGAAGAGTTTGAGATTCGTTTGCAGTTTTTTTTTCCTTTATACTGAGGGTATACAGTCAAAGTGCTATGTTCAAAAGTTGCTTAAATTCGCTTTTCCCCCCAACTCCCTTCAGATTTTTATGTTATTAATCTGGACAACAGTTGGGTTCGTTTGTTTCCATTTCCATTCACTTTGAGTTCATATGAATGCTTTCGATATACCCCCCATTCTTGTTCATTTAATTTTATTTTTCACTATGTAGAACATTATCATCACTTCAAAAGTCAAACTGTTCAAATAACTATGCTCAGAGAAATAGTATTCCCTCCTCAATTTCCTCCATTCTGTTCCCTCCTCCCCTTGCAGCAGGTAACCAATTTCATTCATTTTAACAGCTTTGTTGAACTGTAATTCACATACCACACAATTCACCTGTTTAAAGTGTACAGTTCAATGGCTTTTAGTTTTCACAGAATTGTGAAATCATCACAACAATCAGTTTTTTAATACTTTCATCACCCTCACAAGAAACACCATATGCATTAGCAGCCATTTCCCATTCCCCCACACCTCCTCCCCAGCCGTAGGAAGCCACTCATCTGCTATAGACTTGCCTGTTCTGAACACTTACTGTAAATGGATTCATGCAGTACGTGCTCTTTGTGACTCCCTCCTTTCACATGTGTGGACCTATGTTGTTCTTTCCCTTGGGTGTATAACAAGGAGAGGAATTGCTAGGTCTTGTAGTAACTATGTTTACATGTTGAATAACTGCCAGACTGTTTTTCAAAGTAGCTGCATTGGTTTACATTCCCATCAGCAATGTGAGAGTGTTCCAGTTTATCCACATCCTCCCCTACACCCACTGTCTGTCTGTTTTATTATTGTTCAATTCATATTGTAGATATGAAGTGGTATCTCACTGTGACTTTGACTTTCATTTCCCTGATAGCTAATGATGTTGAGCATCTTTTTGGGTGCTTATTGGCCACTTTGGGGAAATGTCTATTTAGATCCTTTGTCTATTTTTTAAATTGGGTTATTGCTCCTTTTCTTTTTGAGTTGTAAGAGTTCTTTATATATTCTGGATACATGTCCCTGATCAGATATATGATTTGCATTTTTTTCTCCCACTCTGTGGGTTGTCTTCACTTTCTCAGTAGTATCCTTTGAAGTTTTTCTTTTTCCTTTGTTGCTTGTGCTTTTGGTGTCATATCTAAGAAGGCTTTTTCCTACCCTGGATCACTAAGGTTTATACCTATATTTTCTTCTGTGGGTTTTATCATTTTGCTTCTTACATTTAGGTCTATGATCCACTCTGAGTTAAATTTTGTGTATGGTGTGATTTTTGTGTATGGTATAAGGAAGGGGGTCCAACTCCATTCTTTTGTATAAGGCTATCCAATTGTTCCACCTCCTTTTGTTGAAAAGAGTATTCTTTCCCCATTCAGTGGCCTTGGAACCCTTGTCAAAACTTGGTTGACTGTGGGAACAGGTGCAGACAGTGGTTGAGCACCTGCTTCCCATGTGCACGGTCCCAGATTCAATATAAAAACAACAACCTCAATTGACTGGAAATGTAAGGGTTTATTTCTGGATTCTCAATTCTGTCCCATTGATCTCTAATCTATTTTTATGTCAGTATCACACTGTCTTGATTAATGCTGTGATTTGTAGTAAATTTTAAAATTAGAATATGTAATTCTTTCAACTTTCTTCTTATTCAGGATTGTTTTGATCATTCTGGGTCTCTTGAATATCCATATGAATTTTAAGATAAGCTTGCCAATTTCTGTAAAAAAAAAAAAAATACCGTGGATTTTGGTAGGTATTGTTTTGAATCTATAGATCAATTTTGGGAATATTATCATCTTAAAATTTTTAAGTTTTTCTATACAAGAACATGGAATATCACTCTTTTGCTCACATCTTTAATTTTTTCAACAGTGTTTCATAGTTTTCAGAATTTAAGTCTTACACTGTGTTATGGATTGAATCATGCTCCCCAAAAAGATCTGTTCAAGTCATAACCTCAGGTCCCATGTATGTGAGCCTATATGGAAAAAGGATCTTGGAAGATGTTTTTACTTAAAATGAGGCCAAACTCGATTTGGGTAGGCCCTAATCCAGTGTGACCGGCATCCTTATGAGAAGGGGAGAATTGGAGCAGAGAGAGAAGGTGAGAGAACACAGCCATGTACTAGGGGCAGGGTTTGATTACACCACAGAATGCCAGGGAGTGTCAGCAAGCCGCTGCCAGAACCCTACCGACTTCAGGCCCCGGGTGGGCCTGCCAGACCCTGATTCAGACTCGAGCCTCCAGATTTGTGAGTATAAATCACGATTCAAAGTCGCCCAGTTCAAGGTGCTTTATTACGGCCGCCCTGGGAAAATAGGGCACACTGCTTTTGTTAAGTTTATTCCTAAGTATTTTATTCTTTTTAATGCTATTATAAATGGAATTGTGTTCTCAATTTCATTTTCGTATTGTTTATTGCTAGTGGTATAGAAACACAGTTGATTTTGTATATTGATCATTGCTCTGCAAACTTGCCAAACTCGTTAGTTCTAATGGTTTTTTAGTGGATTCCAAGTTTTTTCTGTATTCTAGATGATGTCATCTACAAATAAAGATAGTTCTACTTCTTCCCTTCCAATCTGTATGTCTTTTATTTTATCTTCTTATGAAATTGCCCTGGCTAGAACCTCCAGTTCAATGTTGAAGAGAAGCGGTAAGAGCAGACATCCTTGTCTTGTTCCTGATCTCAGGGGGAAAGCATTCTCTTTTTCATCATTGAGTATGATGTTAGCTGTGGTTTATCCTTTCTGTGTTTTTCCTTTAGCAAAAATAAGTAGATAGGCCTACGTGTGTTTTATTGCCTCTTCTTTCTTGCCCCAAATATAGCATTATTATTCCTTTGCACATTGCTTCTTTCACTTAACAGTATATCCAGGAATATCCCCCATCATCATTTCTTAGAGATCTTCTTAATTTTTTGTTTTTTTTTAAGGAGGTAGCGGGGACTGAACCCAGGACCTCGTACATGGGAAGCAGGTGCTCAACCACTGAGCTATCTCCTCCACCCTTCTTAATTTTTTAAGCAGCTACATGGTACTCCCTATGGTGGGTATGCCATTTTTCAGTCTACCATCTCCTTTGCTTGGACATTACATATAGTTTCCAGTGTGTTGCAATTATAAATAATGTTTCGATAAATAACTTTGTGCATATATGTTTTTGTATTCTTGGGGTTGTTTCTTCAGGGTAAATACCTAGAAGAGGGATTACTGGGCCAAAGGCAAGTGTATGTTTAGTTTTGTTAGATATTGCCAATTTCCCCTTCACAGGAGTTGTACTGTTTTGCATTCTCACCAACAAAGTGAGAGAGAGTCTGTTTCTCCATTACATCCCCAGGGTGTATTGGCAAGCATTTGACTTTTTGGCAATCTTACGGATGAATTATGGTATCTCAGAGAAGTTTTAACTTGACTTTCTCTTATTACAAATGAAGTTTACCATCTTTTCATACCTTTAAGGCTAACTTAAATTTTTTTATTGTGACAAAATATACATAATACAAACTTTGCCATTTTAATTATTTCGAAGTATACAATTAGTGGCGTTAATTACATTTGCAATGTTGTGCTACCATCGCCTCCATCCATCTCCAAAATGCTTTCATCACCCCAAAGAGAAACTCTGTACCCATTAAGCAATAACTCCCCCCACCTCCGCTGCTGGTAACCTTTACCTACTTTCTGTCTCTATGAATTTGCCTATTCTCTATATTTCATATGAGTGGAATCATATAATATTTTTTTTGAGAGTCCAAACTCTTTATTACTCACACTTATGTCAGGTGGACATAGAGAAATCCAAACAGAATCCATAAATAAATAAAATAAAAAGGAGGTAGCAGTCATTCTATCCCCACGCATGTGACTGTCATTAGTTATTCATTCAAGAATTTAATAGTATAGTGTAACTAAAAATGGGTTCTCAGAGCTAATATTTTTTGAGGTTCATCCATGTCTGGTATATATGAGAACTTCACTCTTTTTTATGTTGAATAATATTCCTTTATGTGGCTAGAGCACATTTTGTTTATCCATTCATCTGTTGATAATGAACATTGTTTCCACCTTTTGGCTACTGTGAATAATGCTTTCTATGAACATTGGCATATCTATTTGAGTCCCTATTTTTACATTCTTTAAGTATATATTTAGGAGTGGAATTGCTACATCATATGGTCTTCTAGTTTAACTTTTTGAGGAATTGCCGAACTGTTTCCACAGTGGGGGCACCATTTTATATTCCCATCAGCAAATTTCTCCACATCCTCACCAACACTTGTTACTTTCTCTCATCTTTTTTTTTTTTTCTTTTTTAAATCACAGCCACCCTGGTAGCTATGAAGTGTCATATCATTGTGGTTTTTTTTTTTTTTTTTTTTTTTTTTTATTATTATTTGTCTTACCTTTTTTTAAAAAAAAAATGTTAAATTCTCTTTCACTCTTTCAAGCCCTTGTGTCGAGGGCTGACTTTCAATAGATCTCATTGTGCTTTTGATTTGCATTTCCCTAATGACTAATGATGTTGAGCCTCTTTACGTGTGCTTATTGGCTATTTGCATGTATTCTTTGGCAAAATGTCTATTCAAGTCCTTGCCCATTTTTTAATTGGGTTGTTTGTCTTTCAGTTCTATAGTTGTAAGAGTTCTTTATATATCCTGGATATTAAATCCTTATCAGGTATATAATATGCAAGTATTTTCTCCCATTCTGGGGGTTGTCCATTTACTCTCTTGATAGTATACTTTGATGCACAAGAGTTTTTAATTTTAATAAAGTTCAATTTATCTATTTTTTCTTTTGTAACTTCTTATATGGCAGTCCAAGGCTTCAAGAGCAAGTATTGCAAGAGACAGAAAGTGGAAGCGGCTGGTGTCTTAATGCCTGAAATTTGTATAACACCACTTCTGCTGGATTCCAGTAGCGAAAACAGGAGAAGAGCCTATACCCAGATTCAAGGGAAAGGTACAAAGACTCCCACGTCTCAAAGCACTGGAGTGACCTTGTTCCTAAAAGTTTGGTAGGATTCCCCTGGTGGCCTATCTGAATTGTGGGGGGTAGTTCCCTGGTTACTTTCTCTATTTCTTCTATCGAAACTGGTCCATTTTAAGATTTCTTTCTCTATTGGGATTGATTTTAGTGAAAAAAAATTTCCTAGAAAATTGCCCACTCTATCTAGGTTTTCAAACTTATTTCAAGATTCTTTAGTGGCTCAAAATAAAGAGAATATTAAAATTTAAAATTTAAAATAAGAATTTTGAGATAACTACGATTCTGTAACTATATGGCAATAATTTTTAAAATCTGTCTTTTTTTCCAGTATAGCGAGGTATTCTGATAAATAAAATCATGCTTAAAATGCAAAATTTAGTAAACGAAACCCAATTTATAACACTTTAGTTTAATTGTACTGAGACAATTAACTTCAGTGTATTTGGTGTCATTGATCATTCTAGAAATAATAGATTTATAGCTTTTAGCATTCAGCACAGTCACTTGACTGGGCCTCATACTTCTGTTTCAAGCAGAAATTGAAAACAAAAATTGTTTACTGTTTGTCAGTAGAAATGTTATATGCCCATTTAAGAAAATTTGGAAACTTATAAACACTAAGTTTAATCCAATTGGTTTCTAGTTCTTTTATACACGTTGAATGGCTTTAAGGTCAAAGTACCATGCAGAAAGAAAGTTTTAGTATATACATAAGTTGAAAAAGAATTATGCACAGTTTAAAAGTTCAAATTGAAACCAGTATCCTTAGCTTCTTCATGAGAGATCTGCGAAGGCTGAACTTTTCTTTCCCTTTGTTTTTAGACCTCAGATGAGAGGACTGAATTAATTGTACTCCTCGGGAGTTTAGTACCTCCATCACTGGTCAGTGAAAAGCTCTTCTTTTATTATATAAATCTATTCCTTTTCTTCCTCATTCCCCACTCCCATTCCCCACCCCCACTCCTCTAATTAGAGGGTGAAAATAGATTTCTTGTTATTTAAATGTGCTTTTCTCTGATTACCAATGACTTTTAGCCACGCTTCATGTGCGTTTTAGCCTTTGGAGTTCCTCTGCTGCCAATTGCAGATGATATCTGTAGTTGTTTTCTTTTGCTGCCACTACAAATTACCACAAACCCGGTGACTTGAGACAACACATATTTATTATCTTACACTTCTGTAGGTCAGAAGTTCGGAACATGTCTTACTGAACTAAACTCAGGATTTAAGTAGAGTGGTGTTTCTGGGGGCTCTAGGAGAGAATGTGTTTCCTTGATCATCTGGGTTGTTGAAGGAATTCTGTTGCTTGCATTTGTAGGACTGACTCCCCATTTCCTTGCTGACTGTCACTTGAGGGTTCTGGCAGCTTCTAGAGAGGGCTGCATTCTTTGGCTCACAGCCCATCTTCTAAGCCAGCAAAAGTGAGAGAGTCCCTCTCAAGCTTTGAATCTTTTCTCCTTCTTTTGCTCATCTTTCTAACTCATTCAGGAAAGGTTCTCAATTTTAGGACTCAGGGTATCAGTTTGAGCCCACTAAAATAATCCAGGATAATCTCTCCCTCCCAAAGTCCATACCTTAATCACATCTGCAAAGTCACTTTTGCCTTGTAAGGTAACATATTCACAGGTTTGGCAAATTAGGGTTTGGATTAGGATCTTTAGGGGCCATTATTCTTTCTACCACATTATCATTTGACTATTTTTCACCTGGGATTCCTGTCTTTTTTATGTTGATTTGTTGAATTTCCATAAATATTCTATATATTAATTTTAAAAATTGAAACATCTTCTTCCAATCTCTCATCTGTTTGTTAACTTCATCCATGGTTTACTTCATCAGAGAGAAATACTTAATTTTGATGTAGTCAATTTCATTTTTATCTTAAAGGTTTTGCTCTTGATAATTAAGAAGTCTTTCCCTATCCTATGTCACAAAAATACTTTCTTATATTATCTTCTATTCACTCTGTAGTTTTATATTTTGCAGTTAGGTCTTCCATCCATCAAGAATTCACCTTTGCATATGATGTTAACAGGTCTTCTGGTTAGTACTTCTGCGCAACAAATACCCCAAAATTCAGTAGCATAAAACAGCTTTATAATTATCTTTATGGATTCTCTGAGTCAGGAAATCAGAGAGGGCACAGCAGGTATGGCTTGTTTCAGCTCTACAATGTCTGAGGGCTTGGCTAGGGGTTTTTCAATGGCCGGAGGCTAGAATCATCCGGAAGCTTGTTCACTCATATGTCTGGTGGTTAATGGTGGCCATCATCTGTGCTGTCAGATGGAGGACCAATTGGGGCCTATCTCCATAGCCGGAGCTTCCTCACCAAGCATGGAGCCTCAGAAGTTACATAGGATAATTTCCATCATCCTCTCCTGGTCAAAGCAATCACAAGCCCATGGAGAGTCAAGGCGAGGAGATTCGGACCCCACCTTTCCACAAGAGGGTGGCACAGTCTTATTGTGAAAGAGCATGTGGGATGGGAAATATTGGTGTGGCCATCAAAAATGTATCAGCCACAGTAGGAATTCAGTTTGTTGTTTTCCCATATGATGAACAAGCATTTCCAATACCACTTTCTAAACATTCTATTACTTTCCCCCGTTAAGACAGTAAATATTAAGATGCTGTGTGTATATATACATACATATATGTGTGTGTGTGTGTGTGTGTACTGGCGTTTATAGATATATACATCTACTTGTCTCTGATCGTCCTAATTTGTTCCATTGGACCATTTCTTTCTAAATAGAGTTCTTGTATATTTAGGTTACTTCCTACATATTTTAGTTTTTGTTATTATTATGATTTTTTACTTTGTTATTTTTGCTAACCCATACTACTGTTAAAAGAAAATTTACTAACTAGAGTTTAATATTTGACTCGATTTTCTTGACATAAAATTTTTAAAAAGTCCTAATACTTAAGCATATAATTCAATGAGTTTTGAACAGTGCATACAGGCTCATCATTCTGGAATGTTCTCCCACAACCCTTCCCAGTCAATCTCTGCTCTCCTTACCCACAAAGGCAGCCTCTTTTATTTGTTTTTTCACCTCAGATTAGTTTTCCCTATTATAAAATGTCTATTAAATGGAATCATGCAGCATTTACTCTTTGGCATCTGGCTTCTTTTACAGCCTAATGTCTGTGAGATTCATCCACATTACTGTGGGTGTCAGAAATTCATTCCTTTTTATTTCTGAATAGTATTTCATTGTGTGATAATGAAATATTTTGTTTATTTATTCCCATTTCTTGGATGTTTGAGTCATTTCCAGTTTTCAACTATTGTGACTAAAGTCCCTATAAATAATTTTGTACATATCTTTTGGTGTACATATATTTTTATTTCCTCTGTGACATATCTGAGAGTGGAGTTGCAGGTCATAGGCATGTTTCTTATTTTGGCAAATCTCTTAATGTATGTAGTTATTTTTTTCTTTTTTCAGTACAAGAAAAAATATATTTATCTGCATCTCCTTATTTGTTTGCTTTTTGGTTTGAATTAGTCTTGCTCAATGTCTATTTATAGTATTAATCTTTCAAGGCAACCTTTTTTTTTTTAACTTTTGAATTTATTTTTAATATACTTTTTAATTTTTATTTTTCTAAAAGAAACGTAGATTACATAAATGTTACACACAAAAAATATAGGGGGTTCCCATATGCTCTTCTCCTTAGCCCTTCCACATTTTCCCACATCAGCAACATCCCTCATTGGTGTGGTACATTTGTCACAATTGATGAGCACATCTTGGAGCATTGCCACTAAGTGGTGATTATAGTTTACATTGTAGTTTACACTCTCTTCCGCACATTTTTGCAAGTTATTACATGCTGTACAATGGCCTGTATCTGTCACTGACATTTTATTCAGGATAATTCCCAAGTCCCTAAAATGTCCCCAAATTACACCTATTTTTCCCTCTCCCTCCCTTTGGAACCTCCAGTGGCCACTGCCTCCACATCCATGATAAAAGTTCTTCCACTGCTAGGATCACAAGTCTACAGTAGAATAACTATAAGTCTACTCTAATCCATCGTCCATTCATCAATCCTGAGGACTCTGTGATGATATATTTCATTTATTTCTGTCCTAGTATTTATTTCCTTCCTTCTTGTTGCTTTGGTTTTATTCAGTTTTTCTTTTTCCATATTTTATATTGAACATTTTGTTTTCTTTTTAACTTCTGTTTCTTGGAAACGAGAAAATTTCTTCTAAGTACTACTTTATCTTTTTCCCACACATTTTGACATTTTTGTTTCATTTCCATTCATTTCTAAATATTTCATAATCCCCTTCTTTTTAAACCATGTGTAATTTAATAATGTTACTTATTTTCCAAAAGTGTGGTAGTTTAGGAAAAAAATCTATCCTTTTGTTATTTATTTCACAATCTATTTAATTATGTCAGAGAATCTTGAATAATATTGTTACTTTGGAATTTATTGTTTTCCTTTGTTGCTAAATATTCATAGATTTTTTTTTCATTCCAAGGATATTTTTATCCCTTGTAAACCCTAATAGTATATGCATTTCTTTTTATTTGAGAAGTTGTGAATTATCAAAACAATCATGCATATCATACAGGATTCCCATACATCACTCCACCACCAACCAGCCTTACATTGTTGTGTCACATTTGTTACAAATGGTAAGAGAACATCGTCATAATATTACTGCTATCTATAGTCCGTAGCTTATATTTGGTGTATTTTCCCACAAACCATCTTATTATTAATACTATGTATTGTATATTTGTTATAGTTCTTGAGAGAACATTCTCATATTTGTACTGTTAACCACAGTCCATCATTCATCCTGTGGTTCACTGTGTTTTATGGCCCCTGCCTTGTGCAGTCCATCCAAAGTGTACACTCAGTGGTTCTGTTTCATCAGAGTTGTGCTATCATCAGCTCAGTCCGCTTCAGAACGTTTTCATTACTCCAAAAGGAAAAATTCCATATCCCCAAATACCCCCCCATTATTGACTCTTAGTCTTGATACAGTACCTTCTTTGCCACTGCTGGAAAAATATTACAATATTATTGTTATCTATAGTCTATATTTTACATTAGTTGTATTTTTCCTATAGATCTCCATATTCTTAACACCTCTGACACCTGCAAGAATGTACTAGAGGAACAGTCTTGTATTTGTACTGCTAAATATACTTTTCATAATACATGAAAATACATGATCAAGTTTTATAAACATTCCATTGTAAATTTAAAGAAATATATATAGTCTCTGTTGGGTGTTGAATTCTATCTAAATGTAATAGCTCAAGCTTAAAAAAAAGGTATATTTCAAATCTTCTATGTCTTGGTTATTTATTTTTTCTCTAGCAGTTTATAGGAGGTCTCCAACTACAAAATTGTATTTTTTCTATATAGTTCTGTCAGTTTTGCTTTATGCATTTCGAAAGGAGGTACTACTAAGTACATATATAATCCTAATGGTTATGTTTTGCTCTACTGTTTTCTCTTACAAGTATATAATATCATGATTTTCTTTTATGATATACTTTGACTTGGATTTTGTTTGTAGATAGTAAGATTGCTATCCAGTTTTATTTTGGTTCAGATTTGTGTGGCACATATTTTCTTAACTTTGTGTTTTTTTTTTTTTTTTAATTTTATAATTGATATATATATATATTTTTTATTATGGGTAAAAATTAACTTTGTATTTTTAACTTTTTGTAGCTTTTATTTTTGTTTGCCTCTTGTAGAAAATACTTTTGAATCTTGTTTTGTAAATCCAATCTTTTAATGAGTGGGCTTAATTTATATCAGGACTTATTCTGCCTTATTTCATAATTGACTTTCACATTTCTTTCTTTTTTTCTTCCTAATTCCCAAGTTTCTTCTGTTTTTGTTTTTATGGTGCTTACCTTTAGCTTAATGCCCGTATCCATGTTTATTTAATCCTACAGATTTCCTAAACAAATTAATATTATGTCTTTGGGCATCCATTGATTCCATTTAGATATTTAGTTTTGCATTGTTGTAAATATCTTTTCCCCTCATTTAAGTCCTCGCTTTTCAGAAAACAATATGCTATAGTAAAGTTGCTTGATCACCCATGATTCCTCTATCTCTTACAACATCCTCCTGGATTTATTTCTCTTCCAATTTGGGTACTTGCTCTGAGTATTTTCAACAAGGATTTTGCATGACGACACTTCTGAGGCCTTTTATAGTGTAAATTATTTTTATTATGTGTACATATTTAAATGACATTTAAACTGGACATAGAGTTCTATGTCAATGTTCTTTTCCTTAGTCTTTAAAAATAGTATTCTGTTGTCTCTTGTAATTGCTGTTCCTGAAAAATCTGAAATCAGCATTATTTTTATTCCTCTGTAGGTGATCTGCTTTTTATAGACGTTTTAGAGTTTTCCCTGTCTTTGTAATACTTAAGTTTTACTATAAATGTGGCTAGGTGTAAGTTTTCTATATCTCTCCCATTTGACTCTTTATGAGCTCCTTCAGTTTGAGGGCTTTCATCTTTAATTTTGAGGAAATTATTCTCATTATACCTTCAAATATTTTTTTTTCTCCATTTCTAATTTTCCTCTCTCTCTCTGGGGCTCCCAAGATCTAGATATAGGCATTTCTTTAATTACTTTCATAACTTCACTGTTCTGTCACATTTTTTCTCTCTTTATCCTTTCCTGTTGGTTTTTTGGGAGGCTTCCTTCCAACTAACTAACCTGTTCTTTGGCTATATCCAATGTGTTATTTATCCCATCGTGGTTTTTAACTATTTTTTTTTTCATGCTAGATATTCTTCCCTCCCTAGTTTTATGTTTCTGCTCTCTTCCTTTATCTCCTTGAATGTATTTATTCTGTATAAATTCTTGGCCCATCTATTCTAAAAATTTTGAATGGTATACTTTGCTCAGCTTCTTTCTTTGTCAGAATTTGCATTTCTCCGCATCTGGTTATTTTGGCAGATGCGCCTGTACCTCTGGAGTATGAGCCACTGATCTGATAAGGACCCAGGGCGAGTCTTAATATGTTCCCCTCCCTGAGAATTTAAGGCCAGCTGAGGAGTTGAGCGCCAGCACAGAGAGCTCCAGGTGCCACCGACCCTGTTACCTATTCCCATTTTGCCGTCACTCCACTAGCAACTTGTTTTTTTTAAAAAAAAAAAAAAAAAAAGAAAAGAAAAGAAAGGACAACAACAACAAAAATAAAGACATCATGTTGAGTGAAATAAGCCAGACACGAAAAGACAAATACTGTAGGATCTCGCTTACATGAATATACCTAGAATAAGCGAATTTCATAGAGGTAGGTAGTTGATTATAGGATACCTGCCGCAGGGTGTGGGGAGGGAAAGAGGGTGTTATTGCTTAATGGGTGCAGACTTTCTGTTTGAGGTGATGGAAAAGTTGGGGTAATGGCTATTGCTGATGGTAGCACAATATTGTGATTATCATTAAGACCAGTGAATTGTACACTTGGAAGTGGTTAAAATGGGAAGTTTTGAGTTGTATATATGTTAAAAAAAAAAAAAAAAAAAAAGCCTCCGTGAGAAGCAGAAGCCCCTTAGATTATAATGCGTGAGCCCTGCGGGGTCTGGAAGGGGCAGGGTGGATGGACGAGGGAATGCGGGATGGCAGTGGGCCCAGCCTGTGAGCTCATCTTCCTTCCACCTAGCCCAGCCTTTTGCCCCCCTGACATTTCACTCACTTGAAAGATTTCTTCCTCTTTACCCATAAAGCATAGCTAAAATGTCAGGCCATTTCTCCAGCTGTCCTTTTATTATCTTCCCCTTCTCCTCTCTAGTGCTTCCCTAAGACTGGTGGCTCCTCGTCTGCAAATTAGGACCCAGGTAATCTGCCAAATAGTCCCATTTTTATACTTAAGCAGAGAGTTTTCTGAGGTCTGCGTACAACGACTCTCTGATATAATCCCAGGCTAGGGGGCCTGGTGAAAATGGACCAGCTGTAAACTTGACTTGGTGAATCTCCCTCTCATCACGGATCCCATAAATGCTCACGGTTACCAAATCCCTGGGAGTTCGAGAGAGCTGGATTCTCTCGCCCTTTTGTTTTCCCAAGCTTCCTCAGAGGATCGGCATACTTACTCTGACAAGGTTGGCTCCTGTCCTTTCTCTCTCACTGCCAGAATAAACTGGGCATGGAGCCCACAGTAATTATCTGTTAGGTTCTAGTAAACATCCTTGTCTTTTCCAGCCCGTTATAATTCCCCCCTCTGTCCTGGCATTACTTTGTCCTCTTCCCCCAGATTTTGTTAGTCTTCTGCTCAGGGACAATTCTTGTGGCAGTCCTTAGAGTATTGTCCTCAGAACTATTCCTGTAATACTTCAAATAGATATTGGTCTGACTTTTTAACCTCTTCATTCTAGAGATAATTCTCTTCTGAGGGATCAGTATTTTGCAGCAGCAGTATAGCAAGGTGGTTAGGTACCTGGGCACTCCGGGTAGAGAACCCCTGCCATGCCATTGTGAAAGATAGTCTCTAAATATAGCTGCTCTGAATTGCTCTCATCTAGAGGAAAATCTGTTCCTTGCCTTTCCTAAGTTCTATGGACTTCCTGCATTTCACAGCTTGTGGCCCCTTCCTCCATCTTCATAGGCAGCACATAGCATCTTTAAATCTCTCTTCCATTGTTACATCTCCTTCTCTCTGACTCTGAACCCCCCCTGTCTCCCTCTTATAAGGACCTTTCTGATTATATGGGGTCCACCCAGATAATCCAGGATAATCTTTCCATCTCAAGATCCTTAACTTGGTCACATCTAAGTCCCATTTGCCATGTAAGGTAACATATTCACCAGTTCCAGGATTAGGAGGTGGGTATATTTGGGGGACCATTATTCTACCTCCCCCCAGCTTCCTTTGTAGCTCTCTTTTGGTGGATTCCTGTTCTCAAGTGGTCAATGTAGCAGTTAATTTCTTCTTTGATGCTCAAAAGCTGGGGGAGGTGAACAATTAGTCATATAAGAGTTTCCTGGTGTAATTATGCTAACCTCTGATTCCTGTTTAAGGGAATAGTCTTTTTTAAAAAACCGGTATGACTTTCTGCTGAGACCAAATAATAATGATTACATGTTATAAATCTTCTCTTGTAAGGAGGTAGAAATGGAAAAACGTTCTTCAAAATAGCTTTCAGAAGGATTTAGATTAACTTTTACAGAGTACAGTAGTGATGAGAAGCAAATGAATGTTCCTATTCCTGAAATATGATGCTCATCATTATCACTATGTGCTGGTTAGAAGCTGTATGTACCCTGGAAAAGCGTGTTCTTAAATCTTATCCATTCCAGGGGTGTGCACCCATTTTAAGTAGGACCTGTTAATGAGATTGCTTCATTTAAGGTGTTTCCCACCTCAGTCAGGATGGGTCTTAATCTTATTACTGGAGTCCTTTATAAGAGAATGAAATTCAGACACACACAGAGAAAGCGACAGAAGCAAAAAGGTGAAATCAACGAAACCCGGAAGAGACCAGAGAGACCAGGAGATGCCATCCCCGTGCCTTGCCGTGTGACAGGGGAGCCAAGGATGATGGCAGTCAGTCTTTGGGGAGAAAGTGTTGCCTTGGTGATGCCTCAATTTGGACAATTTCCAGCCTGAAAACCATGAGCAAATACATTTCCATTGTTTAACCTGACCCGTTTCATGGTTATTTGCTTTGAGCAGCCCAGGAAACTAAAACATTCTATTCTCTCCATTCAACCACAATAGGTCCCCATTCAGTCTTTCCAAATTCATATGTCTCCTCATTCTGTCTCAAATTTATTCGTGCATCTCTGTCTATCCTCCTTCTGTGATCATGCACCTGGAATGTCCTTGCCCTGTCTTCCGCTTACGCAAAGCCTGCCTTACCTTAAGTTCCAGCACCTCCAGGAAGCCTTCCCAACGGTCCCGTGGTTTGAAGTGCCTAATTCTGACGTTGTATGTGTGGAGGTTGACAGAGAAGGAGTACAAGAGAAAAAGGAAACAGGATACATCTGGGCTCCAACAAAAGAATCCTCTGAAGAGGAGTAGGACTCTGGAGTTGAAGAGGAAGGATGGCCGCTTCAAGCAGATTCTGCAAACAAACAGCTAAGCCTTCAGACTCCTGCCCTGTATATGAAGCTTTTCCTCCTTTTGTTTAGGATTGTAACTGACACTACAGTCTGACATTAAAGGCACTGGATCTCTCCTGGATATCATACATGATCAGGGGTCTTTTGGATGATTAAGAATCAGATCTTGTATATCATTGTAACATCACATGGATTTATACAGAGGACATTATATGGACTTAAATGACACAATGTTCAGAGATAAAATGTGCATTGTCTTGGTTCTGTTTTTTTTTTTTTTTAATTTGCTCTAACAATATTCCTTGTGGTTCTTTTAAACAATGCAGGTGTTGCAGCAACTATGGATTTTACGGTAATGTTACTCTACAAATGGGAAAATAAATTCTTTAAAAACAAACAAACAAACAAAAACCACATGGATTTTCTGTGATCTCGGCTGACGTTTGTCTGTACCACTCACTGAGCTAGGCAGCTAGTTAATTGGTTTCTTTCTTACGTGGTTTAATCATTAATGTGTGATTTAGCCATTATTTAGGAAAGAATCCTAGCCTCTCTGAGACTGTTTCTTATCTGTAAATTGGGAAATATTATACCTGTCCCAGAAGATTTGTATGAGAATTAAGTTCAGTAACTTATGTAAAGCACCTACTTCCTGGTATGTGATAAGTGCTCAGTAAATGGTAGCCCCTAAAAAAAAATTTTTTTAAAGGTAGCTCCTCCTTTATTGTTACTTATTTCTTGATTCCTAATTAGACTTTTTTTCATTACACCGCCCCCCCCCATTTGTTTTGCGCTCCCTATCTGCTCTGTGTGTTCTTCTGTGTCTGCTTGTCTTCTCTTTAGGCGGCACCCGAAACTGATCCAGGAACCTTCCAGAGTGGAGAGAGGCGCTCAATCTCTTGCACCACCTCAGCTCCCTGGTCTGCTGTGTCTCTTATTGTCTCTCTTCTGTGTCTCTTTTTGTTGCGTCATCTTGCTGCACCATCTCTCTGCATGAGCCAGCACTTCTGCGCAGGCCAACGCTCTACATGGGCCAGCTTGCCTTTCACCAGGAGGCCCTGGGAATCGAACCCTGGACCTCCTGTATGGTAGACGGGAGCCCAATTGCTTGAGCCACATCCACTTCCCCCTAATTAGACTTTAAGTGCTTATATTCAGAGAAGTCTAGAAGTCCACTATGGGTTTTCTATTCTCTCACAACAACTAGTTAGTGAAGTGCCAGGCATTTCACTAAAAGCTTTCTTTTTTTACAGTATTTTAAAAAATTTATTTTTAAAGAAGCTTTAGATTACATCGAAAATGTAGGGGATTCTCATATATCCCACCCCCTCCCCCTCCCCCAGTTTCCCCCATTAACAACATCCTTCATTAGTGTGGTACATTTGTTACAATTGATGAACACATATTGAAGCCTTGCTACTAACCATGGTCTCTAGTTTACATTATGGTTTACACTCTGCCCTTCACAATATTATAGGTTATGGCGCAATGAATAATGGCCTGTATCCATCATTGCAATGTCATGCGGAACAATTCCAATGTCCCAAAAATGCCCCATGTTACCCTGAAGATTTTATGTTGAGTGAAGTAAGCCAGTCACTGAAGGACAAATATTACATGACCTCGCTGATATGACCTCAGTCTATTGAGAGACTCACAGAGCTGGAGTCTGGAAGATTGGTTCTCAGGAGACAGAGAGGTTGTGGAGTGCAGAGAGCTGAGGCTCACTATGGGCAAAACCTACGATAAGATGGCAGGGGTGATTGAGCAGTGGATGGGGGTGATAGTGGTGCAGGGATGTGAGTGGGGGTGGTGGTGCTGGAATGTGAAGGTGAGAAGAGTGGAGGGGTTTGGGATTGGGCTATCCATGGAACTGGGGGGATGGCGGAGGAAGGAGCAGGTGAATTTGGGGATTTGTAGGTCTGTGGTTAAAACTACAATGGTGGGAATGTTCTTTTGGCAAATATGGCAGGGGAGGGTTACCAGTGCAGGGCGTTGGGGGATATGTGGGGCAGGGCACACCTGGGCATGCTTCTATGGAATATGAATGTGTTCATCTTGTCATAGTGTGTTATCTCGGTGGGTGGAGACCCACATAAAAACAAGAAAATGTTAAACTCCCATCTTGGGGAGTCCTGTTACGTTCTCAGTTAGACAGGCAAGAATCCCTTGAGAACGTAGGCAGTGCCTAATAAAAGAAAACAGACCAATATGTCAAGCCCTCAATATTAATGCATGTAAATATGAAGCTTATTCTTCAAAAATTGAAACTTAGTGGTTACCACACTTCCGAGGGGAGGAGGAGGGAAGAATAGAATAGATGGAACATAGGGCATTGGAATTGTTCTGCATGATCTTGCAATGGTGGATACAGGCCATGATGCATTTTGTCAAAACCTATAAAAATGTACGGTACAAAATGTAAACCATAATGTAAACCATTGACTATGTATTTTTATTGAACATTTGTTCATCAATTGTAACAAATGTACCATACTCACGTAAGATGTTATTAAGAGGGAATTGTGAGAGGGGTCAGGGGGTGGGGTATAGGGGAATTCCCCTATATTTTCTGTAACCTAAAGCTTCTTTGAAAATAAAGTAGGGGGAAAAAAAGGATACTGGGGGAACATACCTACAGAAGAAATTGTCACTGTACATAAAAAATAACAGATCTTACAGTGATGAAAGACAAGGCAAAAAAACTTTTAAAATTTCATTTATTATATTATTTTTTAAAATTATTTTTATTTCCTGGAAGCTTTGGAAAGATAGTTCTTAGTCCTTTCACACACCTTGACCTCTCTGGAACACAGAAATAGTCACTCAGTAAATACTGATGAATGAACACATGAGCAAGAAATATGCTAGTGTTGTAGAAAGACCTTATTTGCTCAGAGAAAAACAGCTTTTTGCATGAGAAAAAGCTTTCTTTTAAAGAATTTCAGTTTTTTTAACTGACCTAATATGTCGAAACTAGGTCATAACTCCTCCTATCCCTCTATTCTCCTCAACAAGTTTTATTTTTACAGATTGTAAGGCTGAACAAGATATTCTCCTGTCAGTGAAGCCAAAGAGCTCTCCTTTACATCAGATGGGTTGAAAGACCAGGGCATTTGTGACTAGAGGCCATTTGGACTTATCCCAGTGCCTATAGTCCATGCCCATGGGCTCTTGTCCTCCCGGAGGCTGACACGGCCAGTGTCTCCCACTGGAGAGGAAGGTGAGGCTTGTCCGTCAGTGTCTCCCACTGGAGAGGAAGGCGAGGCTTGTCCATCAGCTTCTCTGCTCACGGAGTAGCTCCTCTAGGGAATGTGTTGAAACAAAGGTCGGAGTGAAGTTTGTGTTTCTTTCCCCCAAGCTGTGGGGCCTCAGTACTTTTTATTTTTCATATTTACAAAGACTCTAATATCTTACCTGCAAGCTGTATTTCTTAAGGTTTTACTTAAACTGCATTTTTAAGCCCTTTTGATTTTTCAGTATCATATTCATCAAGAGGGAGGCCAGTAACTTATCTATCATCTCTATTTACAGATGAATTAATTGAGGAAATGGACTGTTAAAGGTCAGAGCTAGGAGTCAAGTCCAGAATCAAATCCCCTGATTCCCAGAGGCCTGAGGGAAGCAGCTTTACAAGGGATTTCCACGTGCTTGATCCCGTGTTTGCTCTTAAAAGACATTGTCAGTGTTTTCTTTTCCTTTAAAAATTGTAATGGTTACTGCAATGTTGCCCTTGACTGACAAAGGAGACCTGCTCCAATTACACCCATTCACTGAAACAATACCCCATGATTAGCCCGGATGTGAAGAAAAGGATGTGCCCGTGGAGAAGCACTACAAGTTTTAGATACGTTATTATATCTGACTAACTGCAGAGTGTTGTGGAGATTCCTCACAGTTTAATAATGTGTTACATTTCTTTAATATATTTAAATCATTTCCAAACTGCCAAGCATCATAGATTACTCAAATTATGTGATAATATTAGAGTTACCCCCATTATATCAGGGTTCAAAAAACAAATAAGAATTGTGAGCATGAGTGGTATTTGTATTTCAATATTAAACTAGCAGCTTTCTTCAAAATTGTACTTATGAGAGAAAAGAAGTAATGTGTCGCAGATGCTACTATAAAATTAAACCCATGGACATTTTTCTTAACATGGAAAATCTGAGGATGGAAACTAAGCTCAGTCCTTTTGATTATAAGTATTTCCCAGTGGCACATGACCTAAGAGTTTAAAAGCACAACATCTGTAAGCAGACTGAACTGGAATCACAGCTTTATTGCTTACTGGTGGTGTGACTTTGAACAATTCACTTAATCTTTCTGTACCTCAGTTTTCTTCATCTGTAAAATGGGAGTAATAATAATGCCTACCTCATAGTATTGGTATGAGGATTGAGTAAGTTTTTATTTTTTATTTTTAGGAGGTAGCGGATTGAACCTGGGACCTCGTACATGGGAAGCAGGCACTCAAACACAGAGCTATACCCGCTCCCCAAGTAGATATTTTTAAGTCACGTAGGGTGGCCTGCATCCTACGTGCTCAGCAAATTGTCGTCCCTCTCATCATCTCAGGAGAACACACGTGGTAAGCAGCTCCTGAAGTACGAGTTTGGCCCTTAAAATGTGATGGCCAAGGGGATCAGCGTGGAGAGCCTTCTTTCCTCCTTCCACTGTGGTCACTGTGCTAAGCAAACATGTCTACAGAAGTAAACAAAACAGACATGACTCCTGACCGCTGGAAGCTCATGCTGTAGTTTAATCTAGAACGTTTCATCTCAGAACCATCATCTCGCTAAATGAGTCAATAGGTCCAGCTGCTAAGCAGTTTTGAGAAACTCTAAACTTTTCCCCTCATAATGCCTCAGAGATTCTACCAGTTAGGACCATTTTGCTGTAAAGGACGAGCGAGCAACAAACACAGAAAATCTGAGCGTGTTTCCTCAGTAATGGCAAGTTATTGACTCATGTAACTGAGACCTCAGAGGACGGTCTAACTTCAGGTGAGAGCTGGTTGAATGATTAACTCGGTTCCTCAGGACCCACATTCTCTCTCTTTCTCAGTTCTCCTTTCGGTGGTGGTGGCTTCCTTTTGTGCCACCCAAACCTCTTGAGTTCTTTGGGTTTGAAATGTCTGTGGCAGCAACCCCCATCCACAGAAAGGGTCTGACTTCCAGCACGCCTAGTAGATGAACTGAGGCTCCGTCTGAAAAGACCACTTGAAGGAAATATATTGAACCACTGGCCTTAAACCAATCATGGCCCATTCCTTAATGGTGGGTCAATGCTACTCAGACCCACATGAAGTATATCACATATATAAAAGAAAATAAAATATATGGATATAATTTCAAGAATAATTTTCAAGTAAGCGCTCTTGTAACCCTACTCAATTTAGATCATTGCCAGTACCTTAAAAGCTCCCTGTGTACAAAAATACTAGTTTTCTCACAAATAAGTTGCAAGATAAGTGGGAAAGAAAACCTATAGTTAAATGAGACCTGAGAGTCCACAAATTTTATGTGAGGTCTTTGTTTTGATCATGATTCTTAAAAAACTAGATATGAAGAGGAATAAGGAGAGGAAGGAGGAGGAGAAGGAGAAAAACAATAATAAGAAATATAAGTAGTGGGAAGCGGCTGTGGCTCAATTAGTAGGGCTCCCGTTTACCATATGGGAGGCCCCGGGTTCGGTTCCCACAAGCACAAGCAGCAAGGGGGGGATAAATGAATAAATAAATAAAATCTTAAAAAAAAAAAAAAAATGAAATATAAGTAGGAGAAAGATGGAAGGAAAGGAAAAAGAAAAAAGGTATGAGGCAATGGGGAAAATTGGAATACTTGCATATTTGATGATATTAAACACATTAATTTTTAAAGGTGTGATAATGGCATAGTGTGACAATTTTTTTTTTTTTTTTTTTTTTTT
>JAKSZT010054462.1:5851349-5917789 GCA_026826555.1 Tolypeutes matacus | reverse complement strand
AACCTTTTGAGCCACATCCGTTTCCCGTGTGTGACTATTTTTAAATGTCATTATTTAGAGATATATGCTGAGGTATTTACAAATGAAATGACAGATGTCTTGAATTTAATTCAAAATTATCTAGTGGGGGTAGGGAGTGAGGATATAGATGAAATAAAATAGGTTTTGTTTTTTTTTTTTTTTTTCCCAAAAAATAATTGTTGATGCCTGGTGATGGATACATGGAGATTTTGTGTATGTTTGAAATTGTCCGTGAAGGATGAAAATGAGAAGGATGAAGTTGGGGAAAAGAAGAAGGAAGAGAAAGAAGAGTAGCTGCTTCTAGGGCAAGAGTTGTCCCCAGTGCCTGGCTTACCTCTTTGGATTTCTTGGCTGGATAATTTTTTTTTCATTTTTTACAATGTATTTTTATTACAGAAGTTGTGAACTTATAAAACAATCATGCACATATATAGAATTCCCATAATCACCCCTTCTCCCACATACCACACTGCTGTGGAGTATTTGTTACAGATAATGAGGTAATATCATCAGACTATTAGCACTATGGGCCATAGCATACATTTAGCATATTTTTTCCATACCCTCCCATTATTAACTTGGTACATCTTTGGCATTGATGCAAGAATATTACAGTAGTGCTGTTAACCACAGTCCATAGGTCACTCCACTTGTATTTTTCCCATGCTTCTCCACATTCCCACCACCCTGCAATAGTGACGTACATCCATTTTAGTTCACAGAAGGACTTTCCTGCATTTGTACCATCAACCACAATCCTCATCCACCTCTGGGTTCACTGTTGTTTTCAGTCCTTAGCTAACTGCTAGCTTTCTTTCAATCGACATTTACAGCCCTAGACTACCCTTTTCATTGGCTGGATAAGGTTTTCACTGCCTTGATAACTCCCTATTGCCATCAAGCAGATGTTTTGAATATTTTGTCCAGCTTTTCTATTTGTCTTCCCTAGATGGGTTGTTCTGAATTACAAGAGTCTGAGGACTTAATGGCCCCTGTTTACGTTATCGTTACATGAACAGAAGTACTTCATTTTAATGTAGTCAACTTTTATCTCTCTTTTCCTTTATCAATTGTGCTTTTTTTGTCTTGTTTAACCACTCCCAAGAAAGAAAAATATTTTCGTATATTATCTTCCAGAATCTTTTATAGTCTTCTGTTTATATTTAGTGTTTCTGTCTACCTAGGATTGCTTTTTTATGTATCATGTAAGGTAAAGCACAAATTTCATTTTTTTTCTCCCTGTGCATGCCACAGGTCCCAAACTCTATTTATTGAAAAGTCCATCTTCTGCTACTGATCGGCAATATATTTTTTGTCATCTGTTAAGTATGTCCGTCTACGTGAGGATCTCTTTATCAGTGTTCTCTAGTGTTCAACTTTTCTTTTTCTCTCTTTGTGCCACTACCACGTTGCCATAATTGCTATTGCTTTATAATAAGTTGCTACCTGCTAGGCAACCAGGCTTTTATCCCATACTTAAAAGCATAAAAACACTTAAAAATCTAAATCTTAAAAAGCAATACCCAGGTTGTAACAAATGTACCACACTAATGAAAGATGTTGTTGATGTGGGAAAGTGTGGAAGTGGGAGGGAGTGGGATATATGGGAATCCCTTATATTTTTTATGTAACATTTGTGTAATCTAAAGGGGGAGCAGATGTAGCTTAGTGGTTGAGCGCCTGCTTCCCATGTATGAGGTCCTGGGCTCAATCCCCAGTACCACCTAAAAAAAAAAAAAAAAAAAGTAAAAAAAAAAAACAATACCCAGACCTTTCCTATTTTTGTAATTTTAAGAAAACAAAACCATAATAATGTGGGGAGCAACTGCATTAAATTTTATTTTTAAGATTGAAAGTTTTTCTTTTACCATGCTATTTTTTACTTTTTTTCCCTAAGTAATATTGAGGACTAGATAACTTACTTAGAATTGACAATTTATAAATATATAATATACTATATAACATATTTCATCTATGTATAAAAGCTACTAAGTAACCATTTTCTGACAAAAAGTGGTTAGGAGATTTGGTTACTAGTCTTACTTCTGCCACAAACTAGTTGTTTAACTTCTGTACAATCACTTCTTCTCCCCAAGTTTCAGTGTCCTCCCTGTAAAATAAGAGGCATGGACTGGTTAATTTGATCTCAGCTTATTTCAGCCCTGTCACCTGAGTGTCAGATTCACCAGGAGACACACAGCAATAGTTGTAGTCAGGGTTTTGCAGGACCCTCAGGTCCTGTCTCTCACTCTGCCTTTCTCCTCTCCTCAGGAAGTACTAGAGATTGGAATGAAAGTAAGGGCTAACATTGAGCTGCTTATCTATTTTTTTTTTAATTAATAGACTGCATTTTTTAGAGCCATTTTAGATTTTTAGAAATATTGAGCATAATGTACAAAATGTTCCCATATACTCCCTCTCCCAACCCCCCAGCGTTTCCCTATTAATTATTTGCATGCTGCGGTATTGTGGTACATTTGTTACAATTGATGAAGGAATGCTGATAAATTCTTATTAATCAAGGCCCATAGTTTACATTAGGGTTCACACTTGTGTTATATAGTTTATAGGTTTTGACAAATGTATAATGTCATGAATTCATACAGAATTAATCATACAGAATAGTTTCACTGCCCTAAAAAAACTGTCCTGTGTTCCACCTATTCATTCCTACCCCTCTCCCTGAACCCTAGGCAACCTCTGATATTTTTACTGTCTCCGTAGTTTTGCCTTTTCCAGAATGTCATATAGTTGTAATCATACAGAAAATAGTCTTTTGAGACTGGCTTCTTTCACCTAGAAATATGCATTTACATTTTCTCCACATCTGTCTGTGGCTTGACAGCTCATTTCTTTTTATTGTTGAATAATAATCCCTTGTATGGATGTACCAAAGCTTGTTTATCCATTCATGTATTGAAGGACATCTTGTTTGCTTCCAAGATTGGCAAAAATGAATAAAGTTGCTATAAACATTCATGTGCAGGTGCTTTTGTGGACATGTTTTCATCTCATTGGGGTAAATACCAAGGAGTGTGGTTGTTGGATCATATGGTAAGCCTATGTATATATAGATTTGTAAGAAATTGCCGTACTGTCTTCCAAAGTGCCTGTACCACTTTGTATTCCCACCAACAATGGATGAGAGTTTCTGTTCCACATCCTCACCAACATTTGGTGTTTTCATTGTTGTGGATTTTAGCTTTTCTAGTAGGTGTGTAGTTTTAATTTGCAGTTACCTAATGACATGTAACATTGAGCATCTTTCAACTGCTTATTTGCCATCTCTATATTTTCTTTGGTGAGGTGTCTGCTTTGCGTTTCCATCTTTGTGCTTATATTTCCTACCTGTTCTTCCATGTTGTCCACTGTTTCCTTCAATGCCCTTAGCATCTCTTTTAGGGCCAATTTAGTGGTGATGAACTCCTTCAGCTTTTGTTTATCTAGGAATGTCTTCATTGCTCCCTCATTTTTGAAAGACACTTTTACTGGATATAAGATTCTTGGGGCAATTTTTTGCTTTCAGCGCTGTAAATATGTCATCCCATTGCCATCTGACTCCATGGTTTCTGATAAGAAATCACATTTAATATTATTGAGTTCCAGTGTAAGTGGCATGTTGCTTCTGCTTGTGGCTTTCAGAATTCTCTATGACATTCAATGGTTTGGTTATAATATGTTGCAGAGTAGGTCTATTTGGGTTTATCTTATTTGGAGTTCACTGGGCATTTTGAGTGTGTATATTCATGTCTTTCATTAAATTTAGCATGTTTCAGCCATTCTTTCTTTGACTATTCTCTCTTTCTTCTCCTTCTGAGACTCTCCTGGTGTGCTTGATGGTGTCCCACAGGTTCCTCAGGCTCTGTTCACTTCTTCCATTCTTCTTTCTGCTCATCAGACTGAATGATTTCGATTATCTTATCTTCAAGTTTCCAGATTCTTTCTTCTGCCTGCTCCAATCTGCTGTTGAACCCTTTAGTGAATTTTCAATTTCTATTTCCGTAGTCTTCACTTCTGTTTGGTTCCTTTTCATAATTCCCAAGTCTCTATTGATATTCTTTTTGTATTCATCAATTATTTTCCTGATTTCCTTTATTCTTTGCCCATGTTTTCCTTTAGCTCTTTGAGCATATTTAGGATTTTGGATCTTTAAAAAAAAAAAACTCTTTGTCTTGTATGTTCCCAGTCTGGTCCACCTCACTGATGATTTCTGATGATTTAATCTTTTCCTTTAACTGGGCTGTTGCTTCCTGTTTCTTTGTATGTTTCATAACCTTTTGTTGAAACCTAGACATTGATATTTTAATGTGTTATTACTGTAATTTGGACTCTACAGAGTCTGTTCCTTAAGCTAGTGTTTTGACTGAATCTTCCTTGAATGCCACTAGCTAACAAAAAACAAAGAGAAGGAAAAAAAAAAAGAATAAAATCTTTGCAGATTGACCTGTGCACGTGCTCACCCTGTCCCTTTCTGCCCATGTGTCTTGGGTCTTGAATGTGCAGATGGTCCTAGGAATTCCCCTGTTTACATGGATACAAATGTCCCCTCTTTCCTAAGAAACAGTTTCCTCATGGTCTCAAGCACTGCACTGTGTATCCTACAGCCAGGAATCCCTTGTTCCAGGCAGCCACTTGATCTCTCGCACAGCGTTCTGTAGGAGAGCTCTGTGAACTGCTTTCTACACAGAGGGCACGTTCTGGATGGCCAGTCTTTTGGGCCACCACCAGGTAGATTGGGCCAGGCATACAAGCAGTATGTAAACGAGGGTTACTCTGCTCTCTCTGGTTCTGAATCCAGGGAGCCACGCTGGGAGCACAGGTCAGCTCTGCACTGAGCAGGCGAGAGGCAGGGGAGGGCAAGTCAAGGTGCCGTGAGATCCTACCCCTTTAAAGCAGCCTTTTTCTTCATGTAGAGTTCACCCCATTACTGCAGTCATTTAACTATTCTCTGGACCCTCACGAAGACGTTTCTATCAGTTCTTACTGATTGTTCAAAGCTTCTTTGGGGGGACAGAGCCCTGATGTATCTCACTCTGTCATTTTGATCTAGGTGGGGTCTACCAGTGACTTTTTAAAGATGGAGCATTTGGGACTTCCACTATAGACTTAAATATCACATTAAAGGAGGAGTTTTTGTCACCTATAAATCAAATGAGGGACATGGCTGGTTTTGTTGTTGTTGTTTTTAAAGATTAATTTATTTATTTCTCACCCCCCTCATAATTTGTGCTCATTGTCTGCTCTCTGTATCCATTCATTGTGCGCTATCCGTGTCTGCTCATCTTCTCTTTAGGAGGCATCGGGAACCAAACCCGGGACCTCCTATGGGGGAGAGAGGGCTCAATCGCTTGAGCCACCTCTACTCCCTCATCTGTTATATCTCTCATTGTGTTTCCTCCTTGTGTCTCTTCATTGCATCATCTTGTTGTAACAGCTCACTGCACCAGCCCATTGGGCCAGCTGGCTGTCTTGCTCGTCTTCTCCAGGAGGCACTGGGAACCGAACCCGGGACCTCCCATGTGGTAAGCGGGTGCCCAAATGCATAAGCCACACCCACTTCCCTGTTGTTTTTTTGTTTGTTTATTTATTTCTATGGAAGCTTTAAAAATAGGACAGATAGAAGAAAACCTGTCAAGAGATATTTGATTCCTTGTGGTTACAGTCCACGGTAAACATAATTCTTATTACAAGAGAGTATATTACTTGAGGGCAAAGAGTGTGCCTTTTGCTCCACTTTCTGCTCCCCAAAACATAGCACGATGTCTTTGATGACTGTTGAATGACTTAATCATTATAAGAAATCTTAATACTTCCATTAAATCTAATATTTAAAAATTACAACCAATACTTCACAGACTCTCAGGAATGGAAGCAGACTTAAAAATCATGCAATCAAAGTTAAAAATGAGTTTTTAGAGGGCTTAAAGTAAGAAACATTATTACTATGATTAATAGATTAAGGATAAAAAAATTTTTAACTAAAAAAGAGATTAAGGGGAAAGCTCCACAATTTCACATGAAAGATTGCTCTATGTGGAAATAAAAGCAATGGTACTCCCTCAATATAATTTTCTGACGTCTGCTCACATTTAGTTTTTCAAATGAGACAGTCTTTTTTACTTTATTTTTTTTACTTTATGTTTTCTTACTATATTTTAAAAGTATTGTTTTGGCTACTATTTTATCATCTCTTGGGGAAATCTGTATAAAGCAAAATAAGAAAACGTATTTTATTATAAAAAATGTATAGGGGGTATCTACAAGTTTAGAGTCAGCAAGACAATTTTGAATTTACCAGTAAACTGCTCTAAAGTGCCTTGAATTCACCTTTACTGTTGCCTCATTAAAAAAAAAAAAAAAAAAGCTGAGCATATTAAAGTCTTTTGTTTTCTTTTTACTTATTTTTACCTTTGTTTTCAAAGTAATATGTGAAAAAAAGTTTAAAAACCAAGTCATTCTAGGAGGCACAATAAGAAAAACAAGAGACCCCTGCCAGCCGTCACGTGGTGCTCTACCGCCTCCACACCACTCCCAGTGCAATCACTTTCATCCACCTTAACCGTTTCTTTTCATATTTATTCCACCCATCAATCTAAATTACATATTTATATGTCTATTTCTTGAATTTTTTGCTTTAATTATCTTCTCTAACATTCGATTATAGACAGTAAATATTTTGTTTTTGCAGAACCCCCTTCTCTTGTCCCCATGATCTCAATATAGTTATATATTAATTTTTGGTTAGATAAATGTCAGTATCTACTCTATTATGTGTATGTGAACATTATTCTCACTGAGCCATCTGGCTCATTATGATTGCTTTAACTTTCTCTGTAGTTAATAATGCATGTGTGCTCTCTCCCTTTCCCTCTATTCATTTGCTTTACTTTCTATGTAATCTCACCCCTTAAAAGTCTCCTGAAAGTATAAACTCTTCTTCACACATCCAAACACATTGGCCCTCATGGCAATTCCATTATCATGGAGAGAGACCTCCTGCAAGCTCCATCTTCTAACTCAGCTCTCGGCTGGCTGCTCCATAGGCCTGCTTGCTGCACAGCTATGTTCTGGGGCTTTCCTCCACCTTCCACCTTGGGGATAACCTTTGTCTCTCCCTTGTGCTGGATGCTCCTCTTCCTGAGTTCCCATCCTTCCCTTTTTCTTTTTTTTCCCCCTTGTTTCATCTCCTTGTTCTGGTGGGGCACTGTATTAGTTCAGGAAATAGAACCAACAGGGTATACATAATAATAAACACAATATATAGCATATATAGGTGTACATATATTATATAATGAAATATATAGATAAAACCAACAGGATAGATATATAAATATGTTATTTAGATATAGAAAGGGGTTGGCTCCCATGACTTGGGGGCTAGTAAGTCCAAATTCCTTAGGGCTGGCCACAATCTGGAAACTGATAAAGGTGATGGTGAAGTTGAGTCAAATTTCCCCATGGGAAGAAGACAGACTGCAGTTGAGAAGGAAATTCTTTCTGGCATCTGAGATCTTCAATACTGGCATTTGAGACTTCAAACTGATGGAATGAAGAAACATCCTACGTTGCTGAGGCCCATCTCCTTTGTTGAGTGTTGACACAATCAATGGTTATAGAGATGTCAATGCATCTATGACATACCCTCCCAGTAACAAGCAGGCCAGTGCTTGCTTGACCAAACAAGTGGGCACCATAATTTAGCCAAGTTGATTAATAAGGTATTTAACTGTTCAGAACAGTACCTGTATTTAAAACCCTAAGCTCTAAAGTAAATGTTATTTCTGAAGAGCAGGATCACAGTTGATGAGGAAACTTCTACTTATGTCAAGTCAAGACAAGAACTGGAAAATAAGTTACAACATCCCAGAAATGAAAAGTATTTTGGATTTGGGCTATGAAGAATGTTCTATAAAAACTGTTGAATAGATTGAACAGCCGTCTCATCTTCCTCTGGGACTGTTTTGAGTGATGAGTGTGGGTTTGTTGTTTTAGTTAAAATAAAACCAAATTCCCAAAAGATAAAGGAGGTGTGATTAGAATAGGACCCTGGGGAAATTCTTGGGTGTCTGCAATCTTTTTTTTAAAGAATCCCATTATCTAGGAATTTGCTTTAAAATGATTTACTAAATTGGATATTTATAATTTATGAATTTTTAGTGCATACTTTATTAATAATAAAATGTTTAAAAAATTTCTAATAATGAAGCAAAGTAAAAAACAGTACAGTGTTCTTAGAAATTTTAAATAATATTGCTTTAAGTTAGGCCTGCTCAAAATTAATAATTTTTTATTATGACTATATTCTGCACATCATAAAAATGTTATGTGCTGAATCATGCAATAAATGAAAGTGTGTTTTCCCCTGAGAGGATATAATTTAATTTTTCTCTGGAAACAACCTGACATTGCCTAATAACTAATGTTTCTAGAAATAAGTGAATATTTACTTGTCCAAAACAGTCAAGTTTAAAACCCAAAATCACATTATTTTCTAAAATTGACTTCAGATTTTAAAGAGTAATCTAATATTTAATCTCTTCTTTTTCAATTCAGATGTTTTCTATGTGGACCTTCTTCTCCAATCTCTTGTTGCCTGGTTTATGAGAACTGGATGATAAAATACAAGGAAATAAAAAAGCACTGATCTTAGCTTTAACATTTGCTGGTTTGAGTGGACTAGTCCTTTTAACTCATGAAAAGAGATTCCGTAAGAGTAAGATATGTTTTCTTGCAAGTTGGAAGTGGTTGGGAATTTATTTTAATAGCATTAGATATTAAGGCTAATGTACATATATTATTCTATATATTCCATATAAATGGAATCATAAAATATTTGTCCTTTTGTGCTTGGCTTCCTTCACTAAGCATCATGCTTTCGAGATTCATCCATGGTGTAGCGTGCATCAGAACGTCATTCCTTTTTATGCTGAATAAAATAAATGGCTATACCAATGAATGGATCTACCATTTCCCCCCTTGGGGGTTCATCACATTTTTTTATTAGAGAACTGTAGATTACTAGAAAAATCATGCATTTTTAAAATACAGACTTCCAACATACTATCCTATTATTAACAATTTGTATTAGTGTGGTACATACGTTACAAATGAGAAAAGAACATTTTTATAAATGTGCTATTGGCTATAGTCCACAGTTTACGTGAGGGTTCACTGTCTGTATTGTATAGTCCTATATTGGTTTTCTTCTAGTAACATGTATACATCCTAAATTTTCCTCTTTTAACCCATTCAAATATAGAATTCAGTCCTGTTAATTATGTTCACAATATTGTTGTGACTATCGCCACCTTCTGTTACCAAAACTTTCCCATCACCCTGAATAGAAACTCTGTACAATTTAAGCATTTACTCCTCATTATCTACCCCTACCCCAACCCCTGGTAACCTATGTTCTAGCTTCTGACTCTATGAGTTTGCTTATTCTAATTATTCCATATCAGTGAGATCATACAATATTTGTCCTTTTGTGTCTGGCTTATTTCACTCAACATGATGTCTTCAAGTTTCATCCATGTTGCATGTATCAGAACTTCATTCCTTTTTACAGCTGAATAATATTCCATTGCATACACATTTTGTTTATACATTCATCTTTTGATGGTCACTTATTTTTTAAGGCAGAGATCATCAAATTCCTAATTGAAATTCCTAATTTGTGAAAATGCAGCACTTCAATTTATGTGAAATGCTTTGTCAATCATTTCTTAAACATTCCCTTAGTCACCATTTTGAGTGTCTATTGCATACCTATATAAACTCTAGGAACTATGGTTAGGCAGATGAAGAGGAAACAGTTCTTGCCTCCAAAGAAGGGAGAATATTAGCAATTGTTACTAAGAGACAGAACTTTAATCTGTTTCAGGCTAGTGAACCAAATGGCTTACTTGGATTACTTTTACCTAAAAGTAGGGTGACCATGCATCCCAGTTTGCCTGGGATAGACGTAGCTTATGTTTTTTCAAAAATTTTTATTTACTTTTTAAAAGATATTTAGATTACATAAATATTACATAAAAAGTATAGGGCATTCCCATATGCCCCGCTCCCCACACCACCCACATTTACCCTCATTAGTGTGGTACATTCATTGTGTGGTACATTCATTGCCACTGATGAACACATTTTGGAGCATTGACACTAAGCATGGATTATAGTTTACATTGTAGTTTACACTCTCTCCCACACAATTCTGTAGGTTATGGCAAGATATATAATGGCCTGTATCTGTTGTTGCAATGTCATTCAGGACAATTCCCAACTCCCAAAAATGCCCCTATATTACACCTGTTTTTCCCTCTCCTTGATCTCGGAACCTACAGAGGCTACTGCCTCCACATCAATGATAAAATTTCTTCCATTGCTAGAATCACAATAATTCTATAGTAGAATACCAGTAAGTCCACTCTAGTCCATAGTTCATTCCCTAATCCTGAGGATTCTGGGATGATGATGCCCATTCCACCTCTAATTGAGAGGGGGCTTCAGTCCCATACAGCCGATGGATACTAAACCTTGCTTGCAGTTGTAGACTTTCTCAGTAGCTTATACTTTTTTTTTTTTTTTTAAAGATTTTATTTATTTATTCCTTTATCCCCTCCTTGCTGCTCGTGCTCGCTGGGTCAGCTAACCACGCCGTGCGGGCGGGCTTGCCTTCACCAGGAGGCCCCGGGAACCGAACCCGGGGCCTCCCATATGGTAAACAGGAACCCTACTGATTTAGCCACAGCCGCTTCCCCTAGCTTATACTTTTTGTACTGGTATAATTAATAAACTATTTCCACTCTTAAAAGGGTCCTGGTTTGGATAAAAAATTACAAGGTTACATTATCTAAAAGAGACTCTAAGGTATCCTTTTTTTAAAATTTTCATTCTGTAATCTTATATTCATTTGAAAGAATGCCTACATTTATATCTTTGCATGGGAGACCTTCTATATATGTGGTCTCCAACTGATACCTCAAAGATCCTTGTTTCTCTTTCTCTACTATCTTGGCTAAATATATCACTTTTGTGATAATATATGTCATATATATGTAATATATATGTCATAATCTTTATGTTGCTTCAGAATTCTGAACTTATAGTCCTAAACCCAAATTTAAGAATCACACTGAACTAAAGCCGGAAGAGAGAAGGATTTTGTTATAATGGTTAAGTGTTATTTCCTTGTGATTGATGGTTTCTTAAGCTGAAGTCCCAAGTATACTTATAAGCTTCTTAACTTCCATCAACACTACTAACCTCAATTCAGAATTTTGCCTAAGAATGCCACTGATCAGTATGGATCAGCAAATATCTAGTACCTATAGAAAATTATCCAAAGCTCATTCTCTGCTCAAGCTGGGTTCTAAAAGCAAATTATTAGGTCTTACTGGTTTCCAAATTATATCTGGTAATACTGTAGTTGCATATGTTCTTCTTTCTCCACTTAGTAGAATGACCTTAGTCTCTTCCCTAATGTAATGCGTGCATTTCTAGATTCACATCCTACCTCCTCACCAACCAATTAAAGATCTCTTTCTCTCCCTCCTCTGTCTCTTCACCTACTTCTCAACATCCCTGTTCATTGCTTACAATTATTCTTCTGAGATACCAATGGCCTCTCACCCAAAATAGGTCAGCTGTTTTTCCTATTCTCTCACTTTGCCCCTTTCTCCTGGTGCATCACAAACAAACTACATGTAGGAGCAGAACTTCACCACCACTACTGCTGCTGCCATCTCCTGGCACTGAGGGCACCTCCTGTTGGTGGCCCCTTAATTTGCAAGGTCAATGAAATAGACACGCATATGCCTTAGTGCCACACCTGCCTGATGTTTGCATAGGAATTTTGTCTTCCTAAAATCTCTCAGAGTTTCATATGTGCAAAAACAAAACTTGAGCATCTCTGACAGACCTGGAGCAGTTAATGTCTGTTGCTAAGGTTTCCACTACAGATACAAGAAAAAGAAGGTCCTCATGCTTTCTGTCTGTCTAGTTGTGGCAGCCAAGATTGAATAGAGTAATACAGGAAATTATTAAAAAAACGTGGGGGAAGGGGAAATGATCTTTGCAACTCAGAAATAAACTTATAAACCACAAATAGCCTTTTTACTCCACAAAAGGAATTTTTTTGAAGTTTGGATTTACATGAGAAGTGGTGAAAGACTATGTTCCCTTACACTCTTGCCTTCTGGTTGATTCCTTCTGGTTGAAGCTTTAACAACTTTGAAAGATTAAATAAAGAAAACTTGATTAAAAGTAAGCCAGAAGTTTTTTTTAAAAAAACTTGAATTTTTTGCTTTCTCTTTCTCTAGTTCTAATGCTCTGACACATATACATGACAATTGTATGAAATCTGGGAAGTTGACTTGGATGCACAAACCTCTTCTCTTTCCCCTTCTGTCTAACCAGAAGGATAATCAGTCAATATAAGATAGTGGTTAAAGGCCACAGTGTAGTACCCAAGAGCACAGCTTCAGGAGATTTGCTGGGTTCAAATCCTCACTCAAATCCAGACTTTGTCTAGTCTGAGGTAGTCACATGAGTATTGTTTCCTGAGTACCTATCCATGGCATGGTTGAGATAAATGAATGAAATTATGTTGACAAAGTACTTAGCCCAGTATCTGCCATTTTGTAAGTGCCTAATGAAATTATTGCTATTATCCACTCCATTATCCAACCATGGTAATCGGTCAATGTGATGCATTAAAACATTTTACTTTCCAAGTTTTCATTAGATTTGGGTTTTCAAGCAAGGTTTTTATCATTAACATTCCCACTTGAGTCACCACATCTCTGTTCCAAGTGTGTGTGTGTGTGTGTGTGTGTGTGTAGAGGGAGGGGCATAGGATAAGAGGGTTATTGAGTGCTTCCTGAAAGTATGTGGGAAAGAGGGCCCAAGAGTCTAAGGTGGAGGGGATTGTGGGAAGATGGCGTCGTATTAGGCTGACAAGGCTCAGCTTTCTCTGAAAAACAATGGAGAAAGAGCCAAAAGCTGCCTAAGTGATCTGCTTTGGGGGTCAGCAGACTAGGACAGTGCTTCACAACTCCTAGGAGGGTGATGGATGAAGAGATGAAGAACACAGAACAACAAACTGTGAGTTACTAAACCTCCCAGCTGCCGGGAAGGCTCCTCTCCCCCACCCCCGACGTATTAAATAGGGGTAAAACCCCTAGACATTGCAGTGACATAGAGGGAAGTGGACATCTTCCTCCCTGTCAGCTGTTACAATGGAAAATGGAGGGGAAGTTGGGGGACTTTTCTTCAGTAAATTTGGCCAGTAGAGCCTAACTTGAATCTCAGCTCCAGCCAGACCAAAACAAAGAAAACCAAGAGAGATACACCTCCATGGAAGGGGGCACCAATGAGCACCATCTGCAGGCCAGTCTGGAAATTGCATGGACAAAAACTGAACTTGGGTCTCTCTGTTCTCTAACTTCTGGGAGAAAATCTGTGCCATTAGTGAGTGCCTGGCATGACTTTGGCAATTTAAGCTGGGCAATTTAAAGCTGGTTGAACCAATTATCAAAGAAGAGCTATGAAAAAACAATAAGAATAGGCAAGGGAGAGAAATTAGCCATCAGAGTAAATTCACCAGCATGTTCAGATCCCTAGACATCAGCAAAAAATTGCAAGACATACCAGGAAACAGGAAGAGACGCCCCAGCCAAAGGAACAAACCAAATGCCTGAAGAGAAACAGGAATTAAGACAATCAATGATAATCACAGAACTCTCCTAAATCAATTTAAAGAATTGAAAGAAAATATGACTAAAGAGAAAAAGTATATTAATAAGACACTGGGTGAGCATAAGAACAAATTGAAAGCCTGCAAAGAAAAGTAACAGACCTTGTGGGAATGAAAGACACGATGGATGAAAGTAAAAATACATTAAAGGCACAAAAGACCAGATTTGAATTGCTCAAAAAAACAGAGTTAGTGATTCCAAAGACAGAACATCTGAACTGGAAAAGATAGGAGAGCAGAAAGAAAAGAGAATGGAAAAAATGGAACAGGTTCTCAGGGAATTGAATGACAAAGTGAAATGAAAAAAATATATGCATTTTCAGTGTCCCAGAAGGAGAAAAAAATGGAAAAGGTGCAGAAAGACTATTTGAGGAAATAATGACTGAAAACTTCCCTATCCTTATGAAAGGCATAAATATCAATAGCCAAGAAGGACCACACACCCCAAACAGAATAAATCTGAACAAACTTACCCCGAGACAACTACTATTCAGAATGACAAATATCGGAGATAAAGAGAAGATTCTGAAAACAGCAAGAGAAAAATAATTCATCACATACAAGGGAAACTCAATAAGATTAAGTGCTGACCTCTCATCAGAAACCATGGAGGAGAGAAGAAAGTGGTGTGATGTATTTAATGTACTGAAAGAGAAAAACTGCCAGCCAAGAATTCTGTATCCAGCAAAACTGTCCTTCAAAAATGAAGGGGAGCAGCTGTAAGAAGAAATGAAGTCATAAAGCATGTGACAACATGGATAAACCTGGAGGACATTATGTTGAGCAAAGCAAGCCAGACACAAAAGGACAAATACTGTATGAATGCATTACTATGAACCAAATATATTGTGTAATATATTGTGTTTCACAAAAAAAAAAAAAAAAAAAAAAAAACGACAAAATTTACATGTATCCTTTACATTTAATTGAGAAATGTATATATTTATTCATCTGTGTTTACTTTTCAGTTTTTAATTGCTTATGTTTTCAATTATTAAATGTACAAAATAAAGTTAAAAAAAAAATGAAGGGGAGTTCAAAGTCTTCACAGACAAAAACTGATAGAATATGTTACCAAAAGACCTGAATTACAAGAGATACCAAAGGAAGTGCTGCAGCCTGAAAGGAAAAAAACAAAGGTGAGAGACTTGGAGAAGAGTGTAAAAATGAAGATTATTAGAAACTGTAATTAAAGGGTAAAAAGATAGACAATGGTACAATATGACAACAGAAAGCCAAAGGCCAAATTGGATGAGGTAAGTAATACCTTTATAGTAATAACATTGAATGTTGATGGATTGAACTCCGCATAGCATAGACTAATAGAATGGATTAAAAAAATATGAGCCATCTATATGCTGTCTACAAAAGATTCACCTCAGATATAAGGACACAACTAGGTTAAAAGTGATAGGTTGGAAAAAGATATTCCATGGAAATAGTAACCAAAAGAGCTGGAGTAGTGATAGTGATATCGTACAAAACAAATATTAAATGCAAAACAGCTATAAGGGATGAAGAAGGTCATTATATATTAATAAAAGGAGCAATTCAACAAAAATAAATAATATACTAAATATTCAAGCACCTAACCTCAGTGCCCCAAGATACATGAGGCACACACTGGCAAAGCTGAAGGGAGAAATAGATGTCTCTACAATAAGAGTTGGAGACTTCAATACACCACTTTCAGTATTGGATTGGACATCTGGACAGAGGATAAAGAAATAGAGAGCTTGAATAATATGATAAATGAACTAGACCTAACAGACATCTAAAGAGCATTGCACCCCAAAACAGCAGGATATACATTCTTTTCAAGTGCTGATGGATCCTTCTCCAAGATAGACCATATGTTGGGTCACAAGACAAGTCTCAATAAATTAAAAAAGACCAAATTATACAAAACACTTTCTCTGATCATAACAGAAATGAAGCTAGAAATCAATAATGGATGGAAAAGGGAAAATACATAAATACATGGAGATTAAACAACACACTCTTAAATAATCAGTGGGTCAAAGAAGAAATTGCAAGAGAATTCAGCAAATATCTTGAGACAAATGAAAATGAGAACACAACATATCAAAACCTATGGGACATTGCAAAGGCAGTGCTGAGAGGGAAATTTATAGCCCTCAATGCTTACATTAAAAAAAAAGAAAGAGCTAAAATTGATGATCTAACTGCATACATGGAGGAACAAGAAAAAGAATAGCAAATTAATCCCAAACAAAGCCAAAGGAAAGAAATAGTAAAGATCAGAGCAGAAATAAATGAAATTGAGAACAAAAAAACAATAGAGAGAATCAACAAACCAAAAGTTGGTTCTTTGAGAAGATCAACATAATCAACAAACCCTTAGCTAGAGTGACAAAGAAAAAAAGAAGACAGAAGTGAATAAAATCAGAAATGAGAGAGGGGACCTTACCACTGACCTGAAGAAATAAGAGAGTTCATAAGAGGATACTATGTACAAATGTATGCCAAAAAACTAGAAAATGTAGACGAGATGGACAAATTCCTAGAAACACATGAACCAGCTACACTGAATATGAAGAAATAGAAGACCTCAACAAACCAATCACAAGTGCAGAGATTGAAACAGTCATCAAAAACCTCCCAAACCCTGGGTTCGGTTCCCGGGGCCTCCTGGTGAGGGCAGGCCCGCCCGCGCGGCGTGGTTGGCTGACCCAGCGAGCGCAAGCAGCAAGGGGGGATAAATGAATAAATAAATAAAATCTTTAAAAAAAAAAAAAAAAAAAACCTCCCAAAGATGAAAAGCTTGGTACCAGATGGCTTCACAAGTGAATTTCACAAATCATTCAAAGACAACCTAATACTGATCTTGCTCAAGCTCTTCCAAAAATATTGAACAGGAAAGAATGATACAAAACTCATTTTATTAAGCCAACATCACCCTAATACCAAAACCAGATAAAGATACTATGAAAAAAGAAAATTACAGACCAATAACTCTAATGAGTAGAGATGCAAAAATCCTTCATAAAATACCTGCAAACTGAATCCAAAAGCATGTTAAAAGAATTATATACCATGATCAAGTGGGTTTTATCCCAAGTATGCAAAGGTAGTTCAACACAAGAAAATCAATTAGTGTAATAAACCACTTTGATAAATTGAAGAAGAAAAATCACATGATCCTCTCTATTGATGCAGAAAAGGCATTTGACAAATATAGCACCCTTTATTGATAAAAACACTCCAAAAGACAGGAATACAATGAAGCTTTCTCAATGTGGTTAAGTGCATATAGTAAAACCTACATTCTACTCAATGGTAAAAGACTGAAAGTTTTCCCACTGAGATAAGGAACAAGACAAGGATGCCTACTGTCACCATTATTATTCAATATTGTGCTAGAAGTTCTAGCTAGAAGAATTAGGCTAGAAAAAGAAATTAAATTCACCCAAATAAGAAAGAAAGAACTAAAACTTTCATTATTCACAGATGACACGATCCTATTTCTAGAAAATCCTGAAAAATCCACAACAAAGCAAAGTGGTGGGATACAAGATTAATATGCAAAAGTCAACAGCGTTTCTGTACACTACTGATGTTCAATCTGAGGAGGAAATCAGAAGAAACAAATCCATTTATACTAGTGACTAAAGCAGTCAAATATTTTGGAATAATCTTAACTGAGGACATAAAGGACCTGTATTCAGAAAACTACAAAACATTGCTAAAAGAAACTGAAGAAGACTTAAATAAATGGAAGGAAATTCCATGTTCATGGATTGGAAGACTAAATATTGTTAAGATGTCAGTTCTACCCAAACTGATTTACAGTTTCAACACAATCTCAATAAAAATCCCAAGAGCCTTTTTTTTTTTTTTTTTTGCAGAAATTGAAATGCCAAAAATTGAATTTATTCCGAAGGGTAAAGGGCCCCAAATAGCCGCAAATATCTTGAAAAGAAGAATGAAGTTGGAGGACTCGTGCTTCCTGACTTTAAAGCATATTACTTAGCTACAGTGGTAAAAACAGCATGGTACTAGAATAAGGACAGACAGATTGACCAATGGAACCAAATCGAGAACTCAGATATTGACCCTCATATCTACAGTCAAGTGATTTTTGACAAGGCTGTCAAGCCCTCCCAGCTGGGCCAGAACAGTCTCTTCAACAAATGGTGCTGGTAGAACTGGATAGCCATATCCAAAAGAAAGAAAGAAGACATGTATCTCACACCTTATACAAAAATTATCTCAAAATGGATCAAGGACCTAAATATAAAAACAACAACCATAAAACTCCTAGAAGAAAATGTAGGAAAACATCTTCAAGATATTGTGGTGGGTGGTGGTTCTTAAACCTTACACTCAAAGCATGAAGCAACAAAAGAAAAAATAGATAAATGAGACCTCCTCAAAATTCAACACTTTTCACCGCAAAGGACTTTGTCAAAAGGGTGAAAAGGAAGCCTACTAAATGGGAGAAAATATTTGACGATCACATATCTGATAAGGGTTTAATATCCATGATTTATAAAGAGATCATACAACTCAACAATAAAAAGAAAAACTACCCAATTAAAAAGTGGGCAAAAGATTTGACAACCGTCCAAAGAAGAAATACAAATGGTGAAGCAACTCATGAAAAAATGTTCAACATCACTAGCGATTAGGGAAATGCAAGTCAAAACTACAATGAGATATCATTTCACACCTATTAGACTGGCTGCTATTAAAAAAGTCTTCTCTCACCTGGCAAGGCTCATGGTGGCCTCTCCTAGCCTCTCTGTTCTCTCCCTAGTGTCGTTGAATTTCAGCTTCTGACTGCTCTGATCCCTATGGCTTTCTCTTTTTCTGTCTGAATTTTATTCTGCTTATAAAGGACTCCATAATAGGATTAAGACCCATTCTAATTGTGCTTAGCCACACCCTAACTGAAGTAACCTCATCAAAAGGCCCTACTTACAATATGTTCACACCCATAGAAATGGTTTAGATTCGGAGCATGTCTCTCTGTGGTACAT
The DNA here is from genome assembly GCA_026826555.1 of Tolypeutes matacus. NCBI lineage: Eukaryota > Metazoa > Chordata > Mammalia > Cingulata > Chlamyphoridae > Tolypeutes > Tolypeutes matacus. The sequence goes on along the minus strand of JAKSZT010054462.1, from coordinate 5,899,012 downwards.
ACAGCTTTAAGCCATCATGGTTTCCCTACATTTTTTTCTAGGTGTTTCATAGTTCTGGCTATTATATTTAGGTCTTTGATCAATTTTGAGTTATTTGCATATGGTGTGAGGTAGGAGTCCATCTTCATTCTTTTGCATATGGAGTTTTCCCAGCAATGTTGAAGAGACTATTCTTTCCCAATTGAGTGGTCTTTTCCCCCTTGTCAAAAATCTGGTACATATTCATTTATTAGCTCGAGGTGCTTTGTTGTGGACTTTTCATGATTTTCTGTATAGAGGATCATGCCATCTGCAAATAGGGAAACTTTTTCTTTTTTCCTTTCCAATTTGGATGCCTTTTATTTCTTTTTCTTGACTAATTACCCTGACCAGAACTTCCAGTACAGTGTCAAATAACAGTAGTGGCAGTGGGCAACCTTTTCTTGTTTCTGACCTCAGGGGGAAGACTTTTAGGTTTTCACCATTGAGGATGATGATAGCTGTTGGTTTTTCACATATGCCCTTTATCATGTTGATAATGTTACCATCTATTCCCATTTTTCTAAGTGTTTTTACCAATAAGTGGTGCTAGATTTTGTCAAATGTCTTTTCTGCATCAATAGCAATGATTACGTGGTTTCTTTCCTTCATTCTCTTTATGTGTTGTATTACATTGAACCACCCTTGCATACCTCGGATCAGCACCACTTGATAATGGAGTAAAATTCTTTTAATTTGCTGTTGGATTCAGTTTGTTGGTATTTTGTTGAAGACTTTTGCATCTATATTCGTATTCAGATATTGGTCTGTAATTTTCTTTTCTCGTGGTATCATTATCTATTCCCTACTCTTCAATGTTTTGGAAGAGTTTGAGCAGGATTGGTGTTAAATTCTTCTTGGAATGTTTGTTAAGCTTCTCCTGTGAAGGCATCTGGTCCTGGACTTTTCTTTGTTGGGAAGTTTTTTTTTTTATTACTGATTCAATATCTTTATTAGTTATTGATTTCTTGAGACCTATTTCATCTTAGTCAATGTAGGTAATTTGTGCATTTCTAGGAGTTTGTCTATTTCATTTCGGTTATTTAATTTGTTGGTGTGCAGTTTTTCATAATATCCTCTTAAAATCAGTGGTGCTTTGGAATTGTATGTACCCCAGAAAAACACGTTCTTAAATTTAATCCATTCCATTGGGTGTGAACCCATTGTAAGTAGGATCTTTTGATGAGGTTACTTTAGTTTAGGTGTGGCTCAGGATGGTTCTTAATCCTATTACTGGAGTCCTTTATAAGATGAATGAAACTCAGACAGATAGAGAGAAAGCTTGGGAAGCAAGAAGCTGGAGATCAAAGGAAACTGGAAGAGAAGGGAGAGGCAAGAGGTCTCCATGTGCGTTGCCATCTCACGGAGGGCCCCAGGATCAAAGATCACTGGCAGCCATCCCCGGAACACCAATCTTCAGGAAGAAAGCATTGTCCTGATCATGCCTTGATTTAACATTTTCCTATCCTCAATACCAAGAGTCATTAAATTCCCATTGTTTTAGCCAACCCATTGCATGTTATTTGCTTGAGCAGTCAAGGAAACTAAAACAACATCATTTTTATTTCAGTGGAGTTGGTAGTAGGTGTCCCTTTTCATTTCTGATTTTAGTTAATTGTATCCTCTCCCTTTTTTTCTTCATCAGTTTAGCTAAAGGTTTATTATTTTATTGTTCTTTTCAAAGAACCATCTGTTGGTTTTGTTCATGCTCTCTTTTGTTTTTTTATTCTCTATTTCATTTATTTCCTCTCCAATCTTTGTTATTTCCTTCTATCTGCTTACTTTGGGTTTAGATTGCTCCCTTTATTCTAGTTTCTCCAGTTTTGAGGTTAGGCCCCCCGTTCCTCCCCATGGCTTTCTATCTTGTGTCCAATTTCCTTTCCTTATGAGGGCTTCAGTCATATTGTATTAAGGCCCTCACAGTTTGGGCACACGTTAACTAATAACAACGTCTTCAAAGTTCCTGTTGACAAATGGGTTCACACCTGCAGCAAGAGGTTAGAACCTGAACATGCCTTTTGTGGGGACATGATCAATTCCCAACAGTGGGAAATGGCTCTTACCTGTGGCCCTGGAATTTAGGTTGAAAGGGTGAACTCTGAAGTACTGAAGGGTTGAGTCTTAGACACATGAACCAAACGTTGGCTATGAGAATAAGAGGTCTTAGGAGGGCATTGAGAACCAAGGGTCAAGACAAAAATATATCAGAGAACTAACTGGGGAATATGAGATCTAGGAACAGCAGTTAGAATGGGGAAATGAGAAGTAACTATGTCAATTTTGGAATTTAGGAGCCAATGTCCACAGTTAAACAATTCTATGTTTTAATGTAAATTTGTATGGATAATTTCAGTATTTTTATCATGTCTACTTTTTTGTTTTTAACAAGATTTTTTAAAATCATGAAAGTACCATACGTTTATTTTAGAAAAACTTTCCTTCTTACATCACAGGCTTTCCTTTCTTTTCAGGTCAATTCTTTTATTTCTGAAAACCACTGAATTCTTTTAGTGATGCAGGGAGTATCTGTGAATGGTAAGCTTTCTCACAGTCTTTGTCTGAAAATGTTTTAGTCACCCTCACTTCTGAATGACAGATTAAGTGCATATAGAATTCTAGATGGACAAGTATTTCCCCTCAGCATTTTACAAATAATGCTCCATTGTTTTCCAGCTCTGTTTCAGTTGTGATGACTTTTGTCAGTCTTAATTGTCACTGTTAGGTAGTGAATGTCTTTTCTCTGGTTCCTTTAGAGATTTTTCTCTTTCACTTTGTATTCTGTTGATTTACTACAGTATATCTATGTGTGGATTTTTTTTTTTTTAATGGAATCTCGTACTTCTTGAATATGAAGCCTCTCTTTTATAAACTCTGAACAGCTCTAAGCCACTATCTCTTGACATGTTTTCTGTATCCCATTCTTTCTATTTTTTCCTTCTAGGGCTCTTAAACTGTTGTTTTATCCATGCCACTTTATCACTCCGAATGGCTTTCTGGATAATTTTATCAGATGCATCTTCCCGTTCATTATTTCAGCTGAGTAGCTACTGTTTAACCCATCTGTTGGTATTTTAATAATAATGGCTGCATTTTTTCATTTATGGATATTATCATTGTTTGTCAGTTTGGTTGGTTTATAAATCTGACGCTTTTTTAGTTGCACTTGTTCATTTGCTATGTTTTGATTCCTTCTTTTATGTCTGTAATTATTTAGAGAAACATTTTATAAACTTTTTCTGGTGGTTGTGGCTGTGTTTCAGATTTCAGGCAGCAAAATTTTTTATTTGTTGTGTTTAGTGAGTCTCACTTATAGTAGACTATTTCTATTTCAATTCTATAATTGTGAACAGCAGAGGTTTTTCTTATATAACTTGAGTTGTAGGACTGACTCTCCAGACAGAACAGTTTTTTCTTTGCTTCTCCCAGTCCAAAGTCAAATTTTAAGTTGGTTTTCTCGCTCGGGGAACATTTTCACCATTAGTGTGGTGTGAATTCCAACACATGTGCACTGTTTTTTTTTTCTTTTCCCCCTAAATATTTTAAGTGAGATAAAGTTAATCATTTTAGAGTGTACAATTCAATGGTTTTTGGTGTATTCACAATATTGTGCAGCCATCACCACAATCCAATTCCAGAACATGCCCATCACTCCAAGAAGAAACCCCAGACCTATAAGCAGTCATTCCCAACTCACCCCTCTGCCATCCCTTGGCAACCACTAATCTACTTTCTACCTCTACGGATTTGCCTATTAGGGACGTTTCATATAAATGGAATCAAACAACATGTGCCATTTGTGTGTGGCTTCTTTCACTTAGCACGTTTCAAAGTTTACCCATATTATAGTTTATAACAGTACTTCATTGCTTTTTATGGCTGAAAAATATTCCGTAGTAATTGTGTATGCTACATTCAATAGACATTTTGATTGTCTCCACCCTTGGCATTATGAATAATGCTGTTAGAAACATAAATGTGCAGGTTTGTGCATAGGCATATGTTTTCACTTCTCTTGGGTATATGACAAGGCATGGAATTGCTAGGTCAGAAGGCTATTCTATTGTTAACTTTATGAGGAACTGCCAAATTGATTTTCACAATAGCTGTATCATTTTATATTCCCATCAACAATGTACAAGGGTTTCCATTTCTCCACATTCTTGCCATTTGTTATTTTCTGTTTAATATTATTATTATTATTGCCACCCTAATGGGTGTGAAGTGGCATCGTACAATGGTTTTCAGAACGACTAATGATGTTGAGCTTCTTTTCGTGTGCTTATTGACCATTTAGTTTCTTTGTATATGCTATATACAAGTCCCTTATTAGATTTTTTGTTTGCAAATATTTTCTCCCATTCTGTAGGTTGTCTTTTCACTCTCTAGATAATGTCCTTTGACACGTAAAAGTTTTTAATTTTGATGAGGTTCAATTTATCTAATTTTTTCTTTGATTGCTTATGCTGTGGGTGCAATATTTAAGAAATTGTTGCCTAATACAAGATCACAAAGATTTACACTTATGTTTCCTTCTAAGAGTTTTATATTTAGGTCTTTGATTCATTTGGGGTTAATTTTTATAAAAGGGATGAGGTAGGGGGTCCGAATTCATTCTTTTGCATGTGGTTATCCAGTTGTCATAGCCTCAATTGGGACGTGATGATTCTTTCCCTATTGAAGGGTCTTGGCACTTAGTTGAAAATTAATTGGCCTCAGATGTTTGGGTTAATTTCTGAACTCTCAGTTATATTCCATTAATCTACATGTCTATCCTTTTGACAGAACAACACTGTTTTGTGTACTGTAGCTTTGTAGTACGTTTTGAAATTGGAAAGTATGACTATTCCAACTTTGTTCTTCTTTTTCAATATTGTTTTTGCTATTCTGTTTCCCTTGCATTTTCACATGAATTTTAGGGAACTGCTTGCCCATTTGTACAAAAGAGGCAGTTGGAATTTTATAACAGTATTGCCTTGAATTTCTGGATCAATATGTGAAGCATTGCCATCGTGACAATTCTAAGACTTCCAATCCATGAAGGCAGAATGACTTTCCATTTATTTATGTCTTCTGTAATTTCTTTCAGCAGTATTTTGTAGTTTGCAGGGTACACGTCTTGTAATTTTTTGGATTTATTCCAAAGTATTTTATTCCTTTCGATGCTATTGTAAATGGAATTGTTTTCTTCATTTCCTTTTCAGATAATTTAGTACTAGTTTTACTAGTTTCCTAGGGTTTTCATTAAAAGTATGCCTGAAAACAACAGAAATTTATTCTTTCCGTTCTGGAGGCCAGAAGTTCAAACTATGGTGTGGCAGGACCATTCTCTCTCTAAAGGCTCCAGGGAAGAATCCTCCTTTGCCTCTTCCTAGCATTTTGAATTTGCTGGCAAATCTTGGTGTTGGTTGGCTTGTAGATGCATCACTCTGCCACCACCATCACATGGTACTCTCCTTGTGTGTTTCTCTTTGTCTTCATATGGCCTTCTTAGGAGGATACCAGCCATTGGATTTAAGGCTCACCTTAATTTAATTGTATTACCACATCTTAATTTAACTAATTACATCTGCAAAGACCCTATTGCCAAATAAGGTCACATTCTGATGTTCCAAGTGGACATGAATTGGGGGGGGGCACTATTTAACCCAGTGCACTAATGTATATGAATACAATTGATTTTTGTCTATTGATATTCTACCCTTCAACTTTGCTGAAACTTACTAGATATAATAGATTTTTTTTGTGTGTGTATATTCTTTGGGGTTTTCTACATATAAGATCAAGCCATATGCAAGTAGAAATAGTTTTATTTCTTCTTTTTAAATTTTGATGCCTTTTATTTATTTATTTTGCCTCGTTGTTCTAACTAGGTCCTCTGGTAAAATGTTGACTAGAAGTAGCAGGAGTGGACATCCTTGTCTTGTTCCTGATCTCAGGGGGAAAGCTTTCAGTCTTTCACCGTTAAGAATGATGTTCGCTATGGGTATTCATAGATGCCCTTAATCAGGGTGAAGAGGTTTGTTTGTAATTCTTGCTTGATGAGTATGTTTTATCATGAAAGGATGTTTTATTTTATCAAATGATTTTTCTGCATTTGAGATGATCATGTGTGTGTGTATTTGTCTTTAGTCTATCAACATGGTGTATGACATTGATTAATTTTTGAATGTTGAACCAACCTTAAATCCATTGGCTAAATCCTACTTGGAGGAGTGTAAAATCATTTTTATATACTGCTGGATTTGATTTGCTAGTTTGTTGTTGAGGACTTTTGCATGTGTATTCATAGTGGATATCAGTTTGCAATTTTCTTTTGATGCCTTTGCTTGGTTTTGGTATCAGGCCTTGTAGAATTTGTTAGGAAGTGTTCCTTCCTCTGTGATTTAAGACTCATTCTCATCCTTCTCCTCGCTCTCCCCTTCCTTTCCTCATCCCCCTTCCCTTCCCTCTCCCCGCCCCCCCACCCCCCCACCCCCCACCTCCTCTTCCACCTGTTCCTTCTTCTTTGGCAGTCTTGCCTGATTCTCCCTAGAGCCTCCAGAAAGGAGTGTAGTACTGCCACCACCTTGGTTTTAACCCAGTGAGACCCAAGTCAGATTTCTGACATAAGTAACTTTTTGCTAATAAATCTGACATCTTCGAATCTTAGAATCAATTTCTAGAAAAATTTAACTTAACAATAGTGAATAAAGAAAGCTTAGAGGACCTGAAAGTTCAATTACCACTTTAAAAATTGTGTAAATAAATCTCTCCCATTAACAACATCTTTCATTAGTGTGGTACATTTGTTACAATTGATGCACACATAATGAAGCACTGCTACTAACTATGGTCAATAATTGTTAATGGGGAAAAGTGTGGGAGGGGGAGAGGGTGGGTTATATGGGACTCCCCCTATATTTTTTATGTATCATGTATGGAATTTAAAGCTTTTTTAAAATTAAAATAAAATAAACCCCCCCCCCAAAAAAAAAAAAAAGTTTCCTACAAAGAAACCATAAGCTCTAGTTGATTTTATAGGCTAGTTCTATGGAAAATTCAAGGAAGATAGCATCTAGAATTTAAACAAACTCAGAGAGTAGACAGAAGTCAACATATTTTATGTATAAGCCTGATAAGAAAAGGAAATTGCAAACCAATCTTGTTCATGAACATAGATGAAAAAAATCCTTCAAAAAATTAACCAATCAAATACACCAATTCTTTAAAAGGAAAATGTATCTTAGCAAAACCAGGATTGTTTCTAATTTAAGATTAGAAAATCTATTAATTTGATTCCTCATATTAGCCATTAACATAAAATATACGTTTATTCAATATCTACAGAAAAGCATTTGATGAAATTCACATCTTATTTGTAAAACATCCTCTTAGCATATTAGAAATTAAAGGGAACTTCCTTAATCTGATTAAGGGTATTTACAATCATTTCAGATTGTTAAAAATTAACTCAGAAAACTAAGCACAACTAGTAGAAGTTTAAATTGATACAACTATTTGGAAAGCAATTGGTATCATCTAGTGAAATTGAGGATGTGCATTCCCTATGACCTAACAATTTGACTCCTAGATATACATGTTATGAAATGCACATGTGTACTATGAAACATGTGTGTGAATATTCATATCAGTATTTTATAATAGAGCCAAAATCTAATAACCTAAGTGTTCATCAGAGAACCTACGTGTCCATCGAGTAATTTTTGGTGTATGCATAAGTTAATTACTATATAAGAATGAAAATGAATGAACTTTAATGTTGAATAACAAAGAAAATCTCACAAGAATACATAGAGTATGACTCTATATAAGGTACAAAAACATGCAAATCTAAACAATACATTAGAAAGAGAAGAGGATAGAGATGGGGATGGGGGTGGGGTGGAAGTGAAGTAATAAACTAAAGCAAAGGAATGATAAACAAAATTTAGGATATTCTAGTTACCTCTGGGGATACAATTGAGGATATTGATAATTCTATTAAATTCCATTTCTTAAATTGAATAGTGGGTAAAAGGGTATTCATTATATTATTCTGTATTCATAGAATAATCATAAATTTTCATGATATGCTAACATAATATGAGATGAGATATTGGGATTATGGATTTGGGTAACTATTCAGTAACTTATATGGGATGGATGACAAAGAAACCAAATAGCAAGAATTCTCTGTTTAGAACAGTATAGGTAGCTTTCAGTTTTGGATGGGCTCGTAGTGATCATCTAGCTAAACCTCACTGGTCTAAGAAGTTAAATACTTTATCCACAGTCATCCAGCTAGTTGAAGCATAGCTATTGTTAAAACTTATATTTCTTTTTATTCTCAGCCAAATGGGCTTTTAATCATACCGGGATGTCGTTCCTTATGAGCACTATTTAGTTGGCCTATTATTTCAATTAAGATCTCCATTTCTATTTTCAGAAGAGGAAATGCTTAGGGGACTTTTGCTACCATTTTTTTCTCTTCAAAATGATTTGTTAGTATTCTTCATCTTCTGCAATACAGTCATCTTGTCTAAGCTTTATTTAGGAAGGAAATAGGAAGAGGGATTAAACAACAACATTGTGAATATGGACTGAGTCATATCCTTTCTCAAAATGCTTTAAAATCTTCACCGTATTTAACCCAGTGGTGGCCAATGTTTACAACGAGAAAGGGTGGGGCTATTTGCTTTTATGAAAACCTATTTGATGGTCCTTTTTGTTAAAAATTTTAGTTCAACCAGAATTAAGTTTTGGGATAGTTAGGTGAAACTTAAGATTGAAAAATTGAATAAAATGTTTAATTTTGGATGTAATAGAAAAAAATTGCACATAGTAATATGAATAAGCATGCTAGTAGCAGCGGCACCTTATGGGTAAAGCATATAGTAAACTGAGTGTCCCTAACTTAAGTGGGTTGTGACACAAAACTTCATGTTTATTTTTTTATTTTTTATTTATTTATTTTTTAACCGGGAGGTCCCGGGGATCAAACCCAGGTCCCTCCATATGGGAGACAGATGCCCTACCAATTGAGCCACATCCTTCCCCCAAACTTCATGTTTAGATTGTTATCGTGAGCTAAATCTTCCTTGGAAGTACTGCTCCAATTATTGTTTCATACCCTTGGCAAGCACACAAAACCCGACTCAACTAAAATACCATGAATTTGGAATATAAGTAATATAAAACAACATTTTTAAAATACAAATAAGTAAACCAAAGAGAAAAATAATGGAATTGAATAAGAAGTGATTTAAAATTTGCATTAAATGTTGATGCTTAAAAAGAAGTAAGTTTAATTAGAGGCAAAGGAAGAAGAGAGACTTAAGAAAAATCTGAAAGGGACTTCCAGGACTTGTAATGAAACTTTAAAAATTCTGGGTGTTCATTATGATAAAATTCACTTCAAATTCTACCTCTTTCCTTTACCTTGATACCCATGAATCACTTACAAAGCTCATTAAAAAAAATCATAACTCTTTGGAAGTGTAATTTACATATGGTAAAATGAATGAAGCATTTTACCATATGTAAATCAAAACAGATAAGTTTTGAATAATGCATACACTCCAGCACACAACCAAGATATACATCTCCATCGCCCCCAAAAGTTCCTTAGTGTCCCGTCCCAGTCAATCCACTCATCTGCCCCGACTCCAGGCATCCACTGATCTGATTTTAATCACCGTAGATTATTTTTGCCTATTCTAGAACTTCATAAAAATGATATTATTCAGTTTGAATTCTCGTGTGTCAGACTTCTTTTGCTTGGCAAAATGTTTTGAGATTTATCTATATTGTTCCTTTTTATTGCTGAGTAGGTTTCCATTATATGACTATTATACGATTTGTTTATTCATTGATAGGCCTACTGATGGCCTACTACCTATTGACGGACATTTGTGTTGTCTCCATTTTGAATAAGGCTTCTAAGGACGTTCTATACAAGTGTTTTTGTGAACATATATTTTTATTTATTTTGGATAAATTCCTAGGAGTGGAATTGCTGAACCACATTATAAATGTATGTTTAACTTCAGAAGAGATTGCAAACTGTTTTCCAAATAAAATGCATGACTTTACATTCCTAGAAGCAGTGTGTAAGAATTTCATGTGCTCCAAATCCTTGCCAAAACAGCATTGTCAGTCTTTTTAATTTTACTATCTAGTTGAACAAGCAACTCATTTTAAATAAATTAAGATTGGAGTCATTTTTGGAAACAGAATGAAGAGTGGGAAACAGAAAATAAGAGAGTTCTTGAAGCAATTAGGAAAAAATAAGAGAAGGAAAATTGTGTTAATATCTTCAATTAACTAAGCCAAGAATGCTAAAATACACAGAAAAATTAAGTACATTGTGCACATACTATCTCCTTGGGAGAGGAAAGGACGTGGTCAAGAGATATCAATCAGATGTTCTGTCTGCTAGCCTCAGGTGGGAGAACTGGCCCAAGAGAGTTTAAACTCTAGAGCAAGGGGGATGAGGGAAAAGTGAGGGACAGCATGTAAAGTTTGCAGTTTGTATGGGATGACCAAACATTAAATATCCCTTGGGATGTTTGTGGTCACATTTTAATCAACAATTGATCTTTCTATTTGTAGTTACACATATGCTAGAAATCTGAAAAATATATTTTCCTATCAAAATGTTTGAATAATTATAATACTTAAAATGTAGTGTGATCTGCTAACACAGTCTAGTGGGTAACAGAACCAAATAACTAGATAATTCAAGTTTCCCTTGATCTATGCAGCTGGCCAATCAAAACTGGAGATGGATTAACAGTAATAAACCAAATTGCATTTGTTTTTGCATTCCTGTACTCATATAAGACCTCAGACTTCTATATATAGAGTCTTGGACTTGATCCTGCAGGAGGTAGGGAGGGAAGCCATTGCAGGTTTCTAAGATTCTGAGAAACATGGTCAGATTTGCTTTTTTATTTATTTATGAAATAGGGCAGAAAAAGACAGAAGGGGACAACTGTGAGAAATCTTTAACCAGGAAAGTCCATTGTCAAGGAGGATGTAAGGGAGAAAGTTTCAGGCAGAGGGATCAACAGTGTAAACTATAGCAGATACATGAAGAAAAGGATTAACAGATGCCTGTTGGCTTTAGCCATTAGGATTTTTTTTAGTGTCTCTAGTGAGAGATGGTTTAGCAGAGTGATGTGTAACAAAAACCAGATTGGAAAGGTTGAGGAGTAAATAGGGAGGTTGAGAATTAGAAAAAGTGAGTATCTGAGGTCAGGTTCTCCAGAGGCAGACCCTGAGTCAAGAGTTCATGTGGATGTACTCCTAGGAAACACTTCCAGGAGAAATCAGCAGGGAGTGGGGGAAAGAGGACAAAGAAGTGGAAGGCAATGAGGGTGCAATTTCAGGTGAAGCAACCTCAGCCTGATCCTTCTAGGAGCACAGGAGCTTAAATTACACCATCAGACCTGCCTCAAGGTGAAGGAGCTGGACTTTTATGCACTTGAGCCAGTCAGGCATTGGCTACAGCTGCGCTGGCTCTTAGTTCCTTGGGGTGAAATGGCTCCAGAAACCTGAGGAGAGTCTTCTGAAGAAGACTTCAGATAGAACAGGTGGAAACAAAGCAAAAAGAAGCTGGAGAATGGGCATACAGGGAATCCTAATGAAGCACCAATATCATCCACTAAAAATGAGTTTCTAGGGGGCGGATGTGGCTCAAATGGTAGGACATCCTTCGCCCACATGGAGGGACCTGGGTTCGATCCCCAGGACCTCCTGGTAAAATAAAGAAAAATATAGAAGGCACGTGGGCCTCCAGGCCCCACACATGGGTGTGCCGCCAGACTCCACCGAGCCATGCAGCAAGATGGTTACATAACAGGAGAGTAACACAAAGGGAGAGCCAAGACGAGACGTGCTGAAAAACCAGGAACTAAGGTGGCGCAGGTGGTAGGATGCCTCTCTCCCACATTGGAGTTTCCCAGGAATGAATCCTGGTGAAGACAGGGGGAGAAGGATGAGAAGAGAGGGCTGGAAACAGACACAGACAATTGCCCTGCCAATGGACACAAAAACAGTAAAAATGGGGGTGGGGTGGGGTGTTTTAAAAATGGATAAAAGTAAAATAAACAAATAAATCTTAAAAAATAAAAATAAAAATGAGTTTCTAGAAGTTTAGAGGGATAGCACTGAGGAGATGAGGTTTGAGTATATTTTTGGTAGATTGAAATAAAGATAAACTAGAGTGTTTGGAGCAAATTCCTAGAGGCGGGGGTGCTGAATTCTAGAGCACAAAGTAGGGGAACTGACCTTGAACATGGGAAGAGACGCCTTGTCCTTTTTGATTAGAGGAGCTATGGATTGGTCTGCATTTGGATAAAAGTGTTGGGCATACAGGGAGATCACACCCAAGGCCTCAAAAATGTAGAAAAACAAATGTATTTCTAGTATCGTATGCGGAGCATAAAGAGGGTGGTTGATGGGGGGCCTCGTGATACTGGTGAAGATTTGGAATAGTTGTTGAGGGGAATGAAAGATGAACCTGACCAAAGAAAACATATTCTCATGGTCCACAGAAATGAGCATTAAATTTGGAAGCTGATGACTGTTGCTAAGTGAATCAGTAACAACAGGCCCGATAGAGCCCAGCCAAGATTGGGCTGTAGGTTTCTATCCATTCACAATCTCTTTCTTTATCTCTTCTAGTGCTCGGTGGCCACAAGTAACATTAATTCCCAAAGCCCCTCACCCTGCAACCCATTTGAACTTTAGATTCTTAATAGCTATATCCTAAGTCTTTCCCTCACTTTCCCCTTCTAAAACTACCTCTCTTTTGTCCTATTCCTAAACGATTCAGCAAATGATTAATTTGAGTCTGGCTAACTGTTGAATTATTAGGTGTTTCAGCTATAAATGTGTGACTCCAGAAAACATATTTGCATTATAACTGGAGCTTTAAACAACTTAACTATGACTAACTGAGAACTTTGGGCCAACGGAACTGAAAAATACAGACACACACATACAAATGTTTGGGGTGTAGGGGAGTTTTCCTTTGGTGTCAAATCATGACACGACCACGGCCATCTGTCTTGGCTGTGCATCGACAACTTTCTCTCCCCATCTAGATTGTCACGGGCAGAGCTGTGATCCTTAGAGCAGGAAAGAACCTTAGTACGCATAAGAGTCCTCTCTCTCTGCTCTTTCGTTGATATTCCTACCCAGTCTTCCAACTGTTCTGACAGCAGCTTGGTGTAAGGGCTACAGCAGGTGGAGGAGAGAGGCAGGAAAAGGGGGTGACAGAGAGGAAAGGAAGGGAACGTTTACCGGGTGTGGTATGTGAAGACAGATACAGCTCTTCCGATAGCCCTCACTGACACGCAAATTCCTTTAAATTAAAGCATTTCAGCCATCCTTCCCTCCCCGCGACATTTCCACCCTGGTATCTCGAGAGTTACTTTCTCCGACTTCTCTCCTCTTCTCTCCCCCGCATTTGAGATTGATTAAAGCAAGAAACCAGATTAGTTGTTGTTGCAAGTGCTCTGGAAACAAAAAAGTCACTGTTTTCCTACTTGAACAATGCTTCCTCCTCCCCAACAGATTTATAGTGAGGGTTTTTGAAAGAGAGCAACAGTGTTAAACCTGCCTTATCTTTGCTAGGTCCCTCTAGCTTCCAATGTTTCTTATCTTTTTTACCTTTCCTCTCTTCTCCCCCTACTTTTCCTTTTGGCCTGCCATCCATCAAAAGGGGAACGGATAGAGTGGCGGAGGGAATAGAAATATTTCAGGCAATCAGAGGGCGTGCAAGTGAGAAAGCCAGCTTTCTGTAGTTAATACATCTATGCAGGTAATTTCCCTCTAGCACTGTTTTCTTAACGATCACCTTTCATCCACCTATGTGCATTACTAATTCAGCTAACTGGACCTAGAGCTGAATCAATGCACCCAGAGACTCTGTAGGGATTACATAGACAAAGACAAACATTTACTTGGATCAGGAATTTGCTCTGGATCTCTAGCTATGATGGCAAGACCCTGTTGTCTTTGAGCATTCCGTGAAATATAGGTGCTGGGTATTTAGGCTACGAGCCCTCCTTTTATGGACCAGACCCTCCTTTTGCCTGGAGTGAAAGGAGGATTATGCTTAACCTAAGGAAGTTGGCGTGCCATATTTTATCTGCTTCTCCATTTTTCCATCTTTTGCAGTTTGTGATATATAGTCATTATTTTGACCCACTGAAATTTCTCGAAAGTGTTCTAAAGGCCATGGGAATGTAATGTCAGTTTGAGGAGGCTGGGAAATATCTGAGCCCAAGAGGTGGCTTCTCCAAGCAAAGATGGGAGATGGCCCTTCACTGGGGCCTTACTACTCATTAGAGAGAACTTTAGATATTTGTGGGGGAGTGTTCAAGTTGTCAATATGGGAAATTTAGCAGGTGGAGGACAGGGATGGTAGACAGCCTGCAATCCACGTATCCCATGAACACAGCAAATATTTGTCCACATCCTGCACAGCCTATGAATGCCCCCTTGGACATTCACATAAGTGAAAAGCTGTTTATAATTATCTGATCCTGGAGCCTAATTCTAATTTACATATGCACATGTAAACTGGATTTTCCATGAATACAACCAACCACCATGTAAATCAAGAGAAGACTGTATTATGTTCGACTTGAAACTTAACCAGGATGGTTCAGCCATGGTTTCATGGAAATTATGGCACCACAGGCAGGGCTTCTTATGGAGTTTATTTATTTTTAACAGCTTTATTGGGTATAATTGACATACAATAAACTGCACATAATTAAAGTATATAATTTGTTGAGTTTTGACATGCATATTCCTGTAAAACCATCACTACAATTAACAGGAAGAACATATCCATCTCTCCCAAAAGTTTCCTTGTGCTCCTTGTAATCCCTCCTTCCCACATCTCCCAGTATTCCACTCCCATTTACAGCCACCTACCCATTCAGAAGCTAATCCTGACTAAGACTTGGCTGGTTATTTTGAGACTTTATAAAGACAACAAAACCATCACGTGAAGTGAAGTGGACTCATACCATGAGATGAACTATGTACTGTTTGCAGTCATCAGCATCAGTTTGTGCATATAACTCTCTGTACTTAGGTACACAATGGTGATGTGTTTAGCCGGACATGACTATCATAAATCGATCTGCAGCCTCTTCCAAGAACTCCATTCTATTCTCCTAAAGCATATCCCATGATGGTCCACACGAAGCTGTACTATTACCATGTGCTATGCTGCCAGCAGGAACAAGACAGTCTGACTGAGTGTGGGGAGACAGGCACATACACAGCAGAGAGGTGTGTCTGCTACGTGGTATTCT
This sequence comes from Tolypeutes matacus, assembly GCA_026826555.1. NCBI lineage: Eukaryota > Metazoa > Chordata > Mammalia > Cingulata > Chlamyphoridae > Tolypeutes > Tolypeutes matacus. The sequence goes on along the minus strand of JAKSZT010054462.1, from coordinate 5,883,677 downwards.
ATAAATACAGGGGATATTGGGGAGCCCTTTAAAGCTTCATAAAACCATGCATCCTTTGTTCTTGCCTATTCATCTGACAGCCACCAGCAATGCCCAAGCTATTTCCATAAAGGAATTATAGCTGCTCATTCCCCAAGGCTTTCCTTGGAACACTTGACTGGGTGGCTCTAGCTAGAGGTCCCCCACCCCTTGTTGAATCTTCTCACGACACATCATCACCAACAGCGACCATCGCCACTGACATGATTTTTACCAAACACTTATTATATTTTAGACAGAGGACTGTGCCCACTCCTATGGTCAATCTTTCCACCAGTTCCCTGAGTTAGGTACTATAGTTAATCCTATTTTATATATGAAATAATTGAGGCTTAATGAAATTAGATAACTTGTCCAAGGTCCCTCAGCTGGTAAGTTAGCAAAGACCGGAACATCTGATTCCAAGGTCTGAGTTCTGCCTTCCCATTGCCTGAATGGTAACAGCTAGCATCTATTTGACGTTACCATCTGTGAGGCATTGCTCTATGCTCTTTATGCATGTTATCTCAAGTTTAATGAGTTGTTCTATCAGTTAGGGCTCGACCAGAGAAATACAACCGGTAGGAGAGATATATTAGGGATGTATTGTCAGGACATGGCTTATGTGGTTGTGGGGGCTGGCTTGGCAAGTCCCAAATCCCAGGACAAGCCATCAGTAAGGGCAGGCTGGAACTCTTGGGCACAAGCTAAAGCTACTGTCCAAAGGTGGAATTTCTTCTTTAGAAGAACTAATTGAATCAGGCCAACCCAGATTGTCTAGGATAATCCCCCTTATTTAAAGTTAAGTAATTATGGACTTTAATCACACCAACAAAATACTCTTACAGCAACATCCAGAGTGTTCGGTTGAATAAATGGGGACTATGGTCCAGCCAAGTTGACACATAAAAGTGACCATCACAGTCGGTATTAAGGTCATCACCATTTATTTCAGATGAGGAAACTGAGGCACAGAAATGTAGAATAATTGATGTAGATTATATAGTGTTACCGTTAAGGTCATGTGTCAACTTGGCCAACTATGGTGTCCAGTTGTTTTGTCCAGCAAGCACTGGCCTGATGGTTACCGTGAGGATATTTCATGCATCTATGATTGATTTCATCTACAATCAACTGAGGAGATTTCCTTGAACAATGAGAGAAGTCTCATGCAATCAGTTAAAGGCCTTAAAAGAGATGATTTCAGCAGCCAGAAGGAAGAATTCCCATGTCTATTTCAGCTAGCCAGCTTCTCCTGGGGAATTCATTGAAAATCTTCATCAGATGTCCAGCTTGGGGCCTGCCCTATAGAATTTGGACTTCCCCATCCCCACAGTTGCGTGAACAAATTCCTATTAAAAATCGTATAATATTTACATAATCTATATTTATATATTTGTATGTTTATATCTGCTGTCAGTTCTGTTTCCCTAGAACCCTGATTAATACACATAGCAAGTAAGTGAAGGACTTGAGATATTTTTTTTTTTTTTTTAACGTTTGTAAAATGATATATAAATATATATGCATATATGTGTATTTGCTTACAAAAATGTTATTTTTTATATATATATATACATATATTTTAAGAGGTGCTTAGATTACCTAAAATATTATACGGAACCCACTCGGATTCCCATGTTGCCCACCTCCCACACCTCCCACCACATCCAACACAAACATCTCCCATAGTGTGGCCCACCAACCTCAATGAACTTACACATCCTGGAGCCTTGCCACCAACCATAGACCACAGTTCACACTGTAGACCACACTCTCTCCCACTCAGTTCTGAGTGGTGTGTGCTGATTTAAAATGGCCTACATCCATTGCCACAACAGTACTCAGGACAACCTCCAACTCCCAAAGAAGCCCCTGTATTTCAACTGCTCATCCCCTCCCTACCCAAAAAACTGTCAAGTGGCCACTGGCTCCACCTCATTGTTATAATTTCTTGCATTGCAAGAATCACCATATGTGAGCAAGAGAATACCATCAAGTCCACTCTAGTCCATAGTTCTTCCCCCAATCCAGAGGCGACTGGGATGGTGATGTCCACTCCAACTCCAAGTGAGAGAGGGCTTATATCCCATGGATATGGTGGGTGGGATGATCCTGCCTGCAGATGCAGGCCCTCTCCATTCCCTGGGATGGCCATTTCCCATCGTTGTCTCCTCACCAGGTGACTTGGATGAGTCCATTGAGCTGTAGGGTAGGAGTTGCAGCTCCACCTAGATTTCATGCACACCTGGCACATAGGTAGGCGGGAGGCTCCAGTCTCTGGAAGTATACCTAAAAACTCCAGCACATATATAGGTTTGAATAGAAGGGACTGGTGAACCATGTGCAGGGAGGACTTATTTGAGTCTAATTCTGTCACTCTCAGGAGCACAGATTCCAAAATAGAACCCACTGATAAGGCATCAGTCTCTGGGGCTATTCCCCCTTATATAGGACCAGGGTATCTCCGGAGCTCTCAGGAACCCCTCTGAGTGGGGTGATAGGCACTTAGATGTTCTATGAGCTCCTACTGAGGTGTGCGTAAGAGTTACCTCTGGGATGACCTCCCGACTCTCTTTGAAGTCTCTTAGCCACTTGAACTCATTTGTCTTTACCATTTCCCCCTTTTATTCAAGGTCTTTTTCCAGTTGTGTTGCCAGTTGGCACTTGGTATTAATCCCTCGTTGCCAGGGAGGCTCATCCCCGGGAGTCATGTCCCACGTTGGGGGGATAGGTAATTTACTCTTATAGGAGCTTTTGTGCATGGAATTGTTTTTTAAATTTCCATTTCATAATATTTTTGTTGAAGCAGGGGAAACAAGTGATTTTTGCATGTTAATCTTGTACCCTGCAACTTTACTGGATTAGTTTATTAGCTCTAGTAGTTTTCTTGTGGACTTTTTGGGATTTTCTATTTAAAGGATCATGTCACCTGTGAATTGAGATAGTTTTACTTCTTCTCTTCCAATTTGGATGCCTTTTCTTGCTTAATTATTCTGGCTAGACTTTCCAGTACAATTTGAATAGTGATAGCAGGCATCCTTGTCTTGTTCCTGTTCTTAGGGGGAAAGCTAAGGCTTCCTGATCTTAGATCTTTGATAATTGAGTATGATGTTTTCCCTGTGGGTTTTTCACATATGCCCTTGTCATGTTGAGGATGTTCCCTTCTATTCCTAATTTTCAGTTTTGTTTTTTTTTTTTAATCAAGAAAGAGTTCTACATTTTGTCAAATGCCTTTTCTGCATCAATTGAGATGATCATGTGGTGTTTTTTTTCCATTCTGTTAATGTGGTTTATTACATTGATTTTATGTTGAAACACCCATGTTTTCCTGCGATAACCCCCACTTGTCATGGTATATAATTCTTTTAATATGCTGTTGGATTTGATTTGCTAGGATTTTATAGAGGATTTTCACATCTATATTCATAAGGGATATTGGTCTGTAGTTTTCCTGTCTTGTGATGTTTTTATCTGGTTTGGATATTAGGATAACATTGGTCCCATATAATGAGTTATGAAGTGTTCTCTGTAACTTCTTGAAAAGTTTGAGAAAGATTATTGTTAATTCTTCTTGGACTGTTTGGTAGAATTCACCAGTGAAGCTATTTGGTCCTGGACTTTTCTTTGTCAGGAGGCTTTTGATTACTGATTCAATCTCTTTACTTGTTATAGCTCTGTTAAGATCTTCTTCTATTTCTACCTGAGTCAGTTTACGTAATTTCTGTGTTTATGGGAATTTGACCATTTAATACAGGTTTTCTAATTTCTTGACATACAATTGTCCATAATGGCTTCTTAGAGTCCTTTTAATTTCTCAGTCTTTATAGTTTTTGTTTTTCTTGTCTTATTGGTTAGCTGCTCTAATACAATGATGAATAGAAGCAGGTATGATTGGAGATTTTAATATGCCTTTATCAATATCTGATATTTACAGGCAGACAAAAAGATCCATAACAAATATGGCTTAATTGATATACAAAGAACATTACACAAATGTAGAATACATTATTTTCAAATGCTCATAGACTGTTAACCAAAATAGACTATATATTGGGCCATAAAGCAAGTCAACAAATTTTGAAATACTGAATTGTATGATGTTTTAAACCACAGTAGAATTAGGCTTTTGTCATAATAAAAAAGAAAACCAGAAAGTCCCTAAATGTTTGAAAATTACATATAACTTTTCTAAATATCGCAGGGGTCAAGGAAGGAATCACAATGGAAATTCCCAACCTTTTCCACATTAGGAGTTACAGAAAATGATAATATAAATTTAAGAAATGCTAGAATAAAGTAGAAGGAATTTGAGCCTCGAAAGTCTGCTTCCAATATAGCTTATTAGGAAATGTAGACACTCCAACCCAGCACTTTGATGATGGTGTTATTATATTGTCCCCTCATGTCCAAAAATAACTAACTTATGAGTAAAAAATGATGAAACAATAGCAGCTCCTTGAACTTCCTTAAGCTTTTGAAAATAAAACTGTAAGCCTTTATTTTGTTTGCTGGATCTGCTATGACAAACAATACAGGCTTAAACAACAGAAATTTATTGGCTCACAATTTGGAGCCTAGAAGTCCAGAATCAAGAGGTCCACAGGGCCATCAGTCTCTGCCTCTGTCACACGGTGGTCGTGATCTGTCTTCTGTCTCCTCTGGCTTCTTCTGACTGGTTGCTTCAGAATATCCTCTGATTATAAGAACATTAGTCATATTGGTTAAGGCCCACCCTGATTCAATTTGGTCTGACCCAAATAGGGTCTTCAAAGATCCTATTTACAAATGGGTTCACACCCATAGAACCAGGGTTAGAATTTAAACATGTCTTTGTGGGGGCCATGATTCATGCTACCACAGGCATATATTAGAAATATCGCTTCAATAAGTTGTCTTGCTCCTGAAAAAAAGAAAAAAAGACAGGCTTAAAGAATTACTATGTGCCAATGAGCACCTACTATGGGCCAGAAACTACACTGGGTTCTTTGCTTAGTTCTCCCTTTTAAATTTCTTAAGGATGAAGTAGGTATCACATTTTCTAGATTGTGAAATTGAAGCTCAGAGATCTGCATAAATCACACAGGGTTTTATAATAAGTGTGGGAAACCAAAATAGAATCTCAGATCAGACTCAAAGGCCCTTGTTTATTCCATTCATGGTACATTTTTCCTTTGATTGGAAAACCTAAGTATTAAGATTTTCTTGTTGTGGGGTGAACAAGAACTAATTTGGTTAGAACTTCTAACCTTGGGAAGTGGCTGTGGCTCAATCAGTAGGGCTCCCGTTTACCATATGGGAGGCCCCGGGTTCGGTTCCCGGGGCCTCCTGGTGAAGGCAAGCCCGCCCGCACAGCGTGGTTAGCTGACCCAGCGAGCACAAGCAGCAGGGGGGGGGATAAATGAATAAATAAATAAAATCTTTAAAAAAAAAAAAAAGAACTTCTAACCTATATTGACCATGGTAGAAGACCATCTTGGGAGACCTTTAAATGGAACCAAAGAACCCTAGGAACAAAGAGCTAAAATATCTTTTCTGATCTTAAAGGCACAGAGAGGAAATATTTAATGGATTTGTGCGCTAGTATTTTTGGTGTGCTGTAAGACTGATCTGAAATGTATTTTAAAATAACTCAGTCCATTTTCCTAAGATTAGCAAATGCTAAGAGCAATCCTTCCTAAAATATTTCCTTACTGTTTTAGTGAAGAAATAACATACCATGGATTGGCTTACCAACAGGGATTTATTAGCTCTTGATTTTGAAGCTAGGAGAAGCCCAAAGTCAGATGTCAGCAAGGCAATGCTGTGGTGTTCGGGGGCTGACTGCCGGGTATCCCTGGGTCCCTGGCTTTTCTGTCACATGGCAATGCACAAGGTGATGTCTTCTCTTCTCTCCTGGGTTCTGTTAACTTGCAGCTTCTTCTCTGCCACTTGGCTTTCTCTCAGAATGCCTCTGGTAGTAGAATTATAAGGCCAAACCGCATTTAGTTGGGCCAGACCTTAACTAAATAGAACATCTTTAACCCATTTTTAAAATGGGTCCATAACCACAGGAAAGGGTTAAGATTAAAAACATGGTTTTTTTTTTGGGGGGGGGGATACATAATTCAGCCTACCACACTTACCTATCATGATGTTTCCCAAACATTGTTAGTCATGATTTACATATAGTCAATATTTGCAAGGAAAGGATTTATTACAGAACATTCAAGCTTTAAGGGCACTTAATGTTTACCATAGTTTTGTGACATTTAGCATGTCATACTTTGCATTTATTGCATAAAATAAGATGATCCCGCAGGGGTTTAGCAGTTCCAAAATTCTGACTAAATTACCTGTGCCATGTGGAAATTTGGGTAGGAGAAAGAGGGGAGTCTGGCATCTGTTGACACACGTGTTATGTGTTGACCAGGTTACAGATACCTGGTCATTCTTTAGTTGTCATTTTGGCTTATTTGTATTCTTGTTAAACATATTTTCATTCGAGTTTCTTCCTTTAGTTCTACCTGTAACAGTATTCCGTCTCCTTTTTAAATCATAAAATAAATGCTCTTGGGAAAAATATCCAACAGTTCAGCAGGGAGACAAGAGAAACATAAAATTTCTCTTTTTCGCATTTTCCCTCCGTTTCTATCCCCTTCACAAAACCACGATAGTTTTTTTGTTTATCCTAGAAAGTTCCTACACAGAACCAAGCACATGCATGCATTTTAAAACCACAAATGGCATCACTGTATAACGACGCTGTTTGAGTCGAAGAAGCACTCTTTATTCAAATAGCCAAACCGAAGGACAGTGAGAGCATTAGGGCTTTGGCTCTTACAATCTACAGAATTCTAGAACACAGTCCTTTGCACTGGTACGGAAATGAGCGCTTCCTGCCAAGAGATAAGCTTAAAAACTGCCCGGGGGTGTACGTGAGTGCGTCTGGCAGCGGATGCTGCGGACCCCGGACCCCTGCCCCGCACCCCTGCGGCGCCACGAGTTTGCAAAGGCGAACGGACGCGGCTCGGGGGGCGCTCTTCGCCAAGGCCCTTTGCCCACCTGTGCACCGGCGGAGGCGGGCAGCGGCAGGAGCCCCCGAGCCCCGGGCCCCGCGAGCCGGCGGCCGAGCGCTCCTCCCGCCCGCTCGGGCGGGTCACGTGGCCTCTCCGGAATGCGGCGGCCGCGAGCGCGGAGCCGGCGCCCCTCGCGGGCTCTCCCCGCCCGCGGCTGCTCCTGCTCCGAGAGACAGGCAGGCGGGGCGGCCAATGGGCTTTCGGGACGGCCGCCGGCCCACCAATCACAGAGCCCTGAAGTAGAACGCCCCCCCCCCCAGTCGGCTGAGTTGATCCCCAGACACCTCAGCCGCTGACCGGGCAGCGGCCGGCGCTGCGCTACGAGGTGAGGGCACTCCGGGCCGCCTCCGGGGCGGAGGTCTCTCGTCCTGTGGGGAAACTGAGGCGCGGGGCTCTGATGGTGAGTGCGAGGCTCGCGAGGCGGCGGGGAGCCGCCTAACAGAAAGTGCGGGCGGGATTCGGTGACGTGTCGCGCCCCCCGGGGGGCCCCGGCGGGGCCCCTGCAGCTGCCTCCTCAGGCGGCCGCGATCCCCCCTCTAGAGGTCTGCGCCTCTGCCCAGCTGCGCCCTCCACATCCCTGAGCAGCTCCAGCCAGCGCTGGAGTCCCAGGCTGCCGCGCCAAGAGTTTGCTGGTTGCGGAATCCCAGTTTTGTGGCGCGTTTTCTCTCATCCTGTGCACACGCAGCGCAGCTAACGTGGAGCTCCAGGGCACCGTTAACAGCCTCCCATTGTTCTTCTTCGGCTCCCGTCGGGAAAACGTGTGAGGAGCAGATCCTTCCCTCTGGGCGTAGCTCGGACTCCCGAGGGGCGCTTGGAACGCGGCGTCTGAACCTGTAAATCACTTAAGTTGCAGGATGAATAATACGGGTTTTTTTGTTTGTTTGTTGTTGTTGTTGTTTTTAATGTGGGGAACAGTGATTTATAGTTTCCTATAAAGACGAAAATACTTGGCCTCCCTGGAGATGAAAATAATTGCTACTTTTGATTTTTTATTATTTTCCCTTATAGCCCAGGGTCCATCATTGCTTAGGAAGTTAAGCCAGGTCTGGGAGCTGATTGGCTAGCAGGTGCCTTATCCATCCCCACTTGGCACTGTGAGGTCCCCGTCTGGGAAACCCTAAGGTTTCAATGTAAAAATCTGAATAAATGTGTAGGCCTGTAATAGGATGTCACATTCTTTGAGAAAGCAGCAGGCATTTTGGGTGCAATCTAATATTGATTTCAGTTACTAACTTTTGTTAGAGGGAAATATTCTCATTAACTCAGAAGACAATGGACTTCTATTCATTTCTTTTGATGAGTCACAGAGTATAAGTTAAGTCTGTTCTAAATTTTCTGCAAGAATTGCTTACTTTCTCTATAGTTAGAACCTTACTAGGGATAACATTTTCACTGCTCATTGTTTGAAAAGTATATTTTGAACATATATGAAATAACTTTTATTAGAAAAGAGATTATTTTTGAGGTTTACTCTTTCCACATTTTAAAAAATATAATTTGCCATTGTAGCTCTAACAGCATATATTTAGTTAGCTTTAGGATATGATATCTGTAGTTACATACACAGTAACTTTATAGTTAGATATAAAATTCCATGATTTCTTGTCAATAAGAAAAGTCATTCATATACAGTGCTATTTCATAGTTGATTATCCTCTTCATATAGGCCAGCTTTAATCAAGAGAGTTGTAGAAAATTACAGATGAAGTAAAGGTCAAAGTGATCCAAAATAACTTTTTATCTTTTAAAAGTTAATGCTGACTTTTCTAGGTTTACCAAATTTGTCATGTTTAATAATTTGACATGCCACATTTTCTCTGCAGTTTTTTTTGTGGTGAAGTTAGAAGAAAACCATTTGGGGATTCTTCTAGATGGAGCTATTTTGGTAGCGTGAAAGGACTTGGGGTTAGGAGACCTGGGTTGAGTTCTGTTGCTGTTTGCTTGATCCTGGGTTTCTCAAGTTATCTGTATACACTTCATTTAGTCACTTATAAAATTGTTAGGTGGCAATATGTGTAAAAATGCATTTTAAACTAAAAGCATTCTACATAAATTAGAGTAAAATAAAAATGCAGTAATTATGGCTATCTTATTCTGGAAATCAAGCATTATCACAATAAAAAATAAGAAACTTCTGTTGTATGATGCATTATTCTTTTATTGCACAACACAAAATAGAAAGGGCACAATGAAAACTTCAGGTTCAAACTATTCAGAGCATATTTATTTTTAATTTCTATGTTATTTGTATTTTGCACAGGAAGAAAGGTAAGTGGAGTGAAATAAAACAGAAGGGAAACAGAGCTATTAAACATGTGTCAGGTAGATTTATAACTCTCTCAATTAACCAAGCCTTCTGGCAGTGTAATTTCAGAAGCTTTTGGAATAATGAGGGGGAAATTCTGGGAAGATTTGCAATGGAAAGGAGGGTTCCAGGTCTAGATAGACTTGGCATGGAATTCAAAGATGAGAGTAGAAGAGTGGCAGGCTGGGCCCATGGTTAAATTCTGCTCGACAGTGCGGTGGATAAACAAGGAGTGACCACTGAAGGAGGAGAGCTTGAGGTCTCCCTTTGGATGGGCAATGGCAGTGAGTGGCGCCTTGCCTGAGCTCAGTATGGGGACCTTTGCAGCAGCCCTGAAAGTCTGTCCACATCAGGGGTTCTTGAACTTTTTTGTTCCATGGACCCCTTTGTCAGTCAGGAAAAAACCATGGACCCCTTAACTAAGTCCACGCTATACTGTGTATTATTTAATAAATATATCACACCCGCACCAACATGTCCCCTCAAGACTGATGTTTTTTTTGAATTTCAATTCAAGCTCACAGACCCCTTGTTAAGACCCCCTGGTCTAGATAAAGGCAGTGTTACATCTGAAGCAGGTAAGGTCCAGTTAGAGAGTTGGAAAATGACCTTACAATCTACCATCAATCCCTCTACCCCCAGCACACATCCATTCCCCCTCACTGTCTCTCTGGTCTTCCCAACTCCAAGTCAGCCTTTTAAAAGTTGCCAGCCTAGGTGTTTGTATTTGTTTTCTTTATTTCTCTTTTTTTGTGTGTGAGTTTTTAAAGTTTTCATCATAAAAATGATGTATCAATACATCATTTACAAAGCATAATACCAATGTTATTTTCTTTCCTTCCATCATTACCATTTCCTCGTCTTTATATAATTAAAGTAATATATCCCTGCTGGTGGGAGATGCTTGATTCTAGATGCTAGGTAGATGCTAGGTTATTGATACTTTGTATTTTATTAAACAATTTTAAAAAATATTTAAAAAATTAGGTTTAAAGTTTTTCATGAGTCACCCTCTGATACTAGAAGTTATTTTAAAGTAAAATATAGTGTCAAAAACTTTAATAGTACCGTGGTGGCCTGTGTGATAGGGAGAGGTGGAAAAACAATCTGGGTAAAATTGTTCACGTGTGTGTGTAGGAAGGCATTGCACTCCCATGTAGAAATAAGCCTGGCTGTTAGCATTCAGGGTAGGATGCTAGTTACTTGGTCTGCCCATTGTAGAGGCACCAAAATCTGGACTATAATTAGTCACTTGGGACTCTTGAACTGGGGATTTTACGAAGAAAACGAAACAGGAGTTGAGGATGTCTGCACACATTGTAGAAGGATAACTATACACTCTATAGAGAAAAGAAACTTCAAAAGCAAGACGTGTAACTCTCCTTGAAGGCATGTGCTTTGCTTTGCATTTTGAGGTAATGCTCTTTATTCTTGTAATGGATCAGGTTTCTTGGAGGCTGGATAGTGTACTGAGCATGTTTTCTGGCTTTCAGGAGCCAGGTCCTTAGAGTTTGATTCCATATTTTTAGAAAGCAGTGTGGGCATTCACGTTGAAAAATAAATACTGAAAGAAAAATTTCAAAGTCAAATATATGATTTTTGGATTTCTATTGTCTATCATCGGTGTGGATAATTAAGAGCTGACAGTACAAAAAAGGCTGAGGAATTATATTTTGAGATAAAAATATGCTGTGCAAGCTTACTATTTTATTATTAGTTTTATTTTTTTGAAAGAAAAATAGAGTAGTGACTTCAGTTTTATTACTTCTGGTTTTCTTTAAGGAACGGGAAACAAGCGAATTGAAAAAATAATATTTATGGTAAAGCTGTATTAAATGCCCATTTGGGTAAAAGTTTCAAACTAAGGGCTGGAAGGCCTTTGTCTTTAAGAAGAATAGTACCAGGGGTTTCAGCATGTCTAGTCTATTGATCGAGCTGCCTAATCAGGCATTGTAGACCAACAGTAGCTTGACAGTATCTTGAAAATGAACTTTGCTAACTGGTCCTAATTAGAATACTTGTGTGGGCAGGTGTAAACACGACCTAAGGAAATTGAGAATTAATCATGCGCACATTTCAGAAGCTCATAGTATGCTTTTTGTGTGTGTGTGTGAGAAGCACTGACCTATGGTGGAAAGAATTTGGTGTGTCTTTTTATTCATTATACATGCGTGTCTGTGCCTGGCTGGGACTGTAGGGTGGAACAGCTGAGTTGTTGCAGAGGCCACACTTGTGGGCTCTATCTCTGTGTGGGCCAGTCCACCTTAATGCCTTCCATAGGTACACACTGAACTCATAGCCCTGGCTGGCCTCTTGCAAGAGTAATTCGAAAGCTGATTCATATTTTATTCTCAAACATTTGATTCAGCAGATCTTTGGGAAGCAGCCATAACTATGCTGCATTGGTTCACATCCAGCCTGTTGCCTGCTCAATCAAAACGGCTTCTGCTTAATGTCATGTGCATGGGTAATCTGTGAATTCAGCCAGAAGAAGCACTTCTTACTAAGCGATGGCGAGGAGAGATTCTTGTCTATAAAAGTTCTTTTACAGTGTTCTGCAGCTAAAGCCTAAAATCATGTCATTAGGTTCCAAGTGCTGTAAAAGGACATGCTTCTCCATTTATGGTGCAGAATGAAAGTTCTGAAATTGGAGAATGTGAAGCAAAGACTAGAGGAGCCTAATGAGGCTACTGCAGTCATCTGTTCCTAGGATATCGTTTAGACATGCATTTCCCTGGATGATTTAATAGGAAAAAATGAAAGGTGCAGCATTTTGCCAGATGACAAAACTATCTGGGAAACTAATCATAGGTAGTTGTGGCAAGGAGAAGAGATTTATGTTCTTAAACGTGCAGTCTCTGCAGTAATTTTCTGCCAACAGTAGGAGATTTGGAATTTGGAATGCATATTTTGCTCACTATAAAGAGCCATTTCCATTCTCTATTATGTTTTGTATGAGACAGTACTGGCAATAGGAAATGTGGTGACATTTAGATTGCAGTGAAGGACAGGAAGTTGTGTGTGTATACCTATAATCAAAGAAGATTTTTAGTTTCATACACAAATGTATTTTGCAGATGGTTTGTTTTCCCAGTTTTTTTAAGTGGCATTGCTGGCAAGGAGGTCAGGTGGTTGTATCTCTTTCCTGGGAATGCTTTTTGTCCTAGGCAACCTGGCTTTGAGGAGCCTCATGGAACTGTGGAAACGTCTATGAACATCTCTTCCCTTGGAGCATTGGTCCAACCAGGAAATCTAAATTGACTGAACTGTTAAGCCATCATTTTAGGCCTCAGTTTCTCCACTGCTAAAATAGATTTAATGCTTTTTCCTTCCTCATACTTAAAAAAAATAAGTTCTCATACTTTAAAAAAGTACATTGTAAATATAGGAACAACCTTTTTATAAATAGAAAAAACTCAGATGTGGTTACATGACAACCAGTTACATGGCAAGGATGATTTATTCATTTGACAGATATTTCATGGGCACCTTTTTGCTATTATGGAGCTTACATTCTAATGTTTAGGAAAAATAATAAATATAATATGCATTTTTTTTTTACATGTGATAAGTGCTATGGAAAAAATAAAGCAGGAAAAGAGGTTAGAGCGCTGAAGGGAGAGCTTTATAGTTTTAAATAGGTAGCCAGGTAAGGCCTCACCTGAATAAAGATCAAAAGGAGGTGAGGGAGTGAGCCTTTCTGATATTTCTGGCAAGAGCGTTTCAGGCAGAAGGGATATCAAGTGCAGAGACCCTGAGGCAGGAGTGTGCCAGGCATATCCAAGAAGCACCAGCGACTAGCGTGCTATAAGTGAAGGAGAGAATAGTAGGATTTGAAGTCAGAGACGTTACAGTGTGACAGTAAGTCATTGGAGGGGTTTGAACAGATCTGACCTAGGTTTTAAGAGGACTGTTCTTTTTATAGTATTGAGAATAGACCGGAGAGGGGCGAGGCTCTATTTTAAGAGGACTGTTCTTTTTACAGTTTTAAGAGGATTGTTCTTTTTACAGTATTGAGAATAGACCGGAGAGGGGCGAGGCTAGAGGCAGGGAGGCCAATTATGAGGCTTCTACAATAACTCAGGCAAAAGATGATAGTGTTGTGGTTGTTGCATTGAGGTAGTGAGAAGTGGTTAATCAAATTCTGGAGGGTTTATTTAATTTAATTTTATTTTTTAGGAGGTATTGGGGATTGAACCCAGGACCTTGTACATGGGAAGCAGGTGCTCAACCATTTTGAGCTACATCCGCTCCCCTGGAAATGTTTTGAGTGAACAGGATTTGGTGACTGTGGTAAGATATTGGGGATCAAAGAAAGAGAGGACCTGAGCATGACTCTCAAGTTTTGTCCTGAGCTGGTAGAAGAATGAGGTTTCTGGTAGATCAGTTGTTCAGTTGTAGTTATGCTAAGGTTGAGATGCCTGTTAAGCATAATAACTAGAGATATTGAGCAGGCAGCTAGATGTTATGAGTACACAATTCAGGTGAGATTTACAGGCATCCAGGGTGGTATGTAAAGCTGAGACTGGTTGAGATCTCCAAGGAAGATGGTAGATACAGAAAAGGAAAGAGATCTGAGAACTGAGAGTTCTGGGGTACCCCAGAGGTTGGACAGGAAGAGGAACCAGAAGAGGAGGCTAAGAAGGAGAGGTCATTGTGGGGAACACTGAAGAATACAGTGTCCTGGACACCCAGAAGAGAAACTATTTCAAGGAAGATGCCATTTCGGTTTTGCTGGTGGTTAAATAAGATAAAGCCAGAGAAACAAACATTGACTATTGCATTGTGTACATCACCCATGATAGTCAGAACAACAAGTTGAATGAAGAGCCAGCTGTTATGATGGGAGCGAAAACTTGATGCAAGTGGGTTTAGGGAATGAATGGAGAAAAATTGGAGATGGTGAGTGTGTTGCCCCTTTTTACATTCTCTGAATCTAATTTTTGTTCAGTAACCATCTGCTGCAGGTATGGTGTGCCAGTACCTTGTCTGCACCCGAACCACTAAGACCAAGGGCTCCATTTCACCATGAAGGAGTTGCAACAGTGCACACATGACCGTGGGGCTCACTTGTCCTGCGTGCATCGCGTCACCTGGAAATGGCTGGTGTAATGGAATGATGGCATGGCCAGTGAAAGGCCACGTGTGGCACCAGCTTGGGATTGGACCACTTTCCTCTAGGGCAGGGTATATGTAACCTTTCTTACCACTTTTAGGATTACACTTGTAGAATTTGTGTTTTTCATCACTGCAACCTTAGGCTCCCCTGTATTAGAAAACCTGGGGACCAGAGACGGGAAGGAGGAATGCTTACACCAGGGATCACATGAAGGGTTCCACTGAACCAGAGGCTATGCTTACCACCTAGTCATTTGGGGTTTTTCAGGCCAGTGGACCAAAGGTAACAAATGAGTTTTCATATAGGCAGGGTAATTGATCTTGATAACCATGAGCAGCTAGGGTTTCTCCTAGGCAGTGTGGGTACTCCAGTGAATCCCCTGGGTGTCAGATGTACTCCTTGTCCCCATACTAGAGTTGCATCCCAATTTTCTCTTTACCAATCAATTTATGTCATTAAATCTGATGTCATCTTTTGTTAAACTATTTCTCACCCTCATACAAATGATATTCATGAAACAGAAACCTTTTCAGCTTTAGTACTACATATAGCAGAACTTCATTATTGACATGAAGGATTTCTTCGTTGAATCAAATAATAGTTTTGGAAAATAAGAATAATATTTCTTCAATTTTCTGTGCTATTCATGCCATAACAACTACAGATACAGCACACTTTTAAGTTTAATCTGAATTATGATTTTCTCCATGAGTTTCTTAAGTCAAAACAGTCAACAAAGCAATAAATCAAGCTCTTTCTTTGTAGCATTTGCTACACATGTGTCCAACATGGCTGATTTTAATCTACCAATGTGATGTAGAATTGGGAAGGATGTGCTACTGCCCACCATTATATGGTGTTTCCACCATACAGATAACAGTAGACAAAGATAACTTCTAGAACCTAGAAATAATAAAGTAATTAGGAAGTGTGTTTTGAATAGTTATTACCTTAGTTTTCAATATAATTTACTTAATAAGTTATAGATGTAATTTAATAAAACTTTAGAAAAGAATACATGTAATAAGTGTAATAAAGTAAATGTATAATTCACTTATTATTGCATATGATTTATATTTCCACTCTGACACCAGAATGTTCCTTTAAAAGAGCAGCTCTGGTCGTGTTTGTCCTCTGATCAAATACCTTCAATGGATTTCCTTTGCCCCATGGATAAAGGCCAATATCCTTGACGGGGACCACCAGTTCCAACATCATCAGGGTGTGCCCATCTCTCTGGTTTCACTGTGAGCCCATCTCCACTTTGCCCTACTAAGGGCAACCAGGAGTCAGCTTGCTTTCCCTCCTGGGACTTTTCCAGCCTGAGCTGCTCTCCCCTTGCCCTACTCATTTATTTTTCCCTCTTTTTTTATCGGATTTCAGCTCCAGTGTCACCTTTTCAGGAAAGCTTGCCTGCTTCTCAAACTTGGTCAGTGTGGTAGACTTTGGTTGTCCTCTAAAATCTGTTCTCCTCCTTTCCATATTAGCTGGACACCTGGCTGACCTGCAGAAGCTGGGTTTACTCAGCCTCCCCTCCACTGGGAATGGCCATATGACTCAGTTCTCACCAATGGAATGTGAGAGACATTCTGTGCCACTTAAAAGAAAATGACTTGCTTTTCACTTTTGTTCTTTCCTTCTTCTGGGTAGAAACATAGATGCATATTTGAGTCTGTGCTATGTGGACAATGTCAGTACCCTGTGGGTTCGCAAAAGATGGAAGGAATTAGTGGCCCTGAATGACCAGATGGAGCTAAGCTGCCCCATACCCCAGCCTGAACTTCTCATCTCTGGATTCTGAGATGAGAGAGGACAAGAAAAAACTGCTTTAGTTTAGCCACTGTATTTTTTGGAGGGATACAGCAGCTCAGTCTGTATCCTAACTAATATAGTTATACATTTGCACAGCACCTTTCACTTCTCCTTGGTAGTCCTTGACATAATTATAATTTAAAGAAATAATTGCTTAATAATTAAAAGATTGCCTTCTCTGCTGGAATGCAAGGTCCTCAAGGGGACTTTCTCCTGTTCAATGTCTATCACAGGACCTTGCATCCAGCAACTGTACAATAAATAGCCATAAAATGAATGAAGGAATGAAGGAATGGGTTCTAGCCCTATGGATTTTCACAAGTTATTTATTAATAAATTCCCTAAGTTTAATGTCCTTGTTTATAAAAATATTTTTCTAAGTTTGAATTGACTGTGATGGATAAAATTGCTTGGCATATCCCTTATACATGAAGGAACTAAAGCTAATAATACCCTCCCCTTTTTGTCCTCACTCCTCTCCCTTCTCTTTGATTATTTATTTATTTATTTTTTTACATTTCTCAATTAAATGTAATGGATACATGTAAATTTTTTTGTTGTTGTTTTGTTTTTTTGTTTGTTTTTTTTTGTGTGTGAATCAAACAATATATTACACAATATATTTGGTTCATAGTAATGCATTCATACAGTATTTGTCCTTTTGTGTCTGGCTTGCTTCACTCAACATAATGTCCTCCAGATTCATCCATGTTGCCATATGCTTTATGACTTCATTTCTTCTTACAGCTGCATAATATTCCATCGTGTGAATAGACCACAGTTTGTTTATCCATTCATCTGTTGATGGACACCTGGGTTGTTTCCATCTTTTGGCAATGATGAATAATGTGGCTATGAACATCGGTGTGCAGATGTCTGTTCGTGTCACTGCTCTCAGTTCTTCTGGTTATACCAGTAGTGGTATTGCAGGGTCACGTGGCAAGTCTATATTCAACTTCTTTAGGAACTGCCAAACAGTCCTCCATAGTGGTTGTACCATCCTGCATTCCCACCAACAGTGAAGAAGTGTTCCAATCTCTCCACATCCTCTCCAACACCTGTAGTTCTCTGTCTTTTTAATAGTGGCCATTCTGATAGGTGTGAAATGATATCTCATTGTAGTTTTGATTTGCATTTCCCTAATCATGAGTGAAGTTGAGCATTTCCTCGTGTGTTTTTTTGCCATGTGTATTTCTTCTTCGGAGAAATGTCTATTCAAGTCTTTGGCCCATTTTTTAATTGGGTCATTTGTCTTTTTATTGTTGAGCTGTAACATCTCTTTATATATCCTGGATATTAAACCCTTATCAGATATGTGATTTCCAAATATTTTTTTCCCATTGAGTTGGCTGCCTTTTCACCCTTCTGACAAAGTCCTGTGAGGTGCAAAAGTGTTTAATTTTGAGGAGGTCCCATTTATCTACTTTTTCTTTTGTTGCACGTGCTTTGGGTGTGAAGTCCAAGAAACCACCACCTACTACAAGGTCTTGAAGATGTTTCCCTACATTTTCTTCTAGTAGTTTTATGGTCCTGGCTTTTATAGTTAGATCTTTGATCCATTTTGAGTTGATTCTTGTATAGGGGGTGAGATAGGGGTCCTCTTTCATTCTTTTGGTTATAGATATCCAGTTCTCCCAACACCATTTGTTGAAGAGACTGTTTTTTCCCATCAGCGTGGGCTTGGTAGGTTTGTCAAAAACCAGTTGACTGTATAGGTGAGGGTTTATTTCTGGATTTTCAATTCTATTCCACTGATCGAGATGTCTATCTTTATGCCAGTACCATGCTGTTTTGACCACTGTAGCTTTGTAATATGTTTCAAGGTCAGGCAGTGAAATTCCTCCCACATTGCTCTTCTTTTTTAGAATACTTTTGGCTATTCGGGTGCACTTACCCTTCCAGATGAATTTGGATATTACCTTCTCTAATTCTGTAAAGTAAGCTGTTGGGATTTTGATTGGTATTGCATTGAATCTATAAATCAGTTTGGGCAAGATTGACATCTTCACAATATTTATTCTTCCAATCCATGAACACGGAAGGTCTTTCCATTTGTTTAGGTCTTTTTAAATTTCTTTTAGCATTGTTTTGTAGTTTTCTGCATATAGGTCCTGTACTTCCTTGGTTAAATTAACTCCTAGGTATTTGAGTCTTTTTGTTGCTATTGAAAATGGAATTTTCTTCCTGATTTCCTCCTCAGATTGTTCCATAATAGTGTACAAAAACATTACTGATTTTTGCGTGTTGATCTTATATCCTGCCACTTTGCTGAACTCATTTATTAGTTCAAGTAGCTTTGTTATGGATACTTCAGGATTTTCTAAATACAGTATCATGTCATCCGCAAACTGAGAGTTTTACTTCCTCTTTTCCTATTTGGACGCCTTTAATTTTTTTGTCTTGTCTAATTGCCCTAGCCAGAACTTCTAGTACAATGTTGAATAACAGTGGTGACAGTGGGCATCCTTGTCTTGTTCCTGATCTTAGGGGGAAAGCTTTCAACCTTTCCCCATTGAGTATGATGTTGGCTGTGGGTTTTTCATATATGCCTTTTGTCATATTGAGGAATTTTCCTTTTATTCCTACCTTTTGAAGTATTTTTATCAAAAAAGGATGTTGGATTTTGTCGAATGCCTTTTCTGCATCTATTGAGATGATCATGTGTTTTTTTTCCTTCAATTTGTTAATGTGGTGTATTACATTGATTGATTTTCTTATGTTGAACCAGCCTTGCATACCAGGAATAAATCCCACTTGGTCGTGATGTATAAGTCTTTTGATATGCTGTTGGATTTGATTTGCAAGTATTTTGTTGAGAATTTTTGCATCTATGTTCATGAGAGAGATTGGTCTGTAATTTTCTTTTCTTGTGGAATCTTTATCTGGCTTTGGTATTAGGGTGATGTTGGCTTCATAAAATGTGTTGGGTAATTTTCCCTCCTCTTCAATTTTTTGGAAGAGTTTAAACAGGATTGGTGTTAATTCTTTTAGAAATGCTTGGTAGAACTCACCTGTGAAACCATCTGAAATTATACAAGCCATCTGGACTTTTCTTTGCGGGGAGATTTTTGATGACGGATTCAATCTCCTTAATTGTGATTGGTTTGTTAAGTGCTTGTATTTCTTGTTGTGTCAGTGTAGGTTGGTTATGAGTTTCTAGAAATTTGTCCATTTCATCCAGGTTGTCTAGTTGTTGGCATATAGTTTCTCATAATATCCTCTTATGATTCTTTTTATTTCTGTGAGGTCATTTGTAATTTCCCCCCTTTCATTTCTGATTGTATTTATTTGCATCTTCTCTCTTTTTTTCTTTGTTAGTCTAGGGAGGGGTTTGTCAATCTTATTGATCTTCTCAAAGAACTAGCTTTTGGTTTTGTTGATTTTCTCTATTGCGTTTTTGTTCTCATGTTCATTTATTTCTGCTCTAATCTTTATTATTTCTTTCCTTCTTTTTGCTTTGGGATTGGTTTGCTGTTCTTTCTCTAGTTTCTCAAGTTGTTCAGTTAAATCTTTGAGGTTAGCTCTTTCTTGTTTCTTAATATAGGCATTTAGGGCTATAAATTTCCCTCTCAAGACTGCCTTTGCTGTATCCCATAAGTTTTGATATGTTGTGTTCTCATTTTCATTTGTCTCAATATATTTACTGATTTCACTTGCAATTTCTTCTTTGACCCACTGAATATTTAGGAGTGTATTGTTCAGTCTCCACACATTTGCAAATTTCCTTTTTTCCTGTCTGTCATTGATTTCTAGTTTCATTCCATTATGATCTGAGAAGGTGCTTTGTATAATTTCAATCTTTTTATATTTATTGAGAGCTGTATTGTGACCTAACCATGTGGTCTATCCTGGAGAAAGATCCTTGGGCACTTGAGAAGAATGTATAACCCGCTGAGTTTGGATGCAGTGTTCTGTATATGTGTGTTGGGTCTAACTTGTTTATCATATTGTTCAAGTTCTCTGTTTCCTTGTTGATCTTCTGTCTAGTTGTTCTATCTAATGATGTGAGAGGGATGTTGAAGTCCCTGACGATTATTGTAGAAATGTCTATTTCTCCCTTCAGTTTTGCCAGAGTTTGTCTCATATATTTTGGGGCACCCTGGTTAGGTGCATAGATATTTATGACTGTTATATCTTCCTGGAGGATCGTCCCTTTTATTAATATATAATGGCCTTCCACATCTCTTTATCACTTTTTTGCATTTGAAGTCTGTTTTGTCTGATATTAGTATAGCTACCCCTGCTCTTTTCTGTTTACTATTCGCATGGAGTATCCTTTTCCAACCTTTTACTTTCAGCCGGCTTGTATCCTTGTGTCTAAGGTGAGTTTCTTGTAAGCAGCATATGGATGGCTCATGTTTTTTTATCCATTCTGTCAGCCTGTATCTTTTGATTGGGGAATTTAATCCATTCACATTCAATGATATTACTGAAAATGCACTATTTATTTCCTCCATTTTATTCTTTGGTTTTCATATGCCATTTTATTTTTGTCTTTCTTTTTACTCTTTTGGTTATCCTTTCTGCTTTTCTTTCTTCTATACTCTCCTCCAAGCCTCTCTCTCCTGTCTTTTTCTTTCAGGTTATAAGGCTTCCTTTAATATTTCCTGCAAAGGTGGATTCTTTTTTGCAAACTCTCTTAGTTTCTGTTTGTTTGTGAATACTTTATATTCACCTTCATATTTGAAGGACAGTTTTGCTGGATAAAGAATTCTTGGCTGGCAGTTTTTCTCTTTCAGTTTCCTAATTGTATCATACCACTGTCTTCTCGCCTCCATGGTTTCTGAAGAGAAATCTGCATAAAGTCTTACTGGACGTCCTTTGTACGTGATCGTTTGCTTCTCTCTTGCTGCTCTGAGAATTTTCTCTTTATCTTTTACATTTGACATTCTGAATAATATGTGTCTTGGTGTAGGTCTATTTGGATTTATTCTTATTGGGGTACGGTGTGCTTCTTGGACATGTAAGTTCATTTCTTTCGTGAGAGTTGGGAAATTTTCAGCTATTATTTCCTCAAATACTCTTTCTGCCCCTTTTCCTTTCTCTTCTCCTTCTGGAACTCCAATGACACGTGTGTTCTTGCGTTTTGTGTTGTCGTTCAACTCTCTGAGCCCCTGCTCAATTTTTTCCATTCTTTTCTCTCTCTGTTCTTTACTCTCTTCAATTTTAGCTGCTCTGTCTTCAGTATCACTTATTCTTCTATCATTTCGAGTCTGCTGTTGTATGCTTCAAATGTATTTTTTACTTCACCTATTGTGTCTTTCATTCCCATGAACTCCGTTACTTTTCTGTTCATGATTTCAAATTATTCTTTACGTTCACGCAATGACTTCTTGATGTCATTGATCTCTTTAACTATATTCTCTTTCATCTCATTAATTTGATTTTGGAAATGTGTGCTTATCTCACTGATTAGTTCTCTCAAATTCTGCATCTCTTCTGGGACTTTGCTGTATTCCTTTTCTTGGGCCATGTCTTCTATTTTCTTAGTATGGCCCGTAATTTTTTGCTGGTGCTTAGGCATCTGGTTAGTTTGTATTTTACTTAGATGCTCTATCTCTTTCTCTTTTATGGGGTTTTAGTGGCAGGAGGCTGTGAGTTACCACCGCTCTTTGATTTTTGGCTCAACCTTGATTGTTAGGATTGTTCTGCTGGTTGCTCAAAACTGGGCACTGGACCCAGTAATTGGTTGTAGAATCGTTTCCTAAGGCCTTGGGCAGGGAGGCTATAGAGGCCAGGAAAAGACTCTCTTAGTTATTAATTTTCTTATGTGTACTTCCTTGGTCTGCCTGGAGATGGCGCTTGTTGGCTGCTCTCAATTCAATACCTGGTCTGAGCGTATTTGTTGTGACACAGACCAGATCAATGTGATAGAGCTTCCTGTGTGGGGGCTAGGAAGCCCTGTGATTCAAACTTTCTGAGACAGTTCTCCATACTTCCCTCGTAGCACCCCCCTTTTCCCAGCTAGGAAATATTTCCACTCCCTTCTGAATCCTCAACAATCAGTCCCTGTTAGTAGAGGAGGAGATTGGGAGGTTTGTATATCTTTAGCCCCTTGCAGGCTCCAAGGCAAACAATGGCGCAGTCCCACCCAGCCTGGAAGGGCTCTGGGGACAGGGCAAACCGAACCTTGGAGTCCAAGGCAAGGTCAGCCCCAGGCTCTCTCTCTCCTCTCCCGTGGTGTCCTCAACAATTAGTCCAGGCTAGAAGAGAGGGAGGTTGCGAGGGTCGGATTTCTCCAGTCCTTTCTAGGCTCCCAGGGCAAACCGCCGTGTGGAAGGGTCCGTGGGGCTCCGCAGCCCAAATTTCAGGTCAGAACCTGAGTCAGCCTAAGGCTGTGTCCCTCTCTCTCCCCTTCCCGGGAGTGGCAGATCCCTGAAGCCCCCTTTGTCTGTGGTCGCAGGCCCAGGTGCCCGAGAATTCTGAAGAGTGTGGGGGAGGGTGCCGGCAGCAGCAGAAGCTGCTACTTGCAACTCACAGTTCTGTAGTCGCGATTTCCCTCTTCTGTCCCTCTCTTCTCTGGGTGGTGTGCAGCCTTCACCTGCTGACCTAAACCTTAGAAGATCTTTTTCGGGGCTGTTTCAGCTTGTCCTCTAGCTATTTTTCTCTCTCTTTGATTATTTTTGATGATTTCTACTCATAGCTTGGTGATCTGTTCTGTAGCCTTAATCAAATCATGATATTAACCTTGTCTTTCTGTTCTTTTTCTGTATCTTTTCCTTGGGTGGGATATGGCTTAGCATGGGAACTTACAGGGAGGTCCGAATGTTCTGAGCTCAAGAACATGTACTTTTTAAGGGACTAGCCCAAGAATTAATCAGAGGAAACAGTCGCAAAGTGAGACATCCAACAATGGAGTCTGATACAAGCACAACATGTTTTAACAGAGATAGTTGGAGGCAAGTATGTTTACTCCCTTCTATTACTTTCTGCTGTATTGTTTTATGAATATACTGCCCTGTTTAATGAAATATTTCTCAAAGACTTTGCCAATTAAAGATAAAATTAACTTATTTAAGACTCCTCAGTAACTTTTGATAACAACACAATTGTAATTTTGTTTAAATGGTTTTGGAATTTTAGAAAGAAAAGCTTTTAGTTTGAATCAATTTATTATTGAACCCAGGGTAGTTTGTGTATTTGTATGAAAGCAGGTTTCAAGTTAGGTTTTTAGGAACTATGTTCATTTTGTTAGGAAGTATTTGTTAAGATACTTTCCTTGTCTTCTGAATGTATTGTCTTGGTTAGTTGGTCTTCACATTGCAATGGGACAGTTATTTTAGTGAAATGTGAGTTTTGAGGCCACAGGGATCCCCTCTGGTATGTACCTCACTCCCTCAGGAGCAAGTTGGGTATGTGATGGCAATGGTGAATTCATCATTAAAAACTTCTAAGGCTTGTGTGCATCAACATTGAATTTTGCCATATTCTGGCGAGAGAATTAATACAAACCAAAAAGTCACATCTTCAGGTCATATATCACACTGCTATATATGGTAAACTTTTTTTTTTTTTTTTAATTGAGGACCTTTGGCTCACGGACCAAACAAATTTTATGTTCGTATAAAAATGACTTACAAATATCTTTAGGACTTTATAGAGATGATAAATAAAGTCATCTCTCTTATTCCTGAGGCTAAGCACAGGAAACTTAACATTATTTCAATAACTACATCAACAGATAATACAATTCTGTAGTTTAGACATTTAAGAGTTAGAAGAAAAGCCATAGAAGAAGAGTAAGCAGAAGGAAGAGAAAGGCAAGGTGGGAGAGAGAATAAGCATCAAAGAGAACTAAAGCAGGAAGAACAGTCAAAAAGAATAAAGTACACGTGTGTCATCCACTCAAGCCTATCTCTTCTTAGACCTCTAGCCCCTGGCTCTGTATTTCTTGACCAATAATGAGCTCTAGTGCCTCAGCAGCTGTTGCTCCTCCCTCCCTCCCTCCTTCCCTCCCTCCCTCCTTCCCTCACCTCTCTCCCTCCCTCACCTCTATAAGCATACAATTTAAGACTTGGGAATTACCTAAAGTTTATTGCTTTAATTCTTTCAGACCAGCATGTAGCAATGCAGTGTTTATAAAAAGTAGTGTCCAAGAAACCTCCAGGGATGACTCACCATTGTGTGTCAAACTTATTCTCTAGGGCATAGGAAACAGTGGAGGAGATTGAATTTTTTGCTGCTCCTTCTTGCTCCCTTCTTTTGTCTGTCTTGAACAAAACTTTTGTTGTTCCTGTCCTCACGGAGTTTAGGTTCTAGTGGGGGAGACAGAATAACACACAAGTAGACAGGCATATAAATGAAATCATTTTATTTTTTTATTTTTTTTAACAATTTATTGAAGTATATCATTCATACATGAACGTACATAAACAATAAGTGTTCAGTAAGCATCGTGAATTTACAAAACAAACATGCATAACATCATCCAGGGCTCCCACACATCACCCCCCCCCCAACAAACACCCTGCATTGTTGTGAAACATTTGTTAACAAATCATGAAAGAACATTGTCAAAGTATTACTACTAACTATAGTCCGTATCTTCCTCCCCTGTACATTTTTTTAAGGATTTATTTACTTATTTATTTACTTTTATCCATTTTTATCCCCGCCCCTCACCCGTTTTTGCTGTTTCTGTGTCCATTCTCTGGGCAACTCTCTGTGTCCGTTTCCTGCCCTCTCTTCTCATCCTTCTCCTCCTGTGTTCACTGGGATTTGATCCTCGGGACCTCCGATGTAGGAGAGTGGCGCCTTACTGCCTGCGCCACCTTAGTTCCTGGTTTTTCAGTGCGTCTTGTCTTGGCTCTCCCTTGTGTCACTCTCCTGTTATATCATCATCTTGCTGCGTGGGTCACGGGGCTTGATGGTGCACCCGCTTGTTGGGCCTGGTGGCCCATGCGCCTTGTATATTTTTCTTTTTTTAATTTTTACCAGGAGGTCCCGGGGATCAAATCCAGGTCCCTCCATATGGGAGACAGACACCCAACCATCCGAGCCACATCCGGCCCCCTGCTATATCTCTTAAGGTTGACCAAAGATACCCGAAGTTACGGTTTTTTCCCATACAGGATGGTCATATAATAAATCAGGCTTGGTTTATCGCCAACATTCTAAAAACCAGACCTAGGGAGAAAAACTAGGTCTGGGGACCACATGCATGGTTTCTAATATAGTGAATGTTTAGCCTACCTTGATTATCACAAAATCAGGACAGCGAGAATATTCGCATTAAAGGAAATCATTTTAGGTGGTGATAAGTGCTTTGAAGGCAATAAGTAGAGTGAAGAAATAGGGAGCTATTGAGGCAGGAGAGCTTATTGTAGATAGAATGGGCAGGGAAGGTCTCTGAGGGCAGAGCATGTGACCTGAGACCTGAAGGATGACCGAGCTGGCAGAAGGGCATCCTTGGTAGAGCAAGCAGTGAGTACCAAGGCCCTAGGGTAGGGAAGAATTTGGCATGCTTTGAGGAATACAAAGGGCAGTGAGGATGGGCACGGGGGCCATTGCAAAGGGGAGCGAGACAAGGTTGCAGGAAAGGGCTGGGGCCAGGCGATAAAGATGGTGTGGGTAAGGAGTTTGGGTTTAATGCTTTCACCACCATCAGTCCTTACCTTATGTATCCCCCTCTTTGTGAACTGAGGTTCCATTACCTCAAACATAACCAAATGAACATTCCTAGCCAACCTCTTGCCGTTTTCCAAAAGGACACTTTTTTTTTTTTTGGTTGGTTTGCTTCTGAGGGAGAAGTAATTCCTTTCCTTGGAATGTGCAGTCATTACCATAGTTGCATAGTTGTCAAAACAAGGCAGGTGCGGAGGAGAGAGGCAGGGAAGGAAGAAAGGAGGTTAAAAGGGAGAGAGATTTGAAAAGGAGAGAGAGGATGAAAGTATAGTTTGAAGAGTGAGAAAAGTTCAGGAAAGGATGTATGCAGAAGAGATAAAGTTTGTAAAGATTTGCAACAAGGTCAGCACAGCTCAAGTAAATGAACATTGTGAAAATTGCAGAATTGTAAGCTACTTGTCACCCACGCCTGTACAAGAATTGCAGATCAAGATACATAGGTACCAAATTAATTTTGGCTTGAGGAAGAACTATTAACCAGCCCTCTCACGCGTGGTTAATCTTGCCTTCTTCGGTAGTTCTAAGTAGTTCAGTTCAGACAGCAATTGGTTATTTAGAAAAGAGCTGTTTAATAGTTGGTTACCATTTTCTAATAGCCACTGTTAAATTAAATTAATTTGCTTTTCTTTTAATATTTATCTTTTTGTGAGGGTGAGCTAGGGAGGGGAGGGGCACAGGGAAGTGTTTTCAGTCTAAAATTGAAGGGAGTATAATGCAAAAACAAACTTGCAATTGCTGTGAAATGCACACCAATTGTAATCTTCAAGAAATACAGAACAATGCTTGCTGCTGTCATACTCCCACTGAGATGGCAAGTTGACAGTCACTCCACTCACTGCTGTTGTATGTAGGGCCCTTTGTGGTATAATTCAGATTGTCGCAAAATAGAAGTCAAAAGATAGTTGGGTCCTGTTTTCAGTTCTTTGGGTATATACCTAGCAGTGGAATTGCTGGTCATGTGCCGATGTTCATGGTGGCATTATTCACAATTGCCAAAAGATGGAAGCAGCCCAAGTGTCCATCAACCAATGAATGGATTAGCCAGATGTGGTGTATACATATGATGGAATAGATGTAAAAAGGAATGAAGTCCTGATACATGTGACAAGGTGGATGAACTTGGAAGACATCATGTTGAGTGAAATAAGTCAGACACAAAAGGACAAATACTGTATGAGCTTACTGATTTGAAATAATTAGATTGAGCAAACTCATAGAATTAGAATCTAGAATATAGGTTACGAGGGGATAGGATGGGGATAGGGAATGAGAAGTAAAGGTTTAAAATGTACAAGTTCCTATTCAGAATGATGGAAATGTTTTGGTATTGGATGGTGGTAATGGTAGCACAACATTGTGAACGTAATTAACAGTGCTGATATATATATCTGAATGTGATTTAAAAAAGAAATGTTTATTGTATATATGGTAACAGGATAAAAAATTTAAAAAATTAATGGAAGGGATAGTGGATGTGGCTCAAGCAGTTGGTGCCCGCCTACCACATGGGAGGGCCCGGGTTTGGTTCCTGGTGCCTCCTAAAAAAAGGAGACAGGCAAACACAGAGCACACAACGAACAAACACAGAGAGCAGACAGCGAGTGCAAACGAGGTGGTGGGGGAGAAACAAATAAAAGCTTAAAAAAAAAGTCAATGGAAGTACAGTACACAGTGAACTTAAGTCAAATCATGGACTTTAGTTAATAGTACAATTATAAAAATGTGCTTTCATCACTTGTAACAAATGTTCTACACCAATGCAAGTTGTTAATAATAGGGTGTTATAGGGGAATCCTGTATTTAATGTATGATTGTTCTATAAAACCACAACTTCTCTAATAAAGAAAAAAAAAAGATAGTTGGGTTCCCTACAAGTTTTTGTTTTCTTAAAATTCATAATAAACTTTATTTTTAGAGAAGTTTTAGATTATGGAAAAGTAGCATCAAAATTATAGGAGATTCCCATATAACCCCCTCAACATACATATTTTCCCCTATTAGTAACATTTTACTTTAGTGAAGTATATTTGTTACAATTGATGAACCAAATTGAAGCATTGCTACTAACCAAAGTCTACAGTTTATGGTTTACACTTTGTGCAGTACAGTTTTATAGGCTTTGACAAATGTGTAATGCCTTGTGTCCATCATTACAGTGCCATCATGCAGAACAATTCTAATGCCCTAAAAATGTCCTGTGTTCCATCTCTTCATCCCTCCTCCTCCCCTCATAACCTCTGGGAACCACTGTCTTTCTGTCGGTGTTACAAGTTATTCTGTTACCACATGATAATAACGAGAATAATAATAAATCTTCGTTGGTCCATGGTTACCCTTCCCCGCCCTTATGTTTGTTCATTCCTCAGTCTTGAGGACTTTGGGGTGGTGTCCGCTCTGACTGCCTCGGGTTGAGAGGGGACTTTAGAGAAGCCAAGGTTTACTCCCTGCCCCTCCCTTCCCTTCCCCTCTTTCTTTCGTTTTGTTTCTCTAAGCATTATGTCTTATTTAAAAGCTATGAAAATGTGAGGTGAAAACTTTGAAGTAATTGGTTTGCCATGGAGTTTGTTTGAACATTCAAGTGTACCGTAAAGTCTTGTGTGCTTTTAATTTGTTCCCTTCATGGATTTATGTGTTGGCTTAGAGCCTTACACACATGAAATCAATCCAGACACTTTTGGTTTTAAGTAGTAGCAAATCCAGTGCAAACTGATTTACTGGCTCACAGAGCTGAGAAGTTCTAGAGGTAGGTCAATAATCAGGCCCGGTTCACTTAGGACCGCCTCTTTCTCTGGAGCTCTACAGGTTCTGTCGTCTGGGTGTTGCCTCATCCTCAGGCTTGAAGGGAAATCACCGCTTGAGGCACAGTGGTTTACATAATTATATTCTGAACTGATCCCTTTGTCCAGGGAATGCTCTGTGCTAACTGGCTTAGCTCTGCCTATGGCAAACGAAATGTGATTTCCCTGAGGTACAATGTATAGTACATGGATTCAGGACCTCCTAGAGACTGGGGCTGGAGTCAGAGCACAGCCTCAGCCCCCAGCCTCCCCACCTTTGCATGGCTGCAGTGCAGTCGAGGAAAGGTGGAGTGGACGTGGGGAAACTAACCACAGTGCCCACTCTAAGTGAGATACAATGCACTTAATGTCATTCAGAAATGAATAACTGCAAAATGCCTAATGCGTCTAGAACAGTCTCTCTATGCGGGTCACTGCTTTAAGTGCTTTCCATGTACTAAATCGATTAAACCTCACAGTAAACCTGTGAGGTGGGTGCTCTTTCAGTTTTGCAGTTGAGGACACTGGGGCACAGGAAGGTGTAGAATCTTGTCCGAGCTAGTAAGTGATGGAGCCAGGAGAACGTTCTAGGTAGACCAGCTTCTGAGTACAAAATTGTAGTCCCTCTTTTTACGCTGCCTCCTAGTATAAAGGAACTTATTTGTGAATGTCCTATTTTCCTCATATTCAAGGACAAAATTGGTGCGGTCTTGAACTATATGCTATAAAAAGTGTCATGTATAGGATTTCTTTAGGGTTCAAACTTCAGGGTTTTCTTCCCATCACACCTTCAGAATTTTTCGTAGATAATTGCCCTTTGAGCTTTCCTTACAAATTTAGTAGATGGTGAAGGATGCTAAAGCCATCATTCAAGATTCAGGTGTATCTCCATGATATTATTTTTTAAGTGATTAGGGAGGTTTAGAAGCCACATTGCCCTTTGCATAACAAATTTTTAAATGAAGCCAAAAAGTCTGAATATACATATAATGAAACAATCCTTCTGCCCAGTCACTAAATTTCTTCTTTTATTAAATATGTCATCTTTTTGTTTAAAACCACAATCCAAATGCGCAATGAACTCTTTCATTAAGATGCTTAAATTGGAAAATGACAGCAATAATAAAAATAAAGCTCAGCAGACCAAACTGGCATTATCTCATGTTGCATGTCCATCTGAATAGGTTGTTTTGAAAGTGGTCATTTTTTGCCCTCAGGGTCACTCTTCACTGTGCTTTGGCAGGTAGAGTGTCTCTAGCCCTAGTCCTTCCCCTGAAAATGCTACCTGCAAAATCCTGATGAAAAACAGGCAGAGTTGTTAGGATGCTGGGTGGTACCACTGAAAGATTGCCTAGAAAAGAACCAAGTTCTAATCCAACCTGGATTCAAGGGTAATAGGATTTTTGGTGTTTCCTGAAGGTTCCAGTGGTGCAGAGACTTCAAAGCCCTTAAATTCAGTTCTCAAAATATATAAGTGGTAGATAAATGAGCATATAGTAGGGATGAGTAAGTGCTTTATAGAGAATATGAAACACAGACACATAGGCTTCTGTAAAAGTTTCAGAAACAAAATTGTGTGTTTGAGTGTCAGCTTCCTAGAAAGTTTCCTTCTCAGGAATGTAGTTTCTCAGGTACACTAATTTTGAGATTAAAAAAAGATTCTAGACTATTATTCAGTTTGCCTGACACATTTGAAGCACTAGGATAATACAGTGGTCAGGAGCACAGACTGTGAGCCAGAATGCCTGGGTTCGAATTCCACCCAACTCTGTCCCTTACTAACAGTGTAACCATGGGCTTGCTAATCCTTTCTGTGCCTCAGTTTTCTCATCAATAAAGTGGGAATAGTAGTGATAATACTTTCTTCATAGGATTGTTGTATGGATTAAATTGGATTAGTATATCTAATGCACTTAGAACATTTCCTTGCATATAGCAAGTACTATATAAGACCTATTGTTATTTAATAGAATCAAACATTACAGTAAAACTCAAGCATGTTTTTCTTTTCTTTTGTTCCAGGACTGTGAATGGGAAAATGAGAAATCAATTTCACTCTTTTTATGTATTTTAAGTTGAGAAACAAATAGCATTAACACGATTCATATGATAAGGTAAAAAAAATTTCAAAGTGAGTAAACAATATAATCTAGAAAATGGAATTCTGCTAAGATGCAAAAAAATCACATGGCTGTCAGATATAACATACTAATATGTTTGAATTTATTGTTGAACTAAATCCATGCAGAAATATGGCTATCCTTCTTTGCTAACAGGAAGGATTTATTTTTTTGACTCCTGACACTACTGCATCTCTTATACAAGGATAATGTGTACTGAGCTCATAGGATATGAGCTCAGTAGAAAATTTGCCTTTCTCTAAAGCCCAAGAACACCTCTGGCTACTTCTTGGCTCTGTTATTCATTAACTCTGGGCAAGTAATTAAGTCTTCTTTAACTTAGTTTAAAAAAAAAAGTGAAGAATATCCACATTGCTGGTGTATGGTGAAAATTTAAAGTAACACATGGAAAGCCTTCTTACGTATCATAGATGCTATATAAATGTCAGTTTCTTTTTCCTTATTTCCTCTCAAGACTGTGGAGTTCAAGTGTATTTGTTTATTATTTTCTCTTTTTTTCTGCTGATACTTTTAAAAAATCTATTCCCCATTTGCCTGTTGGGGCATGTGGGGGAAGATCAGATAGAGTGATGAAACCAGCTTAAAGAATTTCAGCCGGCCTTAGTCAGTGTGTCCTTTTCTAGCTAGCAACAGCAAAAATGTTGTGCAATATTGATATGTTACATTTTCTGCGACCTGTCATTGTTGACCTGGCTCCAGTATTCCATGTAAAGATGAAATTAACTTAAAGTCTTTTATATACATATATGCGTTCAAGTGTTTTTTATTTACTTCCTTAGGAGGTAATCTAGTTGTAGAAAATCTCCCTTTCCAGTAGGATTGTGCCTCTGTAACTCCCTACTGATTCTTTTAAGACCTCTCTCACATGTTTGTTGCCTACTATAGCTTCCCCATCCCCTACCTCCACCCCTGGGAAGAAGTAATCCCTCTTCTGTGTTTCCATTGGGAACACAGAAGAGCTTATCAAACATATTGCAGTGTGTGTGTTTGTGTATACGCATGTGCATATGTGTATGTCTTGATCGTGATTTATTTGTCTAGAACATGTTATATTCATTCATAGAACTTACACAGTTCTTCAGTATAGTAGATGCTGATTATTTGGTTTTTTTTTTTTGTTTTTTTTTTTTAAAGATTTTATTTATTTATTCATTTATCCCCCCCCTTGCTGCTTGTGCTCGCTGGGTCAGCTAACCACGCCGTGCGGGCGGGCTTGCCTTCACCAGGAGGCCCCGGGAACCGAACCCGGGGCCTCCCATATGGTAAACGGGAGCCCTACTGATTGAGCCACAGCCGCTTCCCTGATTATTTGTTGACTGAAATAGAAACATAGTTGTGTTTTTTTTTTTCCGACAACTCATAATTGTTTTTTATTGCGTATGTTTTGTTGTCATTGTCTTAGAACCAATGACTTTCGCTCTTCCCATTGGATCAGATCATTAAAAGCATTGTAGAATTAGCTTATATATTCCTT
>JAKSZT010054462.1:5717044-5851339 GCA_026826555.1 Tolypeutes matacus | reverse complement strand
GACTTTCATAATGTAAGAATGTATGTCTTAATTTGTTTGGAAACTGAACTAGAATTTTCTATCCTAGAAGAAAAACTCCTTTGCTCCTCTGTTAATATTATTGAGTAATTTATTTTATCAAATACATGTGGGGTAGAGGAGGGGAAGTGGCAGTATAGATAACTAAAACAATAACAGCTGTGGCTGCCACTGCTCCTGCCACTAACAACATCTAGCATTTTTTGAGCGCTTACTGTGTGCTAGGCACTCTTCTAAGTGCTCATTCTAATTACCAGTTCAAAACATTAGTCACCCCTGCAACAGCCCTCTGAGACATTGTTACTGTCCACATATTTCAGGTAAAGAAATTGAGACAGAGATTAAGCCCAGGTCTCACAGCTGGCAAGTAGAAGAGCAGATATTCTAGCCCCAGTAGTTGGGGTCCAGCGTCTGTACTCCTAGGCACTGTGCTTCATTGCAGTGGTTAAAACTCAGGCTCAAGCCTCAGGCAGTTACCCTTAGGTAGCTGATTAGCCTTGGGTAGAGGTCTTCATTTGAGAATGGGAATAATGGCAGTGCCTACTTCATGGAGTTGTGATGAACATTGTATTATTAACAAATGCAGCTGTGTATCTCATGCCTGTCCCGTGGCAGCTAATGAGAACCTCTTTAGCTATTGTGTATGTTGATGATATGACATTAAATATACAATGTAAGGCCTAAGGCTACATGACCCTAAGTGATAAGGGGCAAATGAGTCTGTGGGTGACCCAAGGAGAAGGGATGGTATCTGGCCCAGCTGTTCTGAGGAAGGGAAAAGCTGCAAAGCCTGCCAGTCAGAGGGAGCAGAGGGAGCAGACACATGAGGAGGGGAAAATGGAAGCTTTTGGACGTGACAGTCATTTGAGAATTTGAACAAAATAAAATCATAGCGTAAGAGCATCTAAGATTGGTGAAAATAAAACCCCACCCCGGCCCAGCTGACGACTAATTAGGCATGAGTGTGAACAGCTAATCATAATCTGAGAGCAGTGTTTCCTTTTCCCCCTGAAAGTGCCAAAACAACCAGCCAATCCATTAATTAGCTTAAAAACTTCTCTCAGATGGATTGGCATTTTATATGTGTTGTAGATAATGTCCAAAGCTTTCCCCTGCCAGAGCATTGCCATTTTTTCAGTCTTGTTCCCATTATTGAAGAGAACATCAAGACGGCTGATCAGGCTGGGTGTGTTCAGACACAGTGGGGTTGGCTGAGGTGCAGGAATGCGAGCCAAAGCCTGCCAGCCATTTGCCATCCATGTGTCCCTCCTGAGCCTTTTCTTTATGCTCACAAGCCTACAGTGCACAAATGCTGAGAGCCTCTTCTGGGCCTGCTAGAGGTGTTGCTTGTGATCTCTGTAGTCATCAGAGGAACCTGGGGAAGTAACCGGGTTCCTAAGCAAATTTTGATTTTCCTCTGATCATTCTGATAAAACCCAGGGCAGTTGTTTGGTGGTCTAAATAGTAGTAAAATTGGGTAACTGGTTAACAGAAGGACCTCCTCAAGAGCTAGGAACTAGCCTTCTCATCATCTAGCTGATTTCACACTTATTCTCAAACTTGGCTTTTCTGATGGTATATAGGGAAGCAAGAAATGAAAAAAAGGGGGGGGGCGGGAAACAGGCATGCAGAGATCTGGCCTAGCCCCAAGACTTTGGTTGTGTGCTGACCCAAAAGCAGTTAAGAAAAGGGTCAACTTTGTCCTTTATCCTGAACAATTCTTTATTGAAAACTGCTAAAGTTTCAGTTAAAGGAAAAGAAAAAAATTATTCGTTGATTCTTCCCTTTAAGAACATGGTATGAAATTAAGCAAAGAATAAAAAGAGGGTGTTTGTTTGGGAGGGGTTTGGCCAGTGGATCTGAGTTGCAAAATAAACCCCTGGCTACAATTTAGGATGAAGTCAAGCTGACACTGAAAACTTTTTGTTTTGTTTTGCTTTTGACTGTTATTTCAAGGGAGATTTATAAGTCTTCACAATTAATAGGTGGTAAGTTTTTAAAAAATTATTTAATTACAACTATTAATGAAAACTAACTTTTTTCTTTGTCACGAGGTTATCTGTAGTTTAATGAACAAGTTTAATGAACGTTTATCTATCTGAAGTGTGCATAGCAGTAATAGAACCATGTCTTTTCATTCCTGCAGGGGTTACCACTCAGTTCCCAAAATTGAGGAGAGAAGTTTTGGAAGCCATAGGATGGACCAACAAGAGCTGCCTCTTCTGGCTCCAGAAGGTAACAAGATTTTACTTCACTAGAGGTATCCCTAATGCAGGGGTTCTTAACCTTTTTTGTTCCATGGACCCCTTTGCTAGTCAGGTGAAAACCACGGACCCCTTACTAAGTCCACACTATACTGTGTACTATTTAATAAATATATCACACCTGCACCAATCGTCCCCACAAGAATAATGTTTTTTTTGAATTTCAATTCAAGCTCACGGACCCCTTGTTAAGAACACCTGCCCTAATGGATTATGGTAAATTCGGGCCAAAGACACCATACTTTTGGAATCACTACATTGCTGGCTTGGCGTGAGACCTTCTCTGGGAGAAAGATAAGGTTCTAACTTCGGATACTAAAACGACTGGGAGCTTTGAATGCCTCCGTGCCATAATCCTACCACACACCCCTTCCCCTGCCTGGTATGAGTTGGTGTAATCCAGCCTCTTCCACTTAAGTGTACTCCCTTCGATATACTATTTTTTTTTCAATAGCCAAATTTTATTTGGAGTGTTTTGGGTTTTTCATTTGTTTGTTTAATTTTAATATTTTTCCCTGAATCACAGGAGTTATACATTCTCATAGAAATTTGGGAAATACAGAAAGATACAAAAACAAAAATAATAATTTTGCAATCCTGCCATTAAAAGAGAACCACCTTTAATACACTTTTGTGACTTATTGTTGGCTACTAGAATTCCCTTAAGGCTTACCTTCACGTGATTCAATCAGAATTAAAATTGGGTGAGTAAGGTGGTGAGAGAATGGAGGACTTCCTATTTTAGAGACTATACTTAGGCTTAAAAGAAAGAGTTGGTCCCAAATTTGTGTTCTACTACCAAGCCACTCAGCCTAGCAAGGCACCTGTAGGTTCTGCAGAGCAGTTTCCGTTTCCACTTCCTTCCTCTGTTTGCAGGCTCAGGGAAAAGCACTGTCTTTCTTTATCCACGTACTTAGTAAATAAAGACTGTGAAGATGGGCCTGGTACCATCTTCAGATTGAAGCTGTATATATGTTCTCTTTCTATGGAAGGCCCAACATTGTCACATTACCAAGCTTAAGTTGCTGCCAAAAAGACCATGCTAGGGACACTGGCAAAGCACTGAGCAGAGGAAAAGAAGTTATGCTTGGTATTGTTTTTTTTTTAAAGATTTTATTTATTTATTCATTTATCCCCCCCTTGCTGCTTGTGCTCGCTGGGTCAGCCAACCACACCGTGCAGGCGGGCCTGCCCTCACCAGGAGGCCCCGGGAACCGAACCCGGGGCCTCCCATATGGTAAACGGGAGCCCTACCGATTGAGCCACAGCCACTTCCCTATGCTTGGTTTTAATCAACTTTTCTGTATCAAGGTCTTATACAAGGTTTTGTACTGTCCTTTGGGGTGTCAGATGTTCTCACTGTATCTGCTAGATCACAGTTAGGCAGACGATCTGGATGTCCTTTGAACACCTGGAGGCTGTAAGATATGAAGGTCACAAACCATGAGGGTAGTTAAGCAGCAAAAGTCAGGCAGGTTCAGGAGCCTTTACATCAGAGACTTAGCCAAGAGCGGACTTTTCGAAAATCGTTCTTACAGGCTTTGTTTTCCCCGGATTTGGGCCCTTAGAGGTTATATTTGGAGAAGGGAAAAGTCAGCCTGAAGATAAAGCCATTCCTTAAGTAAATCAGAGACGAGAGAGACTTTATAAGCATAAATCACCATGGTGTGATAAACTATATAGCTAAAAGGACCCAGTGATGAGGGGAGGCCATTCCAGAAATGTTCAGTGCTGTTGCGTCCATGTTTAAAAGAATTGTATGCACGTCATCTGCAGTCTGTGTTTGGATGTGAAATAAGAAGTTAATGTTTATTTTTTGTAGTGTTTTCTGGAGCTGTAAGACCCAGGGTAAGCATAGAATGCTGGACTGAGTACCAAGAATCAAGAAGCCAAGTTTCTATTCTTATTTCTTCTTCTAAATGGTGACTTTAGGAAGGCCATTTCACCTCTTTGGGCTCCAGTCTTTTCAGCCATGAACAGTAGGGTTTGTACTAGAAGATTTCCAAGGTGCCTTCTGGTTCTAGATTTCATTCATGTATACATTTGCTGGCATTTAGGATTTTCCAGACTGGATTTTACTTTGTGATTGGTTTAATTGAAAATGAGATAGAGACTAAAATCTTTCAGTACTTTTTCAAACCTATCGAATGAGAGGATGTCTGTGGCAAAACAATACATAGTTAGTAAATATCTTGCTGTGGCCTTGCCAAGTGTAGTGATTTGCCCTAAACCATGTGATTATGTGTAGAACCTACCTTTTCCGTTAATGAATGAGCTCACAGATTCACTGTGCTTCCAAAAATATGTGGAGGTATAGACTAATTAAAGGTGCTTTCTGGGTTGCCATTATATATGATTATTTATTTTATTTTATTTTTTATTTTACTGGGAGGTCCAGAAATCGAACCCAGGTCCCTCCATATGGGAGACCATTTGAGCCACATCCGCCCCCATATGATTTATTTTTAAATTTGGCATTAGATGTTTTCATTCTCAATATCTAGGTTGTGGCAGTTTGATATACAGTTATGAATTCCAAAAATAGATGTTGGATTATGCTTGTAAACTGGTCTTTTCCTCTGGGTGTGATTAAGTTATGATTAGGGCTTTGTTCGGGCCATGTCGGTAGGGTCTTGAGTGTTGAAGACATAAAACTACATGGCAGAACAGAGGAGTTAGGTGGAGTTTTGAGTTGGAGTTCTGATGCTGAGTTTTAATGGTGGAGTCCTGGGAAGTAAGCACACAGAGGAGCTTGGTTGTGAGGAAGGAGAGAAGGCCCTGGGAAAAGAGACAAGCCCTTCGCCTGACAATTCACAGCTGGCCTTGTAGAGAGCCTCATAGTCTACAGCTGACCTTGTGGAGGAAACAGAGGAGCTGAGCCTGGAGAGCAACGCAGCCCCGGGAAGAGAGGAACTCAAGAAGCCTGAACCCTGGCAAACGTCAGCAGCTGTCTTGCTCCAACATGTGGCAACAGACTTTGGTGAGGGAAGAAACTTATATGGCCTGGTAACTGTAAACTTCTACCCAAAATAAATAACCTTTATAAATGCCAACAGATTTCTGGTAATTTGCATCAGCACCCCTTTTGGCTGACTAATACACAGGTCTATTTTTATTATCTCTTCTTCATATAAAGTACCCTGCTAAGTGAGCTCTAGGCAGACTATAAAGATGGAAAAGAGATTCTTTCTGTTTTCAGTGGTATCTAGTTGAGAAAGTAGAATACCATCTAGAGGCACAATAATATAGGCACTAGTACAGAGAGAGTAGGGGAAGTGCTATAGGTGTGGACCACACATGGAGCTAGCCTTCCCCCTTTGCTCTTCTTTTTGACAGTTCATCTATAATTTTAAATATTTTCCTAATTTAAAGGGGAGGAGAGCACCAGTGAGATGATCACATGAGATGTTTTCTTTTTGCCTCTCCTCTCACCCGCACACATATCATATGGAAAAAATTTATGGTGCTTTGAAGTATTCAGGAGTTCATTAAAATTGTTGGGCAAAAGTTAATAAAAGAAGAGTAAGCCCAAGAGCCTGTTTCTACATGGGAGATTTTAGGAATATGGATGAGATACCAGCTATTTAGAAATCTGGTACCATCTGTATGTGTCTTGTTGCCATGTTAATTTCAAAGGAGATTGAAACCCACTGGACTCTTACTAAAGGTTCTTCTCTACTTCTCCTGCAGCCATGTTTAGTCCTGTTCAGCGTCTGCCCACCTGAATAGCTCTGCCTTGGCTATAATACCACCCTAATTTTTAGAAATGCCTGTCCACCTACAGTCTTTATTTAACCAGGATTTTCTTCTGCACTTGATCTTGGGAAGGAAAGTTATATGGCAAAAGCAGTGTTTAATATTAGTAGTTGTGTTTTAGCTCCTTGGTTATAAGACCTCCAGGAATGGGAGTTTATTGCTGGGATGCCCAGGGTACTAAGAGAGTTCAGAAATAAGCACTATAGTATTAGAGGTCCTAACAAAGACCAGGATTGGAAGATTGCTTAAGATCCAAGGCAGAGTTCATCTTGTTCCCTGAAAAACAGTATTTCATTCACCTTTGCTTTAGTGTGTTTCCTTCTCCATTGGTCAATCCATTTCTCTTTGTACCACCGAATGCCTGATTTGTTCTATTTGCCTGAGTTCATGAGAAAGAGGGTTTGATGGGCAAACTCTAGGCACAGCTCTTCTTCCCAGGCTGTCCTTGGGTCAGATGCCCACCCTTAATCCGGTCAGCTGAGTTAGAATATCTCTTAGATGGTGCATCATTCAGGGTCCTCCATAGAAACAGAACCAGCAGGAATAGACATAAATAGCTCATGTGATTGCAGGGGCTGACAGGTCCGAATATTTGTACAGCAGGTTGAAGGCTGGAAATTCCAGAAGTGAGGAATGATGTTGAAGTCTTAATCCAAGTCTGAAGGGGAAGCCAGGGAGAAGTGGAGGGTGTAGTCCCCAGGCAAAATTCCTTCTCATTCTTGAGATCCTCAATACTGGCTTTTAAGACCGCCAGCTGATGATTGTTTGAGGCCTATCTACATTGCCAAGAGTAATCTCTACTTAAGGGTAATTGATGGTAGACGCTAATCCCACAGTAATGGATAGGTCAGTGTTTGATGTAACAACTGGACACCATAACCTAGTCAATTGACACATAAAATTAACCATCACAGATGGGAACTAACTTGGGGCTAGAAAACAGTGAAAATCATCTATAATTCTATCAGAGATAATCACTATTAATATTTCACCTGGAATGTCGAAAGTTTTCTCTGATGATTCTATGGAAAGATTCCTGAGGAGTTGGAGAAGGGAATTGCAGAGGATGGTTACCTACTGTATTTTCAGTATGGAAAATATGGCTGTTTCCTTGGGCAAATGGCTTCATTAATGCTGATAGCCCATGGCATGGCTTTTGACTTTCGTATTAGAAAACCACACTTTAAGAATGATAATTGTGTATAGTTCAAAATTGTGACAGTAACACTTCCATGATTTTCTAGTTAACTCTTGTGGCAATTAAAAATGGAGATAATGCCCTGATGTCTTTTTTGATGATTCAGTGTAATTTTAATTATAATTTCCCCCATTATTAAAGTAAAACTATCCACTTACAAATGCCTCTGAAAATAAAGGGTGGGCAATTACCCATATTCTTACTTTTGTAATCCATTACCACCACTTTAACGGAATTAATGTTTGTATTTTGCATCATCACCTTATTTTGTGTTTTTTTTCCCCCCATTGATTGATTGATGGATTGGTTGCATTTGTCAATAATGCTCATTTATTTTTATTGTTGAGTAGTTTTCCATTGCATGGCTATATCACAATTTGTTTATCTGTTCACCCGTTGATGAGCATTTGAGTTGTTTCTGTGTTTAGCTGTTATACACATATTAGTCTTTTTATGGACATATATTTCCTTTACTCTTGGGTAGATTTCTATGAGTTGAATGGCTGTGTCATATGTATATAGATGTTTAACCTTTAAAGAAGAGTATATTTATTTTTTACATGATCACAATCACTGAGTATACATTTTCATAATTTGTTGGTTTTTTTTTAAAGATTTTATTTATTTATTCATTTATCCCCCCCTTGCTGCTTGTGCTCGCTGGGTCAGCTAACCACGCCGTGCGGGCGGGCTTGCCTTCACCAGGAGGCCCCGGGAACCGAACCCCGGGGCCTCCCATATGGTAAACGGGAGCCCTACTGATTGAGCCACAGCCACTTCCCGGTAATTTGTTTTTTAAATTATTTTATAATTATTTTCTATGTTACTACTTAGTTTTCATAACTACCTTTTTAAATGATTGCATAATATTCTGTCAGCTGTGTTATTAAATATTCAGGTGGGATAATTCTTTATTCCATATCCATTGGTTGCCTTTTATCAGGTATCTGTGCCTTTCCTGGAAGCTTCCTTGGCTATCTGTCAAATCATCAAAAAGTAAAGGGATATTTGAGCAGCAGTATTGTCCAGCACAGAAGTTTGCAGGCTTAGTAGCATGGTTGTTTGGTTTGGATATGGGCTCCGCAGTGCGTTAGT
Organism: Tolypeutes matacus; assembly: GCA_026826555.1. Classification (NCBI taxonomy): domain Eukaryota; kingdom Metazoa; phylum Chordata; class Mammalia; order Cingulata; family Chlamyphoridae; genus Tolypeutes; species Tolypeutes matacus. The sequence goes on along the minus strand of JAKSZT010054462.1, from coordinate 5,843,008 downwards.
TGATGACCTTGAGCAGGTCAAGTAATCTCTGCTTCAATTTTCATCTTCTTTATATGTGATAGAACAAGATTAGCAACTACCCCATATGGTTATGAGAGATTTTAATGCCGTAACATATATGAAGTACTTTAGAATCGAAGCTGGCCTTTAAGCAATTAACAAATGATATTTAGAAAATGCTCTGGGTTTTAAAGTTTTATTTATTTATTTCTCTCCCTCCCCTCATTGTTTGAGCTTGCTGTCTGCTCTCAGTATTGCCTTGTCTTTTTTTTTTTTTTTTTTTTAAGGAAGCACCAGGAACCGAACCCAGGTCTCCAGTGTGGGAGGAAGGCACCCAGTCACTTGAGCCACATCTGCTCCCTGGGTTTTAAAAAATTTATGTTGAGAGTCTCTGGAATTTTTCAGAATGCAAAACTCAACAGTTTTGGGGGCAGATGTGGCTCAAATGGTTGGGCGTCCGTCTGCCATATGGAGGAACCTGGGTTCGATCCCCGGGACCTCCAGGTAAAATAAAATATATATATATAGAAGGCGCATGGGCTGCCAGGCTCTGTGTGCCGGTGAGCTGCCAGGCCCCAGGAGCCATGCAGCAAGATGAAGGCATAACAGGAGAGAGACGCAGGGGAGAACAAGACGAGATGCTCTGAAAATCAGGAACCGAGGTGGTGCAGGTGGCAGGACACCTCTCTCCTACATGGGAGGTCTCCAGGATCGAATCCTGCTGAAGACTGGAGGAGGATGAGAAGAGATGGCAGGAAACAGATACAGAGAATTGCCCAGCGAATGGACACAAAACAGCAAATGGGGAAGGGGGCATTTAAAATAGATAAAGTAAATAAATCTTTGAAAAAACAACAACAACAAAAAACCTCAACAGTTTTATGATTTTTGTCATCAAGTGCTAAAGCCTTTCTATAATTAATAGCAAAGTTCCAATGCAAACTATATTAGGGGAAAATTAATATAGTTGCCATTTTAATGTCGATTTAAGAAAAAATAGGTTACAAAATGGCTGATAACTTACATAGTGAACTCAAACAAAAGAGAATGCTCCCACACTCTCCCTTGGAGAACAATAATCCAGCACTGGTAGTTTGGTAACAAGCAGAATCCTTCAATGGAGCTGAGGTAGAAGGGGAGTTGGCCTTTGACTGTGCTCAATTGTTTGTGGGCGATGCCTCTGATCAGCACATGCAGCTACAAACCACAGTAAAAGTCAGAGCCAAGTTGAGAACAGAAAATGCATTGTTGTTATGAATAGCCCCTTGTTGGGGAAGCTGTTTTCAGCCTGGTGCTTTTTGAAACCCTTTTCTAGAAGAAGAATTAGAAACAAATAGCCTTCATCTGAAATAAGAGAAAATCATATCTTAGATTAAGCATTCATATTATAATAAAAAATGGGCCTTACAAGCCACAAGAAAAAATGCTTAGCTTTTACCTCTGTGCTTAAAGATGAATTTCCTCATATTTTTCCCTTGATGTGTTGATATGTTGCATGTCTTTAAACACTGTTAATGGATTTTTAGTAGTCATAGCAGGTTGTCTACTCAGAGTGAAGGCCGGCCCAGGAGTGGGCAGCCGTTCCTGCTCTCCTTCCCTTCTTTTTCCCAAAGCCTTGCAACCAGTTCTCTCCTACTAGAAGGGTTTTAGGACCAGATCCAAGAGGTCCCGATTCCCATGGCTCTTGTGTCAGTTTTGTGGACTGTGAGCTTTTGGTCCCAATGCCTGCCAGAAACTGTGGGAAGCTGAAATGGACTAGGGGCAGATGGGGATTTCGCCCTCTTTTCCCTTCCTCCTCCCTGCCGTACTTCTTCTCTCCCTCCTTTCCTTTCTTCCTTTCCTTCATTCTTTCATCTGCTTTGGACAGTCTAGAAACCTAGTAAACATTTACATAAATAGGACTGGGAAACAAAATTTTAGCATAAAAATTTCATTAAATGTAGTGATTTACATTTGCTAGCAATAAAATTAGAAACTAAACTCTTTTTTCCATTAAAATATCAAATGACTTATTTTTCCTAGAGAACTATGCTGCCCACAAAGGTGTGATAACAGCAGTGCAGTTTATTGCTAAATAAGGTACCGTTGTTGTAGGCTATAGAAAAAGGAGTGTGGAGTCCAGCTGTGGTGGCTGAGAGGTCTGTACCCCAGAAAAAAACATATTCTTAAACTCAGTCCATTCCTATGGGTGTGAACCCTTGTAACTAGGACCTTTTGATGAGGTTACTTCAGAGAAAGTGTGGCGTAACTGAATCAGCATGGGTCTCAATCCTATTACTGGAGTACTTTATAAAAGAGTAAAATTCAGTCACATAGAGAGAAAACCCCAGGGAGCAGCCAGAGGCTGGGAGTCAACAGAACCAAAATGCCAGGAGAGGCCGCCATGTGCATTGTCATGTGACAGAAAAGCTAAGGGCCAAGGATCTCCAGCAGCCAGCCCTGGAATGCCACAGTCTACTGGGAGAAAGCATCTCCTTGATGATGCCTTGATTTTGAACTTCTCCTGGCCTTAAAACTGTGAATCAATACATTTCCATTGTACTGCATAGTATTTGTTTTAGCAGCCAGAAAACTAAAATACCAGTCTAAGGGAAGGAGTTGTCCCATTGCTCACATCACATCTGTGATACTGTGCTTGGTAAATAAGATAAAATTTCAATAGGCTATTGATGAACCTGCGTGTGTCCAGAAAAAATAAAAAGGTTGGTAAGGTGTCTGAAATCCATGCAGCCAGGATTCACTTATTTCGAGGGCAGCTGGTATCAGGTGGTGTGCTAAACTACAGGGATAGACTAATGAACAAAACAGATATGGCCCCCTCCTTTATGGTACCTACTGTCTCATCCAAGAGACAGACCATAAAGTAAGTAGGTTCAGGATTAAGAAGGGGCGGGACAGGGTACTTCCCTAACACGGAGGGGGCTACCTAATCCAAGTTTGGGTGTATCTCCGTGGATTAAGTGGTCCCTAAAATGAAATCTGCAGGCATGTTTAAAGAACGTTCAGTAGTTTGGAGCCAAGAATGTGAAGAGCCATGACAAGAGTTGAAATTAGAGAGCTTAGCAAGCAGCCATGAGCCGTTTTAGAAGGTTAGCGTCTATCTTAAGCTGTGGGGAGCATTCTTTGTTTGCCAGGGCTGCCCTGACAAATACCCCACAGTGGTTGGCTTTAACAACAAGCGTGTGTTGCCTCAGGGCTTCAGAGACCGGAAGTCTATATCGAGGCCTTGGCAAGGCCATGCTCTCTCCCTGAGGTCTGCAGCCTTCTGGTGCTGGCTTCCCACATTCCTTGGGGTTCCTTGGCTTGCATCTCTGCCTCCTGTCACGTGGTGATCTTTCCCTCCCTGGGTCTGCTCTTTGAGTTTCCACTGGCTTCCCGCTTCTGGCTCTTCTGACTGTGTCAGAATTTACTTTCTTAATCCGTGTGCCTGGAGGAATTTAAGGCCCACCTTGATTCTGTTTGGCCACACCTTAATAGGATTTTAGAAGAGCCTACTTAAAAATGAGTACACATCCATAGGAACATGGATTAAGATTAAGAACACCACTTCCTTTTTCCCAGCACTCCTTATTCCCCCGTCTGACTTTATTTTTTTCTTCATAACACTCATCACTATCTGACCCTTGCATGCCTTGCTCCTCTCCACCTCCTCCTAGATTATAAATTCCTTGAGAGCAACAATTTTACCTGATTTGTATCTCTACCACATAGAACACACTTGTCACATAAGAGACATTTAATAAATATTTGTTAAATAATTGAACACGTTCATGAGCCTTCCTCTTAACACCAAAACTGACAGTTGTCCAAATGACTTTGGCATCTCCATATATGCCGAGTGCCTCAACTGAGGGTCCCTTCTTCAGCCTTCCCTTATGATGACCTTGGCTTCTTTTTTTTTTTTTTTAAGTCAGGAATTAATTCATTCCTTATCAAAATAAATTAACAGTAATTGTAGACTATGCACATTTTATGCATATGTTATTTTTTTAGGGTAGATTTTTCTTCAGGATTCTGGCATTCATACCTGGTCTTTCTAGTGAGAAAGGGTAAAAATTTACATTAATCTTTTTTTTTTTCCTGAACAAAATTGAATATTTATTTGTACAGGTTTTAGTAAAACAATTGATGATTTTACTTAAGGTTCTTCTTTTTTTTTTTTTTAAATCTTTTTATTTTTTAAAAGATACTTATATTACATAAATATTACAGAAAAAATATAGGGATTTCCATATACCCCACTTCCCACACCTCTCACAACCTCCCACATAAACCTCCTTCATTATTGTGGACCTTGGCAGCTTTTTACCTTTAGTCAGCCTCTCCTAGGTTATGCCTTAGACCTTTTGGAAGGTCACTTTTGGAATCACAGATTCAGACATTCTACTCTGATCACAGTTTCAGTCCCTTTACCTCCTGCATTCAGCTCTTCCCACCACATGTGTTCTCTGGTTTCAGTGAGACCTTGTCCCCTCTGATTGCTCCCTGTCACTCTCTCCTGTCTTTCTTCCTTTCCTACCCAGAATAGCTGCCATAATCTAAACTTAAGCTGTACTGTCATCAATATGATGACATTGCCTTTCCTAACAAAACACAAACTTCGATAACTTTAATTGCCTGTCTTCCATGAGGCTACAAGTGGGCTACCAAACTCTGGTGTAGGAAAATGAATCACATAATCTTGTCTCCAAACTCTCCAAGGCTCTCCATGCTGCCTAGCAATCTTTATGGGGGTTCTGGTCATTTCTCCATCCTCATCTCCGCACAGCTATTTCTGAAACTTCAAACTGATAACCAAAAACTTACTAGACAACTCCACTACCCCTTACTTACTTCATCACCACAATGCCATCTGAAGGAAATTCCTTCAAATTCCTGCCACCAAATAAAAAACTTCATCTCATCTTCCCTTCTTATTACAATGGACAAGTCATCTCTCTTCTTACGGAAAGCTTAGCACTACTACCTTCTTAGAGACCCTGTTCTTTGAAATATCATCTTCGTCCCTTTAGCAATTTAAATATATTCAAGATTTTCCATTCAGTGGGGAAGTGGAGAGTCACATCTTCAACCCCACAGGCCCTTCAGCCATAATCTTCTTTCTCTGCACTTGAGCAGCCCATTGTTGTCAACACACACTGTCTCTGCCCAGTGCCTCAGTAGGATACCTGCCATCGCCAAGCTAGTGAAACTGCTTCACCAAGATCGCCAAGGACCTCCTTGTCTCTAAAGCCAATGAATAATTATCAGCCCTTCTCAGCAGCAACTGGACCTGTTCTTCATTCCCCATCTTGGAGTGATCTTCCTTTGGCATCTTTGACACTACTCTCCTGGCTTTCCTCCCACCTAACTGCTTCATTTATTCTCCTTTATTCTTCCCCTTCCCCTGCCTGCCTCATAAAGATTAGTTCTCATCTAGACATTCTCCCTATGTGATATCCAAAAACTTACTGGACACCTCTACTCAGATTTTCAACAGGTACCTCAAATTCGACTTATCCTAAACTAAATATATGTCACCATCCCTCCCCAATTTCTGTATGTTCTCTATTTGAGTGAAATGGCACTCAGTCCATCTAGTTTCTCAAATCAGAAACTTGGGGATCATCCTTGATTCCTGCCTGGTCCCCCACACCAGGAATTTAACCAATTACTAAATTGTTTTGCTTCCAACTACAAAGTATCCCTAGAATCTTTCCATTTTTTTCCGTCCCCAGTTTATCTGGATCATCTTCATAACTTGGTAGTATTACTGAAACCATCTCCTAACTCTTTTCCCTGCTTCCAGTCTTGTTCAGTGCAATCCATTATCCACACTTAGACAAGTGATATTCTTAACATGTAAATCTGGTCATTTCATCTCTGTGTTTAATCTACTGCACTGGTACCTGTGAAAGATTGAACTATGTAGTCCAACAAAAGGCATGTTCCTAATCTTAATCCACGTTCCTATGGATGTATATTCATTTGTAAATAGCATTTTCTAAAATTCTATTTAGAATCAGAGTGCGATTTTATGTAGGCTGGCTACTGAGAAGGTGACAATTAAATGAGTGTAAAGTGAGGGAGAAAGTGTCTTTTCTGCAGAGGTAACAACTGCCAGAGTCCTGAGGCAGGAGTTGTCCAACTTGAGTTCACTAAAGCTGGGGTGAAATGGGGGGGAGTGGAGTAGGAAACGCAGTGGCACCTTGTTAGCTCTTGGAGTTTTATGTGCTGTTTGTTTTCCATAGTGCTGGAACTCCATTAGAGAGTGTGAGTAGAGGAGTGGCATGCTTTAATTTATGTTTTAAAATATTCCTACCTTTGTGGTCTTGAACATAGACAGTGGAGAGGTAGCAGAAAGACAGAAGCAGGAAGATGAATTGGAAAGTCGTTGCAATAATCTGTGTAAGAGATGATGGCAGTTTGGATCAGGAAGGTATATGGGAAAGAGGTGAGGAGTGGTTGCATGCTGTGTGCATCCTAAAGGAAGAGCAGACAGAATCTGACAGCAGAGCGTGGTGTCTCTTGCCAGAAAGTCCTTGTCACCAGATAAAATGCAGTTGTTCGTATGTTGCTGTTTTTGTAATATGGTCCCTGGGAATTCTGTAAATGCTGAGATTTAGTGTTTTATTAAGCTTCAGTGAACGTCTCCATTCTAAAAGGATATGAAATGTATTATTTTCTCAAAGATAAACATGAACTCTTTCAAGAAGGACTGTTTAAAAGATGTGGCAGGTCTTTTACACTTTTTAAACTGTGGGATTATAAAAGAGTCTTGGTAGCTTGTAAAATAAATATATTATGAAAAAAATTAGAAAATAATTTAAGTATCGCATACATTGCAGACTGCATATCATATTTGTATTCATCTTTACCATTATCATGTCTACTTAGTATCTTTATGAAAAAATATGGTTGAGATCCTACTGTGTCTTAGATCTTGTACTGAGTAGTTTTATATACATTATACAACCTTTCTTAATCCTTACAACAATTCTGTAGGGTAGAGATTCTTTCTCTTTCATTATTCCATTTTTTTAGGTGAGGAACTGAGGTCACATGGCCCAAAAAAATGTGGAAAATGGGATTTCTGAGCCCAGCAGTATGATTCCAGAAGCTGCTCTTAACAACTACTATATACTTAATGTTTTTCATTGACTAGTATGTATATGCCCAGGGTTCTTCAAAATAACAAGATAGGATAGGGAATTTGTTGCCTAATGATGGATATATTCTGTTATTTCTATTCCGTTGTTTATTCAGTGAATACCAATTAAATCTCAATTTGAAGTACATACAAATATTAACCTCTCTTTATAGTTTATAATCTAAATTGTGTTACTTAAAATTATTATGGTGCATGTTCATTTTAGAAAAAAATGGAAAATAGACAGACCCACAAAAAAAGAAAACAACTACACTTAACACTTAACTTCCCCCCAGAAGAAATAGTATTATTAAAGTTTTGATGAATATTCTTCCAGTCTTTTATAAGGCAGTCTGTGGTGTTTTTTCCTTCCGTTTAAAGTGAACTTTTGCATGTTATTAACTTAAATGCCAATATCGGTATTGATAGGTTTTTAATGTTAGTATGATTATTTTTTTCTGTCAAACCTAGGTAACAGATGTTTTTATTAGGTTATTTGAAAAGAGAAGTTTACTAAATTTTATTGGTAACAGCTTTTTAAAGATATAATTCACATACTATATAATTCATCCATTTAAATTTGCAGTTCAGTGGTTTATATTCAGAGTGTGTGACCATCACCACAGTCATTTTTAGAACATTTTCATCACTTCAAAAAGAAATCCTGTATCCTATAGCAGTCACTTCCCATCCCCACAGAGGCTGATTAGATGTTAAATTAGATTTAGATACTCTATTGCTAATTTTTTTGCTCATGAAACAAACTTTAGTTAAAATTGAGTTTAATTCTCAACTTGAGACACAATTAAAAGGAGACTTGAGGTAGTAGGTAAATGATTCATGGGAATAAAGGAGGTTATTTGCTTCTTTAATAGCCTAAATTTCAGACTCACACAATCCACTGTGGCAGCCACTGGTCACAAGTGACAAATTTATATACATTTGAATTAAGTAAAATTAAATCAACTAATAATTCATATCCTCAATTGCATTAGCCACATTTTGAGTGCTCAGTAGCCACGTGTGGATAGTGGCTTGTATTGGGCAGTGCAGAATGTATCCATGGTTGCAGAACATTCTACTGGACAGCTCCGTACCCAACTAAAATATTTTAAAGATTGAATTGTCAGGTAATTTACTATTTCCTTTCTGCATACAGGCATAAACTAAAATGTGCATGAGCATATCTATACAGTACAGTACATAGAAATATATTTCTATTTCTAATATAGTTTTTCTGTTTCATAACTTGATTTTTTTTAAATTTTTTGCTTTTTAAAAAATATTTTTATTGAAATATATTATTTATACATGAACATACATAAATAATAAGTATATAGAAAAGTTGTGAATTTACAAAATAAACGTGTATAACATATATAGGGGTCCCATACATCACCGTATCACCAACACCTTACATTGTTGTGATACATTGGTTACAAACTATGCAAGAACATCATCAAAATATTACTACTAACTATAATCCATATCTTACATTTGGTGTATTTTCCCCTCAACCCACCCTATTTTTTAAAACAAATCAATTTTATTGATACATATTAAATAAAGCATACAGTTTATCTAACGTGTACAATCCTTGGTATTTGGTATGATCACATACTTGTGCATTCATCATTTCAAACATTATTAAAGCATTTTCATTATTTCAAGAATAATAATAAACAAAATAATAAACAAAAAACAGACAAGCAAACAAGGAAATGCCTCACCTCTCAATATCTCTGTTTCCCCTGCTGTCCATAGCTTCTATTTCTGGTTATTCTTGCAAAATTGTTTGTTTATTAAGCCGTTTTTTTTTTTTTGAGGTTAATAACTTGTTTTAGAAATTCATGCTTAAACCGATGAGCTAACAACTGTAGACTGGTGAGTTTTAAGCAATCAGGTTGGTAAATGAATCTTGTCAATTAACCAAGGTAGTTCAACTGGCCCATGTCTGTAAATGGCACCATTGTTTGAATACTGTCAGCTCAGATGGTTGCTGTCATTAGTAAGAGTTCGTAGTATTCTGTTCATTCACCTTGGTGACTAAAGGTGGGTATCTCTTGAGTAAAATGAAAACCTGCAGTGTTCTTGGAATGCTTAGACTGTGGCTGAGTACCCATCTTCCTTAGAGAGCTTCTTTTACCTGAGCGGTCGGGGGCAGGAGGAAGGGTGTGTTGGCAGACCCAAAACAGGGTTTAAGCTGAGCTGAATATAAGCAGGATGGGCATGTTAATGTCTCTTCTGAGATTTTTCAGAACTTATCTTATCCCAGGATGTTTCAGACTCCGGAGGTCATCCTGTGGGCTTCCTCCCTGGGGTCCTTTTCCTCTTTTGGTCCTTGTCCAGTTCCCTGCCCTCTACCCCTGGTCCCATTCCATTTTGTTGGTTTATCCAGCCTTGCCTGCTCTCACTCTCCTGCCCCTCTTGACTCAGCTCCTGGAAAAAGGGTGTGTGTGTCGGTGTGGGGGAGTGGGGGGTGGCATTTACTTTTTCTGTAGATCATCATTTTTGTGTCACCACTGTGCTCATTTTTATATCTTTCGTGCATATGATTAGGAAGCAAGCCAATGGACAGAAACTCAATTGGCCAAATGGTCAGTTTAGCTAATGGCCATCTAATTACAGATTCACCAAAGCTTTTTTAAAAAAATTTCATATATAATTTATAGCACATTGTATTGCATGAGATACTTTCAGCAGTAGCCTTTGAGCATTTTTTCCAAGTTCTCAAATTTTAGTTTTTCCTACCACTGTAATTTTACTTCAGCTAAATGACTTACCTCAGAAAACTGATTTTGGGGGAATAAGAATTTCTTATATATTTCAAATTATGAGTGTTGTGAAAATTGACCTAAAACCAACATATTGCAAACATAATTTCCAAAGAAGAGGGTTGACAAAAGAAAACTAGCATGTGATTCTGAGTCACTCGTCTAATGAATCTGAGTACATGCCTGGCATGATTTATTATGTTGCTAAGTCAAAGCATAAGCATAAAAATTTTTATCAGAATATTCATTTGGCATTATTTTTCTGTTATACTGATCTGATAAACATAATATTAAGGAGATAAGGACAATTGTATTTGGAAAGTATTTTGGAAAATGACTTTATTTTTCTGTTAAAGAGATTTATTGCTTTGAAGTATTTTCACCGGTGAATTTCAGTGAATAAACTAATCATATAGCCAAAACAAAACAAAACAAAACAACTTCTAAAAATATGTATTTTTCCCTGTCATTTGGGGTGAGATTAAAGCTGAGATTAAATAAGTTTAAAAAAAACTAAAATAATAGAAATTTGTCCTCTGTAGTTTTAACTCTTTTCTATGTTTGATTGTTTTACTTGATTAGGCTTAAATTCAAACATGTATCACAAGCTTTCTCTTTTAACTTCTAGGAAATGAGTGAGTTTTATGTTTTAATTAGATATGTATCTCAAAGAATTAATATATGCCAAGAAGATTATACTCTCAAACAAAATATGTTCTTAATCCAGAAATAAAACAAAGAAGCAGGCAAGAATTGCATTCATTGTAGAAAATGTGCAAAACAGAAAAGCGAAAAGAAGAAAATACTGCTCATTTGTAATAATCCATATAACCACTGTTAGTATTTTAGTCTGTATGTGTGTTTGAAGAAAATGATTAAATTATACAAAGCTGAGGTGTTTTAAGCCTGTATTAACTAATACATTAGGAATTTATTTCCATATTATTCAATAATCTTCAACAAAATATGTAAGGGGTTTCATAGTACCTCATTGAATGCATCATAATTTGAAAGATCTGTCTTTTATTATAAGACAATTAAGTGGTTTCCTTCATATACTACAAAGTACTAAACATTCTTTTAGTCAAATCATTGTAACTATTATTTCCTTAAGCTAAATATTTAATAGAAGATTTGCTAAGACAAAGGACATGCAAAATTTTAAGGCTTTTAATATATATCAACAATTTTCCATCCAGAAGGGTATCAGCATATACTTTATCAATGTTAAATATTTTTAAAAAAATATTTTTCTGAATCCTTTTGACTCCATTTCAGTTTTTGTCATTATCATACTTTTAAGATTATTAAAAGGTAGGTGAAAAATAATTCCAGAATGCTCTTTTAGAATCCCTTGTGTATATATAGACAGTTAGAAGCCTCAGCCCATCTGAATCCTTGGGAAGCCACACCTCCTGCCTCTACTTGGAATGCAGAGAAGAGAGTTGAACTCGGTACATGCTCTTCAGGCTTTGAACCCTCTCCATCACTCATTGATTATCTAAAACTCTCTTTATTTCAAAAGACTTTTAGAATGTGTTACTAATTTAAAAGATTAAGAAAAAAAAATAAACACTTTACATTTAAAACAGGTTTTTTAAGAACATTAAAAGTTCATCTATACGTGCAGGGTATGCTGTTAGATAGTAGTTTTTATGTTGTAGATATTGGTTTAGTATTGTTTGCAAGGAGTTGTTTAGGTACTTAAGGAGACCAAGTAAGAAAGACTTTGACTCAAATAGAGACATCTTTGTAGATTTCTCTCTCCAGAGAATACCCTGCATTCAAAATCTGTTTTAAATATCCCGCTGTCCAATATCATCTCTGCTTCCAGTTCACTTGCTGAAGAATTGCCAATTGCAATAATTCTTCAACTGTCAATCCATTGAGTATTCCACTTTTTCACTATTCTTCTTCCTACTCTTTTTAAACCATTGAATTCGGCTGAAATTTCCATGCTTTCATTATAATCATTCTCACTCCCTCAGCTCCCCGAACCCTCTCTCCTTCTCCTTTCCTTATTTGGCAACACCCCAAACTCAAAAATCACTCAGCTGGGCTGATAGTGTCATAAAAAATTCAGTATCACACTTTACTTTTGGAGATGATTTCAAACACCCATGATCGTTCCCTTGAATCTTTTCCTTTTTCAAGAGGTGAACATAGGGCCATTTGCATTCATAATGTTTAAATATTCCTGTCCCACGTCTTCTGTCCTGATTGAAGGAATGCTTTAATGACTTTTAGGTATAGTTAGAGGCACCAGAAGCCCTTCCCAGTGACAGCTTGGATGGTTTGATTCCTTCTTCCCAACCTCACCCCTACGCCCACTCCCAGAATAGGTTGGAGGTGAGCCCCTTCCTGCCCTTCTGCATTGCCCTGATGTAGTCTGTGAAATGTATCCAGATCTGAGCCTGAGCTGGGAGGAGAAAAGAAGGAAGGCCTTGACTCCTCAGCACAGAGAGATGTGTCCCCTATTTTCCCTGATAGCTCATGGGGCTTTGTTCCAAATGTTTTGAGCATTTCAACACCAAAAAATGTTTTAAGTCCCTTCAAGGTGATCCTTTGATTGCATGTTTTCCTTTATTCAGTTCTAATTTAACTTGATTTTAAATATGTAAGTTCCTCAAAACTCCAAAAATACTGAAGTCAAAATATTCTTAACTATTTTTGTGAATATATCCAAATGAAGCGGGGCCAGAAATGAATGGAACACATAACAGCATTGTTCAAAGCTGAAACTTTCTTATATGCAACGACAATACCAAGTTTTTCCTCCCAGATATAATAGATATACAGAAACGGAGAAGGGCAATCATTTCTACTTTTATTCTCCTGAAACAGAATGGGTTGCTTAGAAAGTGATTTGGGGTTTATACTAACCTCGAGGTCCTCTGTTTGTAAGGAAATCATTTACTCAATTTCTGTTTCATATGTTCATTCATTCCTTCCAAAATCCTTTATGGAGTACCCACCAAGGAACCAATTTACCTCTAGTCTGAAAGAGAAAGAATCAGTCCCCCCACCCCACCCTGTGTGAATGTGTGGATGTGTAAAGGTGCAGGAATAGGACCAAACTCTTTTATGATCATCTTAGTAGGATTGCTGTAGAATCCCATCCAGAGTGTCCTTAGGAAAATGATTGATTTTTCTGTGATTTGTCTGGAGTATCTAACACTAGCAGCCTGATTCAATGTGGCTAAATAAGTTATAATACTGTATGGATTACTACTTTAGAAAAGGGAGAGTTTTCCAAATTTTGTTCTTAAGGCTGCCAGCATTGAGGTGCTTTGAGGCAGAAGAGGCGCTTTGCTCTCCCAGTGGCTGCTCACTGGCCCGGTTGTTGTCCCTTGGACCCTTGTAACTTCGCTCGGGGTCAGGCATTCTATTTAACAGGGCCTAATGGCTGTTGTTTGTATAGCATCCGTCCATATATATGGCATTTGTGGGTAAAGCATTTGGGGAATACAGGTCCATCCTTGTGGATAACGCCTTCAAGATGGGCTGATCAGTGTATTTTTATGAACGAAAAATGTGTGGTAGATGGTGGAGAGTGCTAAAAAGCGAAACATAGAAAATACTAGGAGCAGTTCAAGGGAAAAGGAGGTTCCTTCAGATCTCAAGGGTTCAAGGAAAACTGTGTGTGGGAGGTGGGATTTGAGATCAGCCTGGGAGAACCATATGGTTTGGACATGTGGAGATAAGATTGTCTGATGTCCCCTCTCCCAGCTGTGTGGGACAGTATTTTGCAGGTGAAGGGAATGGAATGAACCAAAGAGGTAGGAGGGACTTAAGGACTTGAACAAAATCCATTAAATATTTAAGTGTGGCTGAATTACTTCCTGCCATAGGTACCCCTTTGTCTAGTTTTCCTTTCCTTTTTTATTTTTATTTTTCCTGTTATCTTTGGTCACCCAGACGTTCTTTGGCACTCAAAGTGAACATTTTTGTCTGCTCATGTAGTAAAAAGTTTAAGGTCTGTGTAATATTTGATGGTAATTTCCTTTTCACAGAATCACCGAGCTTGGAAAGCCCCCGTGAGAGGAGCATCTCAGTACTAGAAACTCCTATCACGGCTCTTGTGTGTGTGTGTGTATGTGCGTATGTGTGTCTGGTAAAATACACATAATATAAAATTTATCATGATGAATAGGACAGATAAAATCATTATATTGAATAAATATGCAATACTGAATTAAACTTTCCTCCTCTCCCATTAACTGCCAATTACATTGTTCTAATATTTTTTTGTGATTAGATTTTTCCTAATTAATTTAATTCCATGGTATAAATAATCAAAATATGAAAAGTGGCTTTTTCTTTATCCCTTCTTTTCTTTATCTTTCCTTCTTTTCTTTTCAAACTGTGAGTTGTGGGACCTACTAAAAGGAAATCATAAACACTAATTTGAGCCTAATTATATATGTATTTTCTCAGTAAAAAGACTAAATACAAGTATACCGTACAATAATTTACTGAACATCTTTAGCTATCCCAAGTCTTTCTTTTTTGTACAAGAATGTAAAAATTGTGTTAGTAATAAATGTTAACATTGCAATTTATACTATTTTAAACTTTAGACAACGAAGTAAAATATGATACTAATAATAATGAAGAGGAGGAGGGAGAACAATTTGATTTTGACAGTGGGGATGAAATTCCAGAAGCAGACAGACAAGCACTATCTGACCCCGCCTCTAGTAATACTGTTGCAAATGAAGAAGCTTCCTCCACAGGTAAATCCTCAGATTGCCACCCAGTGGCTACTTATGTTTTATCTTTCAGATGACACTGATTTCCCTCATTATTACTGTTTGAGTATTTTAATATTATTATAGAGAACGGTGGATTTCTAGGAGTAAGATATTGATGATTTTTCCATGATATAGCTGAAATGGCTTAACTTAATATTTTGGCTGAAATTCTTTTTATTTGTACTGTTTCTTCTGGTTTTCAATCTTATTTATCCACATATTATTTCTATTTTGGAAGTACAAGGTATTGCTATTTTCTAATTAAAATAGCATCATCATATCACTCTATTACATAAAAATATATAAATAATGCTATTTAAAATAAATACAAAGTTTTATTTTTAAGTCTAGAGGTGGACTTGATTGTTTTTATTCATTGATTTCCCACAGGGAAACCAGCTGGACTGGTTAGACCAAAACTAGTAGGACCAACATTAAATTCCTTTGTCCATAGCAAAATCTCTTGGTATATGTCATTATGTCAGTATTTATTTCTGGCAGCTTATACCTTATCTTGCTGGATAAGTGGTATAAGGAGTGGTCAGGCTATAAATATATATTTCACCTGCCCACAAAGCTTGCATTGATCCTACTAATTCCACAAAGTTTCACCCTGCCCCAAGGTAATGGGAATGCAACACCCTTTCAACCCCTGTGGTGTGGCAAGCAGGGCATGGGCAGCCACCTGCCATCTGGGAATCTCTCAGGAGTGCAACGTTGGAGTGGAGGTGCTCATTTTGAGGCTTCACCACTTTCTTCTTTGCTTTCATCTTTAAGATAGAACCTAAGACTTACTTTTCATGGTTTTGTGTGTTTGCTAACAAATCTTCCTTTCCATCCTTCAGGAGATGAAAATGGCAGTAGGACAGAAACAATTGTGTTGGTAGAACCTAAAGTTGCAGTACCAACTAAAGTCAATCCATATTCAGTCATCGACATCACACCATTCCAGGAAGATCAAGTTCTCGCTCCAGAGCCAAACACTGAGGAGGAAAATTTGAGCCTTAATGTGCCTAGTGGCTACTCAGTCCCTGTGCCTTGTGGCTATGCTGTCCCTTCAAACCTGCCATTGCTGCTGCCAGCCTATTCCAGTCCTGTTATCATTCGCACTGTTTCTGTGGATGAAGAAGGTATTTTTTTTTTCTTTTTTCTTTGCCCATGAGAAATGGCACATTTGTTTAGTTAAATCTGTGTTCAGTCTTTTTTCCCCCTAATTATTAGATGCCTGTTTTAAATTTGGAAAATGAGCCCCAAATTAATTTACTCCCATGATAGGAACACAGTTAAGGAAAGATATCAGAGCTTATTGTTTGGACAGTTTGTAAATGTTTAATCCCAAATGTATTGCCTTATAATATGAAGAAGTTTTATATGAACTTTGGCCCAATTCTCTGTTTCTCTTTCCCATAAGTGCTTATAAAACTGTGCCCATCTTTTTTGGCATTTTATCATTTATTCTTAATTATAGTTGTTTTTATATGTGTTCTAATGTCATCTACTAATTTGTGAACTAGAGGTTCCTTGAGGTCAGAATGTGTCTAGCTATCTTCATTCAGGGGAACTCAGGGGAACTAACAAGAAGAGGGAGGAGAGTTGATAGACCTAGAAAGCTGTCTCTCTCTTTCCCTGAAGATAGCGAGCATATTAAGAGACCATTATGGATACAAAAGTCATCGAGAATAAGATTGCGGGGAGGTGGGCAGACATTTACACATAGCCAAAGGAAGTAGAAAGAGTTTTTGTTTTGTGATTCAGCTGGCATGACATCTCTAATATCACATACCTCGCAGTAATGAATTCAAAGAGAATGAGAAAGAAATGCTGTGCTGAAGTCCAGAAAACTTCAGGATTATGAATAACTGCTGAGTGTGGGCTCAAGAGCCAGGAGAAGTCCCATCCCTGACCACCTGCATGACATTTGGCATGTCCCTTAACCTCCCTGACCCCCAGCTTGCTCATCTCTGAACCAAGGGTATAGGTTTAAATAGCCATTTCTTGCATCTAGTGAGAAAGGAACCAAATTGTACCCTGGAATGGCTTAGTTTAAAAGCCTGTTCTCTGTTATATATTGTTGAAGCTTCAGCTCTTTTTACAGAGGTTTATGTTTTGGGTGTTAAAAAATAGCGTGAAAGTTAACTATTCCTATGGTTTAGGATTGGGAGTCTGACCTCTCCTGTCAGGGCACCTACCTTCCCTTTGCAGCCTCAGTTTTGTTTTTTTTTGTTTTGAGTAAATATATACATTTCTCAATTAAATATAATGGATACATATAAAATTTTTTTTAAATCAAACAATATGTTACACAATATATTTGGTTCATAGTAATGCATTCATGCAGCCTCAGTTTTTAAGAGGGTGAGCAAAGCTCAAAACCGTGAGTCAGTCCATAATGACTGAAAATACAACAGTTTTACTCTTGGCAAAAATAAAGTTTATTATTGATCCAATAAAGACATGGTGGCATAATTTTCTCTCTTCTCTCCTAAATATATTTCCTTGTAACCTTTCCCAGGACACACCATAGGGGATTTCCCAGGTATTTTCCCTGGCATATTTCCCAGGGGTTCTTCTAATGGGAAAGAGAAGCACCTGAGGAGAGTGGCTTTTTAGGTATATAATCACAATTTATATTTTTGTGAAAATTTCAATGAAAGGATTCTTTCCCTTCCAGTTAATAACAAATGAGAGAAAAAAAAATCTTCCTTAAAGAAAATCTTGATTCTGTATGTTGGAAACCATAGAGGGTTTTTAGGGTAGATGCTTTCCCATATGTTTTCCTGTTGTAATCAGCAGTCATCCTGGGAGTTTACCGTCATCAACAATACTGTTCTTATTCTCTAATCAGAAACAGAAAGAGCAACCAAAAAACAATGAAGTGTGGATTATGGAGGTTTTGTGCTTATGGAAAAATATATTTATTTTAAAGTAATTTGCTTATATTAAAATAATTTGGTTATTTGGCATAATTTAACATGATTTAAAGTAATTTGTTTTAAAATAATTTAAAAGTATGTGAAAAAAATTTGTTCATTTTTTTTTTTTTACTGTCAACATAGAGCCCAAAACTATATCATAATAAACACTATTGTAAGGCCCAGAGTCCAGGAACAAAGTGTGTCTCTGTTTGTCTTTTGATCTTTTAAGGAGAAATGGGTACTACTCTGGGTTCTTTCCTGAGGTGGTAGAAAAAGCATGGATTTTGACCTTAGGCCTGGGTTCACGTCCTGATCTGCAACTTTTTACCTAGATATCATCATGCAGTTTCTTAACTTATTTGTGCTTATATTACCTTCACCTTGAGATGGGGTATGGCATCTGCTATATGAACTAAACTTGTGCTTTTAGCCCACATGCCAGGGAAAAATAATTCACTGTGTAAAGTTTGTTTTGTACCAGTCAGCATCAACTTTATGGAAATTTTTTGTCTTTTTTTTTGTCAGGAACAGAGTTCATTTTAGTCATTCTTTGAGGTAATGTAGTATATGGTGTGGGAAGCATACAGTAGGACCTTTTGTCCTGAGTACAGCACTAATCTTGGGAACCCAAAAACAGAGATGGGAGAAAAACACTAACAGGTGAAATTGAGTGTGTGTGTGGTCAAACATCACAAATTTTACTCTTTACTCATTCACACTTACAAATTCCCATGCAAATCTAAGAAATGGGAAAGAATATTAATGTTTCTTTTTAAATCTAGCTTGATTTATTTTTGGTACTTGTGTGTGTGTGTTTTCTGGCTGTTTCATAAGATCTTTGATCTTGCATGAGGCTTTTGTTTTAATCCTATTAAACAAAACCTATTTTTTTTTTTTTTGAGGTACCAGGGCCGGGGATTGAACCAAGGACCTCACATGTGGGAAGCTGGCACTCAACCACTGATTCTCATCAGCTCCCCTGAATTGCTTTTATTGTTTGTTTTCTTTTGTTTGTTTTTTAGGAGGCACTGGGGACCAAACCCGGGATCTCCCAGGTGGGAAGCAGGCACTCAACCGCTTGAGCCACATCTGTTCCCAGAGCTGAAACTTTAAAATCTGGCAGTTAGTCATTTTTATGCTAAAGCAAGCCTCCCAGAAAGGAATGTATGAAATCATTTTAAGGGTAAAATCAACTTGACAAACTTTTTGGGCAAGCATAAAACAATATCAATTTTTTTCTTTCTTAGCAGAAACACAAGAAGTAGCAGAAGATAGCCAGTTTAATTCTTTAAGTTCTGAGGAGCCTCCAAACAGGTACTTCATTAATTTTACACTTACAGTCTTAACTCAGGACCTTTCCTTCCCCTGAAATGTTGAATACAAAAGAGTCTCACGTGCTCTCCTGACTTATATGTTTTTAATTTGCAATCCCTCACCCTTCTTCCTCCAATGTTGACTGTTCCCATTTCTTTATTTCCTGCCCCGGTGCTTCTTCCATATTCCAGTCTTGCCACATCTTTTCTGCCCTTTTTACTTGCCACTCTCTTCTACATTCTGTCCTCTAGCCCAGTGTTCCTCCAAACATATTCTCCTGAACACGGTACTCTCCAGGAGTTAATATTATTCTGTGTGGAAAAAGAGAAAGTCAGGATCCATGATCACAGAGGTTTGGAACATGCTCCATTCTTTTCTCTCCCCCGTGGATTTGCAGGTGCATTAATGCAGTCAAGGTTCTCAGAATCCTTCCTTTAGAAAAAAATGTTTGATTTTGTTTAACCCAGCTTTAACCTAGAATTCCTCAAACTTAATTAATTTGCCTTGTTTTCACAGATGCTATTCTATCTGCTTGTAATATCCAGGAATCCCATCTTCCAGGCAAACCCCTGCTTATCCTTGCAAACCCAGCCTACATGTCTCTTTTTCACAAATTTCCTCTTTTCTGCTTTCAGAGCTGTTTTGTACGTACCACCTTATAACTCACTGCTTTGCACTATCAATGTTATTTTCTTTATCTATTTTCTCTACTTGTCTGAATTCCTCATGGGCAAGTCTGGGCCCTAGCAAATCTTCAAATGTGTACCACCCAGCATGCTGGGTGATATGCTTGGTGAATGGTAGGCATCTTTAAGTTTTTTCACTTGCCAGGCATGTTTTGAGTGACTCCCAGGTGCTGGGCATCAAGGGTTATCAGTTACAACGCCGTTTTTCATCTTACAGTTCTAATGGACAGAGGAATAGTAATCAGATAACCACACCAGTGAATGGATGCTCACGTTCAGAGTTCATCGCTCTGTAAAGAAGGACTATGGTTCCATGAGAGCCTACCACAAGGACACCTAGACTAAAAGAGCAAATTATTTTTGAATAAATAAATGAATACATTTATCCCCTAGAATATACATCTAATTGTTATCCTTTTTCTTATCATTTTCCTCTACTGAATCTTCTCCAGCCTCATCTCCCCTGACTCCCTAGAAACCGCAGGCTTTGTTGGCCCTGTAGCTTTGCTGATGCTTTTCTTTTTTCTTGTCTACCCTAATCTCTCACCTATTGGTATTTCAAGGCCTAATCTAAATTCTACCTCATCTGTGAAATCTCGTCCATGCACTACAGAAGGAAGTGAGAGGGAGAATATTTGCTTTGCCGTGTGCACTGTGGCTGCAGGACTGGTTGCATTGTCCTTCACACTCAGTCTCAAGGAAGGACTTGGCCAGAGTGGTGGGTGATGGTACTCCTGGGGCCAGAGTTTCCAATGCTCATCCCAACATGTGCACATCACAAAGATCCTCTCATTTTACCAAGAAGTTAGGTAACAGGCTATTCCCTTTTATACGTGCAGGGAATCAGCAAAAGCTGAGTTGAGAAGGTGACACTTGAAACTTATTTTATACATCAAGATGTATGAGCCAAAGCTTGGCCATGAATTCTTTGCCCTGATTTTTGTTTTTTACAGATTTTTTTTTTCCCTTTAGGTTATAAAAGCTGGCCTCTTAAATGCATTAAAGCATTCCTTGCATGAACTCCTCTAAAAAATTCATAGGATCTCTAGGGAACAGTATTTGTTTGACAAGAGATTTTATATCCAATTTAAATTCAGAATTATGTCAAAGTAGATCTTTTCAACACCCTTTACCTAGAGATCACAATTCTATATATAATTAAAAATTATTGGGTGGCATGTTATTGTAATCTAAAATATGTTGTGAAAAGATATATTCATTGGAAGCATACATTTTTAGAAGAGAAAGAATATCAAATGAAACGAGATAATAGCCTCAAGTAATTTTCCAGAAATAAGGAAGGTTTTAAACATATGGAGACATCCGGGAATAATTTTTAAAAACTATTCATGGGGAAGTGGCTGTGGCTCAATTGGCTGGGCTCCTGTTTACCATATGGGAGGCTCTGGGTTTGATTTCCGAGGCCTCCTGGTGAAGGCAAGCAGGCCCGCGTGGCGCAGTAAGCTGGCGCCGCAAGATGACGCAACAAAGGGAGACAAGCAGACACAGAAAAACGCAAAGCAAACGGACACAGCGAGCACAAGCAGCAAGGAGGGGATGAATAAAATTAAAAAAAAAAAAAAAACTTAATGTTTGCTTCATACTTTCTCTTGTTTAGTAACTTTTTATTTTGATAAAATTTTTAACTTAAAAAGTACAAGAATGCTCCTTTTTTGTGTGATAAATTCTTCAACTGAACATAGGGACTATATCTTAATTTTTTACAAACATCCATAACAGTAACATGTTATATAGCACACCCTTGAGTATCTAAAGGGTGTGTTATCTGGAAATTTTCAAGGCCTTTCCTCTTTTCCCTCTTCCTTCTCATCTTGCAGGTATTTCACTGTTCATTAGAACTTTAAGCAAAAAAGAAATAATAAAAGAGAGATACTGCCATTGCAGTATCATCATGCAGAACAATTCCAGTGCCCTAAAAAGGGCCTGTGAGCCACCTTTTCTTCCCTTACCCTCCTCTCTGAACCTGATAAACACTATCGTTATATCAGTGTTACAAGTTCTTCTGTTACCACCTGATAATAATGACAATAACAATAAATTTCCTTTGGCTCATGGTTACACTCTCCCTTATGTTTGTTCATGCCTCCATCTTAAGGAATTTTGTATGATGTCGGTGCTGACTGCTTCAGGTTGAGAAGGGGTTAGATGTGATGGGGCAGATGGAATGCTGCAATGACATACATGACATTATACAGTTGTCAAAGCCTATAAAACTACAGCACAAAGTGTAAACCATAGTGTGTACTATAGACCTTGATTAGTAGTAATGCTTCAGTAGTGGTTCATCCACTGCAACAAATGTCCCACACTAATGTAAGATGTTAATAATATGGGAAAATGTGTGGGTGGGTGGGTCATATGGGAATCCTCTATATGTTTGATGTAACCTCTCTAAAAATAAAGTTTTTTATTATAAAAAAAGAGAGAGAAATACTATCCACTGCAATGATACTCACTTTCTCTGTCACTCTGAAAATGCTGTATTGTATTCTATATAATTTTATATGAATGATTCTTTTTTTCCAGATGTAAATTTTTCAGAACTTTCCTGATTTATCACTAGATACTTGCACTATTTCTAATCTCTTTTTCTTTCAGTTAGTTTTTTGCATTGTTGCGTAGGTTATCTTTTTTTTTTTTTTTTTTTTTTTAAAGATTTTATTTATTTATTCATTTATCCCCCCCTTGCTTCTTGTGCTCGCTGGGTCAGCTAACCACGCCGTGCAGGCGGGCTTGCCTTCACCAGGAGGCCCCGGGAACCGAACCCGGGGCCTCCCATATGGTAAACGGGAGCCCTACTGATTGAGCCACAGCCGCTTCCCGCGTAGGTTATCTTTATACAGTGCTCCCAGTAGAATGCAAGTCTTGGAAAGTCAAGGGGTTTTGTCTGTTTTAATCACTGCTGGATTCATATGTCAAGAACTGAGTCTCACAGAAGTACCCCTCACTAAATATTTGTTGAATAAATCTGATCTTGCCACTTTCCTGAGTAAAGCATTCCAATGACTTTCTATGCATACAGAATAAAACACAACTCTGTGCAAGACTCATTTGATCTGACCCACATCAATATTATACTGTGAACATACCTCCAGTTGAGTAACTGACTATTTTTGTGGGTTTTTAAAATATTTTTTCTTCTTCTAACCTGTTTTGTTACCTGAGCCCAAGAAGGCTCTTGTATTACTCATGCATGTCTCCATGTACTGTGTGTGGGCCCGCAAAAAAATTCTGATGGAAAACTGGAAGAAAATTTAGGAATGATATTTCGTTTATGTTCCTGCCATGCCAGATACTGTGGTATGCATATAAAGGGCATTCAAAAGCACTTGTTTATTAATAGCTAAGAATTTAGAGTTTTCTGAAATAATATCTGGGATAATATACGATTTACACACATAGTGTCATATATATACTTTGGGGGCATTCAGCAACCTAATGATTGGAATTTTTTTCAATGCTCTAATTTTATGGTTTGTTTTCTTTAAGTGAAGATCAAGTCAATAAGGAAGACAGTGCCTTAGCCCGATGGGTTGCAGATCCTGCCAACACAGCGTGGATGGAGAGTAGGTACCAGACCAGGAACCCTGAATCCTCGCCAGGCTTAGTACAAACATTTGCCTACAGAGTGACAATGTGTTTTTATTCTGACTGCACTGATTGTTCTCATGTTCTAAAGCATATCTAAAACTTTTAAAATAAAGCCATTTACTTAAACTATTAACAAAAGCTGAATATGTACATATTTTCCCAGGGCTCTGTGGAGCCATTACTTTATTTTCTTGTCAGATTATTTCAGCATTATCCATCCAAGCACAGCACATACCTCCTTCTGATTGTTTCATTCTAGTACAGATTTTGTTTCTGTCATAACAGTTAATAGATTTGGGGATCTGACACTTTGACTTCTAGCCCACAATCAGCATGTGACTATTGAGGCATTAACAGAACATTCTTTCTTGTCATTTCCCCAATGAGCTGCTTTTTCCTGGTACCATTTTTTTTTTAAATTTCTAAACAAACTTTAGATTACATAAAAGTTACATAGAAAATATAGGGGATTCCCATATACCTCACCCCCACCATACTTCCCCCCATTAACAATATCTTTGATTTTGTCTGTTTGGTACCTTTGTTACAATTGATGAACACATAGTGAAGCATTGCTATTAATCATGGTCTATAGTTTACATTATAGTTTACACTTTGCACAGCACAATTTTATAGATTTTGACAAAATGTATAATGACCCGTATCCATCGTTGCAATATCTTGCAAAACAATTCCAATGTCCCAAAAATGCCTTATGGTACCATTTTTGAAGAGGGGTATGTGACTGGTTGTCAACCCACTGACCAAATGACATACCAGGTCTTCTATTCCACATGTGGTTTAAAAGGCTGAAAATGGAAAATGCATGTGGCTCAAGAGGTTCGGCGCCCATCTGCTATATGGAGGGAACGGGGTTCGATTCCTGGGACCTCCCAGTAAAAAAAAAACAAAACATACAAACAAAAAAACACTGAAAATGTTTTTTAGGTAGAGATATTTTTTTCTTGTTTTTAAAAGAAAAG
Organism: Tolypeutes matacus; assembly: GCA_026826555.1. NCBI lineage: Eukaryota > Metazoa > Chordata > Mammalia > Cingulata > Chlamyphoridae > Tolypeutes > Tolypeutes matacus. Next base: position 5,818,841 of record JAKSZT010054462.1, on the reverse strand, counting down.
TAAAGATTACTTTCCTAATTACTCCTTTTATTATCCACTGGCTCAATGATCTCTGTGTAGTTGTTTTATATGACTGACTTAAAAGGTAGAACCATCTTAGCTGTTTCCTAATTATTGAATTATGTCCTGGAATGTTTCATTATGATTTTAATTATGACATGATGAAAATAAAGAACTTAGTGTAATTAGATGATTCTGCTTGAGGGCTGTTAAGTCAGGATCCTTGCAGGATTAGATTATTGGCTTATTGTCTAGCAATTTTATTTCCAAAGCAAAACTTGTCTGAATTTCTAACATTATTCATTTTTTTAATCCAGATGACAGTTAATTAGAATAACTATATTGGAAGTAAATTCTGTAAATTAGCAGTCTCTCAACATTATCTGATAGGCGCAAAAATATTTGCAGTGGTTATAGTTAATAAATATTATTAAGAACAAGCAAGCATCTATAATATGGAAGCTTGACAACAGCAACAGCAAGAGAGTACTGAATATGCCTCATCCTCCCAACCTGGTAGTGTGGGGATAGTAACAATAGCTAGAAGTTAGAGGTAAAATTAAGTTTTATTTACCTCATTTTCCATCCTTTATTGTTTAATAATCAGTTACATTATGGTTTGCAGCATAATAATGCTTTGTAGTTTGGATGTTCTTCTATGTAGAGGGTAACACCAATAACTGAATATTTTGGAAAATAATTTACATGATCATTTTTAAGAAACCAATTTCCATGAAAAACATGCAACTCTTCCAAATATTTTTTTTTAATTAGAATTTTATTGCTTTTCTCCTATATAATCATCTTATACAGTGTATACTAAATATTTTGTTGAGGGAGCCTTCCTACCCCCCTTTCAAGAAATCCTGTTAAAATGTCAAAGAACACTAATGTTTCACATAATAACGGTTGGGAAACTTTCTCCAGAAAGCTAAAAATATATTGCATGTGGCTACTTTTCATATCCAGTGGTACAAAACATTATAATGTTGGCTTTATTTTAGTGGTTTCCCATTTTTTACAGCATCAGTTGAGTTCTCCATTTATGAAACTTTGTATACAACCTTTGTATATTTTTTGTATATCAGAACACATTAAATTCATAAACTTAAAAATGTGTTTAAAAGAAACACATGTCATTGAATACAATATAGTAGAATTAAAAAGTTGGCCTGGAAACCATGAAAACTACCTGTTGGTGATATTTTATAGCTGATTCTCAATTCTAAACAAAATATTCTGTCCTAACATAATGTTTAGCTTTGCTAAGGTACCATTAGTTACCATTATAAACTAACTTTTTGAATAATCAATCATAGCATTATTAGTCACCGGAGACTGTGGCCCTATAAAATTTAAATTGTACTAGGTTAGACTTAGTCAATTTTTAAAGTTGCTCCTCTCTTTTATTCCAGGTCCAGAAGAAGCAATTTATGATGATGTTCCAAGAGAAAATTCAGATTCTGAACCAGGTTTGATTTTGTCTTGAATTGAGTTTTAGAAGATTCAGTTTAGCAATCTTTCCGTATTGATGTAAAAATGACTATTTAGTGTGTATAGATCCCTAGATGCACAACCCATATGGTTTTATATTCATGTTTTATAATGGCTCACTGATAAGATATGGTAGATTATTGGTGTGTGCATACACATGTGTGTATTTTACATTCTAATACCTGAAATGCCGAGAAAATGAATTAATATTGAAAAATTTTAGCACTATGATCTTGTTTAGTATTCTAATTTTGGCCTAGTGTCTTTAGCTGAAAGATGAGGGAACGAAAATCAGGGGACTGATAGCTAATTAATATAACTGGAAACCCTCCTCCTACACATGGAAATGTAGGATGAAATATAATGAAGATTCTTTTAACTGCCGAGCTTAGCCCACAAGGAAGGGAGATACCCAGGTACCAGAAATGCAGAGGTAAAGGAAAATCAGGAAACCAAGTTAATGAGCTGATGTTTCAGCTCTCCTGGCTGGGGATGAGGGTGGGCTGTAGCCAGTTGTGGTAAGGTTGGGGCTTGCGTTTTGCTGCTCATGCAGAAGCTGGACCAAGACTCAGCGCTGCATCAGAAAAGGAACTGGCACTGAGACCCCCTGAATAAAGCTGGGGCTTTCCTTTGAAAGTTGCTTCATTTAGTTGCTTCTTTCACTGAAAGAAGAATCTAAAAACACATGTATCCACTCCCAGAGACCACAAAGAAATCAGCCTGTTGTAATGTGACTTAAGATGGTAGAATTTGAAACACTGGTTGTATCCCCATGAAGTTTGGGATTTGAATTTGCACCATCCACCCAGTCCTTAATTCTTTTTTTTAAGACATTAAAATAAAAACTAAAATTGGACTGGTTAACACTGGCCCTCTGGTTCTTTAAGCAGAAGTAAATACAAAAACTCTCTGGAGCGACAGTCTTACCACCCAGGGCACAAGGGATTTTAACAGCAAAAGAACAAGACCCACTAAAAATGAATTTACAGTTAATAAAAAATATTATACATACATATATATCTATATATACTTCCATCTCTAAGAGGAAGCAGTCCATTACGAGTGAGAATAAGCAGTCACAACAAATGCCAAATTTTAGATTTGACCCTGAAGAACTTTCGTTGAGAGAATGGGAGTCTAAAGAGAATGTACAATGTGTCTATCAAATGATTAAAGCCAATAAAATAGATGTTGAAAATATAAAAATAGAATAAACGATAAAAAGAGTATTTTTAAGAAATAACCAAATAGAAATGATAGAAATAAAATAAATAAATCTACAGTAATTGGAGTCAACATCTCCATGGATTTGACACAACTATAGAGCAAACTAATGAACTCTTAGAATATAAGTCTCAAGTCTCTAAAGAAGCAGAAATAAAGATATGGAAAATAAGAAAGAAAAAGTAAGAAACATGGATGATGAGGGGTTCTAATGTATTCCTAATAAATGGTACAAAGTTGAAAATAGAGGCAATGTGGGAAAAGTAATACTCAGGGAAATAATTACTAAGAGTGTTACAGATTTAAAGACATGGATTCTTAGATTCTAGAAACACAAATTCAAAGTGGGATTAATTAAAAATCTTTCTGTACCTAGTTGCATAGAATTGAAACTGCGGAATAACAAATCCACAGTGAAAATTTTAAAAGCAAAAAGAGAGAAAATACAGATTACCTACAAAGGAACTACAATTAGGAAGAAAATAGACTTCTCAAGAGGTCAGGAGACAAGAGAATACTATTTTCCAAATGCTGAAGGAAAATAACTTTTCAGCCTAGATTTGCACATGAACCTAATAACTAAAAAGAGAAATAAAGGCAATATCAGACAGTGGTTGAGGAAATTTACCACTCACAGACTGTTATTTAAAGAAATATTTTATGTTGTGCTTCAAGGAAATGAATACTGAACCTTGAAAGAAAGAATGAGATGCAAGGAAAAATTATGAACATATAAATTGGTAAATATGTGAATAAATTTAAACAAGAATTGATTAAAACAACATTAATAATATTGTTTCACTTTAAGAGTATAAGTACAAGATGGAACTAAAATACTAGGCAATGATAACATGTAAACTGGAAAGGGATAATTCATTTTAAAACTCTTTAGCTTACTTTATAATGTTAGTATAAACTTATAAATCCCCTAACCCCAAAGGAGCAACATAGATGCTAACTATCCCACATAAAATATTTGGAATTCAGATGCAGCAATATGCCAACAAACAAACAAGCAAAAGTCCGTTTAAACTCTTGTGATTTATCTCAGAAGTTCAAGGAGGAACTTTTGTAATTTCCCACAGGAACACTTTAATGGATACAAACCATTTGTCCATGTCAATAGATGCTTAAAGAGCTCTTGATAAGTGAGATTCTGTGGCCATTCATTGTAAAAGCTCATTATAATTGGAAAGTTTCTTAACCTATTAAAGGAAGGACAACTTAAAATCTACAGCCAACTTAATGCTGGAGAATTAAAATAATTTATTAATTTCTTCATTCCATAAATACTTTTTGAACCACGGACTAGGCTCAATTAAATAAAGTGCCTCTCATGATTCCTACATTGTGGGAGACAATCCATTAAATTTGGGTCTATTTATAAATATAACTCCTAGGTGCTTATTAATAATCATGCTGATAGGTAATTATTTAAATATATGCTACAAAGAAAGTGAGAACTAAAGGTTAGTTTCTGTAAAAGAAGTTTAAAATGCATTTTGGCGTAATTTATCCAACCACTAAGTCTTACCTCACACAGAAAGTATCATCTAGAGTCTCAAAAGCCAAATTTCCAAGCAAAAGATCTACCAACAGCCCATTTGCCAAATGTGATAGTGATTCTGATTAGACCATCTGTGTCACCATTTTAACTACAGCACCCAGCCGGGATGCAAATAGATTCAATAAAAAATTATTGAACTGTTATTGAACGCATACCTCTCTCTCCTTATGTCTTACTACTTAGGGTTCCCACAAATGTTTCCAAAGCTTCCATGGCTATAAGAGTCAGATGTCTTAATGTGTCTCTTTTATGAGGTTCCTGAAGCATGTTGTCATCTCTCTCCCTTCTGCCATAACCTTTCCCTCATTCTCAGTTTGTCCTGGCTCCAACTGTAGCTCGCTCATATGGCCCTTCTTTGCCTATTTGTCACTTTGAAGAGCAGTTTGGTATTACCAGGCAAACGTGAACATGGTGATATCTGTGAACAGCAGCCCACTTGTACTGACTGTTTCCTAGAGAAATTCACACCCAGTGCACAAGGGTACATGTGCAAGGATGCTTAATTACAGTGCTTTTTGTAAAGAGGAAAGGAGAGGAAAAAATTAGTGGCCCCCCAGTAGGTAAATGGATAAACAAATGATGGTGAATTTAAACAATGGACTACTATACCATAGTTAAGAATTAATCGATTTATATATATGCATATAAATATATATACATATATATACATGCACACATACTTATATATAAAATCTCAAAAACAGTGTTGAACAAAAAGCAAGATACAAAGATATTTATTGTGCGTGCTGTTTTTAGATACGTGCATAAGGGGTAGATGGACAAATACATGCTAGGGAATGGTACTTGCTGACTTCTGGGAAGAGCGGTGGAAGGGGTGGGGGTAGGACTTTAACTGTATATGTAACATTTTATCTCTGCCTTCCCATGAGAGAGCTTCATTGAAACAAATAAAGCAAAATGTTGAGCCTAATATCAGTGGGATATGAAAACATGCTTGTTAATTTGTACATTTTGGTTTACTTAAATGTTTCATCATTGAATAAAATTTTAAATGAAGTAGATGTACTAGGTCTCTGAGGTTCCTTTTAATTGTAATTTTAAAATTCTAATCCTCTGGGAATTCAAATATCTAATGGACTATGGGGATACAGTTGTTTCTTAGGCAAAACTGAGATACGTATTGCTTTATGCAAAGTATAGTCAGTAGGGGTTACATTCTCTAACAATACTGGGAGAATTTCTTACTATATAAATATAGGGTCACTTTTAAAATTTGTTGTGACTAAGGGCAGATGGCAAGATTCCAGTCATGAAAAAAAAATCACGTTCTCTATTCACTGGTCTTGTGAGGGAAACGGACGTCAGAGTGAGTGGATTTAGTTTTCACTTGCAGAAACTATAAATCTGTGAATCCAGGAATTAAAGAGAACAAATAAGTCATTAAATCATCAGTAGTTAACATGACACCCCAAAGTCCTCAAACATTTTGTGTGTGCTGTTGGAGCCAAAATAACAATGCCTTAAAAAAAAAATTGAGATTGTGGAAAGATGATGATGGACTAACAAGCAGAGCTCAATGCTCTCACAAAAACAACAGAGAAAGAGCCAAAAGCCATCCAAGGGACCTGCTTTGGGGGTCAGCAGACCAGGACAGTGCTACACAACTCCCAGGAGGTTGAGGGACAGAGAGACGAAGAAGCTGAAACAAGGATTTTGAGTTACCAAGCCCCGGTGGCAGCCGGGAAGGGCTCCCTTCCCTCCACCCTACAAGATATTAAGCTGGGGTAAAACTCCTGGCTCACTGCAGCTGACTGAGAGGGGAAGAGACATCTTCCACCCTGTCAGCTGTTTCAAAGGAAAAGGGGGGGGGGAGCCGGGGGGGTTTACTCCTGTGAATATGGCCAGTAGAGACCGCTTTGAATCTCTCATGTAGAGATTCAACACAGGAACACAGGAAAGGCCATAACTGAGACACCTCCATGGAAAGGTGCGCTGATGAATGCCATCTGCTGGCCGGTCTGGAAATTGCATGGACAAAAACTGTTTATGATACTCTGTATCCTACCCCTGGGAGAAAATCTGTGCCCCATTAGTGAGTCTCTGGCCCGATTTTGATAACTTAAGCCAGGCAGTTTTAAAGACTTAGAATAAGTTGACCAAATATCAAAGAAGACCTGTGGAAACAAACAAAAAACAATAGGCAAGAGAGAGAAATTGGCCATCAGAGCAAATTCACCAATTCAGGTGCCTAGACATCAGCAAAAAATTACAAGCCATACTAGGAAACAGGAATAGATGGCCCAGCCAAAGGAACTAACCAAATATCCTGAAGAGATACAGGATTTAAGACAATCAGTGATAATCACACAACTCTCCTAAATCACTTCAAAGAATTTAAAGAAAATATGACTAAAGAAATAAAGGATATTAAGAAGACACTGGGTGAGCATAAAGAACAATTTGAAAGCCTGCAAAGAAAAGTAACAAACCTTATGGGAATGAATGGATGAGATTAAAAATACATTAGAGGCACATAAGAGTAGATTTGAATTGTTCAGAGACAGAATTAGTGATTTCGAAGACAGAACATCTGAACTGGAAAAGACAGAGAACAGAAAGAGAAGAGAATGGGAAATATGGAACAAAGGCTAAGGGAACTGAATGACAATACAAAACAAACATTCGTGTTATAGGTGACAGAAGGAGAAGAGAATGGAAAAAGGGCAGAAAGAATATTTGAGGAAATAATGAACAAAAATTTCCCAGCCCTTATGAAAGACATAAAAATCAATATCCAAGAAGGACAGTGCGCCCCAAACAGAATAAATCCGAATAGTCCTACCCGGGACACCTACTATTCAGAATGACAAATATCAGAGATAGAGAGGATTCTGAAAGCAGCAAGAGAAAAGCAAAACATCACGTACAAGGGAAAATCGATAAGCTTAAGCACTGATCTCTCATCAGAAACCATGGAGGAGAGAAAAAAGTGGTATGATGTGTTTAAGGTACTGAAAGAGAAAAACTGCCAGCCAAATATTCTGTATCTGGCAAAACTGTTCTTCAAAAATGAGAGTGAGTTCAAAGTCTTCACAGACAAACAAAAACTGATAGAATATGTTACCAAGACACTGGAGTTACAAGAGATACTAAAGGGAGTGCTGCAGCCTGAAAGGAAAAACACAAGGGCAAGAGATTTGGAGAAGAGTGGAGAAATTATTAGGAAAGGTAAACTAAAGGGTAAGAAGTCAGAAAATAGAACAATATGACAACTGTATTAGTCAGCCAAAGGGGTGCTGATGCAAAGTACCAGAAATTTATAGGCTTTTATATAGAGTGTTTTTGGGGGATAAAAAGCTTATACTTAGAAGGCCCTAAAGAGTTCAACTCAAGGTACCGTAAGGTAATTTCTCACCCAAGTCAATTGCCATGTGTTGAATTAAGGTGGTGGGCGATCTCTGTGAGGGTTCAGCCTTCCTCTCTCTCAGCTACAGGCTGGCATAGGGTTTGTTTCTTTTTGGGCTCAGCTGCAAACTATTAGGCAATGGCTCATCTCTCTTCCCCAGGCCACTGGACCAAAGTTCTCTCCTCTGCTATGTCTATGGTGCTCTCTCTCTCTCTTCCTGTGTATCTTCTTCTGTGTTTCTTCTTGAGTGGGTATCTGTTTCTGTCAGCCCACCAAGGGGGTGGAGACTCAACCCTGTGTCACACCCTAATGATGTGGTAGATTCAAAACCCTAATTTTAACAGGTAATTTAATCAAAGGCATCTCAGATGAATCTAATACAATCAAAGGGGATCACACCCAAAGGAACAGACCAATTTATAAACATAATCCTTTTTTTAAGGAATTCATAAATAATATCAAACTGCTACAATAACTGAAAGCCAAAGGACAAAATGGATGAAGTAAGTAGTGCCTTTACAGTGATAACATTGAATATTAATGGATTGAACTCCCAATTAAAAACATAGACTAATTGAATGGATTAAAAAAATATGGGCTGTAAATATGTTGTCTACAAGAAACCCACCTCAGACATAAGGACGCAACCAGGTTATAAGTGAAAGGTTGGAAAAAGATATTCCATGCAAATAGTAACCGAAAAAGAACTGGTATAGTGATACTAATATCAGGCAAAATAGATTTCAAATACAGAGCTGCTATAACGGATGAAGAAGGTCAGTACATATTAATAAAAGGGACAATTCACCAAGAAAAAATACCTATAATAAATATTTATGCACCTAACCTGAGTGCCCCAAGATACATGCGGCACGCACACACTGGCAAAACTGAAGGGAGAAATAGACGTCTGTACAATAATAGTTGGAGACTTCAATATACCACTCTCAGTGTTGGGTAGAACATCTGGACAGAGGATAAAGAAATAGAGAACTTGAATAATATGATAAATGAACTAGACCTAACAGACATCTAAAGAGCATTGCACCCCAAAACAGCAGGATATACATTCTTTTCAAGTGCTCAGGGATACTTCCCCAAGATAGACCATATGTTGGGTTACAAGACAAGTCTCAATAAATTTAAAAAGATAAAATTATACAAAACACTTTCTCTGAGCATAACGAAATAAAGCTAAAAATCAATAATGGATGGAAAAGGGAAAATTCATAAATATATGGAGATTAAACAACACACTTTTAAATCAGTGGGTCAAAGAAATTGCAAGAGAATTCAGCAAATATCTTGAGATGAATGAAAATGAGAACACAACATATCAAAAACCTATGGGACACCGCAAAGCCAGTGCTGAGAGGGAAATTTATAGCCCTCAATGCTTACATTTTTTTAAAAAAGAGCTAAAATTGATGATCTAACTGCACACGTGGAGGAACGAGAAAAAGAACACCAAACTAATCCCAAACCAACTTGAAGGAAAGAAATAGTAAAGATCAGAGCAGAAATAAATGTAATAGAGAACAAAAAAAGAAGAGAGAATCAACAAACCAAAAGTTGGTTCTTTGAGAAGATCAACAAAATCAAGAAACCCTTAGCTAGACTGACAAAGAAAAAAATAGAGAATACTCAAGTAAAATCAGAAATGAGAGGGGAGTCATTACCACTGACCCTGCAGAAGGAAGAGAGATCGTAAGAGGGTACTATGAACAACTGTATGCCAAAAATCTAGACAATGTAAGAGGAGATAGACAAATTCCTAGGAAAACACAAACCACCTACACTTACTCTAGAAGAAATAGAAGGCCTCAACAAACCAATCACAAATGGTGAGATTGAAGCAGTCATAAAAAACCTCCCAAAAGACGAAAAGCCTGGGAACAGATGGCCTCACAGGTGAATTTTATCAGTCACTCAAAGACAAACTAATACCAGTCTTCCTCGAGCTCTTCCAAAAAAATTGAAAAGTAAAGAATACTACCAATCTCATTCTATGAAGTCAACATCACCCTAATAACAAAACTAGATCGATACTACCAAAAAAGAAAATTACAGACCAATATCTCTAATGAATATAGATGCAAAAATCCTCAACAAAATACTTTCTAACAGAATCCAAAAGCACATTAAAAGAATTATACACCATGATCAAGTGGGTTTTACCCCAGGTATGCAAGGGTGGTTCAACCAAGAAAATCAGTTAGTGTAATAAACCATATTGATATATTGAGGAAGAAAAATAACGTGATCCTCTCTATTGATTTGAGAAAATCATTTGACAAAATCCAGCCACTTTCTTGAGAAAAACACACCAGAATATAGGAAAAGAAGGAAACTTTCTCAATATGGTGAAGTGCATAAATGAAAAACCTACAGCTGAACATTTTCCCACTGAGATCAGGAACAAGACAAGGATGTCCACTGTCATCATTGTTATTCAATATTGTGCTAACGGTTCTACCTAGAGCAATTACTCTAGATAAAGAAACAAAAGGCACCCAAATAGGAAGAAGTAAAATGTTCACTATTCGCTGATAATATAGTCCTATATCTAGAATCTCCTGAAAAACTCACAACAAAACTAATAGAACTAATAGACAAGTTCAGCAAAGTGACAGGATACAAGATTAATACGCAACAATCAATAGCGTTTCTGTACACTACTGATATGCAATCTGAGGAGGAAATCAGAAAAAAAATTCTATTTATAATAGCAACTAAAACAATCAAATATTTAGGAATCAATAAATACAGGACCTGTATTCAGAATACTACAAAACATTGCTAAAAGAAACTGAAGAAAACTTAAATAAATGGAAGGACATGACGTATTTGTGGATTGGAAGACTAAATATCATTACAATGTCAATTCTACCACGCTGATTTTCAGATTCAATGCAATCCAAATAAAAATCCCAACAGCCTTTTTTGCAGAAATGGAAAAACCAGTTGTCAAATTTATTTGGAAGGGTAAGGGGCCCCATATACCAATAAGATTTTAAAAAAGAACAAAGTTGAAGGACTCTCACTTACGGACTTTAAAGCATATTACTTAGCTACAGTGGTAAAAAAAAAACAAACAAAAAAGCAGCATGGTACTGGCATAAAGACAGACAGATTGACCAGTGGAACAGAATCAAGAACTCAGCAATAGACCCTCACATCCACAGTCAAGTGAATTTTGACAAGGCTGTCAAGCTGTCCCAGATGGGCCAGAAGAGTCTGTTCAACAAATGGTGCTGGGAGAACTGGATATCCATATCCAAAAGAAAGAAAGAAGCCCTGTATTTCACACCTTATACAAAAATTAATTCAAAATGCATCAAGGACCTAAATATAAAAGCAACAACTATAAAACTCCTAGAAGAAAATGTAGGAAAACATCTTCAAGATCTTGTGATAGGCAGTAGTTTCTTAAACCTTACACCCAAAGCACCAGCAACAAAAGAAAAAATAGATAAATGATACTTCCTCAAAATTAAACACTTTTGCACCTCAAAGGGCTTTGTCAAGAGGGTGAAAAGGCAGCTGACTCAATGGGAGAAAATAATTGGCAATCACATATCTGATAAGGGTTTAATATCCATGATATACTAAAAGATCATACAACTTAACAATAAAAAGACAAAAAAATGGGCAAAAGACTTGAAAAGACAGTTGTCTAAAGAAGAAATAGAAACATATGAAAGAAAGTTCACCGTCACTAGAGATTAGGGAAATACAAATCAAAGCTACAAAGAGATATCATTTCGCACCTGTTAGACTGGCTGCTATTGAAAAGTTGGAAAACTGTAAATGTTGGAGAGGATGTTGAGAGATAAGAATGCTTATTCATTGTTGGTAGGAATGTAGAATGGTACAGCCACTGTGGAGGACTGTTTGGCAGTTCCTAAGGAAGTTGAATATAGACTTACCATGTGACCCGGCAATACCATTACTAGGTATATACCCTGAAGAACTGAGGGCAGAGACATGAACAGACATCTGTATCCCAATGTTCATAGTGACATTATTCACTATTGCCAAAAGTTGGAAACAACCTAGGTGTCCATCAACTGATGAATCGATAAACAAATTGTGGTGTACGCACGATGGAATATTATGCCATGGTAAGAAGAAATGAAGTCAGGAAGCATGTGACAACATGGATGAATCTGGAGGACATTATAATGAGTGAAGCAAGCCAGACACAAAAGGGCAAATACTGTATGATTGCATTATTATGAACTAAATATATTGTGTAAACTCATGGAGTTAATAATTAGAATATAGATCACCAGAAAATAGAAGGGGGGTAGAGAATGGAAAGCTTAGGGTTAATCTGTGCAGAATTGGTAGAAAGGTTGTTTGTAAATCTTTGGAAATGTATAGAAATAATTTAAAGCATACCATGGTGTTTGTAACTAGCATTACTATTGTTGGGTATGACAGTGGTTGAAAGGGAAAGTCTAAGATCGTGTATATTACTAGAAGGAAAGGTAAAAACTGTAACATGGGACTCTATAAGATAGTAAAACCTCATGTAAAACACGAATATGGGTGATATTGTATATATAAGACTGTTTTTACAAAATCTAAATACAAATATACTAGAGAGAAGGAAAAGGAATAGCAGCTATGTAAGATGGGAAGCATGGAGAGATTGAGAGGTGATGAATTTGTTTGTTGTTCATTATTATTGGAATAATGAAAGTGCTCTAAGAGTGATTGAAGAGATGAATGCACAAATGTGTGATTATGCCAAATACCATTGATTGTACACTTTAGATGGATTTATGCTTTATTAATATGTATCAATAAAATTTATTTGTTAAAAAAACAAAAAGCAAAAACAATAAGCAGCCATATTAACAGGTAATGATGAAATATACAAAATCTAGAACATGCAAAATAAAGTTATATTTACAAAAAAAAAAAAACATTGAAAAGCATTTATTTTCACATGTTCTAGAATTAAAAGTGTTTCAATATACCTACAGTTGTTAGCTCTAATTTTTTCCGCCAAGACCATGAATACAAACAAACACATCCTAACTAGGATTGACATTTGAGAAGGAACCTTGGCTGTGTATCCCAAGAGGCATAACAAGTAGCTTAATGAAGTAGCTTAATTGCTTAGAGTTTTGTCAGCTGCTGTACAAAGACATAAAATGTAGTTCCAGTTCGCAAAGAACTTAAAATATAATTGAGGTGAAAAGAATAATGTATGAAACAATATATGCCCTAACTTGTTTTGTATAGATTAGAAGAGCTAAATGTCCAGTGAGAGATCACTGGAGTAAAGCAGGTGAAAGTTGATCTGACCTCATTGGTTGGGCAGTGTTGGGATTTGTAAACCATGCCAAGAAGGACAATGGAGAAACTCGTTTTAGTTTGTTTGGGGGTACCTTTCTTTGAGTTGACTAGTTTGAGGCAGAAGCAGAGTCCTCTAACACTTGGACAGCACCAAGATGGGTTGTAAGGGTTACTCTTAGCACCAAATTTCAGGACAGATCATTCATGCCAAATTTGACCTAAACATTCACTGAAACATCTACTATGTTTACTGAATTGGCCAGTTGGTGCTTGTCATTGGTGTTCTTCAGACACACGTGAGCAATGCCACTGTAACTTTAAGAAAGTGAGCTCATTTTCAAACATTACAAGGTTTTACCTGGACAAACTTTTTTTTTTTTTTTTTTAAGATTTTATTTATTTATTCATTTATCCCCCCCTTGCTGCTTGTGCTCGCTGGGTCAGCTAACCACGCCGTGCGGACGGGCCTGCCTTCACCAGGAGGCCCCGGGAACCGAACCCGGGGCCTCCCATATGGTAAACGGGAGCCCTGCTGATTGAGCCACAGTCGCTTCCCTGGACAAACTCTTAATTAGAAATTTGGAGGATCTGTTTTGTATTTTATTTTATTTTATTTATTTATTTATTTTTTTTTAAAGATTTTATTTATTTATTCATTTATCCCCCCCTTGCTGCTTGTGCTCACTGGGTCAGCTAACCACGCCGTGTGGGCGGGCTTGCCTTCACCAGGAGGCCCCGGGAACCGAACCCGGGGCCTCCCATATGGTAAACGGGAGCCCTACTGATTGAGCCACAGCCGCTTCCCTGTTTTGTATTTTAAATGAATTAATTTGCATTTAGTGAAGAAATAATAAAAGAATAGAGTAATTTGTAATACCTGGGAATTTATTAAGTGATAAGGTAATGCCTACTTTCTCATTTCTAATTAAAGCAATTGTTTGTTTTTAAATGCCATTGTATATACTAAGCTTGCTTATTGCTCCAAAGAATGTGTTTATCAATGCTTAATTGCATATGATTTTTAATTTATTTTTATTAGAGAAGTTGTGGGTTTACAGAACATTCATGCATAAAATACAAGAGTACCATATACCATCCTATTATAATACATTTCATTGGTGTGGTACATTTGTTACAATTCATGAAAGCACATTTTAAAAATTGTGCTATTAACTATAGTCCACAGTTTAACTTAGGGTTCACTGTGTTGTGCAGTTCAATGGATTTTTAAAAAATTCTTATTCTAGTCCCATATACGCAACCCCAAATTTTCCCTTTTACCCATATTCAAATATATAATTCAGTGCTGTTAATTACATTCACAATATTGTGCTACTATCACCACCATCCATTAACAAAACTGTTCCACTGTCCCAATCGTCCCAAATAGAAACTCTGCATTTTAAACCTTAACTCCCTATTCTATACCCCTACCCATCGCTTGATAATCTATATTCTATATTCTGACTCTGAGTTTGCTTATTCTAATTACTTCATATGCATGAGAACATTGAATATTTGTCCTTTTGTGTCTGGCTCATTTCACTCAACATGATATATTCAAGGTTCATCCATGTTGTTGCATGTACCAGAAAATAATTCCTTTTTATGGCTGAATAATATTCCATTGTCTGTGTATACCATATTTTGTTTATTCATTCATCAATTGACGAACACTTGGGCTGCTTCCATCTTTTGGCAATTGTGAGTAATGTCACTATGAACATTGGTATGCAAATATCTATTTGAGTCCCTGCTTTTAGTTTTTTTGGTTATATACCTAGAAGTAGGATTGCCAGGTCATATGGTAATTCTATACTTAACTTTCTGAGGAACTACCAAACTGTCTTCCATAGTTCCTCACCATTTTATGTTTCAACCAACAACAAATGAGTGTTCCTATTTTTCCACATCCTTTCCAACACTTGGCATTTTCCATTTTTAATAGTAGCCAGTCTGGTGGTTATGAAATGGTATCTCAGGGTTTTGATTTGCATTTGCCTAATGGTTAATGATATTGCACATCTTTTCATGTGCTTTTGGCCATTTCTATAGCTTCTTTGTTGAGATATCTATTCCAGTATTTTGCCCATTTTGAAATTGGATTGCTTGTCTTTTTTTTTGTTGAATTTAAAGATTTCTTTATATATTTTGGATGTTAAACCCTTATCGGATATGTTGTCGTTTTACTTTCATAATAAAGTTCTTTGAAGCGCAAAAGTTTTTAATTTTGGTAAGGTCCTATATATCTATTTTTTCTTTTGTTGCTTGTGCTTTGGGAGTAGAGGCCAAGAAAACATTGCCTAACACAAGGTCTTGAAGATGCTTCCCTATGTTTTCTTCTAGGAATTTAATAGTTCTGCCTCTTATATTTAGGTCTTTGATCCACTTTGAGTTGATTTTTTATGGTGTGAGGTAGGGGTACACCTTCATTCTTTTGCAATGGAGATCCAGTTTTCCCAGCACCATTTATTGAAAAGACTCTTCTTTCCCAATTCTGACCTCTCAGTTCTACTCCTTGGTGTATATGTCTGTCCTTATGCCAGTACTATGCTGTTTTGATTACTGTGGCTTTGTAATAACTTTTAAGATGGGGACGAGTGCGTCCTCCAACTTCAATCATATACAAGATGGCTTTGGCTATTCAGAGCCACTTATCCTTCCATATAAATTGAGTGGTTGGCTTTTTCCATTTTCTGTAAAGAATGTTGGAATTTTTATTGGGATTGCTTTGAATCTGTAAATCGCTTTGGGTAGAATTGGCATCGTAACAATATTTAGTCTTCCAATCCATGAACAAGGAATATCCTTCGTTTATTTAGGTCTCCTTTGATTTTTCTTAGCAATGTTTTGTAGTTTTCTATGTACAAGTCCTTTATATCCTTGGTTAGATTTATTCCTAGATATTTGATACTTTTAGTTGCTAATATGAATGGAATATTTTTTCTCAATTTCTTCTAATTGTTTGTTGCTAGTGTATAGAAACACTACTGATTTTTTTGGGTCTTGGTCAAAGTACTCCAGTACTTTGCTGACTTCATTTATTAGCTCTAGGAGCTTTGTTGTGGATTTTTCAGAATTTTCTATATATAGGATAATGTCATCTGCAAATAGGGAAAGTTTTGCATCTTCCTTTCCAATTTGAATATCTTTCATTTCTTTTTCTTGCCTAATTGCTCTGGCCAGAACTTCCAGCACAGTGTTGAATAACAGTGGTAATAGTGGGCATCCTTGTCTTGTTCCTGATCTTAGATGCAAAGTTTTCGGTCTTTCACCATTAAGTATAATGTTAGGTGTGGGTTTTTCATATATGCCCTTTTCATGTTGAGGAAATTTCCTTGTATTCCTAGTTTTCTAAGTGTTTTTTATTAAGAAGGGTCCTGGATTTTGTTAAATGCGTTTTTTTGTGTCAAGTGAGATGATCATGTTGTATTTCTTTCCTTCATTCTGTTAATGTAGTTTATTATATTAATTGATTTTCTTATGTTGAACCAACCACCCTTCCATACCAGGGATAAATCCCACTTGATCATGGTGTATAATTTTTTTAATGTGCTGTTGGATTCAGTTGCCTATTATTTTGTTGAAGATTTTGTTATCTATATTCGTAGGAAATTTCGTCTATAATTTTCTTTTCTTCTGGTATCTTTATTGGCTTTGGTATGAGGGTGATGTTGGCTTGGTAGAATGAATTAGGGGGTGTTCCCTCCTCTTCAGTTTTTTGGCAGAATTTGAACAGGATTGTCAAAGAACATTCAGATCTTCTTGGAATGTTTGGTAAAATTCCCTTTGAAGCCATGTGGTCTTGAGCTCTTTTTGTTGTTGTTGGTTTTGATTACTGATTGTATGTATTACTTTTTTGAGATCTGTTTCTTCTCGAGTCAGTATAGGTAGTTTGTGTGTTTCTAGGAATGTGCCTATTTCGTATAGGTTATCTCATTTGTTGGTGTAACATTGTTCATAGTATCCTCCTATACTCTTTTTTATTTCAGTGGGGTCAATAGTAATGCCCTCATTTTCATTTCTGATTTTAGTCATTTGTGTCCTTTCCTTGTTTTCTTCATCAGTTTAGCTAAAGGTTTCTCATAATTTTAATGATCTTTTTCAAAGAACCAACTTTGACTTTGTTGATTCTCTCTATTGTTTTTTATTCTCTGTTTCATTCATCTTTACTCTAATCCTCTCTATTTCCTTCCTTCTGCTCGCTATGGGTTTAGTTTGCTCTTCTTTTTCTAGTTTTTTTCAGTTTTTAGGTTAGGTCTCTGATTTGAATCTTCTTTTTTTTAATGTAAGCATTTAGAGTACTGCCTTTGCTGCATACTATAAGTTTTGCTATATTAAATTTTCATTTGCCTCAAGATATTTCCTAATTTTCTTTGTGAGTTTCTCTTTAACCCATTGGTTGTTTAAGAGTATGTTGTTTTAATTTTCACGTTTGTGAATTTCCCATTTCTCCCTCTGTTACTGAGCTAGAGCTCCAGTCCATTGTGGTAGGAGAAGATGCATTATATGATTTCAATATTTTTAATTGATTGGGACTTATTTTGTGACCCAACATATGGTATATCCTGGAGAATGATCCATGTGCACTCAAGTAGAATGTGTATTCTCTTGTTGGGTGAAATGTTCTATATATGTCTGTTAGGTCTAGTTGGTATAGTGTGTCAGTCAAATCTTGTATTTCTTTATTGGTCTTCTGTATAAATGTTCTATCCATTAATAAAAGTGTTGTATTAAAGTCTCCTATTAATAATGTATAGCCATTAATTTCTCCCTTCAAATCTGTCAGTATTTTCTTTATATATTTTGGGGCTCTACTGATAAGTGTAGGTATATTTATAATTGTTACTTCTTGTTCAGTTGACCCCTTTATCATTTATGTAATAGCCATCTTTGTCTTGTAACTGTTTTTGACTTAAAGGGGTTTTTTTTTGGTTTGGTTTTTTGTTTGTTTGTTTTGGATATTTCAGTGAAGAAGTCTTGCTTGCTTTTTTAAAATATAATTTTTGTTTATTTTAAAAAGGTACTTAGATTACATAAAATGTTACATAAAAAATATAAGGATTTCTATATGCCCCATTGGTTTAAAGTTTTATACTGATATTAGTATAGCTGTCCCAATTCTCTTTTGATTACTCCTTGCATGATATATATATTTCCATCCTTTCACTTTCAACCTACTTAAGTCTTTGAATTTAAGGTGAGTCTCTTATAGACAGCATATAATTGGGTCATGCTTTTTTATCCACTGTGCCAATCTCTGCCTTTTTTAAAAAGCAGTTTTATTGAGATATATTCACATACCATACAATCCATCCAAAGTGTACAGTCAACAGCTTTTAGTGTAACAGAGATGTGCATACATCACCACAATCAATTTTAGAAAATTTTTCTTCAGAAGGAAAATTCCATACCCCTTAGCAGTCGCCTCTCAATCCCTCTATCCTTCGTGAGCCCTATGTAACTACTAATCTCATTCCATCTCTATAAATATATTTATATTTACATTTTATATAAATGGAATCAAACAATATATAGTACTTTGTGTCAGGTTTCTTTTGCTTAGCATAATGTTTTAAGTATTGTAATTTTTTATTAATTAGAGAAGTTGTAGGTTTCAGAAAAGTCATGTGAAAAATACAGCATTTCCATATACCCCTCTGTTGTTGACACTTTGTATTAGTGATACCTTTGTTACAACTGATGAAAGAATATTAAAATATTGCTGTTAATGAAAGCCCATAGTTTACATTAGGTGTATTTTCCCCATATACCACACTATTATTAACACCTTGTAATAGTGTTGTGTATATGTTACAATTCATTAAAGAATATTCTTATATTTGTACTATTAACCACAGTCCATTGTCTACAACAGTGTTCACTGTTGGGTTTGGATGTTTGGAAATGGATGGTGGTGATGATAGCACATTATTGTAAGTGTGGATAACAGTGCTGAATTGTGTTTGTGAATGTGGTTGAAAGGGGAAGTTTTGGATCATGTAGTTACTAGAAGGAAAGTTAGAAGACAGTATAACACAGTCTCTGCCTTTTGACTGCAGATTTTAATCCATTTATATTTAAAGTAACTTTTGATAATGTAGAACTTTCTTCTGCCATTTCACTATTTAGTCTTTTGAAGTCTTTACCTTTTTTTGTCCCTCAATTCTTCTGTTAATGCCTACTTTCATATTTATTTGACTTTTTGTGTTGTACCATATTGATTCTCTTCTCATTTCCATGTGGATATATTTTTCATATATTTTCCTTGTGGTTAACATGGGGTTAAAATTTAATATCATAAATATATAACAATATTTTATTTGATATCACCTTGACTTCAGTAGTATACATAGACACTGTTCCTTTACTCATCTGTTCCCCTACTTCTTTTTGTACTTCTTACAAATTATGCCTTTTTGTGCTGTATGTCCAAAACCATAGATTTATCACTACTTTTAATACCTTTGCATTTTATCACCTGTAGGAAATAAGAAGTGGAGTTACATAGCAGACTATTCAATGCAATAGTACTAGCATTTATAATTACCCAATGGTTACCTTTACTGCCAGTCTTTATTTCTTTATGTTGCTTTAAACTACTGTCTAGTATCCTTTCCTTTCAGCCTTAAGAACTCCCTTTAGTATTGCTTATAGGGCAGGTGTGGTGGTGATGAACTCCCATAGCTTCTTTTGCCTGGAAATGTCTTAATCTCTAAAGAAAGTGTTGCTGAATATAAGATTCTTGGTCGGAAGTTGTCTTTGTTCAGTACTTATAAGTATTTCAACCAACTGCCTTCTTGTCCCCAAAGTTTCGGATGAGAAATCAGCACTTAATCTAATCAGGACACCTTTTATGTAACATGTTGCTTTTCTCCTGCAGCTTTCAGAATTCTATCTTTGCTTTTGCATTTGACAGTTTGATCAATATGTGACAGGATATATTTCTTTTCAAATTTATCCTGTTGTTCTCTTGGCTCCTTGGATGTGCATACTTACATCTTTTGCTAAGTTTGGGATGTTTTCGGTCAATATTTCTTTGAATATTCCTTCTGCCCCTTTCTCTTTCTTCTCCTTCTGGGATTCCCATCATGCATATATGGGTATGCTTGATGTTGTCCCCTGAGGTCTCTTAGGGAATTTTTGCTTTTTTAAATTTTTGCTCCTCAATCTGACTCATTTCAATTGTCTTGTCTTTGAGTTCACTGATTCTTTATTCTGCCAGCTCCAAACTGCTGTTGAAACCTTCCTGGGAATTTTTCATTTCAGTTATTGTAGTCTTTAACTCCAGTAGCTCTGTTTGATTCCTTTCTGAAGTTTCTATTTGTTTGTTGACATTCTCATATTGTTCATTCATTGTTTTCCTGATATACTTTAGATTGTTGTATTTTCCTTCCTCTCCTTGAGCATACTGAAGGTCATTTTAAAAAGTTTTTGTCAAGTATGTTCACAGTCCGGACTTCCTTGCGGATGTTTTCTGAATTTTGATCCTCTTCCTTTGGATTGGCCATCATTTCCTGTTTCATTGTTTGTCTTGTAATCTTTTTGTTGCACACTATACATTTTAATATATTAAAATGTTAACTCTGAGATTTATTCCTTGAGACGACTTGTTTCTTGGGCTGGTAACCAGCTGTTGATATGACAGATTTTCTTGAGTGTCGGCCCACCTATCAGGAAAATGCAAAGTACAGGATCCTCTCTGTCTTTTCTGGGCCTGTGTCTTGTCCTGGGCTTGTGCTTGCTAGTACCCTAGGAGTTCCCCTGCTTGCAGGAGTTTGAATGCTCCCTCTACTTCCCAGGAGACGGACCTTCTCCCTCTCCCGGGTGTTCCACTGCTGGACTTGAAGCAGGTAAGCTTTTGCCCAAGGCCATCTGCCTCAATTGTTTCTTACACTACTTTCATTATCCCAAGCTGGTATTTACCATAATTTACCAGCTTCTTCCTCCTCCTCTTCCTTGGGTGCTATACAGTGTTCTACTCAGCTTGTGAGTTTCAAAATAGTCGATTCAGGCAGTTCCTGCCTGTAGAATAGTTGTTCTGGTGGAAGGACTGATTCCTGGAGCTTCCTGCTCTGCCAGCTTCCCACCTGCTTATGATTTTTAAAGCCAAGTTTTATTACAGTAAACAATTGTAGATGTTATGGAATGAATTTAATAGAAAAATTCAGATAAATTTTTAAGACATGGAAGTACCATCTTCCATATTACTCAGTATTCCTTAATGATGATTTTGCTAGAAAGAAAATCCACATTAGTCTAAAGTCATTTAGACCTGGGAAATTTCAGCTAAAGAACAGTTTATGGTAGTGTTTAATTTAAAAATAGAAATTAGATAATAATATTCTCAGAGTTTGAAGAATGACATTTTTTTACCTCTAAAAGGATTGTTTTCAGTGACTGCATTGAAAATAGAAAATCCATATGTATTTTCATGCTCCACTGTGTATTTTTTTTATTAATTAGGGTATACCATGATATTATACTTCTTTGACTTGATGCCTATGCTTCTGTTTGAAGGAAGCATATTAGTCATAGGTATCAAAACTTTTTTGCTGGCCATTGGAGTGCAGAGAGGTTCATGAAACAGCTAAGTTCAGTTTTTTTTTTTTTTTTTTCAGTTCAGTTTTGAATTCACATTTGTAGAACAGATTATGAAATAAAAGACATAGACCATGCCCTCAGAATTTTTAAAATATAGATCCCTTGCCATTGTATTTGATAGCATGTCCTGACATGCTCTTCACAAATTCTAAAATGACAATGTGATAAAGCTATTAAAATACAGTGGTAGATTGTTTATAAGTTTCATTAGACCATTTTTTTGCACAAAAGCAAAATTTACAGTTGTTTGAAGTGGGAGATTCACTTATGTCAATACTTGACTATAGACTGTATCTATTAATGTCCATCCATCTATCTATCATCCATCTTTCTCCTTCCTCCCTTCCTCCCTTCCTTCCTTCCTTCCTCCCTTCCTCCCTTCCTCCCTTCTGCCCTTCTTCCCTTCCCTTCCCTTCTTCCCTTCCTTTCCCTCTCTTCCCTTCTCTCCCTTTCTTCCTTTCCCTTCCTTCCTTCCCTCCCTCCCTCCCTCCCTCCCATCCATCTATTTATCTATCTATCCGCCTATTTCTATCTATAATACTTTATATTCCATGCCTTAATCTAAAGAAAAATTTTCCTTCATGGAAAATTCTCTATAGCCAACATGTTGTTTGACATAATTGTGGTGAATTCTTTTAGATCAATGGTCCTCAGGGTATGGATGGGACTAGAAAATTTACCAGAACCATGTGAGGAGCATTTTCAAGCTCTCCATATAGTTTACATACACACGCGCGCACACACACACTGCCCAACATCCCAGAGGTTCTAAAATAATATCTTTCTAGAAATGCATATGCGAGGGTCTGCCTTGTTTCTCCACGTTATTCTAATGTATTTCCACTCTACTACTCTAGGCCATATAGTAAAACAACAAACAAGTACAAAACAACAATTAGTGAATTCTGCATTTTTATTTTAATTTCATTTTCAAATTTATGCATTCAGATGAAATGATTTACGATGATGTTGAGAATGGGGATGAAGGTGGAAACAGCTCTTTGGAATATGGATGGAGTTCAAGTGAATTTGAAAGTTATGAAGAACAGAGTGACTCAGAGTGCAAAAATGGAATTCCCAGGTCCTTCTTGCGTAGCAATCACAAAAAGCAAGTATGTATTTAGCTTGTTTGTTTAAAAAACAAAATGTTCTTGCATTGTCACATGAATTAGGCTCTCTAAATATAATTTTGATACATGATATTTAAATATTTTTTTAAATGTTAATATCTAGTTTGAAGAAAGCCTAAGATGGCAAAGGAGAAGGCATATACTATTTTACATAGGAAATATAATCGTGCAAGGAGAGGAATATTAAGAATTTATAAACTAAATCACCTAAAGTGACCTAAGCAAGTTCATATCTTGAATATTTTAAGAAAGTAAATAGTTATTTCTGAACTATTTATATTGTGTGCCTTAACATATAATACTGTTTGAGCATACAGAGTTACTGTTTGTTGTACATATTGAATAGATGAAATCATATTTACTTAGGGCTCAGTACAACTGTACTTTCCTTTAACATGATATTTTAAATTTCAGCATTTTCAATATGAACAAGAAGTTATATAAATAGAATATGGTGAAAAAAAAATAACGTTAAAGGATAAAATCTCCTATGCTGTCCATGATTATCCTTTCTTAAATCGAGTATTCTTTGTGGAAAACTTTCTATATTAGGGTCCCAAGAGGAACTCTGACGATTTAAACAGTGAATTCTAAAATGTTGAACCTGGAAGCCATTTTATTGAGGCAAATCATTGAATTGAGTCTTTCAGTTTTCAGTAGTGACTATAATATGCATTTGTATTTGTGTTGGGTTGGTCTGTGCAGTCTACAGTAATGTCAGTATACTTCATATACTTCATTCTGGAGGTTGTGATACGGGTCATTAGCAGTCCTTGACTCATGGGTGTCAGACTTATGCCTCAGCTCTTGGGCTGGTCAGTCTGACATTAGGATGAAATGATCATTATAGACACAAACTTTAACCTAATGCCCCAACATTATGACAATTGGAAATAACCAATTTTATTCCCCCCTCCACCAATAGCCAGACTTCAGAGGTAGTTTATATGTATCTATGCTTTACAGGTTATTTTGAGTTTTTAGTGTTTTCATGTTCTATAAACTTGTCTCATGAAACTCAAGAAGAACCTACCAATTGGTGGTTGTCAGCTTGACCACCCACTATTACTAATAAGTGTTTTCTAGGAACTTTGATCTTTTCCAGCACCTAGAAATAGTACAACTGAGATCCAACCATAAAACAGTTATAGTTTATAATAGAGATAATAATTAAAGTACAATTTGACTGATACAACCTCGACAGACACGATTGATTTAAATTTAAATTGAAAAGATAATGTGGTGGGGTCTTATTTCAGCAGGATATAGTATTCAGTGGGTGCCTTGAAATAGTTGCTAAAAAACTTCCCCAGTCAGCCAGCATAGGTGATTATAGTACAAACAGGAAAACATGGGAAACAGTCAGAAGGAGCAGTAGAGTTTTTGATTGTGTGTATTTGAGATGTTTGTGATCATATGAAGAAAGATTTAAAAGATTTCACTCCATTCCCATAACTTAGAGAGAAAGTTATGTCCATTAGGAGACTATTAAAAATCTCTGCTGGCCATTCTATAACTCCTCTGCTCCTTGTGACTGATGTTTCCCATGTTAACCAAAACAAGTACCTTTTAGGTAACTTTTAATAAAGAATAGAGACTTTTTTAGATGACTTTTAAACAATTTATATTCCAGAAGAATGATTTAAAAGTTTTCACTCCTTTCCCATAACTTAGGGAGAAAGTTATGTCAGTTTGGAGACTATTAAAAATCTTTGCTGGTCATTCCAGAAATTGTATTTCTATATAATCTTGAATACAAGTAACTTTTGCTTTGGTACTGACATGAAGGGATAATTTTATGTATTTTTAAATGTTTAATAATTTTAATTTCATCAAAATATAAATGAATGTGTTTACACATTTTTTGTTTGTTTATTTGCCCTAGTTTGGCATAGAAGGTCTCTAGTCTGGCTCATCTAAAATAGCATCTGTCTTTTGATCATGTTTTATTAATTAATATATTTGTCCTTAAAAAAAAAATCAGCTGGGTTAGAAACAGGGCCTCTCCGCAGGTGTGTGGGCATGTGTTTCCCAAGGGCATCTGTGCCAAGTTAAATTCTGGCATGTGAACGGCATTTACCGGACACTGCTGAAGTACTTTCAATGTAAGGTTGTCTAAAAGTAGTACAGAGCATTTTTGTGAAAAGATTGTATCTCTTTATACTGTAGCTTTCTCATGACCTAACCCGTTTAAAGGAGCACTATGAGAAAAAGATGAAAGATTTGATGGCAAACACTGTGGGAGCAGTAGAGATTCAGCAGCTAAAGCAAAAACATGAACTAAAGGTAGTATGGTTCACTTTTTGACCAGCTACATTGAAAATGATTATTTAAAAGCAGATTATACTTAAAACAAAAACAAAAAACTGTGGCAAATAACAATTTTGATTAGAACAGTGGTTCTCAAAGTGTGGTCCAGGGACTCCCAGGAGTCCCCAAGACTCTTTCAGGGGGTTTGTGGAGAAACCTTTTTTTCCTGTTAATTCTAAGACATCATTTGCCTTTTTCGCTCTCATTCTCCCACAAGTGTACAATGGAATTATCCAGAGGCTACATGATGTGTGACATTGCAACAGATTGAATGTAGAATCCAGCTATCTCTAAGCCAAACCTTAAAGAGATTTCCCAAAATGTAAAACAATGCCTGTCTTCTCACTGATTTTTTTTAAAAAATGATTATTTTCGTAAATATTTTAATTTTTTTCCATTTTAATTTTAATCGTAAATGTAGATAGATAAAACCAAAATAAACTAAAGCTCTTACAGGTCCTCAATAATTTTAAGAGTATAAAGGGCTCCTGAGACCAAAAAGTTTGAGAACTGCTGGATTAGAATATAGTAATGGTAGTTCTTTGCAATGTGTTTTAAAAGGACACTGTCAAGTAATTTTTTCTTCAATCTTATCTTTTTTCCTTTTCTTCTTTGGTAATTGTTCAAATGTTTTGGATGGCACTTAACTGAAAATAGATGTTCATTTAGGAATGTTTTCTGAAATAATCAACTGCTTTATCTAAATTAATTTTTGAGTTCTAAGCTTTTTAAAGCAGTAGCAAAACCCTGGAAATCATGTTATTTCATTAATTTCTCTGTTACGGGGGAATCCAAGGCAGCAGTCAGATAATATAGTCTGGAAGTACAGCAGGATTTCCGTGGAGCTGAGAGCTTTGTCAGAGCCAGTTGCAGTAGACAAGAGAGGTTTAGTGAAGAAGGCCAGTTCATAGGATGAATCAAATTTGGAAAAAGGTTCAAATGGTAGGGAGCACATGCTAGGAGTAGCATGGGCTAAAAGGAGCTTTGGATACATGTTGAGAAGCCAGGCTAAGTAAACTTCATTCAGTAAGAAATAGAATTGTTCGAAGCATCAAGAGACCTGAATGCTATTAACTGGTTAGTCATGTGATCTTGGGCAAGCCATTTATCTAGCTGGAACTCAGGGTCTTTATCTGCCTATGGAGATGGGATTTGGTATTGCTAAGACTTCTTTCAGGTCTGTCTTTTTGCAATTCTCTGATTATCTGAAATGGAGAACTCAAACAGAGAATAGGCTGAAAACTAGATTTGAAAACTAGATTTGGAGAAACTATGTTGGGTAGGGAAAAAAATTATAGGTGCCTTATAGTAAAATAAGCATAAGGTGATTGGGTCAGAATTCAAGCAATAGCAGTGGAAAGGAAGAGGGAAAATGGGAGAGATGTTGTGAAGGATAAGTTAGCAAGACATGATAGTTTATTGCGTTAAGGGGTGGTTGCATAACTGATGAAAATTAGAGTAGGAGTCATGGAGTCTTAACATCTATTTAATTTTAATTATATTGCGTGTGTGGTCATGGTGATACATCCTTGGGAAGGTAACCTTTAGGCATTTGGAAGTGAAGAAATGGTCAAGGCTAGTTATAAATTTAAAACATCAGCATAAAGGCTAGCACCAATGCTATGCAAATCAGTGTACTCTCCAAGGAATGAGAAAGAGCAAATAGCAGAGATCTGAGATCTGCAGGACCACAGCTCCAACTTGCAGGGCTCTGTGCTGTTGACAGCGGGCTCCTTTTTCTTCTGGCCTGGCCCAGTCCGCATCAGGTCAGCCTGGTTGGCAGGTAGAGCACAGGCTGAACTTCAGCCCCGACTTGCCCTCAGCCAGGCACCTCTGCACAAATGCACAACCAGAGGCAACAGCCTTGAAGGTCTGAGGCTTGTGTCAGATTAACAGGAGAAAGCAGTCCCGTGGGAGGAGGTAAAGAAGAAAGAGACCAGAGGTGAGTAGACAACTAGGAGAGTATGGTGGTGTTGAAGTCCATAGAGGAGAGAACAAGAAGGAGCAAGGCAGGCAAACAATGTCAGATTGGTTGTTTTTGAAAGACATTGGTTTGTTTCATAAGAGGTCCTTTGGGTTTTCTCTAAAAGAAGAATCATTTAGTGTCCAAAGGCAAGTACTACAAGTGTTAGATTTTTATAGAGTAAGAGTATAAATAAACTGCCAAACATAGTCATTTGAAATTTTTGAGTGCTAATGGCAATATAATATTAAGTCAAGACTCTGGTAACAGAATGAATAACCTCCAATACATAAGCACCAAATAAACTTCCATCCAAATGGGAAGTAGTCATTCTGATTCTGAAATCTTCTCTGCAAAGTTGTGAAAATCTACCGGTCTGTCACTATATGTATAAAGTCTTAATTTGATATTGCCTTTTGAGTGGTCATCAGTGGTTCCCTTGTTTTGAACCAGGTCCATGTGACATTAGGGCCCTGGACAAAAAATGGAGGACATTGGTCAGGAATGGCACTAGTGAATAATGTTAAAAGGCTAAATTGAAAAATTGAAAGTCTATAGTAAATTGGTTTGCCTTTTCCTATGATATGCCATTTAATTTGGAGAAAGTTTTTAACATTTGTGTATTTAGTTCCTCTACCTACTTGTAGTTGATGTCCACAAAGCTTTTTGTGTTTATAGTGATTACTATAATAATAAAATAAATAATAAAATACTTTTAAACGTAGCAGAAAACTTTTTAAATTACGCTGATGAAAGGCTCTATTTCTGAATTTAAAAAAAAGCAAAACAAAACATAACCAACACACACACACAGATCTAAAACTCTCTCCCACATCAGCAAAGTCAAATGCAGGTCATGTTTCAAGACCAAAACTACTTGACAGTATTCTTTTAAAATAAATCAAAGTAAAAGCAACAAATAGGTTTTTATTGAATTGTGCCACTTCTTACATTTCCCCCCTTTTTTATAGATGCAAAAGCTCATGAAGGCTGCAAAGGAGGGTACCAAAGATGGACTTGAAAAAACAAAAGCTGCTGTGAAGAGAGGGCGCTCATTCATTAGGACCAAGTCTTTTATTTCTCAAGGTCTGTGGCCCATCAGTTTGCATGCTGAAATAATCCTGGCCTAGTCTATGCTAGTCTCCTCCTATCATAGAGCATATCCATGATGCAGAAGTGGAGCCATAGTGAATTCCTACACAGCCTCAGTGAAGTAATGACCCTGATCGGATTCTCACATCTCTCAACCTGTTTATTGCTAGCATTTGATTTATCTAGCCCAACTGGTCTGAGTCTTCTCCCTCCCAAATAGAGGTTGCATGTGAAGTAGTTGAAAATCATTGACAAAATTTACAAACAGGCATACCCAGTAAGCGGCAGAAAGCTAAATAAATTCTCCTAGGTAGCCATTGTCACTTTTATTTTTAGTGTCTCTTCTGAGCAGACGGTTGGTGATTAGTCCTTCTCAGTAGCCTTTATCCCTTTCTCTGAATCCTCTCAGAGACGTCAGTCAGTACTGATTCTTAGCAACTTCATTCATAATAAAACATAATAATAAATTATATATTTTCACTGTTTTAGCTCTCCCAAGTAAGTTTACCTTTCAGCAGGGGTTGAGGTCTTAAGCTAAAAAGGCAGAGTTCTAAGCAGGGATTTTAGGAACTTTTTTGCTGTTGAAGAAAGATGTGGAGTGACATCAGAATTTTCAGGTTTTCCCAGAAGTCTCACTAAGGAAGCAGTAGCCTGTGCTATTTATATATAAAAAGATAGATTGTGTACCCATATGATACCCGTTGGCAACAGCCTCTATGCAATCATTTAATATCTGAGAAAATATTTTGGAATTTATATGTATTGATTACATTAAGAAATATATAGATATCTAGAGGGTAGTTGAGAATTTACTATTCCAAAGTAGTCATTGTAACTCTGACGTGATTGCTTAAAAAATGTTTCTTTGTTATTTCCACAAGCATAACAATATTAAAAACCCAGTACATGGACATATTTAGCATTTGCTACCATTTATACTTAGAAAGGACTTTAAAAATCACACGTCTCCTTCAGGAACAGGTTAGGAATACTATATGTAATGGGTGTTAAAACTAACTAGATGTTTTCTTAATCCTTACGAAGACTTCAGCATCTCAAAAGAGGATGGAGAGAGGTTATCAAGGAATTTGTTTTGGGAAGGAGACAGACATGTGAATTCCTCACTCTAATAAAAGTTCCCTGATAGAGCAAGCTGGAGTGCATCAATGAAGGAGCAATGGATTATGAAAAATTTCATGGATATGGCATTTACAGTGATCCTGAGAGCATGGGCAGCATTTTGTTGGGGGAGATGTTGGGGTTTGGACCATACGCTATGGTCCTTGCAATCCATGGTCCTGCAGCCAAGTGGTTCTCTAGGTCCTAGCCTCTAGGAGCTTGTCAGAAATGCCGACTCTCGGGCCTCACCCCAGAACCCTGAATCAGAACCTGCATGCTAATGAGATCCCAGGTGAGGGGATGACAGTTTTGAGAAGCACTGATCTAGCCTATAATGAGAATATAGAGAGTCTTAAATGATTCATTTTTGCTGTAGGGGATGTGGTGTTTGGGGGGATCAATTGGAGAGGTGCAATGGTTTATTTGGCAGATTCGTTTATTCATTTATTAGGCAAATCCCTAAACTCTGTATTGTAGAATGAGAGTATTGGACTAAATTAGTGGTACCTAGCCCTGGTTGCACATAAGAGTTAACTGGGAAGCTTTTTAAAAAATACTGTGTGCCCAGGTCCACACCCTAGACCCATTAAATCAATCTCTGAGGGTGGAACCTGGACATTGGTATTTTTTTTTTTTGAGAAGCTACACAGATAATTGTTATGTTTTGAATTAGATAATCTCCAGATGTAGGTTCCTATTACCCATAAATTTATGTGCTTTTCTGATTCCTAGCCATTTTGTGATCTTGAGCATTTATTTAACGTATTTAGCTGGTTGTAAGTTTAAAAAAAAAAAATACTTGATTTTTAACTAAACGTTCAGTCCTCCAGTGAGAAAAGCATAAAGAATATCAAGAAATATACTAAATCCCACCTTAGGTTTTCACTGTTTATTGTCTTGGTTCTTTGCCATTCTTAGCTGCCATTTTTTTCCTTGTGATATTTTATAGATTAAAAAATTGTAAGATTTATTGATTCTTTACTATACAGCTACTCAAATGACACTGCTGTATTTTGAAGTTATACTTAAAATACTGAAAATTTCAATATTAACCAACATTATATTACTTTTGTGGGAAGGATATTTTATTGGATTTGTTAAAATTTCAATTTAGTAATTGCTGGGTAGAGAATAATCATGTAAAATTGAAATTTTGGCACCAAGCTTTTGACGGGTCATTTTACTATGCTGTGATGTTATGAATATATTATCTCAATATAAAACTAGTGCATTTTAACTTGTCTTTAAGATCACAGATCTTGTCTTGAAGAAGAGCAAAATTTATTTATTGATGTTGACTGCAAGCATCCAGAAGCCATCATGACCCCAATGCCTGAAGGCTTATCTCAGCAGCAGGTAGTGTAAGCAGGGCTGATGCTCAGGCATCGGCTATACTCTGGATCGCTGTGCTGGTTGTTAAAATATTTTAATATTGATTGGTAAAGATCTGTTGTCCCAAACTCCCGGCCACCCTGTCCTCTCCAGCCCCTCGACTAGACTCCCCTGAACCTCCAGCAGTTAAAGGGTTAATGTCTGGCACAGCTGGGGGTGGGCGGGTGGGCAGGGAGGACCTTCAGGACTTGGATCCCTGACTGTGGCGTGGACTCAGGCCATTCTGTTTGTTAAATATTTTGAATATCACCCCTGAGTGTAATTGTGAGAAATATGTGGAACTTATATTCTTTGTTAACAGTTACTTATACTAGTTCATACTTATAGGACTTCTTTATACTGAGAGAGTATGGGAGGGTGTGTAAAATGTGTATGTGTGTGTAGG
The DNA here is from genome assembly GCA_026826555.1 of Tolypeutes matacus. Lineage (NCBI taxonomy): Eukaryota > Metazoa > Chordata > Mammalia > Cingulata > Chlamyphoridae > Tolypeutes > Tolypeutes matacus. The sequence continues at coordinate 5,787,884 of JAKSZT010054462.1, read as the reverse complement.
TACTTGAGACTGGGATTAAAAGAGTAGATTTCAATAACTAATAAAATTATCTGAATGTACATGAATTTCTTAAAATATAATAGATTGCAAAGGGAAGTAATTCATTGGTTTCTATTTGACTGTCTTTGGGTAAAAGACAAAAGAAAACCTCAAGAACAAGAGAAGTACCATGGAGTTTGTGGGATTTTAAGGGGAAGGGTTGATGTTTTGGATGGGATTTGAGTTCTCCATATGGGTAGCATGATGCAAATCATGGAGACAGTTGGTACAAGATACAGAAAAGAAAAGCAACATAAAAACACTTAGAGGTAAAGTCAGTGTCTACAAAATGATTAAGAGCTGAACTATAAAGTATTACTAGGGGTGATTAATAATTGGTCAGGTCAAATAGGAGGCTTAAACCTCATTGAGTAGAAGAGGGTATCAAGGGAGTAGAGTTGAAATCAATGAGAAAAAAAAAAACTGAGATAAATGAAGTAGTTTGATTTGTTAGTGGTGTTGGAGAGTGAAAAGAAATTTGATCATCCATACTTGAAATGATTATGTAGAGTCAGAGCTTTAAATTAATTAACAGTAATTAAAATAACTACCACTTGCTGGGTATGTATGGTGTGCCTGGCATGTGCTGAGTACTTGATATACTTTATCTCATTTAAACTTCACAAAACTTCTTTAGTGTTAGTTTATACATTTTACAAATGAGGAAACTGGAGCTCAAAGAATGTAAATAGTCTGAATAGCATCACACTGCTAGGACCAGTCAGGTCAGATTTCTCATCTAAATCTCTCTGATTCTAAAGCCTATGGTACTCTCCTAGGGAGCTCATGAACCGAGCTGCCAGCCAGAGAGGTGTTTTTTGCAGGAACAAAGAACTAGATTCTTGTTTCTGCTTCTCCCCCTTCTGGTTGGGGTTTATGATTCATTTATCTCCTTTTAGTCTCAGTAACTTTAAAAAGGGAATTGACAACCTGAAAATAGTTTTGACAATCTTCTGATGCCTCTGACTGAGATAATTCATTGACTATTTCTTTAATATTTTGGGCACTTTACCACTTACCAGTCTCTGTGCTTGTTACTGTGAAGATGCACTGTGAGTTAGACTTGAATCCTGCTCTCTGATGACGGTGATAAAGTGTAAAACAGTTCCAGTGTGAGGTAGGACGGTAGTTAGGGAAGCACAGGTGAGCTGCTGTCAGTCGTAGTAAGAGGGGTGGCTTGGGGGTGGTACTCGAAGTGGATCCCAATGGGTGGGGTGGAATTGGACGTGAGGAGATGAAAGGGGCAGTGGTGTCCACTACCCAAGCCAAGTGTACTTGGTAGTGGGGCTTGTAAAAGGCTATGTTAGGAGATAAGCCTGTAAAGGTATTTTGAGGCTAGGGGGACTCAAAAGACTTAAACATCTGACAGTCTGACAGTCAGAAGGGACCAGAGAGTAACAACTGAGTCCCTGGTGGTAGTTCTGTTTTTCAGAATCTGTAGAGTGAAAAAAGCACAGTTTTTAGAGCCATCCAAATCCCACCTCTGCTGCTGGGATTTGCTAAGTGACTTTGGTCAGGTTACTTTGTCTCATTTTCTTTCTCTGTAAAATGGGAATATTAATATCTATCTATTTTTATCTTCCTTGTAAGAGTGAAGCTTAAATGAACTGATGTATATGAAAGGTTTTGCATGGTATCTAGCAGGGCACAGTCAGCACTAAATGAATTATAGCTGGGATTGTGATTACAACAATTGTTAGTGTTTCAGATTTCTGTATTTGTCCAACCAGCTTTCTTATCATCGTGATTAAGATAGATTGTTTTTTCCCCACTGGCAACTGTTTTGGTTCTCTGTGCATTTTCTCTTGGAAGGTTACGCTGGAAGTGTTTATGCTGTTTAATTCTTTTTTTTCTCCCTAACTTGAAATAAGGTAGCATGACTCTTAAAAAAATAAAATAAAAAGCTGCACATTAGGCATTTTTTTTTCATGCTCTGTGGCAGGGAGGGGAGTTATTTCATGGGTTGTCATTTACTTGAAAAGCACCATTGATGCCAATGGACAAAGGATCTTTTCCATGTTCCGGGGTGGCAGCCAGGGTCAGTTCAGCTTCTGCTCGTTGTCTGCCATGGAAACCATCGGCCCAGACTCTGCTGATTCAGGCTGCAGTAGGAGGCCAGACCTCTTCCTGGCACGTAGGTCACTACATTCTTCTCTCCAGGCTTCTCCAGCAGCTGCGTGCCCTTCATACTCACTGCCCGCACTAGGGGCCCACCTCTCTCATTTGTTTAGTACACAACTTATGCTTCTTGGATTCTTTTTTTTTTTTTTTTTTAATCTCAACCACATTTGTATTTTTCAAAAATTCATCACTTTCTGATTTAAATATCCTAGAAGGGATAACTTTTGTCTTACTTTTGTAAGTAGTTCATCCTTTTTTGTAAAGAAAATAATCACTCCCTTCTTAGTAATGTTTTGTAAATCTTGGCTGCCCTGGAACTTTAACTGGTGAATTTCTTTTGTGGAAGATGCTCTCTTTACCCACTAGGTGGCATTGCAGTTTCTTTTAGTATCCACCAGAGCCGGTGTTTGCCTGATTGAAGAAATACTTGGTCATCATTGGCACAGAGAGTGGTTTAGAAGCAACTCTTTTGTAATTTTATGTTTTATTTTCCATTTATGGGTAAAAATAACTTGCCCAAATGTGATTAGGCTTGATGAAAATGCCAAGTATTGTCATTGGCCTTTAACAGGCATTTTACAGCCAGAAGTTTGCAATTCAACAATGAAAAGCAAAAACAAAAAGTACTACAAATGTCTGCAATGCATATATCTCATATTATAGAGGTGTTTTTTGCATCTCTAAATGACATTAGTACTTTATCCATTCACTTTTAACCTTGTCGGTGCATCTTTGGATGATCAAAAGATCTTTGCCCTCCCCGCCCCCCCGCCCCATGTTCTATTCCTCTACCTTCCAAAAGCTTTTTGTTTTTCTGTAACTGTGAGATAATGATGACATAAGTGTTACTATTAGTATTCTTTGAGTCAAGAGTGGAACTGCTTTTAATAATTATACATGGAATATCATTTAACTTAATGTTGGGCATGTAAAATGCAGTCAGTTAATGGTTTTTGCATAAGTGAATGTAATTGTTTTTAGTGCCATAGTTTTACTTGTTCTGTTGTATAGCTTATAATTTGAACCTTACAAATAATATAATTATGGTGGTGGTGGGGAATATGTTTCATGTCATAATGCTATTAACATACCATTTTAAATGTTTTAAAGGACTTTGGAGGTTTCCTTTACATATAATTATTATTAAAAAAAATTTTTTTTAAACATTTTTAAAATAGTAAAATTTATCTATATGTTTTCTGAAACAATTTTCTACCATAATATCTTCAAATTTCCAATAGGTTGTAAGAAGATATATTCTGGGTTCAGTTGTCGACAGTGAAAAGAACTATGTAGATGCTCTTAAGAGGATTTTGGAGGTACTCAAATGTCATATGTTATATTATTTATTATTAGTAATTTTATATTTGCATATTTTATTACATATGTTTTATATGAATCATAAATATGTAAATTTGCAAAATTCTCAAAAGAATTTAAGGATTTTGTCTGTGTATTGACATGAAAAGTCATGTGATTTGTTTTGAAATTTATACAATTTGTATAAATAAATCCTACAAATAAATTTTTACATGAATATTCTTTTATCTACCCTTTAAAATTTCTGTACCATCTTAATTTACTTTTGCCTTAGCAATATGAGAAACCACTGTCTGAGATGGAGCCAAAGATTCTGAGTGAAAGGAAACTAAAGATGGTGTTTTATCGAATTAAAGAAATCCTGCAGTGCCATTCCATGTTTCAGATAGCTCTGGCCAGCCGGGTATCTGAGTGGGATTCTGTTGAAATGATTGGCGATGTCTTCGTTGCTTCGGTAATTAAACTAATGTACCCAGACATTCTGTAGAGTTCTCCTTATGCACAAATCCAACTTTTTTATTCTTAGATTGTTTTAAAGTGAATGTTTATCATCTTACTAGTAGGATCAATGCTGCTTTCCATAAAGAAGTAGTTCTCTTTATAGACAGGTATGTAGTCACAATGCTTTGGTCAAAGTACATACGTTAGGGAAAATGATCACTGTGCTATTTCAAGCTTAAGTTGGCATTAATCAGGAAGATCAAAAGGCTTAGGGGAAAAGATGTATTTAAAAGCTTTTTAAAATATATATTTTATCAGGTTTTGGATACAGCATTATAAAATGTAATAATGCTTTTCACTCCTTAACTAGAAATCAGCTTGCTTAGTGATATTTTAAAATTTTCATGTTTAAACTATCTTACATTAGGTTATCAATTCCTTTGTAGATTTCACATTCTGTGTATATAATTCTCCATGCCTGGTAACAATAGAAAAGTGTTTTGGAAAAATATTTAGATTCCTTTCTCAAATTCTTACTCTTTGATCTAGAGTTTTATGTTATGTGGATAGTCTTTGAGCCCTAACTGTGACCCAGGATATAATCGCAAGCAAGCTGATGCACCATGAAACCCAGTGAATGGTCGTATGAACATTTCCTGGCTGAAGAAGTGGTTAGCTGCCTGGAAAATATCAACACTAAGTTTCTGCACTGGACAGTATTGAGTCATTGTATCTTTGGTCCATTTGTGAATTAAACATGCTGTATAATGGTTAGATTTTTGTGTAGAAGGAGAAATTACAGACAAAACAGATTGGATTAGTTAATTGATTTAAGATGATAATGTTATCAAAGGGCTATAAGCTTGAAAGTTTCTTTTTAAAAGTATTCATGTACTTAAATTAATGCTATAATAATGATATATGAAACTTTTAAATATATATATAATTGGTATGTATGCTTGATGAAGTATATAAATCAAAGGATGCTTTCAATGTAACATGGAAAGAAAGTTATTGCTAAAAAAAATTGCAGAATACCCTTTATGTGGAGCCTTATGAAAAACACAAAAAGAAGTATTGGATATTTAAATATGATATATTTTGTGATTCCATCTTCTGGCTATTTCATATTTCAGCTTTAACTGTATGGAATCTTAGAAGGATAAAATGGAGTAATTTTTCTCCCTTTGAAAGTTTATACCAGGGGCAAAGTTTTCTGCCTCTTGAAATGTGTGTGTTTTTAGGAAAATAGGAAAATGAGTTTATGTGGAACTGTACCTTAGCCTGGAGAAGTAGGGAAGAGATCATTTTTCCTTTTTTCCTGGTACGTTTCCAGAGATTGGTCAGTGCCTGTTTGCCGGGTATTGTGAGGGCCGCGTAATGAATTGTACAGCATTCTTACCTGAGGGAGAATCCACAATGTGAGGCTTGGTAGGAACCTAAAGGATCATGTCTGTGATACTTACCTTTGCAAGTCTTATAAAGTCAGGAACATTTCTTAATTGCAACCCAAACTGCCTTGGTTTTGAACAAAAATGCCTAAAGGTGCAAGTAGGTCCACAAAATGAGAGCCAACCAGCCATTTAAACAATTCCTGACAAGCTTGCTTAAAGAAAAAAAAATCACACGCAGTCATAATGAAGTTTATCCTATTGAAACATCGCAGTGACTTAAAGCTTATTCTTAGGTCAGGCTTCAGATACTTTTGTTTTAAGGAAAGCAAGCATCTGTACCCCATTCATTGTTTATATTTTTCAATTTCCTCCTATATTTCAGTTTTCTAAATCCATGGTACTGGATGCTTATAGTGAATATGTGAATAATTTTAGCACAGCTGTGGCAGTCCTCAAGAAAACATGTGCTACAAAGCCTGCTTTTCTTGAATTTTTAAAGGTAAGAACATTCTTTTTTTTCCATTTTGAATTTTAATACCCTCTGATAACAGGTTCCATTTCAAAATACTTCATAATGAAACCTCACCAAACTTTGCCTCTAAATGCATAATATTAATAATTAGAAAGATTTCAGTACTAACAATGCCCTAACTATTGGATTAATGCTAGAAATGAAGATGAATGTTAGGCTGTAAATAGCTTTTTGAAAAATAACTTTTATTTCTACATTCTTAAAAATGTTTGGATAGATGGATGGACAGAGAGATGGTCAATCAGAACAAAAAGTTAAGAACAGATCCAGAAGGAAGTTGCCTTTTTCTTCCTGTTCTTCAGCATTTCATTAGGAAGAACAGAAACACGTTTAGTTTCTGGACTAGTCAAATGCCTCTTTGGGGTCAGAATAATAAGCAGAAGCCTAGAAAGACATACTGCCTAAGGATAAGCCATCCTGGTGGGGACATTGGCTATTTTTCAGCTCAGATGTTAGGTAGAGATAACTTAAGACCTTCCTCAGTGATTGTCTGACTTTGAAGTTATAAAGATTGTTTCCCTGGCTTCCTTTAAAAAAGAAGTCTCTAATGGATATTGACGTGTATTATTTAATCAGCTGTTAGTTCTTTTCCCCAGTCATAAGATGCCTATCAAATGCTGTGATGTAAATAGGAGAGGAAAGCTTGCCGCATATTTGAATCAAATTAAAATTCTCCTTCAAAAACTGGAGCTATCCACAGTAGCTTAAAGTCTCATTTGCATGAGGCTCTAATTTGCATCATAAAACCCTGGAACAAAGTGTCTTCTTGTTACTTGAACTGTGTTCTTAGAAACTTCTGTTACCTGGGGTGAGTGAACACAGGCCAAGTATTCTTGCCAACAACGTTTTATTTAAGCCAAAATATTTTTCTTCCTCCTTTGTTATTTAATACAGTGATTCCTGCTATAGGTGGCCAATAAAGGTTTGCTAAATGATTAAATAGTTTCCCAACTTTGGAGAGTTGTGGTACTCTGTGTACTTTCTTTCTCTTGGGGTAGAAAATACACGGAATGGATTAAAAAGTTTATTTCCCCTGAGGCTTTTCTATGGCTTTTCTGATACTGATGCTGAGGAAAATTGTCAGCAATGGCGCTGACAACAGCTCTCACTGGGTACCTCCCCGCCTGCCAAGTGTCCTACCACCTACCATATGTATATCATCTCATGTCATTCTTTCAGCAACCTTGGGTGCTAGATACTTCTAATCCCCATTTTATAGCCAAGGAAATTGAGTCCAGAGAGAGGTTAAATTACTTCCCCACAACTCACGCAGGTGGTCTGCCTAGTGGGGCTAAGAAGCCCGTGCATGTCTAAGCCTGTGCTCCTTGTTCCGCATGCTCCGTCTTCCTTAGTTGGAGGCCACTAGAGACACTGCGGGTGCAACTACCTAACAGATCCATGAGTGTATGCCTCAGGTAGTTCACAGTCACTCCCCACTTGCCTAATGGCCACCAGAAGAGAGCCCTCAGGCACTGGAGGTTTCTTTTGCCCATAGCAGCAGAAGAGGCTGGTAGGTGGGAGGCTGCAAACCTCTCCTGATGGCAGACTCTGCCTCTAGTACACTAGCGCCGCCACTTGGCACTTTCCCTCAATCCCCACCCTGCCCCCCAGATGAATTTCTAATTCCCAAAGTTAAACCTACAGTACTGAGATTTGGCCCTTTAACAACAAAACCAGTGACTGCTGCTATAGAAAATGTGCCCTCACAACAGGTGTAGAAAGTATTTGGAAACAAACTTTAATGACATTTCTTCATAGAGCTAAACCCAACTCTTTAGTAAAGAAACAAGACATAGGCTCTTAAATGGCCAGTTAATTCCTCCCTAAATCTTTTATTTGTTGTTGTAAGTGGACAATTTTAAAGATTGGTGAGAATTTTGCTGTCTCAAAATATGAGTAAACAACTTAACTTTCTCTTTACAACAGTGCCAAGAATCAAGTCCAGACCGAATTACACTCTATAGTTTGATGATGAAACCAATACAGAGGTTTCCACAGTTCATTCTTCTTCTCCAGGTAAATGACATTCTTTTGAGTTTAGTCAAGCCAATCGTCCAGTTTTCCTAGACTTCATTTTAAAATAGTGTTTGTTTTTACATTTTCAAACATGACCATCTCCTTTTACCTGACACCCTCTAGTCAGGTTATATAAACTGTATAGGGGAAGGGGTGAGGGCAGGGACATCTGCCTAGAGTCTAAGCCTGTGCTTGATGCAGTTGTTGAGCCTGCAATTCACAAAGACCCGTAGCCCCTTGAGTCAGGAACAGAACTGGACATGCCTCATGTGGAAAGCTGCCACATGTGTCCTGGGCTGCCCCTGCTCCGTAGCCAACGCTCTTATGCACCATTTATCTCCTGGCAGGCACGTGTGAGCCGGCGGTGCATGGGTTATCAGCTGTTGGGTAACAGTTCCGTCCTTAGATGTACCAGTATCCTAGTCTAGAATAATATGGAAAATGATGCGCTCCTTTGTGCCCAGAGGGGATGTGCAGTCTTGGAAAATAAAGAATGTATTTAGACAAACTGTTTCATTCACTTAATTTATTCAACAAACTACCCTGGGAAATGGGAGATAAAGAGATGAAGATATTTTCCAGGGGAGCCTACAGTTTTTTTAAAATTAAGAATTCTCAATTACATATATTTGTTGTATGCATTAAAATATTTTTGAATGCTTGGGATATGAAATATTATCTTATTAGAAAAACCTTTCTCTTTGTTTGATGCATTGTGAGCTTGACCACTTATTTTTAGACTTTTAATCTACCCTAAAGCCCCATGAGACTCTTTAAATTGCATTGATTCAACAGTTACCTTGTTTGAATGAAGAGTATACCATTTGAAAATTATATTTCAAGGGAGGCTCTACGTTGGCTTCTACTCACGTCGATTTTTCAATGATTATGCTTTTTAAATTCCATCAGCTTGCTTTTTCTAATTAAATCAAATGGACATGACTTGTCTTGCCTGCTGATGAGACATTAACTAGTGAAATTATCCCTAGAAATACAATGACATTTGGGGAATGTTGCTAAGCTTCCTTTCATGATTTTTCTTTTATAAACAAGCAAATTTATGTGACATCATGAAAGTGATCCTAAAGTCTGAAAAAAAGGATATACACTAAAATATTGATATTGGCCAATTCTGTGGTTTAGGCTCATAGGTCATTTCAATGTTAGTCTCTTTTTGTACTTATAGTTTCTAAAGTATGTAGAGTTAACCTCAATTATAGTATTAATAGTAAAAGCTATTTTTACCTAAAGTCAAAATATCCAGAAATGTGCTTTCTTCCTTCAGCTGACCAATATTTACTGAGTTGTTAATGTGTGTAAGGCACTGTTGGGTTCTGGGGGAGCAGCAATGACCAGGAACAGGGAAGTCACAGGTCCTTAGATGATAGAGATCATGAATTGGGGAGGGAGATGGACATCAAACTAATTAGACAGGTGGTTATTTAATTACAGTTGTGATAAGTCTCATAAGGGCTCAGAGCCATTTGGTGCTGAGATGTGTTAACATGGAGACCTGAAACAAATATATAATTGTCTTCTAAACTATGCAATGTAAAATCAAAATCAAATAATGAATATTTTCAGTAACACATTAGTAAATGCTTTGCTTATTTCTGGTCATCTACTTGCAAATACTAACTGGTAGGAATAAAAAAAATTATTGCGTTTTCAGCACATATCTGAACAGTTTTTTATTTTTCCTTTATTAAATTTGGATTTAATTTTCAATCTAGTCTGCTAGCTTTTGGTTAAATATTAATAAATAATGGCACCTTTTGCCCAGTTTTTTTCAAAATATATTTTTTTAGACAGAAAGGGTAGGGAAAGGCTGTTGGAAACAGAACAAAAGAAAGCAAAAGCAGCAGAGAAGAGCCTTGGAATTCTCTCCCGGGTTGTAAGCTAATAATCAGTAAGAAGAGTGACAGAAGTCCGCTTAACACTTGAGTAGTTCTTTACAATCTGTTTCCGTTATTCTCTTAAAATGGACACCTGGAAAGATGGTTATTATTCCTTTTTTTTTTTTGTTATTCCATTTTTATGAGTTGTAAAACCGAGGTTTATAAAACTTAATGATTTGCTCAGAGCAACACAGCTAGATAGTAGAGTGCTAAAATTCTAATTTGGTCATTGGGCTCGAAATCTTAATACCTTCACAATACCCAAATGGCACTGATGATGACATCAGGAAAATGGCATTTGATTGGAACACTGCAGAAAAATGCCGTTGAGAATATAAATTATCTAGCCATGGCATTATTCAAAAATTTAAAAATTTGTTCTTATAAGAATTTTATACCCCTTTCTTTTCTCTTTTTTTCTCTTACCTGTAAATACTTAAATTCATTAAGGAGGAATAGATATAAATTCATAAACTCTGAATTCCAGTTTTAATAAATACTCAAGAATTTTTGGTTTAAAAATACTTTCATTTTAAAAAAGCTTTAGCATGTTCTTCCAAATTGTTACCATTAGATTAATTAGGTGAGTTTATACACATTTTTTTTCCTTCCCACTTTTGCCAACCTGGGGTTCCTTCTTGAGACTTTCATTAGAAAGTTTGTAAATGATAAATAGTGCACCTCTTAAGCAGACAACAATTTCAGTTTAATCTGGTTATGCAGCCCCAAAACTTAGCTGCTGGTCCGATTTATGTGAAGAGTTTTCTCTCATCATAACCTTTAATCATTAAGCTTTTTTTATTATTTTTTTGCCATGTGCAATTAATTGCTGGTATACCATAGAGGATTCTTTGGAAGGGTGCAAGGGTGGGTCCATGTTACTTCAGAATAAGCTCTGTTGAAGCAAGAGATGAAGCAGTTTCTAATCTGAAATAAGTATGTAGATGGCCAAAGGACCACTGCTTCACCAGGTAAAGATGTTAAGAAGGCACTTGAAGTTGTTAAGGGCAGAGGAGAAAATTGGAAGAGATGCACAAGCGCTCACCTTCTATCCTGAGTTTGGCTAACTTCCTTGTGGTTGGTGGTCTTGGTCAGGGAGAGGGGGTGGGCAGGGGGAATAGCATGGGGGTTTAGCATGCTCTTCCGTCCTCTTAGTCCCCCTGCCCTTGAATTATCAGGGACTCCTGCTGGCCGTTCCGTGTCTCTGCTCCCTGGTCCTAACAGCACCTTATCAAAGTCAGCTCTCAGTGACCGTCTGCCTTGTAATTGCTCTGCTTCCACAACTGCTCCACATCCCTTGGGACAAAGCCGGCTCACCCCTGGCTTTCCTGGGCCTGTTAATTTCTTACAAAATGGTTCAGAAATATCCATCTGCCTTGTGAACTTTGGGTACTTTATCCCAACTATCATTTTCTCTCCCGTGTTATATAAAAATAATAATTTGTGGTATCAACAACAAAAAACACCGAAAACCTTCACTTTGCTAATGAAGGCTGCTAGGCCTGTGTGAAGCCTGGTGAAGGGTCTGTGTCTGTCAGTTCTTTTTTTTTTTTTTTTTTTAAGATTTATTTATTTATTTATTTATTCCCACCCCCTCCTCCCCGTCCCTCATTGTTTTTGCGCTTGCAGTCTGCTCTGTGTGTTCTTCTGTGTCTGCTTGTCTTCTCTTTAGGCGGCACCAGGAACCGATCCTGGGACCTTCTGGAGGGAAAGAGGCGTTCCATCTCTTGCACCACCTCAGCTCCTTTGTCTGCTGAGTCTCTTATTGTCTCTCCTCTGTGTCTCCTTTCATTGCGTCATCGTGCTGTGCCAGCTCTCCACGTGGGCCAGCACTCCTGCGCGGGCCAGCATTCCTCGTGGGCCAGCTTGCCCTTTCACCAGGAGGCCCTAGGGATTGAACCCTGGACCTCCTGTATGGTAGACGGGAGTCCAGTCACTTGAGCCATATCCGTTTCCTGGGTCTGTCAGTTCTTGACAGTGATTCTGCTCCAATTGCTCATCTTTACAGATGTGTGCAATGCTCTGGCTGCTAATGGTGTTCTGGTTCTGTTACAATTACTACCTGTATATAATGCTGCCACCAGAATTAGTTTTAAGACTATTCATTTTTATTTTCATAGAATTTGATATGATTCATAAGCATAGTATACCCTTACAAACTGGTAACATTTAACCATTTATGCAGTGTTCTTATCAGATTAAAAATAGTTTACAAAGATGAGGGCACTATTGAATTCCATTTCTGCTTAGCACATATCAAATTGAATAGGCAAGACGTAGAGCCATATTTAATTCTGAGAAATAATGTTTCAAAATAATGTTTACCCTCCTTCAACAAACAAGCAAACAACAAAGCAAGTTGAAAAATATAAGGCCTGTATAAAATCAAGACGATAAAAAATAATGACTCATTTATTAAGTTGCCCTTTAAAGCTTATTCAGTGCTTTAACACACATTATAGCATTTTATTGATGACTGTTATTGTACTATGCATATTCCTTAGAACCTTCTCGTGCTTATCTGATGTGTTAGAGATGTTAGAGTGTCTCAGGTTCTTTTTTCAATATGGGGTAGGGGAACTGGAGACAGTCCTCATTATAAAGAGAGATCCTGCTATGCGAGTTGAAACTCTAGGTATAATAGTTGGCACAGTAAACTGCTGCACATATATTTGGAAACTGAATTGTAATAGCTGGCCTCATCTGTGCAGGGGTCTGTTGGTTGTACAATGTAATTGTTATCTTGAACACAGTTACAGAGAACAACATATATCTAAGATTGTGGCATGTCATTTATAGTGTCCTTTTTGGTAAAATGCTAGGGTTTTTTTCCCATTAGCACTGCCATTTAATAAGTCAATTTTGTTTTTGCAAAAGGAGCTGTTCAAATGTTCAGCCAAATCGTGATTCACTTTAGTTTAATATCCTTTCCAAAATGCTAAATATATTTTTCACTAGAACTAACTGATGCCATTGCCATCTTTCTGGTTGTCAGTTTGTGAATGATGCAATTGTTAGAGATGAGAAGTTTGCATGTAATAACTGCCTACTTCCTTCAACTTCAGAAATCACAGGTCTACCATTTTGCCTTGTTTCTCAAAGGATATGTTGAAGAATACATCCAAGGGACATCCTGACAGGCTGCCTCTTCAGATGGCGCTCACAGAGCTTGAAACCTTAGCAGAGAAACTAAATGAAAGAAAAAGAGATGCCGATCAACGCTGTGAAATTAAACACATAGCAAAAGCCATAAATGAAAGATACCTGAACAAGGTTGAGAGAGATTTTTTTTTTTTCACCTCTCTGCGGAAAGTATTTGTTTTGTGCTCATAAGCCATCCTGTCAGCCATTTATCACCAGTCTTTTGGAATGTTAATAATTCCTTTGGCTCAGAGTTCTTAACCAGGGGTTGATGGAGGCCTTCAGGTGGTTCATGAATACCTGAAATTGTACACAGGGCTTTAACAGACCGTATATATGTGCATTTTATTAGGAAAGGGGTTCATAGATTTATTACATTCTCAGATGGATTCAAGTCCCCCCAAAAAAGTCAGAGCAACTCCTTTTTTAGCTTAATTTCACTTTCAAATGCAGCCTTTAATTTTACATAATAATAAAAGATTAAAGTATTTACAGGCATTTTTATTTATACCCACTTAGGCATGGACTATGCTATATTTATCATAAAAATGATACAAAATATAGCTGGAAAGCCATTCATTTGCAAAGCTGTATTTCAACTTTATATTACAAAAATCATTTTCCTGAAATAATCAGATTTCATGTAGGCTTAAACATTTATTTAAGCCCATGGTCTGTGGGAAGTGTTAATTTAGATGAACCATGTTAAATATTAAATATTTAACTGTATTAAATACCATGTTAACTATTCAGTGTTTTTAAACCTACCTTTTATTTTCATCAAGGGGGTAATTTCCTACGTTATAATGATGTTTCGTAATTGAACTCTGAGAACTTTATTAAAATATCATTTTAAATAATAGCTTTTAGCTTTCCATGATTGTGCAGATTACTTATATGGAAATTTTTATAAGCCGAAAATTACATTAAATTATATTCTTGGCATAGTCTGTATGTTATTTAAAATAATAATAATTGAATGTTTGAATACCAATAAGAGTAAGCATTGAGAGACAAGAAGCGATGATGCATCACTGAAATTACATAAATACATACACAACTTCTTTATTCCTATGAGCTTGTCAAGTAAAGTTCAGAAGTGAGATCAGTGTCACCATTGATTGCTCAGAGCTGGACAGTTTATCTAGACTTACAACTAGAAATTAGAGGGCTGAAAATTCCGAATTTTCTATTGGGCTAATTTGTTTAATAAGTATGATTTCTATATGAGCTTTGTCATTTTTTAAATTTACACAAAGTATCTTTCGAAAGAACTAGTAGTTTGTTTGGTGCAGTGAAATAAAATATGGCATGCCATAAGAAATTAAAATGTTTACTTAATTATGCTATCCTTTGGGGAAAATAAAATTAAAATATAATTACTTTTGCTTATAAATGTTCCTAATAGCTATAGTTTTGCAAGTAGCAGAATGGTTAACTGTGAAATGAAAGTGTGTAATGAATGAAGCATATGGTTAAGGGAGTCATTTAAAGAGAAGTAAGGTATCGAATGATAGGTAAAAATAAATGAAACCCTCCTTTGCTGAATCAATTTGTTTTAGCTATAAAAATTGTGTTTACAAGGGGAAATTTAGATCCCAGTCACTGTTTAGGATAACTGCAAACAGTGATATTTATAAAATATTTAGTAAAAAAAAGTCACTTTCTGAATTTCTATATAGATACATACATAAGTTGTGAGTGGGAATGGAAGAGTGAATGGGAATATACGGATTCTCTTTGAAGAAAAAAATGTTCAACTGTTAATGATATAAATGCATGTATTTTGCAATATTTTTTCGTCATATTTTTTCCTGATAAAATTGTAGTAACTGTATCAAGTGTTATTTTGAATATTTAGCTTCTCAGCAGTGGAAATAGATACCTCATTCGATCCGATGATATGATAGAAACTGTTTACAATGACAGAGGAGAAATTATTAAGACCAAAGAACGTCGGATCTTCATGTTAAATGATGTATTAATGTGTGCTACAGTTAGTGCACGGTAAGAATACATTTAAGTCACTGTATTGGCTTTATTTTTTTTTTATTTTTTTATTTATTTATTTTTTTTTTATTCATTTATCCCCCCCTTGCTGCTTGTGCTCGCTGGGTCAGCTAACCACGCAGTGCGGGCGGACTTGCCTTCACCAGGAGGCCCCGGGAACCGAACCCGGGGCCTCCCATATGGTAAACGGGAGCCCTACTGATTGAGCCACAGCCACTTCCCATTGGCTTTATAATTATATGTGTTATATATGTCTAGGAATAAGTGAATAACCTCATTAATTTTTTTTTCATTAAAATTGAACTGATCTAGATGCCAAAACTTAGTCATCTACTCCTATGATTAAGGCAAACCTTATAATAAACAAATTTATTTTTAAATGGATTCAGTGTGAGTCACTAAATCACTCCTGGTAGGTACATGCAGTGGTATATTTACTAAATAGATAAGATTGACGTTGGAGTTAGAAGCTAAATTGAGTTTCTTTTATAACCCTACTAAATTTTTCTACATTCTTTTGTTGTTGTTGTTCTTATTCAAGTTCTTTCATTTTAGCTGCTTTTCTATAAACACATTTCTGATATTGTTTTTTTTCTGTAAAATTAGATTGAATATATTTGTATTTTGTATAAATCAAGAAATGAGTAGCACTTTATGTTATCTTTTCAGTTCTTTCACTTAATATAGTTTTGCATCAGAATTGTTCTCCAATACATAGAATATTGTTGTATGTTTAGGATGGCTGAGAAGTTAAAAGATCCTAAAATATAGGCATATTACAAGAGAATTGCTATAAAATTGTATAGAATATTCTGTGTTTTATAAAGTACTATGAGTTAAAGTGGTGTCCTGGACCACCTCGTAGCGGCTTGCGAGAGTCAATTGGTAAATTTTCAGGAGTTTTGGGAGCCTATTGCTTAACCATTGGTAGCTTGAAATCGTCTATGATGGGATTATTTACACCATGGAAACTGGCCAACACTACAAATCAGGTCCCCACTTCCCACTGAGAGCCACTTATTAAACATTTACCAGTACACCACTGAAGACGACATATTTTCCATGCCTATCATCTCATTTACTGACTACCAAATAGATTTGCCCAACCTGCTCCACTACTACTTTAGTGTTCCCAGCAAAGAAGTGGTATAAATTAATTTTTTAAAACAATTTATTGGAGTATATCATTCATACATGAACATACATAAACTGTAAGTGTTCATCGTGATCTTACTAAACAAACATGCATAACATCATACAGGGCTCCCACACATCACCCCTCACAAACATCATGCACTGTTGTGAAACATTTGTTAACACATCATGAAAGAGCATCATCAAAGTATTACTACTAACGTAGTCCAAATCTTCCTCCCCTATACATTTTTTAAGGATTTATTGATTTATTTATTTACTTTTATCTGTTTTTTACCAATCCCCACCCCCACCCCACCCCCCGGTTTTGGTGTTTCTGCATCCGTTCACTGGGCAACTCTCTGTTCTCATCCTTCTCCTATCTTCACTGGGATTCGATCCTTGGAACCTCCAATGTGGGAGAGAGGCATCCTACTACTGCCTGTGCCACCTTCGTTCCTGGTTTTTCAGTGCATCTTGTCTTGGCTCTCCTGTTACGTCATCATCTTGCTGCGTGGTTTGCAGAGCCTGGCAGCTCACCCGCGCACGGGGTTTGGTGGCCCACATGCCTTCTATATTTTTCTTTTTTTAAATTTTTACTGTGAGGTCCCGGGGGTCAAACCCAGATCCCTCCATATGGGAGACGGACACCCAGCCACCCGAGCCATATCCATCCCCCTGCTATATTTCTTAAGGTTGACCAAAGATGCCCAAAGTTATAGTCTTTTCCCATACAGGATGGTCATATGATAAATCAGGCTTAGTTTATCACCAGCATTCTAAAAACCAGACCTAGGGAGAAAAACTAGGTCTGGGGACACATGCATGGTTTCTAATATAGCGAATGTTTAGCCTACCCTGATTAACACAAAATCAGGACAGCGAGAATTATTTGCATTAAAATTAATATTTAAGAGCTCGCACTATAGGTCAGACTTCTTAGATTTAAATTAAATCTCCGCCACCTTGAAAATTTACCTAATCTCTAAGCTTCATGCTCCTTGTCTGTAAAATAGGGATAGTAACAGAAATACTGATGACAGTGATAATCATTATCTCATAGGGTTCTTGTAGGGATTAAGGAGAGGAAATTCATCAAAACTGTTAGCACAGTACCTGGTACATTGTATTACCTGATAACTATATTTTTATTATTGTTCTTCAGTGTCTTTGCTTATTTTGTGGTAGCTACAAAATAAGTCTTAAAAAATACCAATTTTAATGATCCCCATTTAAAAAAAAATAATCTTTTTTAATTCATATCATTATATTAGCCTTTATTGTTGAATTTGCCAGTGCCACATATTAATGCCACATGAAAGCAGTTTGTTTTTGTAACTCTTTAGCTTTCCATGTGTAGAAAAAAGTCAGTTGCATTCTTGCTTTGGGGATGGAGCTGACTTGGTGAAGCTCTGAAAAGACATAGCTCAAGATTTACCCAATTTGGACTGCTGTAGAGGTTTTAGAATAACAAGTATCAAAAATAAGAAATTTCTACTTCTGTTTTTCCAGTATTATGAAATGTTTCCTGCAGTATGGAAACAAGTAAAATTTTAACAAAATGGTTGCCAGGTTTATTTGTCCAAGAAACTTCCCCCTTTTCATGTAGCACCTTTTACTTCTGATGGAACTGGTGTTAGGGTGAAGCTGAATCTGTCTAGGTGTCCTCGTCTGCATGCTGGGAAAAGTAATACTTGCCTCACCTACTTCAGGAAGTATATGGGTGCAAGACAAGATTAAACATTCAAAATTATTTTGTAAACAGAAAAGTACTCTGTAAATATAGGTGTTTTTTAATTTTTTTTTTATTTTTAAAGAAGCTTTAGATTACATAAATGTTATATCAAAAATATTGGGATTCTCATCTACCCCACCCTCCCCCCACTTTCCCCCATTAACCTCTTTCGTTAGTGTGGTACTTCTATTAACATTGATGAACACGTATTGAAGCATTGCTACTAACTGTGGACTATAGGTTACATCATAAAAATTTTGTTCTCATTCATCATTTCTCAGAATGTGGTGGGAAGACCACTGCATCAAAATCACTGAGGTGCTCAGAAGAGGGTAGACCTTGTGCTCAGGACAAAAGCTCCAAGGGGTGATTCTTAAGCTCACTAAAGATCCTTTGACTTAAGAGTGGCTGTCAATATGGTTCTTTTGACATTTTACTTAGGATCAAAAAGCTCAAGTAGACAGAAATGATCTACTTTCAAGATGTATAAACCTTTAAAAATAAGTTAGCTGTGTTTACTATCTGGAGCATTTCTTAAAATCATGCCTCCTCCCCACCTCACCCCCGCTCTCTACCATGGATCTCATGTTTTTAGAGATATTTTTACAAAGTGCAACAATGAGTAATAATTCATTTTCAACTCATGTGTTATTAGCATGCGATTATCAGTAATACTGCTGTAAGGTGATAAAATGAGAATACATTTTGGTTATGATAAAATGTTAAAAATAGCCAAATTCCTCTTATGGCCTCTGAGGACATCAGGAGTCCCAAATCCCTTCTATAAGAATGAAGATTTTTAGATTCAAAAAAAAAAAAGGAATAGAAGTTTTGGTAACAGTTCATGGCATCTCCACTTACAAAAAAAAATTAAGGCACACTCTAATTCATAAAATATATAACCTATTTTACTTCTTATTCAGTATCTGAATTGTGCTTATACCCCCTTCCCCTTTCCATATGGACTAGAAGTTGCCATGGGAAGTGAAATTCTTTAGTATCAGAAGGAAGTTGGATAGCTTGGGTATCAATTGACTCTCAGTAAATCAAGTATTTTAGCTTAAATCATAGCACCAAACATTTTGGTTATTCCTGTCTATTTTAAAAACTATATGTTAAAGAAAAGCAAAGATGTGACTATCACCAAAAGTCAGAATAATGGTTGCTTCTGGAGGAACAGGGTTTTCATGGGTACTTGGAAGACTCTGGGGATATTGACCACTTACAGTTCTTGACCTGGGTGGTAGTTACACAGGTGTTTGCTTTCTTCATTAGACTCTGTATGTGTGTTTTATATATTTCTTTGTATCTAGATTGCATTTTACGATAAAATAAAAAATAATCTACATAGGCCATGGTGTGTGGTTTTTTTTGTTGTTGTTGTTTTTGTTTTTTCATTTAATTTGTATATACTCAAATATTATAATCTTAGAGTATAATGGTCTCATTTAATTCTGTTAAAATGGTTATAATATAGAATATATTAGAGTATATTTCTATAGAGTATAGAAAGGATTTTAGAGTTACTCATATGAAACAATTAGAGAATATTGCTTATCCACATAGGAGATTTTACCTGTTAATATTATTTTCCAGAATACTTGAGAATCTTTGGTCAGATAGTCATCAGTAAATGTCCAACTTAACCCTTTTAAACTTTTATGGAAACCCTTAAAGCTTTCTGGGAAATGTGGCTTTTCATGATTCGCCCTTGTGTTTTCTGAATTAGAAAGTTATATGAGTTCCTATTCTATCATCTAATTGGAGGCATCATATGGAACCCAATAATGGTAACTATTCATAAGAAAATCAGAAGCACTATAATTTAACAATTAAAATGTTTCTCCCTTGAATATACTAAAGTAAAAAAAGTATCGTAACATATCCATATAATTACATTTAAGTGTTCTGATTGTTTCAGCACCTCATACGAAAACAATGCTATCATATCAACCAGCCAAAGGTATTTATTAAAGTGGAGTGTTCCTCTTGGACATGTGGAAGTAATAGAATATGGCAATAACGAAGGCACAGGAGAAAACAACAGACATCCCCCTATGCTCTCACCTGAAAGCCTTGTAGTTGTTGCTAATGCTAAGCCAAGTAAGTGACACTTTTATTCATGTTATTGCAAGTCGTGGGGGCCCGTGTAAGCTCTGACATAATTAGACTCCGATTCCTCAACCTCTAATACTAAAGGCAGAAAAAGTTAAAAATGAAATCAATGGAATCAATTGTTGGGATAGAATTGTCTTTAAAATCTATGTTTCATGTTGTCTGATAAACATATACTAATATGACCAAATCAGTTAACTTGTCTCTGAACTTGTTTCATCAATTGCTGTGCCTCTTTTTGGTTTATAGTTAAAACTTGGAAGTGTATTCAGTCTTCCCAGTTCTGATTTATGTTCTTTATTTCACATTAAGCAGGTTGAACTTTAGCTCTCATATCTTTTGAGCATGCCTTGAATTGATGAAGGTCTTAGAGTTGTAGACTTTTTCATTTAATTTCTAAATACTCAAATATTTTCATCTTGGAGTATAGTGGTCTCATTTAATTCTATTAAAATGGTTATAACCATGTAAGAATAAAGGATTTCAACAGATAGAGAATGGAGATACATTGACTATTTATTCATGTATGCATCCATTCAATTAGATGATAATTATTTATCACCTAACTATTATTGACACATAGCATGAAAAAATTAAAGAACATTTATGCTCAGGGAATGGTGAGTGGTGATGTGACGAACTTTCACTACCCTGTGGCAGTCCCCCCATAACTGGTGGAACCCATGGCTGGGATCTTGTTCCTGCCACAAGAATATAAAATTGAAAAAGGCTCAGAAAATTTCCTGCTTCTGCTTAATCCTCAGATTGCTGAAGACATCGAGGAAATATTCAGCCCTGGTTTTATAATTGGCAATTATTGCTGAATGTTTAAAGAAATAACTCTTAAGACTATTTGAGTGGTTATGCTGAATAGACTTTAGAACTTGAGGAGTTGGTCTTAGAAACTGAGAGTCACTTGTTCTATCTTAATCTTATAAGCCTCATAACCCTATGGTTTCAATTACATGTATAGTCAGACTCAAGGAGAACAAGGCCACGGTCAGAGAGAGAAAACAGAATAATTGCTTATAACTTCTAAAATATCTGTCTCATGGAAGAAAAAAGAGAAAAATGACAGTATCACTAAAAAATGTTTAAATAATGCTAGCTTCTTTTGATTAGAAACGGTTAAAATGCCTATTCATCCATTAACTGATATTTATCATTAATAGATTGTAAAAGAGTTTAATTAGGCATTGTCTTGATGGCAGTTTTCCAAATGGGAAGAGCCCACAGGGAAGGAGTGTTCTCAACTCAGACATCCTACAGATGGTACTTTTGCAGAACAGCTGCTAATTTTGGTATTCAAGTTTCCTAAAATTATCATTTAATCATCTAAAGGATATTTTGCACACAAAAAAAATTGTTTATGTCAAAAATAAGTATGACGAGCAGATTCTTGAAGCTTTCTTCGTACCCGTATCTTGGTTGTTCTAGAACTTGTAGCTTTCCAATTCTTAAACATGAATGATTCCATACTTGAATTGTTCTAAATCTTGAATACTCATGTCTTAGTTTTGCCTGAGCTGCTATAACA
Source organism: Tolypeutes matacus (assembly GCA_026826555.1). Lineage (NCBI taxonomy): Eukaryota > Metazoa > Chordata > Mammalia > Cingulata > Chlamyphoridae > Tolypeutes > Tolypeutes matacus. Next base: position 5,766,451 of record JAKSZT010054462.1, on the reverse strand, counting down.
ATTACCACAAACTTATTTTGGCTTAAAACAACAGGAATTTTTTGGCTCATTGTTTTGAGGCTAGAAGTCCCAAATCTGCATATCTGTAAGATTTGCTTTCTTCCCCAAAGCTGGCGTTCTGGTGGTGGCTTGCTGGCACTCCTTGGATTCCTTGGCTTTCTTGTCACCTGGCGATGTCCTCTCCCTTCTCTTCTGGCTTCCCTCTGACTTCTGGCTTCTGGCTCCTCCCTGTGGCTTCCTCCCTCTACATCTAAATTTCTTTTAGAGCTCCAGTAATCTGGATTAAGACCCATCCTTATTCTGTTCAGTCATACCTGAACTAAAATAACAACTTTATTCAAGACATCCTATTTATAAGGGCTTCATAACCATAGGAATACAGATTAAGATTAAGAACATGTCAGATTGGGGCACATAATTTAATTTAATCTACCACAACACATATCTTTAAAAAATGTCCACAGAACTACTAGGTTGACTTGAGTTTTCTGAAGGATTTGTATTCACGTTAAAATGAGACATGTTTGGTAAATCAAGTGTGGCTAGCCCATTTTTGTCTTCACCAAATAATTTGTTCAGTCAGTCAGTCATTCAAAAAGCATTTACTATAACCCACATGCTAGGTGTTGTGCTAGGTAGGTAAGGTGACATCCTCCCCTCAGAAGAGCTCATGACATGATGACCAGCATGCCGTGGTTACCACCTATTTCAGCATGGGCTGACTGGAAACTTGACCAATTTAGAATCCTAGAGAGTCACCTCCCCATATGGTGAACTTAAAGGCCTCACAGGTAAAGTAACAGCACAATTCCTGAATTTTCTGTGGTAAGTTGAACTTTTACATTTCTTGGGCTAATTTCTACCTCATAATTCTGTTCAGTTACTAGAAGCCATGATATTAAGTATAGGGCTGGCAAGTGTACTCAGAAACACCACTCTAGGATTAGAATGGCATTGAAGAGATCTGTTTCTATTCGTTTCATTACGATATCAACAGTGCCTGTCATGACGCTTCCATTACTATTTCTTCAATTAGTTAAGTAAATTATCAAGGGGATATATTCTTCACTAAGTGGTGTTTCTCATCTTATTCACATACTTTTTAAAATTTACTGAAGTATATCATACATGAACAACAAGTGTATAGTAATAGTTGTGAACTTACAAAACAAACATATATAACATCACACCCTACCACCGATATTTTGATTGTTGCTAAACATTTTTAACTAATGATTAAAGAGCATCCTCAAAATCTTAACTACTAACCAAAGTATCTTACATTTGGTGTGTTTTTACCCCAACCCACCCTATTATTTTTTTTTATGTCATTCATACATGAACATACATAAACAGTAAGTGTATAGTAAAAATTGTGAACTTACAAAGCAAACATGCATAACATCATGCAGGGGTCCCATACATCAACCCACCACCAATACCTTGCATTGTTGTGAGACATTTGTTAAAAAGTATGAAAGAATATCATCAAAATCTTAGTACTAACTATAGTCCTTATCTTATTACATTTGGTGTATTTTTCCTCCAACCTACCCTATCATTATTTTTAAATATGTTTTTATGACAAAAGTTGTAAACTTACAAAACAATCATGCACATGTGCAGAATTCCCATACAACACCCCTCTATCAACACACCACACCGTGGTGGAACATTTGTTACAGATCGTGAGATAATATCATCAGACCAGGTCCATAGCGTACATTTGGCACACTTTTTCCATACTCCCCCATTATCAACACAGTACACCTTTGGCATAGATGCATGGATATTACATTATTACTCTTAACCACAGTCCATAGGTCACTCCGGTTGTATTTTTCCCATGCTTCTCCACATTCCCACCACCTTGCAATACTGATGTACATCTGCTCTAGCTCACAAAGGACACTCTTGCATCTGTACCATCAACCACAATTCTCATCCACCTCTGGGTTTACTGTGTGTGTTAGTCAGTCTGTAGATTATTCTCTAGCTTTCTTTCAATTAGCATTTACATCCCTAGACTACCCTTTTCAGCCACATTCCCCTTTATAAACCAGCTGTTACTCAAAAGTATGTAATGCTTCATGAATTTGCATGTCATCCTTGTACAGGGGCCATGCTAATCTTCTCTGCATTGTTCCAATTTTAGTATATGTGCTGCCAAAGTGAGCACTTACTCACATATTTTTAAAGCAAGAAATTTAAAAGTTCATAGAATATTGGTTAAAAAGAGATATAAAATATACTGAATGCAAAATGTTGGCACATATAAAACACATTCTCTAAGAGCTAAAGAAGGGCTCTTTATTTGAATTATATAATATGTGAGAAGCTGTAGCATCTAGCTAGGATAAAGCTTTTAAGATAGAAATTCCTGGCTTAGGACACAAAATGAAGTTCCCAGTTAGACTCAGGGGCAGAGTCTCTGGAGTCTGGGTGCCGTCAAGGGACAGCATGTTCAGGAGACTCTTCAAATCAGTCTCAGGTAAAACCCATTTTTAACTAACAGCTACTCACCACGACCCTCCTTCCTCCTTTCATCACCCCATACTAGTGGTTCTCAAACTATAGCAGGGTCATTCGACATGTTAAAGAGCAAATTGCTAGGGCCCACCAGAGGAGGAGCTTCTGATTCAGCAGGTCTGGAATGGGGTGGAAAAACTGCATTTCTAGCACATTCCCAGGTGATGCTGATGCCACTGGCCTGGCCATGGCCGAGCTTTGGGAACCAGTGCCCTACTGGGCTTACTTGAGAATTGCTTGGTGCTGCTCCATTTCTTCTCGTTCTCCCTGCCTCTTCCCTAGTTTACCTCCTACTCTTTAGGGGGTTAGACAGAAAGTGTTTAGGCTTTATTTTGATTTTTTTAAGTCATGATTTTTATGCTACTTACTGCTCACAAGAAGAGTTTAGCATTTTCTTTTTCTTTAGTGAAAGCCTGACATTTCTAATTCAGATGACTGAATTGTTATTTCACAAATGGCAGGCATTGCTCATCACAGAAAAACAACATTTTAAATAAAATGGCTTTTGTGGTAGAAAAGAGTAGGTGCCTCCAGTTTCTTTCGGTCTTTATTTTGTTTTGCATAAAAGTTATAGTGTTAATCGATTTTGATTTAAAATTTAGAAGTAAACATTTTAGTGATATGAAAGAGGAAGATTATTAAATAGAAAGGCAACAATTATCATAAAAAGAATAGCTCCATTCTTAAGCTTTCCAACAGCCCCACAATTGTTCCCACTTACACATAAAGAAACTGAGGCTCAAAGGAGTCTTCAAACCCCAAAGCCCACAGACTTTTCACCTCATTATGTTGTCTTTTATACTAATAAATACTTCTTACTATTTGCATCTTATGAGTCAGATAGTTTTCTTATATGATTAGACTTGATATTTACAACAGTCTTTCACGTTAGCTCTTACAGTCCCTGTGAAGGAGAAACTAGGGCTCAGGGAAGTTAGTTAACTCACCAGCATCACATGGCTAATTGTCTGAGCTGGTTTTCCCCCAGTCCTGCCCTTTTCATTATGCTATGATGTACATGTAAATTGAAATGTTATTGGTTCTGACAGGAATATGTAAGTGTTCTTGAAGATGACACAGGTAAGATATGGTTCCATAGTTAGAAAATGAAAAGTTCTTTGTAACATGAGTAGCATAAATATCAAAACACAAGTGATTGAAGTTCCAAATCTGTTTACTGTTTATTACTGGAAACAGTAAATCTGGACCCTCCCCCAAATTAATATGGTGTTTCATTGGCCATAGAGTGTTGTCACCTACATATTTCTAAATTAACCAACAGCCACATGGAAAAAAGCACTAGATGGAAAATAGGGGCACCCAGAGGGCAGCATCCTTTTCTTCAGACTGGGGAGCCGCTTGGGAACCTAAGATAGGGATTAGGGAATGAGCAGGTTTGGGGAGTGGAAAGAATTTAACAGTTCTATGTTGGATGTGATACATTTTTAAGTTTTTAAGTTTTTAATTAAGGTAATCACATGCAATAAAGTCTACCCATTGGGGTGCCAAGTAGATAAATATGTGCAGAGGGCCAGTATGAAGTGGATACCAGAGTCTGGAGTTCGTGGAGGAGAACTGCACTAAAGATAAAGGTTTGAGAGACATCAGCATATGGATTGCATTTAAATCCACAAACCAGGTGCTCATGGGTGTCCTTATTTTAGTGTGTTTATTATTAACTTTGTAGATCTCAGTGCCTTAGTTTCCCTATCCATAAAGCAAGGTTTAATTTTCAGCCCTCAGCAGTGAAAGAGTGGCATGGAATAAATGATCTTTAAAATTCTTCCTAGATTAAAAATTTGTAGAAATCACTAATATTTGCTAACTGTGTGTGTGTGTGTGTGTAGGAAGATTGAACTCAAGTCAAAACTCTCTGAGGTTTTTTAGACATTATGTAATACAGTATAATGATACCTTGGATTTACAGATGCTGTAAATGACCAACATGTTCATTAGCAAGTTTAGTACCGGTATAGTATTTATCTTGATGTTTCCAGACTCATTCCAGGATAGAGGAACAGTCTGTTGTTAGGTGCAAAGTATAATTGCCTGGTTTATCTAGTTTTAAATTCATAATATTAATTTAATCGCACCAAGCTGCAATCTCTTGCTCCTCACATCACTGAGAGTTGATTATTGTTTATGTAGATGAAATTGTGTCACCTCCATGAGACACATATTAGCTGGGTTGTCTTGGATGTCTCTTTCAGAATTTTTATAGAATGGTCTCCAACTTCTTCTCAATGTTTCTGTTTCTCCTGATTTTCTTCTAAGTGTCATCACGAAATTATTTTGAGAAGTGAGTTAGAAATTCTTGGTCAAAGTTGATGTTCAATGACTTCTCTGCTGTTTGAATGAATCCATTATGAAGTACGGTATTGGAAACTTTGGTCTGTTATTCAAAGTTGAACACAGGGTGTAGGTGTCGTTTCCTAGCAACTACTGCCTTTAGAAAGTATGACGTAGCAACCATCAGTGAAACCCAGGAAGGCACTGCGTGTAGAAAACTCCAGATCCTCCAGTAAAAGAGTAGTCAGAGTGTACATTTGCTTTGCATGTAATAGTCTTGTTGAATTATGACATTTTATTGGCATTAAACTTTTCTCTAAAAATAGAGCAGGGACTTGTAAACTGGTGTCCATCCATCTCTAGGGATCCATGGATTGGTTTAAACTTCCTGACCCCTTGAAGTTATTTTGCAAAATGTTGTGCATTTTTCTGGGTTAAACTATAGTTTTCACTAGCTTCTCAAAGTGGGGCTGTGGTGGTAGGGAACCATTCATTGCTCTAGTCTTTTATTGGCATACTTTGTGGCATTATCTATCAATTTTTAGTTTAAGTTCCATCTTGTCTGGGGAGGTGAATTTATGAGAAAATAAAATTCTCTATTGCCAGAAATAAGGTGATGGTAGAGTGTTTTCTTCACATGCAATCTTTATAACCTCAGTTCAGTTTCAAAAATTCGATTATAATGCACTCTTTATTTGCAAGGTATTGTGCTAAGTAGGAACTGTGGAGGATATATGGTGACATATCATATAGTTCTTGCACTCAAGGAGCTTTGTCTGCGGTAGAAGAGATGATATCCATTTCGACCAGATGGGTCATGATATGTTAAATGGTGCTTCATAAGAATGGCCATTGGAGAACTATTACTACCTGTTTTATTTTTTCAGATGCTATAACAAATACCATACAGTGGGTTGACTTAAACAGTGGGCATTTCTTGGCAAACAGTTTAAAGGCTAGGAGAAGTCCAAATTGAGGCATCAGCATGGCGATGCTTTCTCCCCCAAAGACTGTGGTGTTCTGTGGCTACCAATGATCCTTGGATCTTTAGCTTTTCTGTCATATGGCAATACACATGACAGTCTTCTCTTTTCACTTCCAAGTTCCACTGGCTTCCAGCTTCTGGCTGTTCCCCATGGCTTCTCTCTCTTATGACCAATATCCTTTGTTTATAAGGACTTCAGCAGTATTGCACTCAGTGGAAATGACAGTTCTACAGAGGCAAGTCAGAAAGCCTCAGCACTATGAGCCAACAAAATCGCTTATTAGAGGTTTGTTTTGATACAGTATTGAGGATCTCAATAAGTAGTAATTGGATAATCTAGGTTATCACTTCTCGGGTATCAGCCTCAACTGGGTTTGACAGCAGCAGCCACGTAGAGCTTACAGGCAGGGGAACACTGTTCTCTAGTGGGTCCTTTACAAGAGTCAAGCACCTCCTAGGCTCCTTAAGTATGTAAGAGTTGAGGACAGGCGCTACTGAAATCTACTATAGTAAAACTTGAATCATTCAAGCTATGCGACACTTTTTAGGGTTGTCCTTCAAATTGAAGGGAATCAGAATGGAAGAAAACTGATTGCAATGGCAAGGCAACGTATATACCATTCATTTAAAAACTGAACTGTTAAAATACTGTGGGGGAGGGTGTGATGCTAGCGCCCAGTGCTGTTTTTTCCTATATCAGGTGTAAATTTACAGATCTTTCCCACTAGGACCTATAGAATCATTACATTCTTTGGATGAATATCGAGAGCAAACACACAACTTTGTCATTCAGCACTGTTAATACTATGAAAAATCTTGAAACATTCTTCATTAGTTTTCCTGTAAAGCGAAACTGAAGTGTTAGATGGTTGGTAATTAATAGAGGTCAGTTTTACTTTAATGTGGTTGTTTCTCCTGTAAGGCATTAGATTTTTTTAAAAAAACTCATCTCTGCAGAAGGTAAGTGCCAAACACATGGGGGAATTGATGCAGTTGCACTTTATAAAGTTAGAAAAAACTATACCATAAATCTTGCTTGCATGCTATAGAAGTCTATTAATTTTGTTAAGAACTGGAGCTCACCGCTTAGAGCAAGATTTGAAATGTGGATGTGTATATAAGCAGAAAGGAACATTCTTTGGTTTAAAGTGATTTATCTAAACACATAAACATAACTGATATTTATGTATTTGTTAGTTTTCCCCTCAAGTAAACAACCTCCCTTGCAAATAGACTACATGGTATACTGAAGAACATCTTAAAACATACATGTACAGTAAAACTACAAAAAAGCACAATAATGGTATGTATCCATTTCAGAATAATAGTTGTCTTGGATGGAGGGAGAGAGGTGAAAATGGTGATGGGGAGTTTAATTTGTACCTGTAACATTTTATTTCTTTTGGCAAAAATGACATCTGAAGCAAATGTGGCAAAATGCTAATGTCTATTTTTTGTGGTGGGTAAAAAATGAAAATATGTGCCTGTATTGTTTTCTGTACTTTTCTGTATTTTAAACATATTTATACTTTTAAAAAATTAGAGTCCAAGAGAGGAAACTAAAGCAAAAATGACAGAATGAGTGGCTGAGCTGGCCTGGAACTTGTCTGTGCTTTTGGTCCATGGTTTTATCCACTTAAAAGACTATTATTTAAAAACATTAAAAAAAAAAATTTTTAAAAGACTATTATTTAAAGTTCCGTCTTTCAAGCCTTGCTTTCAAGGGTACAGCAGCTGTCAGAGGAGTGTATATGCATCTGTGTGGGAGGAAGTTCTGGTAGCAGTGACAGAATGGAACACAAAGCAGGGGAAAGTGTCTTTTATAGTCACAGGCTTATTTAAAACAGCCCTGCATGTGGTTGCGCATGAGGTGGTGCTGCCAAAATGTGGAAGTTTTTCTACATGCAGAAAGATTGCTACCTTCTCCTGTGCCGTATTTGTTTTTGTCTCTCAGTTACCTTAGCAACAAGGGCTGGGAGCGGATGTGGCTCAAGCGATTGAACACCTGCTTCTCACATGGGAGGTCCCGGGTTTGGTCCTTGGTGCCTCCTAAAAAAACAAAAAAGCAAACAACAAGCAAAACAACCGAGGAAGAAATCAACTCAGGGGTGCCGGTGTAGCTCAATGGTTGAGCGCGGACTTCCCACATGCAAGGTCTCGGGTTCAATCCCCAGCCCTGGTACCTTAGAAAAAAAATTAAGTGCTGGTGTGAATTTTCTGGGTGTTCTGTAACATTCCCCTAAAACTGGTTTCACTCTATCTTCTGAAAGAATCCATTAAGCAGCAAATGGGAAACTGTTCTACATAAAGAAATAGGCATATATTTTCTATGTATAATATGTACTTTAATGTATAAAATATGTGGATACTGAAATATTGTAAACAAGCCTATATAGGTGATCCTTGAAATTACCCACAAATACTTGGAAGAATGACCAGGCTTTTAGTGTAGTGGTCAGAGTTAATCAACTACAAATGGTAAGCCAGCTAAAGTGGGTGTGTTTTTATATTGGTATATCAATCAAGCAAATCATTTCATTATTTTGATAAGGACGACTCTACAGAGAAGATATAATCTAATGTGAAAATTGTGTGTGTCTGTGGGTATGGATTGCTAAACATGGAAGACTGCTCATGTTTAAGTGTCTGTATATGAGTAGTCTCTGGATACTGTGTTTGTGTTTTTATATATATGTGCATAACCATGAACGCACAGACGCATACTCAGCAAATGTTGAGCAAATCAATATTATATGCCGAGTTTTAAGAGACCATCATAGGGATAATTTAATTTCTTGATTAGTGTTCTTGTATCTGAGGTATAACATACATCTTCATGAATATGATTTTTTTCAAGTTATAAAATAATATACTTTATTTTTATTAAAAAAAAAAAAAACACTCTGGAAGTCAAACTGGATTTTAATCAATGGAATGTTCTTGTTCTGTTTTAACTTGATGTAGTGGTTTTGCTTTGAGTTCAGTGGGCTGCCACTGGGAGGTGGAGAGTCCACAGAAACATGTTCAGAGCTTGGTAGGCTTTGTTTTCCTGAGCTCTAGCTATGATCATGGCTAATTTATCACTAAGATGTTTCTATATCATCCGTGTCAAAAACACAATTTGTTATTAGAGAAACTGAATATATATTGCATTTATCAGACTTTGGATTTACATATGACACTATTAAAAAGTATTACTCTCTTGTAATGAAACTAATTCTTGTTCCTTATTGGAAAGACTAAAAAGTTTAGAGAAATTAAAAATTACCTGCAATCCCTGTATCTGGAGACTATATTAGCATTTCAGTTTATTTCTTTCCAGTCTTTTTCCTGTGCCTTTGTACATTTACTACAATATGGATCCACTCTATATCATCCTTTTTGGTGTATTTTCAGTTAATATTATATGATGAGCATTTTCTCATGTCATTAAAAATTCTGAATAAAAGTAATTTAAACTAACCAAATAATATGTCATCATGGTTGTAACATAGTTCATTTGCATATTTTAAGCTGCTCCTGTTATTTTGCTGTTATGACTAGTGAACATATGGACATTCTTGCATATAAAACAGTCTGTTAATTTCCTTTAGAAGTGGAATTATTAGGTCAAGGAGTAGAACCTTTTTAGACTCTCGATGCATTTTGCAAGTTGCAACTTCCAGAAAGTTATTCCCAGTTTGCATTCCCATCAGTTAAGTGTGGCTTCTACCACAAAACAAAACTTTGTTGACTTGATTTGGAAAAAATGATATCTGGCTGTTTTGTTTTTATTTTATTTTTATTTTATTTTATTATTTTATTCTAATTTTATTTTATTATTTTATTTTATATTTTATTTTATTTTATATTTTGTTTTGTTTTAATTTTTATTTTTTTGAGATACCAGGCCTGGGGATTGAACACAGGACCTCCTATGTGTGAAGCCAGCTCTCAACCACTGAACCACATCGGCTTCCCTGAGTTGGGTTTTTTTTTTTTTTGCTTATTCTTCATTTTTGCTTTTTTTCAGCAGGCATCGGGAACCAAACCCAGGACTTCCCATTTGGGAAGCAAGGGCTCAACTGCTTAAGCCACATCTGCTCCCTGGCTATCTTAATTTGCTTGCCCTTGATTACTAATCAGAATGAATACTCTTAATATTTATTAGCCATCTGTATTTCTTCTGGAAATTGTTTATTTTTGAGGGTTTTGATTATTATCATTTTTATGTAGTCAAATCTATTATTTTCTTTGTGACTCCTTTTCTCATTTTTAGAAACTTCTCACCCATCCAAATGGTCACCTAGTTTTTATGTATATGGTTTTGCTTTTCACTTTTTAATCCTTCCGGAGTTTGTCTTGATATGTGAGGTAAGGTATAAAAATTTATTCCTCTATCACCCATAGCCATTTTTGAAATGTTACTTCCTTAATTATCCAGTTTTTTTTTCATTTTTTCATGATGTTTCCTTTCTTGCATATTTAATTGCTATTTATACTAGAGTCTAGTTTTGGCAGTTCTACTCCATTCCATTGAACTGTCTAGTCTTATAGCAATAACATACCATTTACGTTATTATTTATTTTATTTAAACGTATCCTACCCTTGCCTTACTATTCTTTTACTTACGAGTTTTCCTAGCAATGCTCCCCTGTTTAAATATTTTCAGAGAAACCAAGAAGCCTAAGATGTGGGATTTTTTTCGTTTTGTTTTGCTTTTTTATCATCCCTTCAATTTTCTTTATCAATTTCTCATTAGTCAGGTTATAATTAAGAGCCTTTTTAGTGGTTTGTTTTTGAACTTCTGGCTGACTGAATATTAAATATTAGGTATTAAAATATTCTGGCTAATTATCACGATATAGTCTTGATTCTTCTTTTCAATATCCTTATATCCAGAGGCCTGACTACCTTTCTCTCTATGCATCAGATGAGAAAGAATTCCAATTTCCTTTCATTATTAAAAAAAAAAAAAAAAACGCAACTACAGCTGGCCAGTAGAAGGGCAAGAACCTTCACATATATTTCCCAGCCCCCAAGGAAGGACACTTTCCGCTTTATAATTTTAATTTCCTACATATAATCAGCTCTCATCCTGGAAACTGGTTTAAAATTATCAAGTAAAATTACATTTTGTGTAACCTGAGATGGTCATACCAAATGCTGCCTCAAATTAAAAGTTTCGTAGACCAAACCTGTTGAATAGAATAAGACTGATTTCATGGTAATTTCATAATTTCTTTATAACACTATTTTAAATTTCTATTTACTTCATTTTATATTGAGATCTATATAAGTTTTGAATAAATGAAACAATAATTGGTAGTAGCTGAGATAGAACATTCATCACTTTCTGAAAAGGTAAGACTTATTTAAACCAACAATTTAGGTAACTGTATTAGCCAAAAAGGGGTGCTGATGCAAAGTACCAGAAATCTGTTGGCTCTTTTAGAGGGTATTTATTTGGGGTAAAAGCTTACAGTTACAAGGCCCTAAAGAGTCCATTTCAAGGTTGCTTTCTCACCCATGGCATTTGCCATGTGTTGAAACAAGATGGTGGGCCTGGTCTCTCCCTCCTTCTACTCTAGTTTAAGCAAATTGGCATTTTGTAATTGAAAATATGACCAAGCTGAGAATTAAGATATCATAACTAAAGACTGTGTTGACCATTTTTTTCATAATGCCACCTCCCGTGCCATTTTGGAAATTGTATGGATATTAATGGCCATAATGATGCTACTGTGGACTCTTCATATGGGAGTTTTCTGGGTGAATCCTCAGTTTTCACACTTCTGCTCACACACAGGCAGTCTCCACTCCAGGCAGGGATGTCTGAAATAAACATCTGACCTGGAGACGTGGCTGACCCAGGAAAGCTCTGTGTCTATTCAGGCAGGCGTCTAGATGGTCAAAACCACTCTTTGAAACCACTTCATTTAAGTATTTTTCTTATGACAATATCTGAGTTGAATTATTTAACGTGGAGCTTTTTAAATAATAGAAGTAATTATGAAGGACCCAAACAATCCTTGTGCACCTATTTACTAATTTTTTGTCATAGGTAGGATTCCACATTGTTAGTTAACAGTCTCCCCTCTGTGAGTTGATAAATTCTAATGACAGAAGCCAGTTGTCATCTTGTATATTTGCTAAAGACCTGTCAAAAATTGGGATTCACAAGAACACAAGTCCACATGGACCCTGAGGGACTCCTTTGTGACCAGCTGGAAGGTCAGTGACTGAATCAGTCCACAGCCTTGCTCAGGTTGACCACAGCATTGGGAGTGACCGATGGAAGCACCTTGGCTTGCTTGTAATTCAGTACCTCTTTTGTTTCTCCAGACCTTGGATACCAATATATCCTTTGGTTTTTGCTCTCAGCAAAATAGCGCCTCTCTTTTAAGTAAGGAGCTGCTTCTAAACTAAGTATTTTCAGGAAGATTAGCCATACGAAAACAAGATTCTTCCTTTGTGAGAGTTTGTTGTATTGCTTTTGTAAACTCTTATGCTCCAGTAGCAGCTGGAAGAGAAGTAAAACAACTGTCTTTGTTTTATAAAATCTACAACTTCCGTTCAAGCTGCCTCTGTCCCTTATGGACACTTCAGATCTTCTCTTTAGCACTTCTATTCTCTTTAGCACTTTCTCGGTTTGTTTCAGCAACACTGTGCACTAATATTGCCTAGACTTCATAAATTCAAATTTTATTTCCAGCTGCAAGGGAAATGCACCTTTTGGCTCACTACATGCTTAAAGGAAGAGGGTAGCTAAATGTTAAATTAGTTTATTGTGTGAACACCAGCATCGTCATTTGAGAGAGTGAAAAACCAACCAACAAACAAAAAACCCATGTCTTTCAATTCAAATGTCATCTGTCAAGATAGAACAAGTATGATGTAGTATTACCTGTGAAAGAAAGAGCTTTTGCATGAGTACAGGGTACAAGATGAAGACAGTTAGACAAATTGCCCTCTTACTTGTATAAGGGATGTTAGAGGAAAATGACTTAAAACCAGAAACCACTGTATGGTTCTAAGAATAAAGGAGATTGGAAGGGGAAAAGGCTAGAACAAAACTAAGATAGAAGCTCTGGAAAGGAATGCTTTTACAGTAGAATGAAGATTGATGGACAGCTCTGAAACCATTACGTGGAAGCCTGTTGTTATTCATAATCAAACTATTGGCATTCACCACCTCAGCCCTAGATTACCCCTCCACCCCGCCAACCCACACCCACACCCTCCAGCACTAGAAGTGCTGGCTGTTCCTTAATCCCTTCTTCAGTGGGTTCCCTTTAATTCATCATTCTTTCCTCCTGGTTCTCACCCTCCTCCCCAGGCTCTGAAATCTCTTACAAAACCAGAGGAGACACTTTTAAAACTTTTTAAAGGCACATTGTTCTGTGTAATTGGGAAGCTGCCCACGTGTGATGGGTTAACCAGGCACATTGACACTGAGGAATCTAAGGTACGCAGCGTTGAGATTTTTTATAGGTATAGTTGATCTTTATTTGGTTACACAATTCCTCTCTTGTTTGCTACACTAGATTCCATTTAGCTTACAAAACACTGAATTTTCAAACAAATTGCAGGGATATCCATGGAAACAGTAGCCGTGTGTGTGAGAAAGAATTGGGAAACCCTATTGCATAAATGGAGCAATTGTGTGTCAGTACAGTGATAAAGAACTATACACACAAAATTTAAAATACTAGAAATATGTAACTTGATGATGGGAAATCATTTGTAGCAAGAAATTCAATATGCAGATCTTTTGTTGTAAAAAAGTAAGTATATATTTTTAAATTTGACTGAAAAAAACAATTCTTTCCTAAACTCAAAGTAATATTTGAAAGACACTCACTGCTCTGTTTTTCTGTTTTGTTATTTTTTTAGGAGTAAATAATATAACTTTAATAATATATTAAGTAGGAATGAGCATATCCTCAAGATAGAACAAATTTGTTAGAACAAATCATATTATTGAATTAATGTGCTGCCTAATTGCTTAATGTCCTGGAGAAACAAATATCTGTAGGTAATTTATATATGTTACTGATTTCTTGAAACACTCAAATATACTTTGAGGATAGTAGGGAAATCACAGAAGGAAGTTTTCAAGTCATTTTAACATTTGTAATCGTAGAATTCTTGTCAATGAATGTTCTTCAGAATGAATGGGTTTGGGCTAGCAAGGGTGCCAGGACAGCCGACTTTTTACGTAGCCTTTTTCTTGATTCGGCACTCACCTTGTCACTGCAATCCTTTAACTGTTTTCTGCAGCTTTGAGAAAGATGTTTTTGCCAGTTTTTACTGGTTGTTCAAAGCTGCTAGGGGAGATGGAGCCCTGGAGAGTCTCTACCATCTTGATCAGGTTGGAGCCTGTTATTATTATTATTTTTTAAATTTTAATGAAGATATTCTTTTTTTAGTATGTATTGTCTTTGTTCATTAGGAATATCATATGTTACTATACTATGTTAGTTTGTATTCCACATATCTGATGCTAAAGCATAAATATAAAACGTTGGAATATTTTCCTGTGTTAGATAAAAGCCCTTTTAGTCTCAATATAGACAATTCTCTAATCCACTGGGGAAAAAGTATTCTTCATCCTTCCCTTATAGTTTCATATCAATGGCAGCATTTTTTATCCCAGATGAGATATGACTGACAAGGGGTTATTACTGCAACTTCAAGATGGAAGCACATCTATTGATCTTCCCTGCTTTTTTTCCTCTAAAACTACAAAAGCAGAAGATAATAGAACCAGGGGACAAGTTAGAAGGCCGTCTGCTTCTTCATTTCACATAGCCGTCTGAGAAAATAACTCTGAACTTCTGTGAACATTGCCCTTAGTCTTTTTTTAATTATTATTTTTATTTTTATTTTTTAAAACACTTTATTGAGGTATATCATTCATACATGAGCATACATAAACTATAAGTGCTCAGTAAACATTGTGAACTTACAAAACAAACATGCATAACATCATGCACAGCTCCCACACATCACCCCCCCACACAAACACACCCCACATTGTTGTGAAACATTTGTTAACAAATCATGAAAGAGCATCATCAAAGTATTACTACTAACTATAGTCCATATCTTACTCCCCTCTACATTTTTTTAAAGGATTTATTTATTTATTTACTTGTATCCATTTTTACACCCCACCCCCGTTTTTGCTGTTTCTGTGTCCATTCACTGGGCAACTCTCTGTGTCCGTTTCCTGCCCTCTCTTCTCATCCTTCTCCTGTCTTCACTGGAATTCGATCCTTGGAACCTCCAATGTGGGAGAGAGGCGTCGTACTGCCTGCGTCATCTTATGTCCAAGTTTTTCAGTGCATCTCATCTTGGCTCTCCCTTGTGCCACTCTCCTGTTAAGTCATCATCTTGCTGCGTGTCTCGCGGGGCCTGGCGGCTCACCCACGCATGGGGCCTGGTGGCCCACGCGAATTCTATATTTTTCTTTTTTTATTTTCACTGGGAGGTCCCTCCATAAGGGAGACGGACGCACAACCAACTGAGCAACATCCATCCCCCTGCTATATTTCTTAAGGTTGACCAAAGATACCCAGAGTTACAGTCTTTTCCCATACAGGATGATCATATAATAAATCAGGCTTAGTTTATCACCTGCATTCTAAAAACCAGACCTAGGGAGAAAAACTAGGTCTGGGGACACATACATGGTTTCTAATATAGTGAATGTTTAGCCTACCCTGATAATCACAAAATCAGGACAGCGAGAATATTCGCAGCCCTTAGTCTTGATTCCTCCAATTTCTTGTCATTTGCACCACCTAACCTTTCCCATCCCTTCCCTAAAGGTTTACCTGCTGAAGAGCCTCTCCTATGCATTACCTCTGCTAAGCTGACCCATTCATTATCTGACAGTACTTTCTACTTTGACCAAGTATATCATTCCTCTTCCACTGCCTCTACCTGAGGACTTGGGCCCCTCAAGTTTATTCTCTAATTTGTTCCTTTCTCCTTTTACTAGGTACAGCATACAGTTATTTTCCATAGCTGTGGAAACCTTATCTACCACATTACTCTCCCTCTAGTTAGAAAAATTCTGCCTGGCACATACTCATAGCAGTGGCTACAGGGCCACAAAATCATAAGCTGCAAAAGGCAATTGGCTACGTCTTTTTAGTAGGCGTTTGAGAATGAGGTTCCTGATGATTTAAGACACTTCTGCTAGAATATTGTGGGAATGGGGGGAGTGGTACTCTGAATGCAGAGTTAACTTTGAGGTGTCTGAGCCATTCTCATTTTTATGCCATGGCACCATCTGCCTCCACCTCCACAGCATGTCCTTGCAAATTCAGCAGAGTCATAAAAAGAGATCAGTCTTTCTTGCTTGCTTTCCAATTCTGCTTTTGGCTTTTACAATATCAGCCATATTACTTCCACTAGTTTTTTTCTGAACTATTTATTTCTTTCCATAAAGGGAGTAGGGCCCACTTTAGGAGACTTTAAAAATACTTATTCATTAAAAAGTCAATTATAGAAATATATGTCAGTGTTCTATATCAGTTACGCCAGGAAATATTGCTATAACTTTAAATCATACCTCTTTGATGATAAAAGAGGACTTCTAAATTATTCCACTGGTCAATTCTGTATGCTGTTATCACTGGAGTGTTTGTAAATTCACCATTTATTCAGTCAACTGATGGAAATAATCAAATATCTTTCAATCTTGCAAATTTTTAAATATGCTAACCATTTGCCTAATTTCTTCCCTAAACTTAAATCATTTGGATAAGTCTAAAAGAGTTTGAATCTATTAACTGATAAATTTCATAAGTGAAAACTAACTAATTATTGTGTCTCAACTGATTTTTTCATGGGGGGCTTACTTGTAACTTGATCAGAAGCAGCAGACATCTGAAATTTTGCAATCACATGTATGTGAAGATTTAGGAAACTCCAAAAGTTTCCCTGATTTAAAATACCACCCAACTCATCATTTCTGTTAGGCAAGTAAGAAGCTATTTGTTTCTTACCTGGCAAAGAGGAGATAAAAATAAGGAATATGGGCCAGGCCAGTGGTGGACTAAGTATAGGAAAAGTCTAAAAAGGATAGTTGGGCTCTGGAGGTATGACGAAAGATATAATTAATAGTCCCTTGAATTTATATTGTATATTGTATGTTACAATAAATTACACATATTTCTATAATATACATACTATATATGTTCATAAAATCTTTTATATACATTACTTCATTTGATCCTCAAAACAACATCGTGAGGGAGCAGATGCAGCTCAAGAGGCTGAGCGCCTGCTTCCCATATACAAGGTCCCAGGTTCAATCCCCGGTACTTCCTGAAAACAAAACAAACAAAAAGCAACTCTCATTGTGAGGGAGCAGATATAGCTCAGTGGTTGAGTGCCTGCTTCCCATGTACGAGGTCCCGGGTTTGATCCCCAGTACCTCCTAAAAAAAAAACAAAAACACCGTGAGGTTGAGAGGAAAGTTATTATTATCCCTATTTTATAGATTAGAAAACTGAGATAGAAAAGATTTAAATGTTTTCTGGTAAGTTATCACAGTAGTGACTTGAGAGTTATATAATGGTGAAATCGCCTACTTTAGTAAAGTACAACATTGCCACTGAATAATTTTCTAACCTTATCTTTCCAACAGGGAGGTTACATATCTTGAGATACTTGTTTAATGTGAAAGTGTTTTCTATTATAACATGTGGCTTACTCACAGAGAACTTTAGTAGGAGGAAGAAATACTTGGTTTCCAAATTCAAGGCACAAATGTCAGATTCTTGGCATACCCAATTTAGAAACAGTTGCCAAAATATTGGCATCATCTCTAACTTGTTCACATCATATTTGGAACATGAATCATGAAAATCTTTGAAGTGTCTCTCAGCAGGCTAGTGGT
This sequence comes from Tolypeutes matacus, assembly GCA_026826555.1. Taxonomy (NCBI): domain Eukaryota; kingdom Metazoa; phylum Chordata; class Mammalia; order Cingulata; family Chlamyphoridae; genus Tolypeutes; species Tolypeutes matacus. The sequence goes on along the minus strand of JAKSZT010054462.1, from coordinate 5,748,751 downwards.
ATAGTCATATTTTCCTTATGTTTAGGTGTAATTGTATAATGTTTTGCTTATGCTATTAATGATGGAAGGAATAAAATTGTCAGGGTCCAGGTCAGGCATTTGTCCTCCAAAACTAAAGAATTTCTTCTAACAAATGTCAAATCAATTGAATACAAATGCAAACATAAATGTACTATTTATGTGTTAAAAATAGATGTGGAATACTGTATGATTCCAGTTATACAGCATTCTTGAAAAGAAAAAACTATAGTGATGGAAAACAGGGTAAGGATGCAGGAAGGTAAGACTGTAAAGGGATAGCACAAGGAAGTTTTTCTGGGGTGATGGAACTATTCTATATTCTGATTGTGGGGGCAGTTATATGAATTTATTTAATGTATTAAAATTAATAGAATTGTACACCAAAAAAACAGGATCGATTTTAACATATGATCATTTTTTAAAATAACATAAAAATAGATGTAGACGAGTTAATAAAATGAAGCTTAATTAATACATGAAATTATAATTTTATCACAAAGTTGTATTTAGTTTATCATCAAAAGTTTATAAGTGGGGCAGGAGGCTTCCAGCAACCAGCCCTGCAAAAAAAAAAAAAAAGTTTATAAGTGAAAAGAAATATGTGTGTTAATGGGTGAAAATATCTTAATTATAACTTAAGGAAAAATGAGGTTAATATGCATTACCATTGGAATACCTTTGCCTTTTTTTCTTGAAACTTCATGAAAATATTTGAAGTGCAATCAGTCATGGAATTTGTCTAGATTGGTAATAAAATATCAATCCTTCCATGTGCAAAAATAGCCATGCAATCATGTCATTAACACAAAGTGCCTGCAAAATTAGAAATGATTATCTTACTCTTCAGTTAACCAGCGAGTATTTTCATATATATCTTAAATATTTGTATCTGAAATATATACATATATATCTTTCAGTTTAATATAAATATGTAATATCAAGTATATATTAATAGTGTATATACACAGAAAGATGGGTCCAGTGCAAAATGAAAATGCAGGGCCCTTTGTTCCAAAGTTAGTTTCAAGACATTGATAATAGAACATTGCACTGAGCATGAGGTCTTTCTAAACTTAAGGACCTGTGCAACTACACAAGTTGTATGCCCACAAAGCCTAACTGGTAAAAGACAAACTTCAAGAAACTTGCTTTATTCACCCAAAATGAATCTCCTTTTGTACCAGAGTTTGAATTCAGGCTCTGTCCCTTACTGGCTGTGCAACCTTGAGCAGGTTATTTATATGGAGAGTAGAAAAGAAGACAAGATATTATTGGCATATTGGCTAAAGGCATGGGTTTTGAACTTGAGTTCAAATCCTACCTATTTATAAGTGCGTGGCCTTAGGCAGTTTCATCATCAGTAAAATGGGGAGATAGGAAATATATTCTCTGTGCTAATAACCCTGTTGTGGGGATCAAATGAGGAAATATTTGAAAAGTGCCTACTGTAGCATACAGAAAACACTCAATAAGTAGCGGAAACTACTTTATTATATGGGTACTTAGACCCCCGGGCATGCATTAGTCCCACTAAGGCAAATCATTATAGACAAACCTTTTCTGTTCTATTTTTTTAAAAATCCTCAAAGGAAGCTTGCTTGTGATGTTGAATCATCTAGTTATTGGAAATTTGGTTCTTCAGCTTAAATATCATTTCCAGATACCCCTTACTCATAGTAGTACTGAAAGTGAGAAACGTCAGTCAAATCCAAATTGTTGGAGCATTCTATAAAATAACTCACCAGTATTCTTCAAAAATGTTAAAGTCATGAAAGACAAAGGAACTATTCCAGATTGGAAAAGACGTAAGGAGAGGTGACAACTAAATGCATTGCAGGATCCTGGATTGGATCCTGGACCAGAAAAATTGGCATTAGTGGGAAAACTGGTAAAATCGGACAAAGCATCTAGCTTAGTTAGTAGTGTTGTAGCAGTGTAATTTCCTGGATTCTGTCATTACACTATGTTTATGTAAGATTTTAACATTAGGAGAAGCTGGATGAAAGGCATACAGGAATTCTTTGTACTTTTGCAACTTTTCTGTAAATCTAAAATTATTTTTATTTTTTTTTTATTTTTTATTTTTTTTATACTTTTTACTTAAAACCAACTGCGACTTGTACAGAAATCCTTTAATTTTCTTTATTTCCACACATTAAAAAATGAAACACACTATACAAATGGTTTTTTCATAGCAGGTTACACGTGGGTCCATTCAGACTTGCTCTCAAAGTGCTGCCAACATAGGTGCTGCCTTAGATGACAGCTATTAGTCATGTAGCCAATGTATTGATTTAAATGCAGTAGCATGCAGCCCTCAGCATGGGAGGTTCAGTTCCCCTCTGGTTCTTAAATTAGGTTAAATGGCGTTGGTGTCCATATTTACAGACTTGAAATGTATCGATCCTGAGCAGTTCCGATCTAAAATTATTTTTAAAATAGAAAGTAAGAAGAGGAAAAATACTAAATGTTTGAAAATATCCACTTTTGAAAAATTCTAAATCCCTCCCCTTTTTAAAATTAACTAGAGTTGCTTTTAGTGTTTTATTCTGCTAAGTGTTCAAATGAACATGGATTTAGATTTGTACTCTTTTGGTGTGCTTATTTTGTAGACAAAGTTTACATGGGGCCAGGACAACTGTATCAAGATTTACAAAACTTGTTGTATGACTTGAATGTGATTGGTCAAATCACTCAACTGATAGGAAACCTCAAAGGAAACTACCAGGTAACAAAGCAATTTGATATAAACTTTCATTTTTATTTCTAAGTGACTGTAAGGTTTTGATTATAAGTTCTACCAAAAGAGAGAATTCATTTTAGCTTTAAGAATTGATCTGATTATATATTTCCTCTTACTTAGAATAAGGTGATACTATTTAAAAGTAACTTTTCTTCTTTTTGCAAGTAAACTTGAATATCAGTTCTATCTTAGAAATGTATGAGCCGTACCACACATTGTTCTGACCTGATTCCCAAGGATTCTGTTTTTCCTAATAAGATAGGAGCATTATTTGGTCTCCTTGAATTTTCATGTTACAACTTGGCTTTTTCCTAATCCCTTAGGTGGTCCTATTTTATTTATACTTTTAAAAATGTATTTTAAGAATGCATGTATTTTTTTTTTCTTTTTTTGTAGAACTTAAATCAGTCAGTAGCCCATGATTGGACATCAGGCTTACAAAGACTTATTTTGAAGAAAGAAGATGAAATCAGAGCTGCTGACTGCTGTAGAATTCAGTTACAGCTTCCAGGGAAGCAAGACAAGTTAGTATTAGCTTTAAAATGAAACCTTCTTGGCCAGTGCTGAGAAAATGATTCTTTGTCATGATTTTGTGTATTTTCTTTGTTTGGTGACTATATTGGACAGGCAAAACATGTCATTTAATTTCTTATGATGGAGCACATTTTATAAAATGATTGCTTTTCTATTATTTCTGGCAGGTCTGGGCGACCTACTTTCTTTACAGCTGTGTTTAATACATTTACCCCTGCCATCAAACAGTCTTGGATCAACAACTTACAGATGGCTAAGCTTGCCCTTGGTAAGATTTAGCTGATTTAAGATAAATGAGGCATGTTTAAATAAGAGACAATGTACATTTTATATTTCTCTAGAGAGTTTTGTACACATTGATGAATATACACAGAAGAGGATAAAATCATGGTTGAGAAGTAAATTAAGTAACAGAATTATCCACTTACCTGAAGAATGTTTATTAAAAGTTAAAATTAACCCTAGCAAAAGTGACTCTTAAGAAGTTTATGTTATGATTCAGGAGTTGCAGAAAAGAAGCAATGGCTTTTATCATAATAAAACAGTAATATCAATTGATATCATTCAATATAAGAAAAACCCTTTTCCCCACCTGGCCTGTGAATCAGGAATTCAGGCCCTGGGTCCAGTCTGGGTGTCTCCAAACATGAGGAAAGTCATGTTTCATCTTAGCTCTCTGATTCCTCATTTCTTCACTTGTTAAGTGAAATAAAGAGATTGGACTAAATTGTCATTAAAGACCCTCCAGCACTAAAAATAAATCCTATAGTTCTACTATAGGTGGATATGACGTTATAGATATTTTCTTGTTTCTATGTGCCTTTTAGCCTTGCCTTTTTTTGCAAAAAAAAAACACAACAGTATGTATACATATATACACACATATAAATGTAATTTATATACAGATACACACATTGATGACTCAGAACACATTGGATGTCTTTTGTGTGTGTGAAAAAAAATCCCTTTCAGATGCACATAGCCTGAATGTTAACTGAAAAGAAAATGTAGAAGAGAATTAGGCAGTCAGAGAAATGGCTCATTACAGTAGTGAGCTATGATTAAAGGAAGGAAAAGGGGGACTCTTACTATGAAGTGGAAAGCCTTTCTGAATTTGACTGTGCTCAATTGAAGAGGAAGCAAGTACACAGAGCTACTTTTTTCTCTTCCTGAATAATTTAGTAGTTTATCAAGTTAGGTTCAAAGCAACTCAGCAAGCAAGGAAATGGCCCACTGTCTGAAGAGGTTAAGTTGAACCTCACAATAAGCTTTTTTTTTTTTTTTTTTTTCATCTTTAGAGTAATTACATGTTCAAAACTAAAATTGACAATTTGCTTTGATAGAAAAATATTTCATTTTGTTGTACTTTTTATTTAGACCATGTTTAAATAATTTCTTGCTGTATCTCTAGTATTAGAATCTAAACATTTCAATTGCTTTGGGAAAAAAAAGAAAAAGAGAAAAAAGACCTATATGACTTACACAATGAAGTTTCACATTCAACAGTTTCAGGAAGAGCAAACAGGAAAATGTGGTGGTCACGTAGATATGGGCCATAGTCATTTCCAAAATACAGCAATGAATGTATACTTGTATCCTTCCTTTTATAAGAGATCAAGACAATTAATTTACTGTTTTCCAGAAATACAATATTTAGTTCTCCAATCTTAAACAAAATAGAACATTAGAATATTCTTCTGATATGACTCTATTGAATTTGCAGATTTTTATTACGTTTAAGTTAAATACTGTCCGTGATTATTTTCCCTTTCAATCTACAATTACAGAAGAGGAGAACCATATGGGTTGGTTCTGTGTAGAAGATGATGGAAATCAAATTAAAAAAGAAAAACATCCTCTCCTTGTTCGACACATGCCCGTGATGGTGGCCAAGCAGCAGGAGTTTAAGGTAAAGTGTGGTGATTTGCATTTAATATTTCACCTCTCCACATATAGATTAGTATCTTCATTATCTAATTTGATTTACTTAGGAAATGACTGTTAAGGGGCATAATCAAAACATTATCTTTCAAGGTCAATCATAGTTGTTATTTATCTACAGTTTACTTACTTAGAAATAATTTAAGGCTTGTAGTTTCAAGCAAAAAAAAATAACTTGTCTGTTAAGCCATTGTCTCTGAAGCTAGTTCCTAGAGTTTAATCACTGCAGGATACTGCAGTATTAAAACAGCTCCACTGTGTTCAAGGCATTATGAGTTAAATAAGGGCGACACATGTTTAAGATTTGTCAATTCTGTTATGCCTTTGCTTGGCAAGTGGTCATTTTCCAAAATGGATCATAATTGGAGGCCTCATTTTTCCTTCAAGTATTATGCACTCTTTGCTAAAGCATTGCCAATGTGATATAGCATTAATATTTGCTTTCTTGTGGATTCGAGCACAATAAGCCCAGTCCCTTCAATTAATTCTATGACTTATTATTTCTTTTTTCTTCAAAAATAAAAAATAAAAATAAAAACATTATTTCTCATTTCTGGTCTCCGAGTAGACACTTAAACTTGAAGACTGAGTTTATCCTGTGATACTAAAGGGAGAAGTCACCCTCTTTGGAAGTCACAGAGTCCCTGCTACATGCCTCTGGGAGAGGTTGTGGCTGTGACAGGAAAAGGAAAAAAGAGAAGTGTGCCATCTCTGTAGACTCTGCTGGTTTCCACCCCAGTGAACTACGACCCTCCCATATGGGTTGTGTGTCCTGTGTTCTATGACATTTGTTTTCAGCTTAGTTGCTGGATCTGAAGAATAAAATTCTAAGGACTGAAACTACCTAGGCAGTTTGCCTCTAAAAAGCTAATTTCTGAGATTTGTACTTTTAATGTTTTGTCCTATTTTAATCTTTTATAGGTAATGACCTGATATTCTGTGGGTTCTATGTCAGAAGTATAAGTCATCCATTTAATACATAAAGTAATTTAGAAGCCTCCTAGTCCCATTTTATATATGGGTGTTTAATTTTATTCCATTTTAGATTGAATGTGCCGCTTATAATCCTGAACCATGCCTAAATACTGAAAGTCAACCAGATTCATTTTCTACAGTGCATGGTTTCCTGTGGGTAAGATGTTTTTGTTTGCTTGCTTTTAGTGCACGTTTATTAGTAAGAGTCAGTATCCATAGTTAATGTGACTAGAATTCTTCCGTAGAATGTTGTCATTAGTCGATAGTGTATCCCAGGTTATATTTATAAGCAGCAAAACAAAAGTCCTTGTATAAGGGAGCTGAGTACTTTTGGAAAGGGTACAGAGGCCTTAGGAATTTAAATGTTCATTTCTTTATGCCCCCCATCTACGCTTTACCAGATTAAATTCAGTCCAGAGACAGCTAACTAATTTCAGTACTTCTTCAATTTTCGTGGCTAAATCACATGGTGCTTTCTTCTTTCCAACACATTGCTGGCTTTTTACACTGCAGACTTAACAGTTAAATAAATTTGATCCAAATGAAATATAGCATTTGAAATTATGCTGCAATTGCAGTAGACATTTCTGGCTCATGCAAACCAGAGGGAATTCAACATACCATAGAGTTTAAAGTCTTTCATCTTTCATCTCCTGGCATTTCCAACCCTGCACACACCCTCCCCAGTGGCTGCATGCTACTTTCCAAGGTCTCAACCTGACTTTCTTTCCCCCAAATAGACTATATTCCTCTTGAACGTTTCATTTCTCTCACCTTCTCAGAGTCAAAGCTCCTATTTGGTCAGTGTCGCTAGTTAAGTTTTTTATTTAAAAAGGAACAATTTGACTACCTAATAATTCATTTACACCAAGCTATTAAGCCTCCTTGAAGAGGCTTATTTCTCAGGATTTTTTTTATTTTTAAAGAAATTTCTTTGTTCTAGAGGTATCTGTAATTGTCAGTGCTTAGTTCCTATTCTCGGTCACTCCATGCCATTCCCTCTAGGCCAGAATCAGAACTTGTCAATTTGGCATCCGTCTTCAGAGAGAGTGCCAAACAAGGGTGTTTGTTTATAATATGGAAAAATATAATAAAATAAGGATAATGTAACTGCATTCATAAAATTGTTGAAAAAGGAAAAAAAATCTATATACAATTCACCCTAAATGAGCCCATGCTTTCTGCTAACAAGAGCTTTCATGTCAGATACTTTCCCACTTAAAAAACAAATTTAAGTGTAAATCAGGAAACTATGCAAGAATACAAGTATTCTCATTGTAAAGATTCAACAAATTAAAAAAATCTGTAAATATTTTTACAGCAATACCAGTTTTAGAAATACTGCAGCACACTCTATGTTAAATGCTCATGATCCACTTGAGGAAGCATTCTTATTATTTTTTTCCTCTTTTGAAATATTTGTTTTTTAGGTAATGTCTGTTAAACATTAATGATGTTATGTAAAATTGGTATGTATCTGTTTTTTAAGACTGAACTGTGTATTTTTGAATAGATCTTTACCACTGTATTGTTATAGGTATGTGGTTTTTCAAGCATGTCAGTGTGATTTTCTTTTAAAAAAAATTAATATCTTTAAATTAGTAGAAAAAGTAACCTAATTAAATATGTTGAGAAGAAAAAGGAGGACTTTTTTTATTTCTCTACATTTGTTCTCATATGGAAATTTGTTCTTGTCATTGCTTTTAAATGTCAGTGCCTTTAAAAGTATATTGTGAAAGAATGTTTATTCATCATCCACATGTTCATCTGTTTTGTCTTGTTTTTCCTCTTAACTCCCCGATTCAGATTGGAAGTTGTACCAATCAAATGGGTCAAATAGCTATTATCTCATTTCAAAATTCCAACCCTAAAGTTATAGAATGCTTCAATGTGGAATCTCGCATCCTTTGTATGGTCTATATTCCAGTGGAAGAGAAGCATAAAGAGCCTAACACAGCCTCTGATTCCGAAACGGGGGTTGTAAGAGCTTCAGATGTGCCGACTATTTGTTTAGGGACGGAAGAAGGAAGGTAGCGTTCCATTTGCTGTATTGCCAATAATTATCATCAGTTGCGTTCCATTAGAAGTAAAGTAATGAGTAGCCTATAATGGAAAGAGTCTTTCCATCTGATGTCAGGAAACTATAGGAATTATGGGATGCGTGTGGAAATTTTTAGGGCCATTGCCCTTTGAAATAAATAGGGAATCAGGCCCATGGAAATATTCTAGGAAAATTCCCAAAGAGAAATTGTAATTCCTGAAAGGGGAGTTTTCTATTTTCATGTTATTTGCCACTGAACTGTTTCATTTTTAATAATTCCTTTAAAAGGACATCACTCTTTGTATTTCAGAATAACAGAACTGTACTCTGATATTACATCATATTGGACATTGACACAGTTTTTAAAAAGTAAAATGTTTCTCCTAATGCGAAGTTCCAAGAACTAATTTTTTTATAACAGAGTTTCTCTTTTAAAATAAAAGAAATCAAAAGTGGCAACAGTTTTTGAAATATAGCCAAGCGTTTCTAGGAGTGGGAGGAGGAAGACAAGGACAAGAGGAATTAAAATGAAATATTACATACATTTCTATTAATAGGTAGCTTAGTTATTTTCCTTCATTTTTACATACATTTGGGCAAATATATTTATTCGTTTTTATTTTTCTTTTAAAGCATTTCCATTTATAAAAGCAGTCAAGGCTCAAAGAAAGTGAGACTTCAGCACTTTTTCACTCCTGAGAAATCTACTGTCATGAGCTTGGCTTGTACACCTCAGAATCTATATGCTGGTCTTGTCAATGGGACTGTTGCCATCTACACAAAAGCAGAAGGTAATTAGTATTATGCTGGAGACTCTATGCCTCAGATTTTATTACTATTTCTTTATTGGATTTTCCTTTTTAATATTTGTCATATTTCTAGATTTTCTACATATACATATATATAAGCATATAAACTTTTTCATCCTCAAAAACATGAAGTGAGGATAAAATGCTATCTATTGAACATATATGAAGCTATTTCAAAGTCAAACTCCTGGCTAACTCCTCTCCGCAATCCTCAGAGTGCATGTGTTCATGCAAATCTTCCCTCATTCTGTTCTCCACATACCATCCTGCCCTCACTCAAAGCCAGGCTCTTACCTTCTTGGACGGGAAGATTGCAGTCTCCCAGTCAGGCTCCCTCCCAGCCTTCATGTTCAGTTCAGTGTATTGTTGCTTCCACTCTTCACTGACTCCAGAAGAAGAACCTGCTCTTGACCAGAAGTTTCTTCTGTTATCCCACCTTCTCAGGACATTATTGCTTCCTGCCTCAGACATCTTACTCCTACATTCCCCCCTCTTCTCTGGCTTCTTCAGTCTCTCCATTTTTTTTTTATTTAAAAAAATTTTTTTTAATTGAAGTATATCATTCATACATGAACATACGTAAACAATAAGTGTATAGTAAAAGTTGTGAAGTTGCAAAATAAACATGCATATCATCATACAGGGCTCCCACACATCACCCCACCACCAGCGCCTTGCATTGTTGTGAAACATTTGTTACAAACTATGCAAGAGCATCATCAAAATATTACTGCTAACTATAGTCCATATCTTACATTTGGTGTATTTTTCTTCCAATCCACCCTATTATTTTTTACAATATATTTTTATTACAGAGGTTGTGAACCTTCAAAGCAGTCATATACATGTGTAGAATTCCTTTACAATACCCCTTAACCAACATACCACACCATGGTGGAATATTTGCTACAGATTGTGAGATAATATCATCAGACTATTACCACCAACCATGGTCCATAGCCTGCGTTTGGCACATTTTTTCCATACTCCCCCCATTATCAACACAGCACATCTTTGGCATTGATGCAAGAATATTACAGTATTGCTGTTAACCATACTCCGTAGGTCACTCCAGTTCCATTTTTCCCATGCTGCTCCACATTACCACTACCCTGCAATAGTGATCTACATCTGCTGTAGCTCACAGAAGGACCCTCTTGCATCTGTACCATCAACCACAATTCTCATCCACCTCTGGGTTCACTGTGATATTCAGTCCCTAGATTATTCTGTAGTGTTCTTTCAATTGACATTTACATCCCAAACTACCCTTTCCAGCCACATTCCCATTTATAAACCGGCGGCTACTCACTGTAATATGTTACTGTCAACTCTATCCATTTCCACACTTTTACAGTCAGGTTAATTAAAACATCTACATTAAGCATCAGTAGTTCTTCTCAATCCCCCTCTTATCTCCTAATAACCTGTACTCTAGGTTTTAACTCCATGTGCTTATTCTTTGAATTTAGTTCATATTAATGAGACCATGCAATATTTGTCCTTTTGTGTCTGGTCTCTACTCCTTTTTGCTGCATATTCAAGGAAGAATTATAATGGGTCCCAGTAATAAAAACAGGAGTATATCTCAGGTCATTTTTATTTTTTATTTTAGTTTTTTGCTGTCTGACCTTTGGCAGGTTGGTTTAACTTCTCTTTGTGAACCAAGCACCATTCTGTGTGCTCTCTATATTCAATCTCATTTTATCCTTTCAACAACCCTCTGAGGTAGAGGTATACTGCTGCCCAAGTATTGTTCTTCATCGTCTACTCAGACTTCCAGAACAGGTATATTATTTGTGGTAGCTCTGCTTCTTTTATAAGCTCCTGTTTTATGGGCTTTACTGTGACCACTTTTTGGAAACTGTTCTTTCAAAGTGATTTTCTTCTTGCTTTTTCTAAGGTTAGGTAAGTCTCATTTCTTGGCTCCTCTCACTCAGTGGCCAAATGCAGGAGGACCAGGAATGATGCCGGAGCCTGACGCTTCTCTCCTTGGCTGCACTTTCTCACTCAGTGAGCTCATCAAGCCCCAGCTCAGAAACGCCATGACTCCCAAATTCATACATCTAGGCGTTGACCTCTCCTTCACCTCCAGGCTCATACATCCAACTACCTTTTTCACATCTCCACTTGGACATCCTAAAGGAACCTTAGAGCTAATATTTCAGAAATAGAATACACAGGGTATTTTTTCTTTTACTCCTCTGAAAGTGATTCTTCACTCAGTCTTTCTCCAGCTCAGTAAATGATACCGCCATGCAACTAGTTATTCTGGGTTCCTGTTATTATTTTCCCTTCCTCCTCCTGCCACATCCCATCCACTGCTCATGTTCTAATTCATCTCCACAGCTCCACTGTTAATTTAATGCCCTGGTCTAAACTGCCCTTACCTCCTGCTTATTTACTGACATAGCCTCCACATTTCTTTCTTGCTTTCCTACCAGTTCATTCTCCAAACATTTGTGGTAAGCTTTTAAATTGTGATAAGGTCTTCTCCCTCTCCTGTTTAAAATTATCCAACGAGTTCCCAATGTTCTTAGAATAAAATCCCAGTTCACTATGCTGTAAACAAACGGGCTTCCTTCTGTTGTTCATATGCATCAAGTTCCCACACATCTTGGAAATCCGCACTAGCTGTTCCCTGAGCCTGAACTGTTATTTTGCCTTTGAGGTTTGACCTTAAATAGCACCTGCTGACTACCTCACCCCATCCACACACACACACACACACACACACAGAATCAGCAGTTCCTCTCTTCTGCTTCACCTGCTGTGTTTTCAACATGACACTTGAGTACTGGTTTGCTGCCTGTCTCCCCCCCGCCAGTATGTAAACTTCCTGAGAAAGGGGGTTTGGTGGAATAAATACTTAAGTCAGGCTCCTTTTCTCGCTCCGTTGCCATCCTGGCTCTCTTTCATCTGACCCAGCTGATTCCTGCTTTTCCGGTTTTTGTGACATTTCTCTGGTTTTCTCTTTTGACTCCTCTAGCCATTTCTTCTGCATCTTTTGCTGGTCTCTTTTAACTTTGTTCCATACTGTGGTGTCCCAAGGCCTTGGCCTTGGCTGCCTGTGTCAGCTTCATGCTCTTCATTTGACCCCATGGTTTCCGTTCTCTATGGAGGATTTTTATCTCAGTGCTGCCTGCTCATATTCCAGTCCCTTATTTCCATTCGCCTGCTTTTATCCTCTCTGCCACCTTGACAGTCCATCTTTTCCCCCCATTCTTCTGTTTTCATGTGCATCCCAAATGCATTCTAACAACGGAGTACTATCTTTGTTATTTGTAATATCTTAAATAATCATTTTGTCTGCTCTAAGTTCTTATCACTTTGTGGCTGGAAAAATCCAGTAGTTCCTGGTTGGTTTCTGTGCATTTTGTTAGCGTTATTTGGTTATCCAGGGAGGAAAATACCACATTTCAAGTTTTCTAAGTAAAATTGCAAATTTATCAGAATGCTAAAGTGCCCAGAAATCAAAGGCTGGAATTCAGCCAAGCATCCCCATGAGAAACCAGCGTTACTCTCTGTTTCTCCAGGAGTATATCGGTCTCTCATGGCTTCTCTCCAAGGTTTGCTTCATTCATTGCGCTCTCTCTGCAGTCTAGCCTTCCCTTTGATTCTCTGCACACGATGGAAGAAGACGCCGCAGCTCTCTCTCCTTAGGACCTCCCAGGTTCATGCCCAGTTTGAGTTATGATCTGAGAGAGAATCTGATGGGCCAAACTTGAGTGAGGTGACCCTGGCTAATCAGCCATGGTCACAAATGTGAGTCCTGCTTCTCACAATCTGAGACAACTGACAAGTCAACAGGCCATAAAAAAGCAGTTTTCTGAAGGCTGAGGGAGAATCTAAAGGTGCCAAAATGGCACTTGGGAAGAGCACCTGGTATGGACTTGTGATCAAAAGACTCTTTGAAGGACGTGACAATGAAGCTGAGTCTGAAGGCTGAGTGTTCTAAGGTAACGAAACATGGTAGAAGACAGTGTTTTGGACAAAGGGAACAATACGGCAAAAATCCTGAGGCAAGAGCAGTTATGGTGAGTTCCCAGGAAATAAAAGGTGTTCAGTCTGAGAGGTCTAGAGTGCTGGAGAGAAGCAGGGATAGATGGTGATGGTGGTGTTTATCTGAAAGGCAGTGCGGAGCCATTAATGGGTTTACAGCAGTGGAACAACAGGATCATGTTTCTATCATAGCATGAATGATTACTTTGGCTGCAGAATGCATTGTTTCACTATTGTGCTGGATTTAATTTGTATTTATAATTGAGTACACATTTATTTAAATTTATACAAATATTTATTATTGAAATTCCTCTGTGTGTTGTTGGCTTTTTTTCTGGTTCCTTTGTTAGGCTTTAGTAGCAAAATTTTGTTAACTTAAGTTGTTCTTTCCATTGCTGTGGTAGAGATTAAATTGAATGGTAATCGTTAATAATTTGAAAGTTTTAAATTACCTTTTTTTCAGTCAGCTCTAGCAAGTTTCTAAAATTGGTTTTGGAAATGTGTATCCATCCCTTCCAATAGAATTTATTTGGATTTTTTAACTTCTTGAGGCAGTTTTCCTAAGTTAGATTAATATCATTCGTGTCATCGATATTTACAAAGTTATTTAATTAGAACATTCTTCCTCTTTAAGAAGAAACCTCCTCCATATGTACAGTTATCGTCACTTTCTTATTCCTTGTTATGTTTTAACGTTGTTCTTTTTTATCTTTGATTAAGCCTCTTAGAGGAAAGTATGTTTATAGAGATTTTCAAGTCATCTTGAACTTTTTTCTATTTTTCTATTTGTATTACCATTATTTTCTGCTTTTATAATTACAATACCTCTCCTTTTCTTGGATTTCTTGTGTGATTATCTTTTGAACGTCTTACTTGACTGCATAGTTCACTTCATCCCTTTGATACTAATTCACAAGCCAATCATTTTAAGGTCTTCAGCCTTCTCAGGCTTGGCTGTCTCTCATAAGCTGTGTTACGTAGTTTGCATTATAATACTTTTCTGCATAGTCTGTAATTGCAGTTTTGGTTTCTTTGGGGACTGTAGAGATGTTGATAAATGTGTTTTTAAATATCTTCCTAGCCAAGCTTGATGTGGACAGGCATGTCTGGTAAAACAGTGCAATGGACTGAGCGCAAGCATACGTTTTGTCATTGATAGTGGAGGACTGGAGGCCACATGCACTGCTCAAAGGAGAAGCTGCTTCTCAGCCCTCTTCATTGCAACCAGGTCTTTGGTTTCTTAAAGGAAAGTTGGGAATATGGAATTCTTTCAGGAATTTCTAGATTTCTAGATGTTGGTTCAAAATGTCATTAGCATGTGCAGCCCAAACTGACTGTGACTGGGGGCTGGATATGATTTGAGCAGCCTGTTTGCATACTCTGGCCTAGAATGGAAGCACTCAGGGAGAAGATATCCTGAAAGAGGCAACGTTTTGGCTCAAATTCACATTAATGTTTAAGTTGTACAATGTCTGCAGGATTTTGTGAGGAGAGCACAAGCACACAGTGCCTGCACAAGCACACAGTGTCTGTGTTCAGAAAACAAAGTTCAATTGTTAGAAGTTAATCCTTAACTGAAATAAAATGTCTGAAGTAGGTTATCCCATTTTTGATCTCTACGTTCTTGCTTCAGAGGAATAGGCAACATCAGTATGACAGTGCTGACCGAGTGATACCAGACAACAGTCTGAGGCTACTAACTGGAAGAAGTAGACAGAGCTTTGAACTAGGATTCAGAAAACCTAGGTTTTCATACCAAGCCATGCACTTTGAGCATTGGGAATTTTGGAGAAAATTGTATTTCCACTCAGAACCTCTTTATTTTCATCATAAAATGAAGCTTATAATGCTTAACGGGTTGTTGTGAGTACCAAATGAGATGGTGCACGTGTGCATGTGCGTATGTGAGTGTGTAACCGTGGTACGATACACCAGTTCTAAGGAAGATAGATATATAAATGAAAGGCAGCTCAGTATCCTTCATACCTAATAAGTGTCCTGCATCAACTTTAAACCTTAATCACAACATAAGGGCATTTCCTTTAAAGTTGAATTATAACAAAGTATGCCACAAAATTCAGAACTTGCGTAGTTTCCTCTTTATGGGCTACACACCTCAGCTTTCAAAAGTTATTCATATATAGGTTTTGTATTAAAAAGTTCAGTGCTTCAAATTCAGAACAAGAAATAAGTCAATTTAGAACTTAGACTTTGTTCACTTCCTTGAGCAAAGCATTTTTATTTGATTAGGTAGTTAACAGCATTGATGGATTAATAATTTGCTTAGTTTTTAAGCATCATGGGTTAATTGGCTTAAATTGAAGAATTTATTTTAATTATCCACAGGATAATTATATCAATTAGTCACTTTTAAAATTAGTGTTAAATCTTACTTTAAATCATTTTGTATTGAAATCTAAGCTGTCTATTGACTCTTCCTTTACATAAAACCTGATAAATCTCATCAGTAGCTTTTTGAAAATATTTTAAAATCAAAATATTTTAACACTCCCTATGCTCCAGGAAATCTCGGAGAAGTCCGCCAAAAGAAAGAGATTCCTTTTGCCTTGATTTTGATTTTTTTTTCATATTCAGTGAAGATAGGTCTCTCCTTATAATGCAGAATATATCAAGGAATATTTTTAAAAAGAAGTAGGTTATGGGAACATTTAAACATTTGCCCAATTATTTTGAATCTAATTCCTTATGATGGCTGTATCATTTTATATTTTATTATTATAAATAATAGTATTTATTGAACACGTGTGTGCCAGGTACTGTGTTGAGCTTTTTACCTGTATTATCTTATTTTTAATTCTCACAATAAGCTCTGAGGTTAGTGTTAGTATTATCCTCATTTAACTAATAAGTAAAAGAAACTTGGAAATAAGCAATTTGTTCAGAACATGTTTGAAGTGGTTGGCCTGGGGTCACAACCAGGCCTACCAACTTCAATTGCTCTGTGCCTAATCACTATGTGGAATTGCCTTGTCAAAATAGTGTTAATCCCTAGAATCCTATACACACTCATAATCAAATATAAGTAGAAATTACAAACTATATTTTGGTTGTCTGTCATTTAAAATGATCTGTGTTCCTATTCCCCTACCCCCAATTAGCATGGATAATTGAATCTGAATGAAATTTAAAGAAATATTTCCTTTTAAGATGGATCCTGGAATTCTGAGCCTCCAAAAGTGATAAAATTAGGCGTCCTACCAGTTAGAAGTCTACTAATAATGGAAGATACTTTATGGGCGGCTTCTGGAGGCCAAGTTTTTATAATCAGCATTGAGACTCAATCTACAGAGGTAAGTTATTTTAAGTGACCATACAGTATGGAAAAGATGTATTTCAAAAGTATTCCCACTTATTTTGCAATCCTGGAAATCAAAGAAAATCTCCGGCGCTTAGAAAACTCAGCCTCTTGCCTATAGTCATGTGCTATATGAAAATTGCTTCTAAAATTTGCTTAGGAAGAAAGATAACTAGAAAATCCAACTGACCATCTTCTAACCATTTATCCATAGGAATTATTGTTCATTGTTTACCTGCTAAGAAACATTACTTTAAAATATATGTCCTGTATGGATATCCCAGAGAGTCCTGAAGTACATTTGGGAAGTTAGCATTTGGTCAAAGCAGCATTGCAAATCAGTGGGATAAATAGATTATTCAACAAATGATAATGAGACAACTGGCTAGCCATTTGGAAAAAGTAAAGCTGGATCTCAACCCCAACTCTTTACCTTTAAACATTCCTGATGGATTGAAATTGTAACATAAAAATGAAACCAGAGCTTATCAGTTAAAAAGAAGTAGAATGTTTTATTACTTTGCAATGGGAAAAGCCTTTCCAAGCATGTCACAAACCTAGAAGTTGCCATAATAAAGAAAGGAAAAGATAAATTTAGTAAAGTTTCATAAGTTTTTTCCTACTTCTAAAATGTGTGTATGTGTCTGTGTATCATGTAAAAATTTTTATAAATGAAAAAATTGGGGAAATATTTGCTGCATATAACCGAGAATTAATTTTCTTAATATACAAAGAATTGTTACTAAAATTTAAGAAAAAGATCACCAACCTAATAGAAAATGTTCAAAGGACACAGAAGGGCTGCTCACGGAAAAAGAAATATAAATAGGCAATATACTCACATACATAAATTTATACATATATACCTTAGCCTCATTTATAACTAAAAATTATATATTAAAACAAGATACCATTTTTCAGATTGGCGAAAGTTAAAAAGTTTACCTCTATCCAGTGTTAATGAGGGTATGAGCAGATAAGCTCTCTAGTACTCTGTTGATGGCAGCATGAATTGGCGTAACATCTTTGGAAGGCAATCGTGTATTACCTGTTAGCATTCAAACAGCTCATAACCTTTTGCTAGCAATTCCAGAGCTGGAACTTTGCGTATGAGCTTGCACAAGCACATACAAGGACATTCATTGCAATGTTGTGTGGTATCACAATAATTGGAAATATCCTAAATGAAGATCGATAGGAGGAACTGTTTAATGGAATACTATGCAACCAAGAAAAAGAATTAGTGTATGTATTCTTAGTGTACACATTAGTGTATATACTTAGTGTAAAAAACAAGTTGGAGAACATTGTTAATATGTGTTAAGGGGGTGGAAATACACATACACAGACACTTATATAGGGACACATACAGCTCATAATAAATACTATTGTTGGTAGTGTAATATATTAAGTGTATAAAAATGTCTGAAAAGATAAAAAGCTGTGACTGCTGGTACGGAAGTGGAGATGGGAGAGATAAGGAAGAATTTTTACTTTTCATTACACCTTTTGAGTACCTTAGCCACGTGCACATATTACTTATAGTGTAAAAAATTAAACACACTCCCTGCCGGTGGGCCGTCGTGCGCGCTCACGCGGGACCAGTCCGGTGCCGAGAGCCGGTTGTCCCGGGAAACAGGGCACAGCCGGAGAGTGGGCCGGCCCCTCGCCAGTCACGCACCTACCGCACGTTCATGGGGAACCTGGTGCTAAACCACTCATAGATGACCTGCGCCTGGGTTTCATACCTAGCAGAGCCGCTCCCTCGCTGCGACCTATTGAAAGTCAGCCCTCGACACAAGGGTTGGTTTTCTTTTTTAATAAAAAATTGAAGAAAAAAAGCAAAAACATGCTCCATCTTCTCCTGACTCCTGGTCATTACCATCACTTACCACCTAAGTAAACTCAGATAACACAGGTGTTTTTTTCAGCCAACAACAAAGTGAATCACCTCACAAATAAAAATTCCTTGACCTTCTCACCAAAGGTAATAGAAAAATTAATTCTATTAAATTGGAATGGGGATGTACAGTATGATCTCCGCGGGCTCCGAAGACATGTTTGAGTGCTTGTTCTAAATCTCCACAGATTCAGTAATAAACTTTAGTGATTATGGACTTCTAAAAAAGTTTGTCTATACTGTTCTTAGGAGGAATTTATCAGTTCACTACAGATTATAAACTATTATGCTAAATTTTGATGAGACATTTTAAAGCATTTATGAAACCTATTTTAGAATATTTCTTGGTGGCATGTTTTATAATCACAGGGGAAAGTAGAACTTAAGCCTCAAGTGCAGATAGCTCCTGTAAGTTGTGGAGCTGGGGTCGACAATGTCAGAGTAACTGGAGTCATCAGGTGGTAGGTTGATCGAATCCCAGCTGAGGAAGAAGTCTCAGGACCTGTAGCAGGAGGCTGAGGCCTCAAGACGTTACATTCTTGTTAAGAATCAAAAGGTCACACCCATGTGGGTGAAGCTGCAAATAGAAACTGCATCCCTGGACTTGAGGCTATAATACTCTTTCTGTTGTACTGCGAATACCTTTTCCATCTCTTTTTTTCAAAAATATAGCTCCTCCAACCTCTGCCATCACCACCCTGCCCTCTAGAGATAGTGACAGAAAACAGTCTTCTAGACAACAGCTATCGGGCCACATGAGGCAGTTTACAGTAGAAGAAAAAGACATGGCTTTTCATTTTCAAAGTATAGAGTACAGGGTAGAAATACTTTATCTTTTGTTTTCTAGGATAGGAATATTTTAAATTATTTTTGCCCAATATTTGCATAGTAACCTTTTGTTTCTACTTCTGTCCATTTCATACTTTTTATTTCATGTACCCCTTGAGTCAAGTGTTGAGCAAAGAGTTAATGAATGCCAATACTGTGCAGAGTACATTTATAGACTCTGTAAACAGTGCATTGTTTTTGTCATAAATTAATACCAAAGATTGGAATTATGGTTTTTGTAGCTATTGCCATGGTAATTCCAGGCTAACGTAACATTCTCAAATTATGACTTTATTACAATTAAATATTATTTCCACATGTTCCAAAGAATTTATATGCTGTAAATCTTGAAGACTCAGAGAAAAGTAATACATTTTGATCCAAATATGTCTCCTTTATATGTAATATATATAGTATATATTTAAAATAAAATAATAAGTAAATATATTAATAGAGAGAAAAAGTGAAAATCTGCTCTTTTCTGAAAAAATGAAATCCGTCATGCAGTTCCTGACGTGCAGGAGAAACCGTAGTTCAGATGTTGGCACAGCTCTCTATCTAAAGTCATGAGGCATTTCCACTCTGTGGGGTGGTGGCAATAGCTGCTGAGAAGATTCCAGATATGCACTATATTGTTGAAACAGTGACAGGCCCTGTCCAACTGCACATTCAGAGCAACCCGGAGAGTGTGATGTGAGTCTGGACTTGGGTTGAGTGAGATGGAAGGCACAAGGTCCATTTTGAAACAACCTTTGGAAGAAAAAAGAGTACCCAAGGCTTAAATGTCATTAAAGTAACTTTATTCTGATGCAGTGGCTGGTACAATTACCGGTTGGAAATGGCCTGGCTCCATTCCCAGCTCTGGCACTTAAAAGCTGGGCAACACTGGACAAATCACTTCAAGTTTCTAGGTCTCCAGTGCTTTATTCATAGATGACATGGCAGAACGAATACTCACCCCTGCCTTCCTGTCAGGGTTGTAAAAACAGAAGGCAGAACATGTAAAGGCTGACTGCCATATAAATGAAAACTACAATCCCTGGAATTGTTTTTTTGTTTGTTTGTTTTTTTAGATTAAGAGTTCTTTTTTCTTTCTTAACGCTGTGTGGCTTTCTACCTTGGGTTTTTACGTTGAGTTTATTTAATTCCCTTCTTAAATTTCAGAGTTTTAGAAACATTAATACAGTTCTAAAAGTAATTTGACATTTAGGAAAAATCTAATTATTCTGGATTCTGGCAAGTGTTGAAGTCACAGATTTTTTTCTTAGAGCCACAGATTTCACAGTTAGTTTAATCACTATAGCTGTTTAAAATTAAAACTTGCTATTCTTCAGTCTTGATTTTCTATAATATATCATGTTTCTGACTTGAGAGAAGAAGAGAGAAAAAAGGAAGAAAGAAGAAAGGAATTTCTTTCCCTCCACCAAAGGGAAAAATAATATGAAATAAGCTACTAAAAGTGGGCCAATATCATAGTGATTGTCTGAGTTGATGTATTTTTTCCTCATAAGAATTAAAATCATGTTATTCTATAGAAAGACAAACAAAGAGCACAAAGTAGGCACAAGCTAGCAAAAGAACCCAAAATTCTAAAACTATCCTCTACCAACCCATATCCTGCTTACCTTCCCAACCCTTCAGAATCTACAATTTTAAGATGAAAGATGGGAGCGGATGTGGCTCAAGTGGTTGGACACTTGCCTCCCACATGAGAAGAAAGAAAGCCTAGGACCAGATGACCTCACTGATTAATTCTACCAAAGTTTAAAAAATAATTAACACCAATCCTTTACAAACTCTTCCAAAAAATTAAAAGGAAGGGCACTTCTTGAACTCATTCTATGAGGTCAGTATTACCCTGATACCAAAATCAGACAAAGACATCACAAGAAAAGAAAACTACAAACCAATGTCCCTTATGAATAAGGATACAAAAATCCTCAAAAAAATATTAGCAAGCTGAATCCAGCAGCACATAAAAAGAATTATACAACATGACCAAGTGGGATTTATCCCAGGAACGCCAGGTTGATTCAACATCTGGAAGTCAATCAGTGTAACACACCAGATTAATAGACAAAAGGACAAAAACTACATGAGCGTCTCAGTTTCAGAAAAGCATTTGGCAAAATATAGCATCCTTTCATGTTAAAAACACTCAACAAACTAGGAATAGAAGGGAACTTCTTCCTCAGCCTGATAAGAGCCTCTATGAAAATCCTACAGCCAGTATATTAATGGTCAAAGACTGAAAACTTTCCCCCTCAGATCAAGAACAAGAATATGATTGCTTTTGTTGCTCTTAGTCAACATTTCACTGGTGCTTCTAGCTAGGGAAATTAGACAAGGGGAAAAAAGGCATCCAGATGGAGAAGGATAAGTAAAACTACCTCTCTCTGCAGATGACATGATCTTGTATGTAGAAAATCCTAAGGAATCCACAACAAAACTATTAGATCTAATAACCAAGTTCAGTAAGGTCACCGAATACAAGGTCATTATATGAAAATCAACTAAATTTCTATAAACTAGCAATGAACAATCTGAAAAATTAAAAAATTCCATTTATAATACCATCATAAAGAATTAAAACACCTAGAAATCAATTTAACAAAAGGAGTGCAATTTGTGCACTGAAAACTACAAAACATCATTGAAGAAATTAAAGAAAATCTAAATAAATGGGAGGACATCCTGTATTGATGGATAACAAATTCTACAGATTCAACACAATCCTGATCAGAATCCTAGCTGCCTTTTATTTTTGGCAGAATTTGTAGATCCTAAATTTCATATGGAAATAAAAGGGACCCAGAATAGCCAAAATAATCTTGAAAAAGAACGAATTTGGAGGATTCATACTTCCCAATTTCAAAATTTGCTATAAACTTACAGTAATCAAGACTGTCTGGTACTGACATAAGGATAAGACGTATAGATCAATGGAATAGAATTGAGAGTACAGAAATAAACTCATACATTTATGATCAATTTATTTTAGACAAGGGTACCAAGACAATTCAACAGTGAAAGAATAGTCTTTTCAACAAATGGTGCTTGGATAACTGAATATGAAGCAAAAGAATCAAGTTGGACCCCTACTTCACACTACATTAAAAATTTTTTCAAAATGAATCATAGTCCCAAATGTAAGAATTAAAACTGTATGGGAAGCGGCTGTGGCTCAATCAGTAGGGCTCCCGTTTACCATATGGGAGGCCCCGTGTTCGGTTCCCGGGGCCTCCTGGTGAAGGCAAAGCCCGCCCGCACGGCGTGGTTAGCTGACCCAGCGAGCGAAAGCAGCAAGGGGGGGATAAATGAATAAATAAATAAAATCTTAAAAAAAAAAAAAAATTAAAACCGTAGGGAAGTGGATGTGGCTCAAGCAACTGGGCTCCCGTCTATCATATAGGAGGTCCAGGGTTTGATTCTGGAGGCCTCTTGGTGAAAGGCAAGCTGGCCCACGCTGAGTGCTGGCCCATGCAGGAGTGCTGGCCTGCGCGGAGAGCTGGTGCAGCAAGTTGACGCAACAAAAAGAGACACAGAAGAGAGACTATGAGAGACGCAGCAAAATCAGGGAGCTGAGGTGGTGCAAGAGATGGAGCAGCCGCTCTCCACTCCAGAAGGTCCCAGGATCGGTTCCTGATGCCGCCTAAAGAGAAGACAAGCAGACACAGAAGTACACATAGAGAGCAAACAGCGAGTGCAAAAAGCAACGGGGGAGGAGGGGAATAAATAAATCAGCCTTTAAAAGAAGAAAGATAAATTGGACTTCATCAAAATTTAAAACATTTGTGCTTCAGAGGACACTATCAAGAAAGTAGAAACCCAAAGAATGGGATAAAATATTTGGAAATCATATCTGATAAGGGACTAGTATCCAGAATATATTTTAAAACTCTTACAATTCTGCAATGAAAAGAAAACCCAATTTTTAAATAGGCAAAGGATCTGAATAGACATTTCTCTATAGAAGATATGCACAGTTGAACAAACTGCACATGAAAAGATGCCCAACCTCATTTAGTCACTAGGGAAATATAATCCAAACCATGAGATACCACTTCACAGCCACTAGTATGGCTGTAATCAAAAGGACCGTGATAACAAGCATTGGAGAGGATGTGGAGAAACTGGAACCTTCATACATTGCTACTGAGCATGTAAAATGGTGCAGCTGCTTTGGAAAACAGTTTTGTAGTTCCTCCAAAAGTTAAACATAGAGTTACCATATGATCCAGCAATTCCACTCCTAATTATATACCCAAGAGAAATGAAAACATGTATCCATGTCAAAACTTGTACACAAATGTTCATAACAGCATTATTTATAACAGCCGAAAGGCGGAAACAACCCAAATGTCCATCAACTGATAAGAGTATACAAAATATGGTATATCCATAAGATGGAATAGTACTCAATCATAAAAGGGATGCAGTTCTGATGTTTGCTACAACGTAGATGAATCTTGAAAACATTATGCTAAGTGAAAGGACACACATTGTATTTATAAGAAATTTATAGAATACAAAAATCCGGAGAGACAGAAAGTAGATTAGTGGTTGCTAGGGACTGAGGGAAGATAAGAATGGGGAGTAACTGCTAATAGATACGAATTTCTTTTTTTATTCTGGAATTAAATAGTTGTAAGGGTTGCATAACTTTTTATATATACTAAGAGGAGCCGATGTGGCTCAGTGGTTGAGTGCTGGCTTCCCACATATGACATCCGGGGTTCAATCCCTGGCCCCCGATATCTAAAAAAAAAAAAATTCTCTAAATATACTAAAAACCATTGAGTTTTATACTTTAAGGGGGTGAATTTAATGTGTGTATATTACATCTCAATTTAAAAATGTATATATATCCATTGGATTTGGCAATTTTGGAGATTTGGGCACCTTAGCAAGTAAAACAGTGGGGTAGATATCACCCAGAAGTAAGTTGACAAGATAACGTGAAGTAGGGAGATCAAGACAGCACCCATGGATAACTATTTCAAGAAAGAGAAAACGACGACCAGAGCTGAAAAAGTCCACAAAGGCTTTTCTTTCTCCTTTTCTCCCTTTCTTTCTCTGTTTAATTTAAGATGAGTGAGACTTCTACATGTGTTCTACATCATTTGCCATGGATTCTGATAGATTTGCAGGTTGAGAAAGGAAAGTTGAGGACCTCTTCCATCTGTGACGTAGGAAACACTGTCAGAGGGAATCGGGGAGGGCCAGAAGTAAGCAGGGGACTTGAGGGAGAGGACGAGGATGCCATGAGATCAAAAATAGATGGAAGCGCGAATAAACTGGAATCCAAATCCAAGTTTCCTAACTCCCAGGTTAGTACTCTTTCTATCCTCCACTGCCTGGATATTTCAGACTGTGGGGATCTTGTTAAACTTTAATTTGTAAAAATATTTTTGATCTGTGAGCATTATGAGTAATGTTCTAATAGGGGGTAGGAAAGATCTTCTACATATAAGAACTAAGCCTTAGGGATTCCTTTATAACTGTGAACGCTAGTTTATTTCCATTAACAAAGATGTAAGTTAGTTTTTGTTATTACTGGAGTAGTTTTATATGAAGAGAGTGTATGTATATAATAAACAAGGTTTTGCAAAGTTGAAATATGATAAGGGCCTTTTCGAAATGGGATGGCCACTGGAGGTAACGGAAACTCCTCATTTTCAGATGTTGCAAGTTGCAGGTATGAAGTGGCTTGCACAGCCAGCAGGGCCAGAGCTGGTCCCAGGAATCAGGGCTCCTGATTTTCACTCCAACGCTCCCCTGGCTCTGCCTGAGTCCTCCACATTCCAGGACATGAAAGTACACGTGGCTCTGAGGAGAGAAGCCTAAGTGTGGAGTTACACAAATGTGGAGTCAGCCCGAGACTTGCAGTGGTTCGGCTTATAGTGGTTCACCCAAAAGCGGGTGCACAGGCACAGTCCCAGTGGAGCTGCTTCCTAGTCACCATCATGGCAGCCTCCCTCCTTGCTCTCTCTAGCTCCCATTTATAGACCCAGCCATGTCCATCTTTTCCAATGAAAATCTTAAGTTATTGGATATGGCATCTCATATCCAATTAAAGTAGAAATTATAGTATTTATTTCCAGTTTACTCATCACTGTTCATTGCACAGGTACATCATGGTGAGTTTAATTCAGTGACCCTTTTCTATGCATCTATTCTGTGCCAGACCCTTTGCCAGGGTTTAGGCATAGATGCATAAACTCAATCTCCTTAATAATGTAATTGATTATCAACATTCTTTCACCTTGCTCTAAAAGATTACAGAGCAACTCTTAGGCAAGAGATACTGGTTTGTTTGTTTTTTCCTTATGGGATTTTAAGTTGTAGCATTTCAAGTCAGAGAATTAGATAGAATTGTAATCTGTAAATTTCAAGAACTTCTTTACAATCCACTTTCTTTACATTATGTCTCTATGGTTATTCCCCACCTCCCTCACTGTCTTCCCACTAATTTCTAATAGGCAGTAAGAAGAGCAATAGATGGTTCTTGCCAAGCACAACCATGTGCAGGTTCAGTGGTATGTGAGTTACAAAATGGTCCAGCACAGTTTCTGCCCTGATGAGCTGCAAGCTACAGGAATATAAATAATAAAACAGATAAGGACATTCGATAGCATGAGAAATCTATGTTAGGTACCAAGTAATAAGGGATCCAGACAAAGGTACGTCTGGGTTCCCTGTAACCTGAGGTTTTCGGGATGGATTTCTTGAAGAAGTAGAGCTTTAGCTGAATCTGGAAGTTTGGAAAGGACTTGATTAAGTAGAGTAGTGAAAGGTGGCCATTCCTCCAGGAACAAAAACCTGGAGGTGGGAATGCAAATTCCAGGAATCATGGGTAAGCCAGATCTTGAAAGTGGTTCTGCAAAAAGAGTTCAGAGCAGTAGTGTCGAGACTTAACATGCAAGGCTAGGGAAGTGAGACTTTACTCAGTGGGCAATAGGAATTTATTAAAGGTTTTTGAGAAGGGGGTCTCCAGGTCTGTATACCTGGAGTTGAATGGGAAAGGATTGGCCTCCGTAGGCAAGTGCAGGCTTAGATAATCTCATTTCCATCTTATTTTTCCTCCTTTTGCCAACCTACCCAGTGGTCTCGTGTTTACCCTTGAATACAACCCTTTTATTTCTGTCCTTACTGGGATTTAGGTCATCTCACACTTTTACTATGGAAATATGTTTTTGAAGTTGTTGCTTTTTCTGTGCTCAAAAGGGTGCTGTGAAAATTAGAAAATAATTTTAAGTTCTGTAAAGTACTTTGATCTGCTTGGGAAAAATAACAGAGGTATTTTGATTGCTAATATCATTTTCTCACCTACACAGAAATGTCTATTGTTTTAAAATAAAAATTTCAGTTTTTTATAGATCATTGAAAATGCCTACTGAATAGCTTTAGAGCACCATCTAGACACTTCATGATCTGGATAAAGTATGCCACTTAAAACCATAATATGTAGTTCAAAGAACCAGTTTGAACAGACTTTGTAACATAGCATCACAAGCTACAGATACGTGCCCTATACTTTCTCTATGATTTTTCAGAGTCAGCTTGAGGCCCACCAGGAGGAAGGAATGGTGATTTCTCACATGGCCGTGGCTGGTGTTGGGATTTGGATTGCCTTTACCTCTGGGTCTACACTTCGCCTTTTTCATACAGAAACCCTCAAGCATCTGCAGGATATCAATATAGCCACCCCTGTTCATAATATGTTACCAGGTAATTGGGTTTGGACTGTGTGCTCTTCTGTGCATGATTTCTCCTGTGGTATGTTGTAGCCTTGTTTCATGGAGCCGAGTAGCTTAAAAGAGCAAAGCATATGTTTTTCTCAAGTCACTCAGAGAATCTTGCCACTGGTCAAATTTTCCAGCTCCTGTCAACAGTGATGAAACGATGTTGATGTAATGGAGAACTGATACCACTTACCTCCAGCACTAGTGCTGCCAGACTCTGTTCTGAGCTCATATGGCTCCAAGCAGACTCCTTGACCTCCACAGCTAGCTATGCCCATTCGCAGCTTTGCTGCTGGGTACGGGTCTGGTTAAGCATTTTCCTGCCCTTTAGATAGCCCCATGCTCACCAGTAGGGTGCAATTCTAGGGAGTGGTTAGCTCTGGGGAGATCCTAAGACATCTAAAATAAGTAGATGCCCAGATTTCCCTGAGCACAGAGTAGCAATTTAGAGGGATTTGCTTCACTGATTCTCTGGGTCAGGAGCTGGCCTGGACTCAAAGAGGAGGGCGCAAGTCCAGGACCCTGAGACCCATTCTGACAGCAGTGGGAGCCTTGGCTCCTGCATCCCCCAAAGGCTATCTGTGGATCAGCAGTGTAAGGCTATGAGAAAGTCAGCATCTGTATAGTCTTTTTAGATCTGAGAGGTGAGCTTGCATCTACCAAAACATTGCCCCTGAGTTTGTACTGCTGTCAATCAGCTTAAATCACTGAGACCTTAATCGCCAAATAATATAATTTTGTACAGGCTGATTATAAACTAGGCCAGCTGTTCTCAACTCTTCCTTTGAAAAAACAAACAAAAAGCTATACCCCAGGCAGAGCTAGCTTCATGGCATACATTCGGTGCATTCACACAGGGCCCGCACTTGATTTAACACTCTGCTGTTGCCACCTGAAAATCCTTGATAGTTTTTGGAACAAGGGACTCTGCATTTTAGTTTTTAATTAGGCCCTGCAAATGATCTGGCTGATGTTGATTCCAGGGCCCCAGTCTCTTGCTCTGCTCTGTAGTAGGACCCAGGCATCAGTATATTTTGTAAAGCTCCCTAGGTGATTACAATGTGCTCCTTGGGTTGAGAACCATTCATCTAGGCTATCCAATTAACATATATATGATACACGACCAAGGCAAAAAATATAAGTGGGACTGAAGATTCCACTCTGCTAAAGGTCAAAATGAAATGCCTACTTAGTAGATTTTTGTTGACTATGTAAACTAGTGCTACTTAGAAGTAGAGTTGGGAAGCCCATGCACAGTGTTGGTTCGACAAGTTTCCTTGGAAAACCCATAACCTTTTAGGTCACTTGAATTTTTTCCATCTCTAAAAGGAATAGGGGTGAGCAATGTAGCCCAGTGGTTTGAGCACTACCTTCCCATGTACAAGGTCCTGGGTTCAATCCCCGGTATCTCCTAAAATATTTTAAATAAATAAATAAAATGAATAGGGAAATACTTTTTTTCCAGTTTATTTCAAAAATATTTTGTGGAATAACATTTATGGAAGCATATTCTGCAAAGAGCAATGCACATCCTGCAGTTTGCTGTTACAGTGTTAATTTTGGAGTTGGATCATTTGGTAAAAGACTGGTGTTCTGTACAGGTGTACGTGGCAAAGGTGGAAATGTGGGATGTGTCAACACATTTGAAATGGTCTATGTGTTCAGCCAATTTGAGCTTTAAATGACTCTTTTATGTTGATATATTATTTCCTAGTTTGGGTGGAAAAATTACCTCCACTGAACTATATTATGAATTATATTTCTCTACTTTTTTTTTTTTTCCATGAATTTTTTTAATTTTTTTATTTTTTTATTGTGGGTAAAAATCAAAATTTTCACAATACATACCAACATTTGCAAAATGATATATAAATGTATATGCATATATGTGCATTTGCTTACAAAAATGTTATTTATGTATATATATAAATATATTTTAAGAGGTGCTTAGGTACCCAAAATATTATATTTCTCTACTTTTAAAAGGAAAAATAATTACCAAAAGCTTTAGGTTATTTTTTTTCTAGATATAACCACCCTTAAGAGTAAGAGATAGTTTTTCACGTGAAAATATATACCTAAATTCATTCTCTGGAAAACAATTCAAATTAGTTTCCTAGTTCTATAATATTGTCACTTTATATTATTAGAAAGTCCAAGGCATATGTTAAAACCAACATGGTAGCATAAATTTAATACTCGATTACACTTCTTATTACTCTGCTAAATATAATAAAGTATTAAAAATCTACCTTATCTTTCACAATATTTTAGATTTACAGAGAAAGTGATGTTTCATTATCCTTTGAGGTGAGTAAAAACTATAAAAAAGATTCATGGAGGGCTTATAAATCCAAATGTATCAAATTTCATTTTAAAATGCAAAAATATATGTTGGCAGGATTGTTAAAAGAGAGGAATTTGCACAAAATAAATTTGCCCCTTTTACCAAGGAACTTGGCAATTTAAAAAAACGATTGTAGCTTTCAGTAACCCTGTAAGGCTGGTGACGTAGGTAGGTTCCTTCAAACACAGAAATAGAGTATAGTAGTTTAGTGGCGATAGATCGAGTAGGCATTCTACTCTGTGTTTTGCTTTTACAAGTTCAGATAATTTTTTAAAAATATTGTAATACATTTTATAGCATTTTTTTTTTTTTTTCATCTTGGGAAGCTATGTATTTATTTCCTGACTTTCTTTTTTTTTTTATTATGGGTAAAAATCAAAATTCTCACAATACATACAAACATTTGCAAAATGATATATAAATATATATGCATATATGTGTATTTGCTTACAAAAATGTTATATATATATATATATATATATATACACACATATATTTTAAGAGGTGCTTAGATTACCCAAAATATTACACGGAACCCACTGGGATTCCCATGTTGCCCACCTCCCACACCTCCCACCACATCCCACACAAACATCTCCCACAGTGTGGCCCACCACCCTCAATGAACTTATACATCCTGGAGCCTTGCCACCAACCATAGACCACAGTTCACACTGTAGACCACACTCTCTCCCACACAGTTCTGAGTGGTGTGTGCTGATTTAAAATGGCCTACATCCGTTGCCACAACAGTACTCAGGATAACCTCCAACTCCCAAAGAAGCCCCTGTATTTCAACTGCTCATCCCCTCCCTACCCCAAAAGTGTCAAGTGGCCACTGGCTCCACCTCATTGTTATAATTTCTTGCATTGCTAGAATCACCATATGTGAACAAGAGAATACCATCAAGTCCACTCTAGTCCATAGTTCTTCCCCCAATCCTGAGGGGACTGGGATGGTGATGTCCACTCCAACTCCAAGTGAGAGAGGGCTTATATCCCATGGATATGGTGGGTGGGATGATCCTGCCTGCAGATGCATGCCCTCTCCATTCCCTGGGATGGCCATTTCCCATCGTTGTCTCCTCACCAGGTGACTTGGATGAGTCCATTGAGCTGTAGGGTAGGAGTTGCAGCACCACCTAGATTTCATGCGCACCTGGCACATAGGTAGGCGGGAGGCTCCAGTCTCTGGAAGTATACCTAAAAACTCCAGCATCACATATAGGTTTGAATAGAAGGGACTGGTGAACCATGTGCAGGGAGGACTTATTTGAGTCTAATTCTGTCACTCTCAGGAGCACAGATTCCAAAATAGAACCCACTGATAAGGCATCAGTCTCTGGGGCTATCCCCCCTTATATAGGACCAGGGTGTCTCCAGAGCTCTCAGGAACCCCACTGAGTGGGGTGATAGGCACTTAGATGTTCTATGAGCTCCTACTGATGTGTGCGTAAGAGTTACCTCTGGGATGACCTCCCGACTCTCTTTGAAGTCTCTTAGCCACTTGAACTCATTTGTCTTTACCATTTCCCCCTTTTATTCAAGGTCTTTTTCCAGTTGTGTTGCCAGTTGGCACTTGGTATTAATTCCTCGTTGCCAGGGAGGCTCATCCCCGGGAGTCATGTCCCACGTTGGGGGGAAGGTAATGCAATCATATGCTGAGTTTGGCTTAGAGAGAGGCCACATTTGAGCAACAAGGAGGCTCTCAGGTGGCAACCCTTAGGCACCCCACAACTGCAGGCTAAGTCTCATTTACAAGAGCAAAGACTCACAAGGGTAGTCATCAATAAAAAAAAAAAAAATCAATGGGTCATCCTATTTTGACAGGCACTGTCCCTACACTCAGAGGACTATTGGTTCTCCCTTGGAGACTGTGGCAGAGCTCTCCAGGCTAGGAATTCAGATTGATTGTGTGATTATCCACCCATCGTGACCATGCCCCATCCCCCGATCCTTTGAATGATTTTGTATATCTTTCATGTATATTCGGATGAACCAATCCCCACAAAACCCCCCCCAGACACCCCCCGCAATAATCCCCCGCAGTACCCATTGTAACCCTTCTATGATCCAAATCCTCCATGAACATTTAGTCCATAAAATAATCAAATACACTTACTAGGAAAAAGAAACAAGTGTGATAAGCTTACGTGCAAGAGACAAACATAAGGAAACTCAGGGGGAAAAAAAAGAGAAGGAAAAAAAACAAATAATCAAACAAAGAACAAAACAAAATAAAATATAATTAGTGGATTGGGACATTCAAAAAATGGGCAAAAAAGCAAAGGAAATGCCTTTAAAATATATATATATATATATTCATTTTTTTCCTTTCTCTCTTCTTTTTTCCCCTTTTTCCTTCCCTTTATCACTGTGTTATCGGATGTCTGGTGTGCCATGACACCTTCCTCCTCTCAATCCCCATTGTCTCCCAATTTTTCATTTAATTTTCAAAGAAGTTTTAGGTCACAGCAAAGTCACACACGGAGTGCCGGAGACTCC
>JAKSZT010054462.1:5605602-5712044 GCA_026826555.1 Tolypeutes matacus | reverse complement strand
CAAGTATTTTGTTAAGGATTTTAGCATCTAGGTTCATTAGAGAAATTGGTCTGTAATTTTCCTTTCTTGTGGTATCTTTATTTGGTTTTGGTATTAGGGTAATGTTGGCATCATAGAATGAGTTAGGTAATATTCCTTCTACTTCTATTTTTTGGAAGAGCTTAAGTAGAATTGGTGTTAGCTCTTTCCGGAATGTTTGGTAGAATTCAGCTGTGAAGCCGTCTGGTCCTGGACTCTTCTTAGTTGGGAGGTTTTTAATGACTGAGTCTATCTCTTTACTTGTAATTGGGCTGTTGAGTTCATCTATTTCTTCTTTCATCAATGTCGGCTGTTTGTGGGTTTCTAGAAACTTGTCCATTTCCTCTAAATTGTCATTCTTGTTGGCATATAATTTTTCAAAGTATCCTCTTATGATACTCTTTATTTCTGTGGGGTCAGTAGTGATATCACCTTGCTCATTCCTTATTTTATGTATTTGCATCTGTTCTCTCTTTTTCTTTGTTGGTCCATGATATTTGTTTGGATGGCTTTGATTAGTTGTTCGATGTACTGCATTGCTTCCTGGTTTTTATTTTGTGCACTGGACTGGTCCATGTTTTCCAGTTTCTCAGAGTCATTTGTATTTTTCTGTTGCCCTCTGGTCATCATATTATCTTGATGGGTTTGTTCAGTTGATTAGCTTTTCTCTATGCTCTAGAATTTTATTTAGCTGTTGGTTCTGCGTGTGAGTTAAGTTTTCTCTTTGGCAGTTTTTCTTCTTATTTTATTTCCTTACTTCTTTCTATGTTCCCTTGAAGGCAAAAGGTTAGGGCCAGAGGAATCAAAAGATGTAAGGAAGGCAGAAGGATAATAGAAATATTGATAAAAGTTAGAAGAGGGGCAAAATGAGACTTAATGAGATGAATATTTAACTTGTGTAGGCAGTGTAGAGTACTAGGAAAAAATATGGAGTTCCTACAATGGACTGGGAAAATAAATGGAGGAATATATATATATAGTGATTTAGAAGGCTAGAATTATGAGGAGGGAGAGAAATAGTAGAGAAAGGTCTGAAAGGAAAAAGTTAATACTAATTAAAAAAAAAGAAAAAAGAAGAAGAAGAAAACAAAATAGATGGGATAGAAATTGACACCCTTAAGTTGTGGGCCTATGAAAAAATGTTGTCTCTAAGAGCCACAACAGAAAACAGAAGGCAGAAAGATGCAGGAAGGATAAGCGGTAGTTTGTAATACAAAATCAATATATACAGCGAGTGGGAAATTACTGAATAGGAAGCCCAGCAAAGAAGCGACCAGCTGGCAGCACCTATTTAAAAAAAAAAAAAAAATAGAAGGAAAAAGGAAGGGGGGAGGAAAACGGGAATAATAGCAATAGACCAGAAAGTAACAGAGAGAAACCAAAGATCCACACAGGCCAGCAGTCAAACAGAGCTAAGGGGGGTCATTGATTCCCCTAGGGTCCACGTGGATCCTTCCTGCCTACTTGTGTTTATCAATGAATTTCCCCACAGGGTTCTATATTCAGGTGCTGAAGCAGCTTATAGCTATTAAACTAAATTAAAAAGAATTTATTTTTCATTTGTTGAAGTGACCTCACTTTTTTTTTTTTTTTTTTAGCCAAATGCAGGACCCAAAATAATTCCTCCTCTAGACCAACCCCCTTATGGGAGCGACCCTAGCTGGGCCCGTGGAAATTAATCAAGCACGTCCCACTTTCCGGACTCCCCAGGTTAGCTGAAGCTCTAATGTTAGTCAGTGAGGAGTGCTAAAGACGGCGGATTCCGCCCCTTCTGGCGCCAAGCTCCAGCGTCACCGGGCTGCTCAGTAAATCAGTTTGAGTGCAGATTCGCGTCTGCTCTCAGCCTGATGCTGCTTCAGGTCGGCTTATCTGCTCCCCAAAGCTATGGGGCGGTGCAGGCAGCCAGATCAATGTCTAAAAATATAAAATACCCTTCCCTGTCTTCCAACCGAACCCTCCCTTTTTTGGGAAGTGTCCCTTCCTCCTGGCTCCGCAGCGGCCTGGGTCCTATCCCTGGGTGGCTAGGGAAATCAGCTGTGTTGCCCGACCAAAATCCCCCCTCCGGTTCACCGGGTGCCGACTAGCTCGTTTGCTCTGTTCACACAAGGTCCAAGGGGCGCCAGGCAGCCAGATCCCCAGAAAATAAAACTTTTTCGCCCCGCCCGCGGCTCCAAATGGCCGTTTTATTATTTTTTTCCGTAACCGCGGGGCTCAACCGCCTGTGCCAACCTCCACCAGCAGCCTCAAAACTCACGAATCTCCACCGTTCGGTCCTCGCCGCCGATCCACGCAGATAGATGTCCCAAGCCTCCCACTCCACGCGTGCACAGCACAGACCCCCGGGCAGGACCCCGTCCCCAATCCGCCTTGCTCTGGGAGCTTGCAGTGTGCGCCCTCCTACACTAACGCCATCTTGCGTCCTCCTCCATTTTATAGCATTTTGAAAATATATATTTTTATTTTTAAAGATTACATAAATGTTACATCAAAAATATAGAAGATTCCCATATGCCCACCCCCCCACTTTCCCCCATTACCATCTTTTATTAGTGTGGTGCATTTGTTACAGTTGAAGAACACATACTGAAGCACTGCTGCTAACCATGGGCTATATTTTACATTATAGTTTACACTTTGCACTGCACCATTTTATAGGTTTTTAACAAAATGTATAAAGGCCTGTATCCATCATTGCGCTGTCATGCAGGACAATCCCAATGTCCTATGTAATACGTTTTTATTTAGTGAGAAAAGTAGAGATTTATATAACAAGCAAATTTATTTTTAGAGAAACAAAATTGTTTATAGTCTCTCTGGTTCTGAAAACATACACTTTGCCACATCACTTGAAGTCAATGTTTTCTTTTAAGCACACATGCTGGCGAAACAAATGTTTGCCGCAGAAATCTGTTGTATTTGTTGGGATGAAACCAAGTCCAATTCACAGATTGCCAAAGCATGCATTTATTTTGCCCATGAGTGGCCTATATGGCCAAAGGTCTGTTCACAAGCGAAGGTGATGCTCTCACTGTGCTAAACCCACGGCACACCCCAATGTGTGAAATGATGCTCCTGCCCCCAGCTGTTCCGTAGCGCAGGCGGCCCTGCCGGGCATCGCAGCTGTGGAGTGGAGCCATGGGCCCTGGCGCCATCACTGTCTTCTTTCCCAGGGAGGTTGCCATGGCTTCCAGAATCCTGGCAGGCTAGCCACAAAAATGTCATGAGGCTGCAGGAACAGCCAAAAGGTCTTGCTCTGCCCTTACATGTATCACTGACCAATTCAGATCAGAGCCAAAGAACAGTAATGAAGGGAGGGTTCAGGCAAGTGTGAGTGGGCTTTTTTTTTTTTCCATTTAAATTCTTGTCAAGATAATACTTGTACATAATTTAATAAAATCAAATAGCGATCAAGGCTTGTGAAAACCAAAGCAGAACAAAATAGTCTTTAGCCTATTCCTCTACTCTCCCATTTGCTATTTCCATCAGGCAGTCACATTCACTATTACGTAATTAACCTTCATTTTGCTTTTCAAAAAAATCATGCTTACGTGGCTTTATCTTGATTTTTACATTTTAGATAATATCTTCTGACTTCCTATTGTAGGAGAAAAAGATTAAATTATCAAACATTCCTCCAGACATGTAACATACAGACACGCTCTCACATGAGCACAGGCACACGTGCTGACTGGCTCCCACCGACACAACATATAGAAACATGCCCAAGAACTTTCTTCCTCACGATGTAGTTAGGTCACCATTTTTTGGTTAAATCAAAAATTAAGATTTACATATTTTTGACAATGTGATTGTGACTGAACCACGCAGTCTAATATAATTGCATTTTCTTTCTTTTACTACTTTTTCAGCTCTGCCCTTAATAATTTGTGTTTTTCCCAAATATAGTTTTACATTTACTGATCACTAATCCATCACTGTGAAATTCTCTGTAAAGCCATATGCATTAGAGAACCTGGCAGTACCATTCTTCCTCCTCAAGTCCCCCCTTGACCTGGGCCAGTTGCTTTCTAGGCCTAATAAAGCTACTAGTTTTTAATACCATATTACTTATCTGCCTCTCTTCCATGGATCCCCTCTTTCATGTATTCCTATTTATTCTTTTTTTTTAAAGATTTTATTTTTATTTATTCATTTATCCCCCCCTTGCTGCTTGTGCTCGCTGGGTCAGCCAACCACGCCGTGCGGGCGGGCCTGCCTTCACCAGAAGGCCCCGGGAACCGAACCCGGGGCCTCCCATATGGTAAACGGGAGCCCCACTGATTGAGCCACAGCCGCTTCCCCCTATTTATTCTTATACAAACAATTTAGTCTATTTCTTAGAGGCAGTGAAAGTAAAAGCAAACATTTAGTCTACCATGTTTAATCAGAATGGAGTGGAATGCTTTTAATTGGCAAATACCCTCTGGCATGTCATTATCATATTTAAAATATCTTGAAATTCATTAATATCTGGGTGATACTTTACACTTTTATCCACATCTAATATTCTTTTTCTATGTTCTAAAGCCTGTGGCCTAGCAGACTAGAAGAAAGGTGGGTAATTTAGAGCAGAATTCAATTACACCAAGAATTAGGTTTCATTTATTATGCCTCAGAATGAGAATAGTTGCTTTTTCAGTGGTTCTTGAATAAGATCCATAGAACAGTATAATCTGAAATTGTTCCAAATTTCATTGTATTTCAAACAAGAAAGCCAAAGAGACATTTCTTCTCTCATCCTTTTTCAGTATTTTATAGCAATAAGCATTTTTGCATTTTGCATTTTATTTTACACTTAAATAGTTCAATTAGTACAAACATACTTTGTACTCTGAGTGTATTGAGTTTGATGTTGTCATGTTATGACCACTGCCTGGCTGCTTCTCTTCGTTATTCCACAATGTACGTCCTGGAAATCTGTGCACTTCCTGTGTTCCCACATATGTAAAGTCTGCGTTCTAGAGTTATATTCATGAAGTTCCCAAATAAAAATATATGGCAGTAAAACATAGAATTGCCCTTTTGTGCTCCACTGAAATATAAAATTCAAGTAGGTTCTAGAGATGAAGATTTACCAAGTAAAAAAGAACAGAATTTGAAAAAAATAATTATACTCTAATGTGTGCCTCTTTTACCCAAGTTAAGAAAACTTGACTAAATATATTTCCTTCCT
The DNA here is from genome assembly GCA_026826555.1 of Tolypeutes matacus. NCBI lineage: Eukaryota > Metazoa > Chordata > Mammalia > Cingulata > Chlamyphoridae > Tolypeutes > Tolypeutes matacus. The sequence goes on along the minus strand of JAKSZT010054462.1, from coordinate 5,706,853 downwards.
TAGTGGTAACATGCTTTAACCTATGGAGTATATGAAACTATATAATGTGCTGGATTTTTTTATTCTGTTTGGATTTCAGTTCTTTCCCATAAAGCACATCAAACTTAACACAGTTTAAAAATTGATAAAACCTTCAGATTTTCTCTAGTTAGCATACACATATTTTAGAACAGTCAGTTAAATTTCTAAAAGTTATAAAGCAATAGAATCACAGCAAATAAATTTAAAGGAGTTTTATGTACTCTGGGCTGTAAATAGTCACAGTAAGTTACATCACGATGCAGATGTTTCCTGCTTTGTCCCTAATATTCGAAGGGGAATATTTTTTTATGGGAAAGTACTGGGGCCCCTTGTTAAATTTAGCCTTTCAAGGTCCCCATGAAATGAATGCATTGCCTTCCAGAGTGACTAAGCAAATAAAATCACCAAAATATCAAGTTGTTTAAAAATCAGTATAACTTTTCTAAATATCATATACCACATTCATAAGGAAATTCAATAAATTAAACTAGGCCCAAGGTTATTTACAAATCAAGGAACAAAATTGAGAACTTGGGTTTCAAATCTCTTTGGCTAGTGGTATCATTATGGCTTAACCAGCTGCTTGACCCTGCCCGGTTCCCTTTGGATTACAGATTGAGGTGAAAAAAAACAGTGTGAATACCAATTTTAGCATTTCCAACCACACTTTGAAGACTTGTTTGCGTCTTTTGTTTACTATTCTGTTTGTCGATTTTAAATATTGAAATGAACTGGGATGGTATTTTTCAAACTCCCTCCCCAGCTTTCGAGGTAATGCTATCATTGATTAAAGATTGCCATTTTTCTCTTTGTGTGTCTACATGTGAAAAGACTCTTATGAGTTCCACTGGAGAGCTTGCCATCAAACAGAAAGTAATATGCAGTTGATCCCCCTCATGTTTATAATTCTTTTTTTTAAAATTATAGTTAAAACGTATTTAATATAAAATGTGCCATTTTTAAGTGTACAATGCAGTGGCATTAATGTCATTCATAATCTTGTGCAACCATCACCACTATCTACTTCCAAAATTTTCTATCACCACAAAGAAAAGCTCTGTCCCATTGAGCAACAACTCCCCATTCCTTCCTCCCCCCCATCCCCTGGTAACCTCTAATAAGTCTGCAGATTTGCTTATTCTGGATAGTTCATGTAAGTGGAATCATACAATGTTTGTCCTTTTGCATCTGGCATATTTCACTCAACATAATGGCTGCAAGGCTTATCCACATTGTAGCATGTATTAAAGCTCCATTCCCTTTCTATAGCTAAATAATATTCCATCGGATGTCCATACCATGTTTTGTTTATCTATTTAGTGGTTGGTGGACACTTGGGTTGTTTCCATCGTTGGCACTTGTGAATAAGGCTGCTATAAACATTGGTGTACAAGTGTCTGTTAGATTCCCTATTTTCAGTTCTTTGGGGTATTTACCTAAGAGTGGATTGCTGGATCATGTGGTACATCTATGTTTTACTTTTGAGGAACTGTCTGACTGTTTTCCACAGTGGCTGAACTATTTGACATTGCCACAATATAATAATTTTTTTAAAACTCTCCATGCAGTTTATGTCCTCTGTCTCCTACATTTGGCATCACTACCACTGCTTCCACCACCACCTCCTGCATTGCCATTTGACCTCAGAATGGCCTCTGGCTTCCTGGGACTCAAATGGTTCCCCTCAGCTGGCAGCTGGGCTAGGGTTGCATCCCTGCTCTCAGTGAATGTACCATGTCGTTCCACTTTGAAGATTGCTGTTGGTTCTTCTAGAGAGCATCCCTGGACATTGCAAAGGCCACACTGTTATCCACATCCTTTTGTATTGGAATATAACCACATTGCCTAATTATTATAATGGTTAAACTTTCATATATAAAAATAAAGATGATGAATCATAGACTACTTTGAAATGGGTAAACAATCTTACTCTGAAATGTGTAATTTTACTAGGTTTCTGAATGCTTTCAAACCAGTTAGAAAGAAAAACTAGTATCTGGTTTAGAAAGAAAAAAATGTCTGGATTTTCCTTGCTTTCATCCTTTTTATTATTAAAGTTTTAAGTAGGATTTCTAGAAGTTCCCATAAGTAGCCCATTGCTATTTCCTTTAAACAAGATTTTCACAAGTCTTTTCCAGTGATTCTAGTGTTTTTCATCTTCCCACCATTTTACATTCTTCTTTCCTACACAGTGGCTTTTTTCTCCATTCCAGGGCCACATACGTTTTGTTTTCTCATTTTGAATTATTTGTAATGTGTCTTTCTCTTTAGAAAGATTATGAAGAAAGGAGTTTCTTTACAAAGACTCCAGAAAGTTTCCGATATTCTCATTATGTATAACATAAAATAGACGTAAAATTTGCAAAACATGATCAAAAATAAAATTTTCTTGAATATGCTATTTACATGTGAAGAGGGGGACTATTCATAAGGCAAATGAAAGATAACTTTCAAAAAAGTAAAGCTTTATCCTTCATAATTTGACAGTGAATTCTTTCTTATATTTTTATTAGCAGTTGGAAATATTTATACATTGTAGTTCAAGAATGAAATGACATTACAGAGATCTGTTTGAAATATAAATATGTAAAACTAATTGTTGAGATGGGCCGTTTGAAATTCTCATTTTCTTCATTAGTTGTCCTTGAAGTAAAGTTGTTCATAGAATAAAAGTATTTTGAGTGATTCTTTAGAATCGCTAAAGCAATATTTAACAAATTATATATCTCTGTGAAGGACAATTTAACTCAACAATTCCTCCTTGGAGAAAAATTTAATGAAACTCAGTTTCCTACACCAAAATATTTTAGGATGCCAAGTAAAAAATCACAAAAATAATTTATTCATTTGCATAGTTTTCATAAATAAGCAAACTTTAACTACCAAAATATGAGGGTTAAAGAGAAATTAAGTGATAGAATAATCCTATAGCCAGCCTCTAAACCAAGCCCCTAAAACTTCAATGAGGACCATTATTGTTTCCAATAATTTTGTATTTTACAAAAGAAATTTACTCAAATTTAGGACAGCTGGACTATACCATTGCCCATTTTCCTATCACATCCGGTGGCAAAGAAAAATGACTATTATGTGGCAAGGTAATTGTTGGAGAAAAGGCGCTCACTGGGACGCGGAGACTGACGATTGCTGGCAGGAAGTTTATTGAGAACCTCCCCCAATGGACGGGGGTCTGAAGAATAGACTTCAGCCCACCCGTGGAAGGTGGTGGATATGACTTTATACGCTACGTCAATAGGCTGGGAAATGTTAGTCTGTGGGGAGGGGGTTAAAGACCCAGTACAGCCTGGGGCCAGTAAGGGGCTGTAAAAGTGAATTCTTCCTGTGTAGGGCTAGGGCTTAGTGGTCTAGGAGGTGGGGTATTCCTGGAATGCGGGAGGGGTGGGTGGCGCCTGGACCCCTGAATAGGGTGAAGGTCCTTATCTGCTCCACTCCCACTGTGATATGGCTCCTTTGTTCATTCTTGGGGGGAGATGGGCTCCCTCCAGACATGTAGGCTGAGTCACAGCCTTATGACCTGCTGATTATTGCAAACCTCGTAAGGGGGACCTCTAACAATAATAAACTGTCTTGCAGGAGTGAAGTCCATATCCGTTGTAATGAGATTCCCAACTTAGTATCTGTTGTGTTGTAAACCATTTATATTCATTTTGTTGTAAACCATTTGTATCCATAATTTAGAAATAAATTATTAAATTTGAGAGCTTTAAATGGCAAATAATATTTCACCCATGTATATTAGCCGTAGTTGGAGAAAGCCAACTAAAAAACAAAAAAAGGAAAGCACAGTAAACCAATTTCAAATTTGCCATTATACCAGCTGCTTCACATCTTCAGGGGGGTCTGAAAGGATGGTCTCAGTTTGACCTTAAATTTATTAGCAGATTGGTTTCCTACCTCATAAGATAATCATGTTTAATATTTAAAGTACTTATCATTGAATAAAATTGATGCTTCAGAAAGATGCACCCATATTTCCCCTGAAATTTGTATGCCCCCTAGCATGCTGGCACTTAGCCACGATGGTGCAGTTTTATGAAATACCAATCAATAATAATAGTTGGGAATTACGCTGAATATTATCTTTCTAAACTGCTTCAGTACTTTTCATTAGCTCTTGAAAATAAAGGCAATGTGCTTACTCATAGGATAGCGTTGTAGATTAACATAGCGCTGATGCATTTCTAAACCCAAAATACATTTCTAAAATTCAAATTATTCAAATCATGCATTCAGAATTCTTGAGAACATAAATCTTTTTACACTTTTGTTTTTATAATATAAATTGATGTTTAGAAATAAACCAAAATTTCTTTATGACATTAGATCATTTGCTTTCATGCTTTCTACCCAAGATTGGAGCAAATACAGTAATGAAAATAACTTCTATTTCTACAGGAAAGAACCAGATTGTTTGTATTATTCACCATTGCTTTTCACATGCAAACTAAATTGGTTTTCTAGGCTAGTCTGCCTTAGGGCTAAGCTGAGAAAGACCAAATGGTTATTTTAAATCTCCTTTGAAAGCTGAGACTAATGATAGATTAGAGTAATGTAGAATTATGTGAAAGTCAAGAATCACTCTTCAAAGTTAGAAAAGTAGGGAAGCCGTTTGAAGAAGGGCAATTCTTAAACCATTTTCTTTCCCTACCACTTTTTAACCTTGTCACCACCCAGAGCAAAATGTTTAATTTCTCTGGGCCTCAGACCCTTGGCTGGAAAGAAAAAAGGAAAAGGGGGAAAAAAAAACAACAAAAAAAATATAAGTCCCTTCTAATTCCAGTGTTTTATATCAACATTTTCCAAACTATTTCTGATGCTGATTCCATGAGAAATGGTTATTCTTACTTTGATACTAAGTTACACTAGAAGCCCATCCTAGCTGTATTAGTAGATCTCTTCCCACTTTTAATGGTTGTTGCTCTGTGATTTCAAAGAACCAGTTTGGTTTGTGTGTTTGACTCAAGGAGTCATTTTCTACACTGAATAGAAGTAAATCATTTAAATACACTATTCCAAGTGATTTGATTTGCATCTGAAAGTGCCAGCAAAAGCAATGGAGGCTGCAGAGAATTGATGGGGGCACTCAAAGTTGTAGCTGCCTGAGTGTGGAGGCCTGCTCGCTTTAAGGTCTGATGAAAAGGATTTGTTTCCCCAAGATCTTTTTCTTTAGAGTCTTAACTGAAGTAAGCTAGACTGCAGAAGGCCAGTGAGACATCCCATGCTTAAAGGGTTTGGTGTTCACATGGTGTTTTAATCGGACGGAGGACTTGCATGTTGCATACCGGCAGTATTTTCAGATAAACTAATCATCTCACTGCCCTTGCCTGGTACTGCTGCACAAATCAAGCTTGAGGACCAGCAAGCCAACTTCTTCTGTGTCTCCCCTTAGGGCCTCAGCGCGTGGCTGTGACTAGTCTGCTGGTTTGCCACGGCCTACTAATGGTTGGTACCAACCTGGGTATCGTTGTCGCCCTGCCAGTTCCTCGTCTTCAGGGAATTCCCAAAGTGACTGGTGAGTAAGCACCCTCAAGTATTGCTGTCGTCCTGTGTCTTTATCCTACTTTGAGATTTTATTAAGCATATCATTCTGTTATGATTCAACATACTGGAAATTGTTTAAAACAGCTCAAGTATTTTTTTAGTGTACAATAAAGCCTATGTCTATTCATTTGAATTTCAATTTATACTTTTATTTTTCTTTTTTATATAGTAGTGGTCCAGAATCTTATCCTGATAATGTATTTTCTTATTACCTTTATTGCCACTGGTCAGTTTAGATTATGATATATAGTTTGGTCAATGAAAATGGGTATGTTTTATATTTGATATTGGTAAAGAAGGAGGCCCAGGATTTGAAAAAGCTTTTTGCAGCATTGGTAGGGGTTCACATTGGTAGTCTTTTAGGAAAGCAGTCTGGCATTATGGCTCACAAACCTTAAGATGCTCCTATGCTGGAATCAGGCTATCCACTTCAAGATCTGCCTTAAGAAAAAGCCTAATCTATGGACAAAGCAGGATGTAAAAATAGATTTGCCACAACATTTAATTGTTAATAGCTTAAAACAGGAAACCACCTAAATGTTCAAAATTAGGGGTAAGGGGATGTTTAAGAAAATAATTGTATTGCCATGAATAGAATATAATGCAGCCAATAAAAAAATGATGTTTATGGAACACTTTTAATGATACAGAAAAAATAATACTGTAAATTAAGTGCAATACCAAGATCTTAAATTTTATCTTGGATTAAAATATCAGCCATGTGAAAAATATTTACAGAGAAAAAGATTTATAGGAAATCCACCAAAATGTTAATAAAGATTCTAGTAATATAGTTTATTTCTAATGAAAATTCCAGAATCTTATAACTGCAGGTATCCCTTCCTCCCCTCAACAAGCATTTATGGATCCAGTGGAAGGTCTATAATTTAGATAAACTCATATTTTGGCATGATCTACCTTTTAGGATTAAGGAACTCTGAATGTTTCATTTCATTTTATAAATTTATCTTTTTATTATGAACTAGATATTTTATATACAAGTCTGTACATAGTGAGTATATACAGTAAGCAGTAATAATAAAAAGGTCCATGTGTCTATCCCGTAGCTTAGGAAAAAACATTACTTATACATTAGAGCCTCTCTGCCCCTTCCCAAGCTCATTTTTCTTCCTCCCACCACACAGTAGGTAGACATCATTCTGCATTTTATATTAATCATTCCATTGATTTTTGCTGTAGTTTTAACAATTTGTATCCTTACAAAAGAAGTCATAATTTTGTCTGTTTCTGTATTTTCCATGGTCATCTCATAACATATGTATTCCTCCAAAACTTTTTCCTTACAACATTATTTCTCAGATTCTTCATTGTCAGTGCTTATAATTGTAGTTCATTCGTTTTCACTGTTGTGTAGTATTGTTTTGAAAAGCTGTAACACTGTCCTTGTTTCTTTTAATGGCTGTTTCATTGTGTCCAGTTTTTGGCATTACATCTAAGGCCTCTGTGAAATTCATTAGCCATCTCTGTTTATATTGTTTCCTCTAGGGTTTCTGTCCAGAAGTAGAATCACTAGTTTGTAAGGAATACACATGTTCAATTTTACTAGGTGATGCTAAAATATTTTTCCAGGTTGGTCTATCATATTACATTCCAATGATCAGTGTATGAGCATTCATATCACTCCCTATTCCTACCGACACTTGTTATTGGTAAGACTTTGATTGTGCTGGTCCTTTTACTGTGGAATGGAAGCTTATTGTGATTAAAGAACTCTGTCATTTAATCTGCTTTGCCTGGAACTGGATGAATGTCAGGGCCTGGACCTCGTTTAGCTTTACAGCACGTGCTTCCTGTAGCTGTCCCACGTCACCTGTGAGGTGCCGAAGACTGCGGATGCTCCGATCTCACCTGAGACTTAGGAAACCAGTGTTCCAGGAGTATCAGTGTTTTATAAAAAGATCTGTAGGTGTTTCTGACATGTGCTCTTGGATTAGATGATTTTCAAACTTGAATCCCATCACCTTTACACTGAAGTCTTCATTTTAAGTAAAACTATAGGGTTAATTTGTTCTGAACCCCAGAACCTTTTGTAATAAAAAATATCAAGAGATGGGGTCAGATGTAGCTCAACTGGTTGGGCATCCATCTCCCATATGGAGGGACCCGGGTTCGATCCCCGGGACCTTCCAGTAAAAAAAAAAAAAATGAAGAGGCTTCTGATAGTTTAAACTGACACATTTTCAGGCTTTGAATTTTTAAATCAAGACTTGGGAAAGTTAAATATATTACCTAGAGCAAGTGAGAAGGCGTTTATGCAGAGAACAAGAAAAGAAGAATTTTATTACTAAAAAAGTAGGATATGAATATTACAAATGAACTATTGCTGAAGAAAACTCAGTTTTGTTTTTTAAATCAATTTTTAAATTTTCTTCAAATTAACTAAAAATCTGCAAGCATATAAACCAGAAGCTATTTTGATTTTAACCTAACATTCAAGTATTAAAATTTTTTACGTGATTTTGTAAGAGAGATGTATTGGGGTTAAAATATGTAATCTTGGGGGACGGATGTGGCTCAAATGGTTGGGCGTCCGTCTCCCATATGGAGGGACCTGGGTTCGATACCTGGGACCTCCTGGTAAAAAAAAAAAAAAAAAAAAAAATATTTTTATTTTTTTTTTTGTCTATAATGGTGTCTTTTTTTTTTTTTTTAAATATTTTCCCTTTTTAGGAAGAGGTATGGTTTCCTACCATGCACATAATGGTCCTGTCAAATTCCTTGTTATGGCTACAGCTGTCCACAAGAAAAACAAAGACAAATCCAGAGATAGCCTGCCTCCCAGTTCCGAATCCCAGGAGGAAGATCAGAAGGAGGTACTTCTAAACGAGGAGGTCAATTCTTGTCCAAGTCAGAGCAACCCTGATGGAGCCATTTGGCTGGGAGATTCACTGGGATCGATGACTCAGAAAAGTGATTTGTCCTCATCTTCTGGGTCCCTGACTTTATCTCATGGTTCCAGCTCTCTAGAGCACAAGTCAGAGGACAGTATCATTTATGACCTCTTGAAGGAGCCAAACATCTCACTTAAAAGTAGAACCCAGCGATTCAAGAAAGCAAAAGCCAGTTCAGTGTTAGTCGTTTGTGGAGGACAGGGTCACAGACGGGTGAATAAGAAAACCAGGCAACAACGTCAAGATGAGCTGGTTTCTTCTGTTATGGTCTGGCAGATTCCTCTGTTAAATATATAAGCAGAATAGCATACTTTGTAGTGTTGAAATTTGCAATCAAGGGTGACTTTTTAGCTAAATCGTATGATATGAGTAATTTAAGGTTGTAACAACACTGGTTGGGGATAAATTAAAAGCAGTATTTGGGGAAGAAATGTGCAATATCATAATGGTGGCTTTCCTGCCATCTCGTTCCTTCTCTTCCATAAAGTAGAACTGAATGTAAACACTTTAAATAAGGTAGAAGACTGATGTTTTGAGTAAATTGAAGTTCTGGCATAATACAACACCCTTTTTATTGCTGTAATCTTTGTAAAAATACTAACTTCATCAGCTTCAGAACTATTCTTGTAAGATGTTACTCAGCGAATTTGTGGGGAAAATAAAGCATATACAGTAGTGTAGGAAATTATTAACAATTTTTAAAACATTTTTACTTGATTCAAGGTTGATTACATTTATTTATATTCTCTTTTTTTAATTCCAAAATAGAATTTATAACAATTAAGAAAGCCAGGTAACATACCAATCAAGACGATGTTATTTGCTTTCAGAAACAAGCTGGATTTCCCAAAGTGGTATAATGCATGTACTGTATATTTTAACAAAATAGTATTTTATATTACATTTTCCAATTAAAAACTAACAGTTAATGTTTTAGTCAATATATTATCTATAACATTTCATAAAAAATGTGTGCTTTGAACCAAAATGCTCAATACCGCAGCATTTAGACTCAAGCATTGACACCAAAATTTACTTCCCTTCTCTTATTAAATAGCATTAATATCCATATTAGAAATATGTACATTTTAGTATTGTAGGAAATGTATAGAAAAAGCCTTAGTCAGTTCTTGTCTATGGTTTCTTAACACCTGTTGACTTTGGAACACTCTATCTGTTTTTTAATATATCTTCCGGATAACTCATGGTGCTAGTCCATGTGGGTGTTCCATTGCTGGCAATGGGATATGGGCCAAGAAAACGGACCTTCCAATCAACACTATATATCATTTAGATGTCTATTCTGCAAAATGCACAGGTTTGTATTCTGCAGTTACAGAGCCTATTGTTGAGGTACCTGAATAATCAATGTGTTCCATTATGCTAAACATGTATTTATATATCAATGTTTTATTTACTGGATGGTTTAAAAAAATACAAAACTAATGCAGGCATTCGGCAGAAATAAACTTCTCTGCACTTTACAGATTATTAAAAATGCTAATTTTATGACAGCCAAATATTTTCTAAGGTGTGTATATATCCCATGTGAAAGTAATATTTTCCCAAGCTTTCTTAAACTGTTAGCTGCTATCTTATTTCATAAATAAAGTATTTTTATTTTAAAAAATGTAATATTACAGACTGCCTTTTTCCCATAACATACAAAAGGGCAATTAAATTCTTGAGGGGAGAGGGCTAATCTGACCTATGTTTTCAAATTAAGTATCACCACTCGCTGGTTTGGCAAGTTTAAATTTCAGAGACAGTTCACAATCTAAATGGAAAATAATGCTTTGAATTTGAGTTAGTTATTAAGAAACATTCAATAGATTCATATACTTGACAGTTTTTGTTTTAATTTTTTTGTTTTGTTTTAATCTGAATGACATCATGAGTTGAATGAGTTTAACATAAAGAGAAGTGTCTAAAGTAAACTAAGATCTTTAATGTGTTACTGATTAAAACAATGAAACATCACTCTTTACACTGGCCAAATAAAACAAAACTATTTCATATGCCTTTTAAAATTTAAACCATAGTCTTAAAAGATTTTTCGGTCTTAATCAAGGTCTCAAAAAATTCAACTTATAAATATCAAATTTTCTTACAGCAGTAAATAAGTAAAATAAAGAAAAGTACCAGTTGAGCTTTCAATTTACATTATAATATTGATAACATATTTAGAAAAATCTCATAGTAATGTCATCCATATATGTCATGTTTTTACTTGTCAACTATATCTTAGAGCTTTCAGTATCAATTTATTACTTTTTAAAATTCAAATGTAACATTCTTCCTTTTCAAAACATAAAGACAAGCTCCTGATGATGTCCCTAACATGGAAAATTTTTACTTGTTCTTCATCTCAGTAAGAAAATATATTTAAAGAACATTTTGGAAATACTGTAAATTATCAAAGAAATGTTAATACAGCTATTTATGAGCAATTTCAGATAATCTTTCTACGTACTCCTAAACATCACAGCACATTTCTTAGTTCTGGATCTATTGTGTTGTTAGTATATTGTGGAATGTTAGTCACTTAAGTGTTTTTGGCTCTATCTTTATCCACATCCTGTGTCTCCTAAACAAATTATTGGCTGCCTGACTAAATGTTGCTAATTGTCTCTGAATTAAGTCGGTCAACAATTTAAATGTATACCAGGATCCTAACTATCAAATACATATAAGGATGCTAAAACTGATCCTAAATGTCAGAAAAACACGACACTAGATATCTCATTAAATGATGCATTGGCAGAAAAATTGGCATATTTCTGTATTTCAGGCAAAAAAAGGTTGAAACAGATGAATTTAGGGAGAAGACATCTAAAGAATTCATCCACCAGACAATCGATCTAGAAGGAGATCACTCGAAAACCCCCTTAGAAGCCCAGGGTGCTAGTGGCACCAGAGCTGGGTACCTAAGCAATGAGGCTGTCACACCAATCCTCCCCATGAAGGCAGGCGAAGGATGTTACGAGAAGTGCTGCCAAGCCGTGGGCCATGGGGAAGCTGAGTGAGTGCTCTGGGTTAATTAATAGTCTACTTCTTAAACTTGGGGAAATTCATTAGAAATAATACACAGCACTAAATACTCTCTAGAGCAGAAACCCAAGCAAATCTCAAAGTTATTTTATAAGCTCTATACAGAGTTACAAATAAAGTTTTAATTTGTAGTTTCATTCATTAAATGAGTTTTAACAGATACTACTATGTCATTTCAATCATTGAGCAAATGTCACTATATGACCGTGTGTAATTTTTTGTTTGCTTTTTTTTTTTAACAGTCTGATGCTGAGGTATTAATAACTATTACTATATGTGGCCTGTTATTCCATTTATTATAGTCCTCATCTGAACTCACAGCCCTTTGTACTGTTCACAGGTTTTAATCTCCCTGCTTGCCTATCTTGCACATACCTCATCTCTCCTATTTGCTGTCGTGTACCTTGAGCAAAGAATATGAAGATTATTGAACTGTGTTTATCCAGTTAGATTCTTACATGCATTTTTTTTTTTTTTTTTTTTTTTAAAGATTTTATTTATTTATTCATTTATCCCCCCCTTGCTGCTTGTGCTCGCTGGGTCAGCTAACCACGCCGTGCGGGCGGGCTTGCCTTCACCAGGAGGCCCCGGGAACCGAACCCGGGGCCTCCCATATGGTAAACGGGAGCCCTACTGATTGAGCCACAGCCGCTTCCCATTACATGCATTTTTAATCCGAAGAATTATGTCTGTCCTCATTTCTGGAAAAATCTAATCTGTTATCTCTTCTAGTGTTAACTTTCCCCCCATCCTCTCTATTTTCTTACTTCAGAAATCTCACCATATATATGAGTGATTTATTATTCTATTAACATCTCTTCTCTTTTATAGTTCCCATCTTCATCTCTCTATGACAGGTTCTGGGATATTTCCTCACATCTTCAAATTCACTAATTCTCTCTTCAACTGTGTCTTCTCTACTTTTATCTCATCTATTGAGGCTTCTTTAAAATAATTTCACTGGCTAGCTTTCTCACTTGTAAGATTTCTACTTGTTTTTGTATCTGCTGGTTCTAATTTCATATCCTCTTGTTCCTGTTTCATGGGAGTGTTTTCCTTGCTCTTACTTAGAGAATTTTAAACCTACATATTATAAAGTCCCTTTCAGAGTGATCTTCACAAGTGAAAGATCTTGTAGAGCAGATGTGGCTCAAGTTGTTGAGTGCCTGCTTCCCACATGGGAGGTCTGGGGTTTGGTCCCCCGTGCCTCCTAAGAACAAAGATAAACAACAAGCAAACAAGCAAAAAAACCAATTCAAGGGAGCCGATGTGGCTCAATGATTAAGTCTATAGCCTGTTTTTCATGACACCAAACTTCATCATATATGTATTAGTCACCCAAAGAGGTGCTGATGCAAAGTATCAGAAATCTGTTGGCTTTTATAAAGGGTATTTATTTGGGGTAGAAGCTTACTGTCACAAGGCCATAAAGAGTAAGTTACTTCCCTAACCAAGGTCTGTTGCCATGTGTTGCGGCAAGATGGCTGCCGGTCTCTGTGGAGGGTTCAGCCCTCCTCTTCCTCTTAAGGCTCTGTAGTCCCAGAGCCTTCCTATCTCAGCTGTAGGCTGGCATAAGGCTCAGTCTCTCTTCCTGGGCTCAGCTGCTCTGCTCTCTCCACAAGGCCAGAACTATCAGGCGAACAGCTCGGCTCTCTCCCCAGGACTCCAGCATCAGAACTCAGCTCTCTATTCTGCTGTGTCATTTTCTGTGTGAGTGTCCGCCCACCAAGGGGGCGGGGACTCAACATCCTACTAATGTGACAGAATCAAAGCCCTAATCTTTATTTAATCAAGTAAAAGTGAAACCTCTGGTACAAGCAAAGGGTATCACAAGCCCAGAGGAACAGACCAGTTTACAAACATAATCAGTATTACTTTTTGGAATTCGTCAATAATATTAAACAGTATGTTTTACAATTTTGATTTGTCAGCTTATTTTGAGACAATTAAATTACACTGAGGTTTCATTCCATATATGCCCTGTGTTATGAAGCCCTCCTGAAGGAGCAGTTGTTAGGCTACTTGTACCTGACTCTAAATTTTGAAAAAGTCTATGTTATTATGTTGACTCAGAAATTTTGTATTTTGTAGTTGCCTAAGCCCACCCCTCACACCCTCACTGGGGTCTGGGCTCAGAAGAGTGACTATATTTCCTCCCACCACCAAGGTCCCCCTTTTGTAAATATTATTTTGTTGCCTGGCTTGAGTTTTCACGTAGGGAACTCACTCTGAGTTTCTCCCCATACATAGTCCTTGCTTTAGCTCTCATACTTGCATGAGCCTTAAAACTCCAGACCTCTCAGGTCACAGCCACTCGTGCCCCCTTCAGCTTTTTCTCACACCCATGAATTCCTTCTCCATTTCTGGTACCAGAAGAATTCGTTCTTGCTTTTGAATAGGTCTCTGTTATTTCAAAAAGTATATATTGTCCAGAAGTTCTATGCCTTAAAAGTGAGAAGAGGTATTTTAGTGTCTTCTTAAGATGCTACCCTTACCTAGAATAAATGGTTTAGTTTTGTATTCTCCTTCAGCTCCAAAAAATAGTGCACCATACAGGGCAGGCACTCGGCAAACATTTCTTTTTGAAATGAAGGAATCAATATTAATATTATTAAGGATGTTTAACAAGACCAGGACCGACATCTTACAAATGAAATAGAGGTATAACGTTAATTTACTGGGACGAAAAGTTTAGTGACCAGAAATTTATCCGCAATGTTGTACTGAGGGTCATACAGTGACTGCCTGGGGCATTTATAAAGTGGAATTTATATGACTAACTCATTGCTTTTCACAACCTCTATCCCAGAATGAGATCCTGAGAAAAACAGATGCAGAACAGGTAAGCTTTGATGGAGGGAAGAGGTTGGAGAGCTTGGGTCAAGGGTGAGCTCCTACTACGTGGAAGACACAAATTTCTGCTTTCACAGAGTTAACAGTGCAGTGAGGGAAACAAGCATACAAAAAACTACTAAAAGTAGAATAAAATTAAGTGCATTTAATAAGCAACAAACTTTTATTGAGCACATAATATGTGTCATAAATTGTACCAAGCTCTGTGTTAAGCTCTGTGGATAAGACAATGAATAAAAAGCATCACTATTTTTTTTAAGATTTATTTTATTTTATTTATCCCCACCCCCACCCCCACCTTGCGCTTGCACTCACTGTGTACTTTCTGTGTCCACTTGCTGTACATTCTTCTGTGTCTGCTTGTCTTTTCTTCTCGTCTTTTCTTTAGGAGGCACCGGGATCTGATCCTGGGACCTTCCGATAGGGGAGAGGCACTCAACTTCTTGAGCCACCTCAGCTCCCTGGCTTGTTGTGTCTCTCATTGTCTTTTTCCTCTGAGTCTATTTTTTGTTGTGTCACCTTGTTGCATCAGTTTGCCACATGGACTGCCAGCTCACAGCGCGGGCCCAGTTGCCTTTTTTTTTTTTTTTTCATCAGGAGGCCCCAGGAAGCGAACCCAGGACCTCCCATATGGTAGGTGGGAGCCCAGTCGCTTAAGCCACATCCGAAAAAGCATCACTTTTTTTTTTTTTTAAGATTTTATTTATTTATTCATTTATCCCCCCCTTGCTGCTTGCGCTCGCCGGGTCAGCCAACCACGCCGCGCGGGCGGGCTTGCCTTCACCAGGAGGCCCCGGGAACCGAACCCGGGGCCTCCCACATGGTAAACGGGAGCCCCACTTGAGTTGCAATTGTTTGCTTAGTCTCCCATCTCCTCTTCAGAGGGCTCTTCCTGGGAAGGATTCAACTACTGTACAAATGAGAACCTGTGTCTGCCCGTCTACCTTGCAGCCCCTCAGCCACTTGATCACAGACTCACTGACACTACTGTTGCCTCATCTCCCTACTCTGTGACCCACTAACCCTGCTTTGGGGTGAGGCCAGGACTATCAGGACTCCAGCCACAGCAGTTCCAGTGCCCACACCTGGCTGGACTGAATCAGTGGAAGCTCTGGCTTCTCCCACCACTTCCAGAATCAGGTGAAATGCCTTGCATGGTATTGGCAGCTGGCATTCTAGCAGCAGGCTGGGACAGACAATGTCAAAACCAAGTAGTATGAGTGAATTGTGGCCAGTGAGCAACAGGAGACTAGGATAGCTCCAGTTGGTTTCCTCTCCCTTCCCACCTCCCATAGACTGCTCTGATATGTGGTGGTTTCACATGGCCTGTCCTGGCAGGTATCTTTTCTGGTGAAGTCATGACCAACTTGATAACGCGCACACCTATATTTGCTTTCCTCGCTTCTCTGCTTCATGTTATTTTATGCCTCCTTCTTGCTGGCCTGGGATTATACCTTACAATAAAGCATTAGCACATAATGGGTGCCTCAACTTCTATTCTTTAGCGTACTCAGACTCATAGCTGGTACCAGGAGTGACCCTAGGGAGCAGATCTTAAGGACAGGATTTTGGCCTTGAATTGTCCACCTGTCTAAAAGTCATAGTGGCTCTTTTGCCTTCGGTAAGAGAGGCAGTAATAACCTCTACAGGCAGTGCATCGCAATTACTAAAGATTTATACCAGCAGCTCACTGGAATTAGGTTCAGATGGAGGGCAAATCAGTTGCCTGCTATGCTTGATCACTGTGAGGACAACAATAATAATAAAGATTATAATATAAGGTGCTTTTGACCATATTAGAGGCCTTGAAAAGCAAAGAAAAAGGCTCAGCACAGCTAACTGTCAACTCCAGGCAGAATCCAAGAGCAAGTGGGCCTCTGGTAATTTTGAAAGAAACTCATTTGCCATCACAGCTGGCTGTAGTGAAAATACGTCAAGGAACTGACCATATGGGTGGCTTAGCCGCAAAGAGGACTAAATGTTCAGGCTCAGTAGGTCTCCTATGTCAAAGTACCCTGATAGGGAAAGAGTAGAACCTGAATCATGAATGCTAAAAACCCCCAAACTGCTCAGAACAGTCCTGTACGGCAGCAACAGCACTTCCCCCCATGCCAGCGGGAAAATTGCCCACCCTCTTTGCCTGGAGATGGTGCGATGAACTCAGAAAAAGTAGGCTTCTCATAAGCTGATGCTGCTCGACATGTGCCCCAGCACCCCTCATTGCTTCCAGGCCAATACTCAGAGTCAGGACTCAGCACAGCCCAGAAGAGGAAGCAGAAGCCCGGCTCCGAGAAGAAATACCCTTCACGCAGGAAGTGCAGGACCTGGCTAGTATGTGTGGCAGGACCTGGGAGGAACATCTGAGAGTGGAGTTTGGGGATGTCAAGCTAGGGAGGTGAAGACAGGGGTAGAGGTGACTGCACTGACATGGGGCACTCACTGTGACTCGGGATTCAGGGGCTTTCAAGTATACCTGTCGCTGGTCCTATGAGTTGGGATTGTTCCTTGCAGCCTGGATAAGATGATGGTCTAAGGATGAGGTAGAGAAGCCTGAACTTTCTTGGTATAACAAGGAAGAGGTCAGAATGCTCAGGAATTTGAGAATGTTAGGCTGTAACTATGTAAAATATGAGAACTTATCACTTGACTGTTTTCCTCAGGAGGGTTCAGAAAACAGTCTATTCTCTAAAGCAATAAGGAATGCTCTGGTGAAAGGGTACCGCGTCTCTGAGGAGCTCTACTATTGTCCTATGCAGGTCCTGGGTTAACAGACACATGGTTGCATGGTCTGTCTTTCCTAACAGCCATGAGGATAACGTGCTTAAGAAATGGCAGAGGCCAGGCAAGCAATGTGGCTGGCCTAGTGTTCTGACCCACAGCTTTCATCATTAATAAATCAAAATGCTCCTAGGGGTAAATTAGATGGGTAGCCAAGTGGAGCATTTCTCAGTTTGTATAGATCAAGAATTGGCAACCAGATGCCATCAGAAGATATCAGTCAGCAACTCTAATGGAAAACTGCAGTCCCTTATTCAGTTTCCAGATCTTAATTGGTCCCTAGGTGCAGAATTAACTGATTGAAGGGGAGACCAGCTACACTTGGGGAAGGACCCTGCAAATATTATTGCTGATATATATATGCTAATTATCCCTCCAATCCCTCCCCAGAGGGACCAGTATCTATTTATTGGGATAACTGTGCAATGAGTAAAGGGAAATAGCAGACTTTAGAAAGACTGTAAGTTACAGGTTCTGACCTGCACTGATGCTAGGTGACTAGAAAATAATCATGGTCCATAGAGTAGGGTCTTATAAAAGCCAAGTAATAAATGGAGTTTTGGCCCAAGTCCATCTCATAATGGTCCTATACATCTCCATATGTACAATTGGGGTAAATATATTTGGCAGCTGGCAAAAACCATATACTGGTTCCCTAACCTAAGAAATTAGAGCCTTGATATTAGGAACGGCTAAGCGAAAGCCTCTGAAACTTCCCCTTCCCAATCCCTGCCAATATAGTAAATCAATACTGCCCATCCTGAAGGAATTGCAAAGGTTAGTGCCACCATCAAAGACTTGAAGGTGACAAAGAAGTAGTCCACAGCAATCACGACTTAATTCACCTGATGGGTTTTTGCAAAAACCAAACTGTAATGGAAGGTAGTGGACTGCTGTAACGTCCCCAGGTGATATTCCCAGTCACAGGTGCTTCAATAAAGATAGTGTCTTTACTGGAAAAGATCAACACGGCTATTGATTTAGTGACGCCCATCAACAAAGAGGATTAAAAGCAATTTCACTTTATATATCAAGGACTGCAATATACTTATGCTGCCTTGCCTCGGCACTATTTTAACTCTAATATTCTCTAATATAATCCACAGACACTTCAACATCTTAGTTCACAGAATATGACACTGGAATAATATATTGATGACATCATGCTAACTTGACATGCTAGATGCAGCAAGAAGCCAAATAACCTAGGAAAGCATATGTGTGATAGGAAGGTGTGAGAAAAAGCCCATAAAAATTCAGAGGCCTGCTGCATCCGTGAAGTGTTTAGGGGCTCAGTTATCTAAGGCATGCCATGATATACCCTATAAGGTAAAGGGCATCTTGTAGCAGGCACCCCATACCCCTATGCACTAGAATGCTTAGCGGGCCTCTTTGGATTTCGAATGCTGCATATACCACACTCAGGAATATTTCTCCAATCCATATTGTGGTGTAATCTTGAAGGCTGCCAGTGTTGAATGAAACCAAGAGCAAGAAGAGAGTCTAAATCAGGGGCTCTTCACAAAGGGTCCATGAACTTGAATTGAAATTCAAAAAAAAACTTTATTCTTGTGGGGAGTGTCAGTGCGGGTGTAGAGTGGACTTAGTAAGAAGTCCGTGGTTTTCACCTGACTAGCAAAGGGGTCCGTGGAACAAAAAAAATTAAGAACCCTGCTAAAAATGGTTATCTCTGTGGCTCTAGATGCCTTGCTACTTGAGCTTCGAGGTGCAGAAGATCCAACAATGCTCAGTTATCAATAGTAGATAAGGTTGGGGTGTCAAATCTCTAGCAAACCGTGGTAGGATACAGACAGTGTTGACTCCTAGAGTTCTGTAGCAAGGCTCCAAATGCTGCAGCAGAGTGTTATTCTCCATCTGTTAAACTGGACCCCAGTAGAAGTTGAATGCCTAATACTTAGTGACTGTCAATTGAGATGCCCGTGATAAGCTGTTATAAGAGCCAACAAATCATAGAGTTAGGTGGGCACAGTAGCAGTCCATTGCAAGATATAATGCATTTGGGACTGGGTTCAAGCAGAGCCAAAAAGCAGAGTAAAATGCATGAACAAGTTCTCTAGGTAACAACTGTTATGCTGCTATATGTCCATCATTTCATATCCTTGGCTTTGTGCACAGGTCTCTGTGACCACCTGAGGCACAAGGCTTGATTCTCAGAAGAATTGTGACAATATATTGGTCCTAGCTGGAAATGGACTGCAACTGCATTACAGGCCCACCCAAAGATGACCCTGAAGGAAAATCATCAAGGGAAATCCTCCCAGAAGGGAGAGCTTCAAATAGATGCTTAGTAGCCCACTTAATTGGAAAGAGGCTAAGCAAAAGACTGTATCTCTGTGTCTCAGGTTAATGCCTACCAGAGAGCAGCTATCATGGAAAAGCTCTACACAGCCAGCTGGACAGAATGACCTGTTCAAGTGGCTGTCAGCCATTGAGTGCTTGTGCAATGGGCCCGAGAACAGAGGGGCCATGGCAGCAGGGATGTACGCTATCCATGCACCCAACAGCATGGACCCCTCTCGCCATATACCCAGAATCATCTGGCCCAATATTCCAGTGGAGCTGCCCACTGATGCCTGGATATTTTTCCAGCTCAAGAACATCATCTTGGGAAACAGAGGTGGCTCAAGTGATTGGGCTACTATCTACCATAGAGGAGGTCCAGGGTTCGATTCCTGGGGCCTCCTGGTGAAAGACAAGCTGGTCCACATGGCCGATCAGAGAGCTGGCCCATGCAAAGTGCTCGCCTGTGTGAAGAGCTGTCACAGCAAGATGACGCAACAAAAAACAGACACAGAAAAGAGACAATAAGAGACACAGTAGTTAGGAAGCTGAGATGGCGCAAGAGATTGAGCACCTCTCTCCACTCCAGAAGGTCCCAGGATTGGTTCCCGGTTTCGCCTAAAGAGAAGACAAGCAGAGAAGAACACACAGACAGCAGACAGTGAGCACAAAACAATGGGGGGGGAGGCTAGGGAATAAATAAATGTTTTTTTGTTTGTTTTTTTTAAAAAAAGAACGTCTTCTTGCAAGGATAGAGCACAGTGCCTCTAGATGCACTGTATGCACTTTAAAGATGGTCAACATATGGCCTTGTGATCCGCAAAGCTAGAATACATAAGCTGGGTGACCAAGGGGTGAAAGTAAGAGTAGCTCCCATCACCATCACTCCAGGTAACCCACTTGTGCAATGCGGGCTTCTCCTCTCTTCAACATTAAGTTCTGCTGAAATAGAGGTCTTGGTTTCCAAAGGGAGAAGACTTCCACCAAGAGATGTAGTAAAAGTTCCACCAAAGCAGAAGCTGGCCATGTTGGGTTCTTCATTATAATGAACCAGCAAGCAAAGGAAGGAGTTACTGTACTGGCTGGGTAAACAACTCTGATTACCATGAGAAGCTCGGATTATTAGCTATACAAAGCGGGTAGAAAGGAAGGTCGAGGTTTTGCCAAGGTGTTTCTAAGGCTCCCATGCCCAGTAATAAACATAAAAAAAGACCTGCAGTAAACATAGCCCCACAAGGGTTTGGCAACTAAGAGCATAGACACCTTGAGGATAAAGGTCTGGCTCATCCTAGCATGTCAGTCAAGGGAGAGGCATGTCTAAAATGGGTGGTGGAGAAGGGAGGAGATGAATATCAGCTGTGGTCCTAGAAATAGCTGCAGCAGTAGCATGGTTTACTAATCCTTCTAAGTGTTTTTTAGGAGATTGCTACTGTCCACCCCCACTGCCCCCAGAAGGGCTGAGTATCCAACCCAGAAATGCAGAGAGCCATCATCCCAGTGAGAGACAAGAGATGGATGAGCCTGCAAGATTTGTCTTATGTCTTTTTTTTTTTTAGGGGAAGAAGTGGGGACATCTTGTTACTACAAAAAGTTAAGGTACCATATATATTATGAGAACTAAATATCATGGGGGAGTGAAAGCAAGTCTGAGTGATATAAATGGTGTAATATATTGGATCAATTGACATAGTTCCCTAGATTTACTTAATTCCTACTGTCTCCTGGGCTTTCAGCCATCTGTCAGGTGAAGAGACCTGGCTTTCTCAGTCCCCTCCCCTCCCTGCCAGGGTAAGAGGCTCCATGCCTCGGCCCAATGTGATTGAGAGATTTCACTCCAGCAACTGCCCAGAGGGATTGAGGGGCCCCTCTTAGAAGCTCAGGGGAGTTCATGGTCTATGGGGGAAACTGATCATAAGAAACCAAGAAAGGCAATCGGGTGGCAGATAAACTCCTTTCCCTTTCTCCTTCCAACAGACTATTCTGTGCAATGGTTCTGCACAGCCTAACTGGAGATGTTGCATGTGAACAAGTAACTGGCTGTGTTTTCTCATGGTGCTGGGTAATGCACCCATCTTTTATCTGTTTTTACTCCTTCACTGCCTCACTTCCTTTTTACTGTCACTCAAGCTGCCCTAGGAGTGCACACCTAAAAAATAAAGCACTAACAAACTTTTCCCTGGGCTCCTTTTTTCTAGAGAACTTGGGCCACGGCAGGAGATGTACCCAACTTAACCACGAGGGATTAAAATAAGGCTTCATGGAGGCTACAGTGTCCAAACTGACTCTTGGAACTTAAAGAGAATTAACAGATAGCAAGAAGAGAACATTCCATGTAGGGGAGCAGCCCGTGTGGAGACCCCGAAGGAAGAGCAGAGAGTTGGGAGAACTATAACGTCAGGTCCAATTCCAGGAGACTGAAGAAAGGTATAAACCAAGAGTTACGAAAGCAGTGAGAACTTAGTTTGAATCCAACCGGGCTTCTCTGTGAAAGCTTCCTGACGGGCGAGGCACCAGGCCCCAAGCGATTGTTGGCACCCTAAAATCAGACTGGGGAGGCTTGGAAGCCTGCATTAGTTTTCCTCCATTTGCGTTGTCCTCCGCCCCACCTCCTGCCCGTCTGCCTCCTGCTCAGTATTCTGTTGTGTAAAGGACAGTGCCGGTCCTTGGAGGACTGGCTTGAAATCCCGTATACTTCCCCTCTCTAAACATGGTATCTACTCGTCGCTTTGGCCCCAGGGGAGTTTCCAGATGTTTGAGCGCCCTCGGCAGTGACTCCAGGTTCGCTGCACTTCCTGCCCTGCTTTCTGTTTCTACTTGTTTGGCTGGAAGCGCAATTTCTGTGGTTTCCTCCACCAGGGAAGGTGTTTTCCATCTGCAGCCGTCACTTAGAGATGGGCCCTAGTTCCAAGTGGAGAGAGGACAGAGTGTCCTAATGGGCCAAAAATGATGGACTGTTGCACATTAAACAATGTCATTGCATTTCAAACTGCAAGCCATCGATGCCACAGAACTGGAAGTGATGCTTCCCTTTACAACTCCAAGTGTTCTCTTCCTGGCTCAGTGAGCATCGCAACTAACGGCTTGGTTTTAAGGAAACTGTAATTAGTATTTTACTAAAGCACAGACTAAATTAAGATAAAATGACTTTTCTTGAAAATAAATATCTAAGTTGCTTTACTTTCTGAGGATATTTATCAAAAATTGTTTGCAAATGGAATTTTTGCAAATGGAGCCATTTTATTTGATTTTGTAAATCATGTTCTAAAGTATCGTTTCCTGTGAATAACTATTTCATGAAATGGATTTGATAAAGATACCCTAGATCCTGTGGAAAGATGGATAATTTATAGCCACAGTTTTCTCACCTGCAAAATGGACATAATTTAAGACTTTAGCTCTTTGGTACTTTCAAATTTTATGTGTGTGAAAGAGCTTCATGAAATTGGAATTTTTTAATTAATGGGGAGTTTACAAGTGGTAGGATGTTTTAGTTTGCTAAAAGCTGCTGGGAGCCATATGCCAGAAATGGCTTGGCTTTTACAATGGGAATTTATTAGGTTAAAAACTTACGGTTCTAAGGCTGTGAAGATGTCCAAATCAAGGCATCATCGGAGATGCTGTCTCCCCGAAGGTCAGCTGCTGGCGACCCTGGGCTCCTCCCGTGGCGAGGCACAACGGGGGCCCTGCTGGTCTCTGCCTTCTCTTTCAGACTCACTTTCTCCCCAGGCTCAGCGTGGCTGATCAGGCACATGGCAGGGTCTACTCTCTTTGCTTCAGTTTCAGCTCCTTCATCTGTGGCTTTTCTCTCCCCCAGGTTCATCAACATTGATTCTATCACTGCAGCTTTTTTCCTGTACCTATGGCTTTTATTCCTCTGTTCATAAGGGACTCTAATAAGAGGATTAAGACCCACCCTGGGCATGCTCTAATCAAATGGCCTTTGACTGATCTAATCTAATCGAAGGTTCACAATAGGTTCAATTTAAGAACATAATTTTCTGGGGTCCACCCAAAAGACTCAAACCAACACATAGGAGCATTTGCTATTGACCTAGAACATTCCGTTAGACATCAAAATTACGTAGTTTTTCTGAGAGAAGCAATGTGCATGGGGATTGTAACCACCTCACTATTTTCTTAAAAGAAGAATTGAGTGAATGTCGTAAGGAAAATGAGTAAGAAATTGGACAGGAATCTTTTGCTCTGTGTCTAGGCACATTGCTGAGTGTTTCACAGCAATGGACCATCATGCCCAATGGGCAGGTTGTAATTGAAGGGCCCAGTTGCACTTCTTGCTTCCTCTCAGAAACCACTGCTCCTTTCACTGTCTCCCTACCACCCCCTTACTCATACACACACACACACACACACTCCCCATGTTAACTGCAGAATCGACAGATCTCCAGCCCTCCTGCTTAGGATTGTTTGGATAATGTTTATTCGGGTGGAAAAAGTGAGAGGAGACAGCTGGCAAGGACCATCCCTCTGCTTTGGGTCTGGCTCCAGTTTGCTCCCTGTGGTTCTTTCACAAACTCTGAAAGGATTAACCCTTTAAAAGCAGGTTAATGAATTCTTTGATAGCTGACATTTTCTGGTGGGATAAATGCACCTACTTATTTCTGCAATACAGCTTTTGAAGAAGTCTCAAAAGTCTCTTAGTGTGTAGAAATGTGATCCTGCTCCTTGTAGGGTCTTCACTGGTGCCTTCCCAGCCTTCTGGGTTCTGTATTGAGTGGCACTTCTGCTTGTTTCAAGTAAGAGAATGCAAAGTGGGCGGAAAAGGTGTGGAGTTCCTACTGAGAAAGTAGCAGAGCTGGGACAGGAACTGGGTGACCTTGGAAAAGTCAGTTCGCTTTAGTTTTCTCACCTGTAATATGAGGATTGTACTCCTTTGCCTACTTCACAGAGTGATTACGAAGACCAAAGTTGCTAAGGAAAGAGCTGTCGAACACAGAGTTCTCTTGCTGCTACAGAAAGACTCCTTTACATTCAATCCAGTTTCTGATAGGCTCTCCCACAAAGTAGACGCTTCCACATGATGTTTAATATAACAGCCCTGTGAGGTAGGTATTATTATATTGCCATTTTGCAGATGAGAACACCGTGGCTCAGGGAGTTGAGGAGTCAGAGCCACTCCCCTAGGTCCAGGTCAGTGAGTCAGCTCCACCGTGGGAGTGACTCGCTCAGGGCATGGCCACTGCCAGACCATAGCTCTTGGGTACACTAAATGATGTGACCGTGCCAGCCAAGAGAATTGCAGGCAGCCCCATCACCAGTATGAAAATTTATCAGAATTAGGATGATAGGTCGGAAGTAGAGCAAAGGAGGGAGTTAAAACGCAGACCCTTTGCTGGGAAGCTCAAGGGTTGGCCGGGATAATGTAATTGCACTGTTTGGAGTCAGGCCAGTGCACAAAAGCAAGCAAACAGAAGGGCTGGAAGCAAAGTTTAAACAAAAAACTGCCCACAAAAATCAGTGACTTTGTGAAATCTGAGGACTTTTTATTCACAGCGTTCAGTGTAAATTGCCGGTGACAATTAAGCATCCATTAGAGTGGCTTGCTGGCTAGAAAGTGGTCATTTAGTACCAAATTGCCTCCATTTAAAAATCTAAAGGGTTTCTATAAGTTCTGATTCAGACAGGCCACCCTCTATGGAATTTACGTAACTGAGCATTGTGGAACTGTCTTTTATAAGGATGACCTTGTATTCCAGAATGATGCTTGATAGTTGATGGCAAAAGCCAAGAGCATGGAGGTGGTGAGTGTGTGGGGAGAGGGGGATGACAAGAGGGGGCGTAAATCTGAGCTGCAAATGGAGGAAGTTATATGTGCCATTGGCTTATTTTTGCTTGTATTGTGTCCCAACCTGCCTTGTTTTGACAGGTCTCCTCAGAGACAGTGTTTAGCTAGAGTACTGGAGGGGACCTAGAGAAGTGATGGCATAAGAGAAGCAGCCAAGAAAGAGATTTCATCCCTCGCCAGAGACATGGGAACTTTTATAGAGCCTGACACCTAGGAGAATGGTGGTACATGGCACACTTTCAAGAAGTGAAGCAGAGAGAAAAACAATGTGTTGCTTGCTATAATTAGGTAAGTAATGGAGGATTTATTTTTATTTCCTTCTGCTCATCAAAACTTGTTTTGTTGTTGTTGTTTATTTTTTGGTATTATTAACATATGAGATTTCTGTTCTATTTCTAGTTCAGTGGTTATCAACCAGGGGAAATCTTACCACCACCCCCCCATTCCCCATTCCCCACCAGGGGGCATTTGGCAATGTCTTGAGACATTTTTAGTTGTCACTACTTGAGGGGTCGGGGTGCTACTGGCATCTAGTTTGTAGAGGTCAGAGACACTGCTAAACATCCCATAATCCAGAGGAGAGCCCAAAATATCCATAGTGCTGAAGATCAGAAACCCTGGTCTATTTGGGTAAGCAATGGACAGTTCACTGCCGTTTTCTTTTGCTCTATCAAAAATCAATTGCTAGAATTCTGCTTTGGTGTTGTTAACATATGGGATGTCTGCTCTATTCTCAGATGTTCTTGACTTCTTATTCTCTACCTTGTTTTAGCACTGCTATTCTAATTTGAATATAAAAATATCTTGTTTCGGTCATGAGATGGAATTTTTCATACAGACTAACAGATGTTAACAGTGCCAGTTACCCCATATTTGAACACCCTTAAATTTATCTTTAAGCAAGATATAATAGAATGGTACATTTAAAGCCTAAAAGGATTTGGGTTCATATGCAATGCAACCAAGAGAGAAAAAGAAAAATTCCCAGTGGAATGAAACATTTTAATATGCCTTATTTTGAGCAAATTCAAAATATGAACATCCAGCTTTATACAAATGGTAAATCTGGACTTAGATTTTCACATATCCAAAGATTCACAATAGATTTCACTACTGAATTCCTTGAGAGAAAAAAATGCTGTAGGCAAGAATTCTTAACATGGAATACTTGGACCCTTAGACTCCATGGTTGAACTTTGAGGGGGTATGAATCCCCAGAAAGAGTGTGTGAACCGTTGTGGCTGTATGTGCTACTGCATTTTACCCCCTGGAGAAAAGTTTCATAGCATTCATCTGAATGTCAAAGTTGGTGACCAAAAATCATTCAAAACTACCCTCCAGGAGCATAACGATTGTGTGGTGGTTTGAAATGGTATGCACCCCAGAAATTCATGTTTTTAAATCCAATCCATTCCTGTGGGTGTGAATCTATTTTAAGTAGGATCTTTCTATAAGGTTACTTCAGTTAAGGCGTGGCTCAGGGTGGGTCTTTTTTTTTTTTTTTTTTTGATTCAAGTTTATTGCAGGAGAATTTATATACACTAAAATTCACTCTTTGGTGTACATTCCAATGAGTTTTTACAAACACCTACTTGTATTTAACCAACAGGGGTGGGTCTTAATTCCCTTACTGGAGTCCTTTACAAGGCAATGAAATTTAGACAAAAAAGAAAGCTGCAGAAGCAAGAATCTAAAGTCAAGAAAACCCAGAAGAGAAGGGAGAGACCAGCAGATACTGCCATGTGCCTTGCCGTGTGACAGAGGAGTCCAGGATCACCAGCAGCCTGTCTTCTAGAAGGAAGCATTGCCTGATGATGCTTTGACGTGGACATTTTTCTCAGTCTCAAAGCTGTAAGCAAGTAAGCTAATAAATTCCCACTGTTAAAGCCAATACATTTCATGGTATCTGCTTTGAGCAGCTTAGCAAACTAAAACAGATTGTGTTCGCATTCCAGAAGTTTATTTCATTTAACATTTCAGAAACATAGATGAGCTTTAAGAACACAGGTTTTGAAATACAAACTTTAGCTTTGCCACTTATGGTTACTAGATATTTGACCTTGGGATGATTACTTACCTTCTTTGAGCCTCAATTTATTTCATCTGTAAAACTGACTTAGTAGGTTGGTAGAAAAGTTAAATGAAGTAATATATGGGAAAGTTTTAATTCAGTATCTGGCATATCTGCAGTATTCAGTAAATGACAGCTATTATTTATTAAAACTGTTACCCTGTGGACCTCTGTCTTAATTGTGCAGTGCTACAATCCGTGATTACTCTGGTTATTCCCTAATTTTCTCACTTATTTAGACATTTTTGTTCTTTTAACAAATATTGATTGCTTGCCAGAAATGGCTCAGGCCCTGTGTTAGAAGTTGGAGATACAAAGAGAAACAAGGTGAGCATGCCTCTTATCCCTTGAGATACTGCCTTACCAGTGGTGTTTAGTTTACTTCTCTATCACATAGCCATTTCCATTACTCAATAAGACTGCCCCTCATAGATGCCCACATCCTAAATCCTGGAAAATGTGACTATGTTACCTTACATGCAAGAGGGACCTTGCAAATGGGATGAAGTTAAGGATCTTGAGATGGGAAGATTATCCTGAATTAACTGGATGGGTCCAATATAATCACAGCACCCTTTTATTAAAGGGAGGCAAGAGGGTAAGAATCAGAAAAGGAGATGCTGATGACGAAGCAGAGGTTGGAGTGATGCGTCTTGAAGATGGAGCGAGGGGCCACAAACCAAGGAATGCAGGCAACCTCTTAGAAGCTGGATAAGGTATGGAAATGGATTCTCGCCCGGAGCCTCCCGATGTAGCCAAGGGAGACTCATTTGGAATACTGACCTTCCTAAATGTAAAATTGTATGTTGTTTTAAGTCACTAAGTTTGTAGCAGTTTATTATAGCAGCAATAGGAAAATAATAAACTTCTGTAGATTTAAAAAATAATCGGAATAGGCTATACATAGGAGCACTCAATGGGCTGCTGGATTGGGTTGGTCTCACTATTTTCCATAGTCTCTGGTTCACTTAAAGTCTAACAGACAGTGAGGGAGAGGGAGCCAGAAGGTGGGGCAGTCAGATTCCAGATGACCTCAGGCCAGTCTAAGCTCAGGAGGGAGGTCAGAGAGAATCTGGTCCCTAACTGACACTCAAAATACCTGATACCTTGCAAGTTTCAGTGATGTGTCCAAGGACTAAACGCAGGTAAGGGAGGACAAAGCTGGAAACAAAATCTAGGCCTCCCGACTCCTGGGCCAGAGGCCTTTCTGAAACCTTCACCGTTCTTTCAAGCATGCTGAGTGATTTGGCGAGCACCTCCCAGAGTCAGCAAGCTTCCAGTGCCTAGAATTCCACCCACTGAGATGAAGGCAGCCTGTCTCCCGGGAGCCCCAGTAAAAATGCAAAGGGCCCTGTGAGGCAAGCACTTCTAGACCCTGGGAACCAGTAATGTCACTTCTGAATGCATCTTTTGACGGGATGCTCACCAGTTCCCTGGAAAGGACTTGAAGGGCACAGGATTGGACGTTGTTGCAGGGTGGGAAAGGAGGGGCATGTTGCACAGCTGGTGCCAAAGAGAACCGTGGAAGACTGTGGGCAGTTGTAATTGGGTGAAAGCCTTGTGGTTGGCAAGAGGTGGCGCACCTTAAAAGGGAGAAGAAAGTTACAAAAGGTGCCTGGGAGGGGTGGCCATGAAGAGGAAGGGGGGTTCCAGGATATTTAAAATTCCATTTGGGGAGTTAAGTTTTTCTTAGAGAAAGTCCTGCTGGTTTCCTTAAGTTTTTCTTAAAGAAGTGGGGTGAATGTATATTAGCTCAACTAAATTCTCAGTAAAGCTTCTGCAGAGTTTATTTTCCAGATAGTCTTTTCAAAAATCATAAAAGGAAAACAATGCAGCTTCAAGTGAAATAAAAGAAAAGACATAAAGAACAGAATAATCAGGCTCAGATAACTCTGCTAATAGGTTGGTGCATCTTCATGTTGTTTTCTCTAAGGTGTAATATAAATATGCAGCTACAGACATAGAGATTAAAAAGGTTTTCTTCATGAAGTGCATGTTTGCAAGGCACTGTGCTAGGAGCCGAGAAGATCGAGCTGATCCCAACCCTGTGGTCTCTTGCAAGCACAACCTGGCAGGGGGAGAGGAGAGACATGGGAATGGACTTTGAGTCACTGTGCTGAGTCCAAAAATAGGGTCACAAAGAGAGAGATTTTGATAGCAGAGGGACTCCTCTGTGAGGTGGGGTCAGAGAAGGCTTTGCAGAAGTCGAAACTCTGAGCAGGATCTTAAAGCAGACGTAGGAGAAGGGTAAATGGACACACGGGGGTGTTGTTTCAGTTGAAGGAGAAGTAATTGCAGAATCGTGGAGATGTTTAGAAAAGGGGGGGATGGCAGAAGGGGCCCAAGGAGTTCACTGTGAGTAGAGCACAGAAGTCTGGGAAGCCAGAAGCTGCGTGTGGAGGTGAAGGTTCCCACACTCCTATAACGAAGCTTCTCTTATATTCAGCACCAGCAGAGCACAAAACAGAGCAAAGGTACAGAGGGAGAGTAATTTTGACGATTACAGGGAGTTCCAGGGAAGAGCAGGCCCAAATCTGGGTGGCACTCAGCAATCACCGGGCTGCCAAAATCCTCAAGCGCAGGCGAAATGCCTCCTGTCAGTTTCCCCGGGCGGTAATGGGTGCAGGCGAACGTTCTGCTGGTTTTCCCTCAGATTGGGTGCTCTCACGGCCTGTCGTTCTTGACTGGGATGTCCAGCAAAGCCAGAAGGGGTGAGAGAATACGAGCAAAAGCTGAGGAGTGCGTCAGGGTGCAGTGGCCGCAACCTGCAGCTCCTAGTGGGGCTGAGAGCACGGAGCCAGCCGGGAGCTGGAGAAGGCTTTGTGGTCAGCCCCACCCGCCTCGTCAGATTCCCTTCCCTTCCCTCCTGGCTTCCTGTGCCTCCGGACAAAGTACAAAACAACTTCTGGGTGGTGGGAGCTGCGGGAGGAAGTGGCCGGGGCGGGCCGGGTCGTTTGACCCAGCCCAGTGCAGCTGTGCCCTGCGGCCCCAGTCCCTTCTCTGCACCAGGGGCTGCCCTACTTCCCAGGGCTGTTTTGAGGAAAAGCTGGGGAGCCAGAGGAAAATAACAAAGAGCTAATCAGCGTCCAGCACCTTTATAAACACAAAATAAAGAACGTTCCCACATACTGAGAGGTCAGGGTTTTAAACAGAGAAGCCTTCCTAGTTTGACTATTAGTGTTTTTTGAAAGTTGTTTCTTGGCATCCTGCACATCATAGCCTTTTACTTCCATAAAGTGGCAGGAAAGAGATTAGTCTTGTTGGAAGGTTTGTTTGGCAAGCGATTCGATTTTAGTTTATAATTATGGAAATAGTTTATAGTCCATTTTCAAACATTATAGCACCCCCTCCCCAAACTAGCTTTTTACAAGTGCCATATTTACCTGTATCCATAACAAGACGTTGTTTAAAGAGAGCAAGCACAGGGAAAATGCCAAGGCTTTTGCAAGGCCGTGGGGAAAGCGGTGGCATTTCTCATCCATGAGCCCATTGCTTAGTCACCATCAGACAGGTGTCCTTTTCAGCTCCTCAGTGTGTGGTCCTGGACCAGAGCTCACTTTGTGGCACCAGCACAATTGGAAGTGTTTGGAAACTAGTATAGCAATTTGACAGAATGCTTTTGTGCTGTTTAACATGATGATAATAAAATAGCTTTGTGTTTTGCATGTGTTTTTTTACTTAATTTATACAATATTTCATTTTTATCGTATTTTGCAAAAGTCTGTGATGGCTTGAAAATGAGACAAAAACTGGTTCAATACTATAGCTAGCCTAAAAAGCACTGCTTTTAGAAAAGGACACAAATCCTCTAAATTGGGTTTAACCAGAATATATTCTCCGATGGGGGTCCTTACTTAACGCATGCTTTATAGTATTTGCTAGTTAGAGCTTTACTATGTAAGGACTTGAAAATTAAAAAATTTTTTACAGTCGAATTATTTGTGGTAAGATTGGTAATCTAGTAGTTACATTTTGATTTGAATTTTTGTCTTGTTTAGCCTTCTAAGGCCTATCATTAGCCAGTGCTTATATTCTTTTTCAGTGATAGTGTGATTTTGAACGGTTTTACTTGACAGCAAGATGCACACTGGCTCCAGAGAGGACCCACTTTTCCAGCATGACTGGAAATGCCTGCCCCGTATCCTTGGTTCCCCAGACTACACTAGCAACAGCAAAGTATTTTCATACTGCCCTCTTGTTTAGCTAGAGCATTCCTCTCCCCTTCTCCCCAACCCTACCCCAGTCTTTTCCCTGCTAGTCTTAGAGACAAAACATCATGAGTTTCTTGTAGGGAAACTTCCTCTAGGAATACAACACACTTCACTGTCGAAAGCAAAAGCTTTGAGCAAAATGAGGTCTAGGATGGGACTTGTTCCTGGGTTACATGACCAATGCCCACTCCCAGGCCAGTGATTTCAAACTCTGGTTTTCTGCCATCTTGGGGGACTCAATTTCTAGAGTCATAGCTCACTGTGAAATGTAGGCTCTAAAGTTAATTTTAAATTCATAACACAATATTTTACAGGTTGGGGTAGAAATCAATGTGATGAAATTAAGCTAGTAGATATACTGACTTCACTGATTATTTGTAACACACTGATCCCTGGCACATGAATTTTTGGTTTTAGTGCTTGGAAGTCTTCTTCATAGTATGCTGTAACATGGATTTACTCCTTCATCTCGAAAGGCAGTGGGTCACTGTGGATATGAACAGGGCTTGAGGTTAGGCAGGGTTAGAATTCCTGCTCTACCTCATGGAAATGTGTGATCTTGAACAATTACATTAAATTCTTTGAGTGTTAGTTTCTTCAGCACTAATGAGTATAAGCTCAATGGCCATTTGGTGATGTTAATATTTTTTCACTTGACAAGAATTTGTTGCCTCTTAGTATTGTATAGTCTACTCAAGGAAAGATGTATAAGCACAACCTACAATTCATGGCAGACCATGATAAAGGACAAATAAGTGATAGAAATTAAGACCAATGTGACACCATTCATTCATTTATTCAGCAATTACTGAGCATGAGTTTATTCCAACACTGTGCTGTGCCTGGGAGGATAAGGCAAAAAATACAGGTCTCTGCTTCATATTCAGATCAGAAAGGCCCCTGCAGGACAACTAAGGTCCTCTCTTAAAACCAGCAACCACTTGCAATTTTAAATTATTGGAATGACATGATTAACACATGGTTACATATTTCTACTATTAATAGCTAATAGTCAGCAATATTCAGACTGAATATTGTGCTTATAACTTACTTGGAAAAGCTAAGACACAAGGAAACAGATTCAGAATATTTAAAATTAGCATACAAAAGAATGCAAATGCACACAAGGTGCATAGAGCTGAAAGGAGTAGCCAAGTTCAGGTAAGGTTGACTTAAGGGTGTGCTATAGAGAAGGTGCCTTTAATTTTATGTAATATGTATAAAACTTTTTTTTTTTTTTTTTTTTTTTTACCAGGAGGTCCCGGGGATCGAACCCAGGTCCCTCCATATGAGAGACAGATGCCCAACTATTTGAGCCACATCCGTCCCCCTGTATAAAACTTTTGAATGAACTAATGGATATTATTTCAACACCAATACAAATGTTCAATTATTTTTTCATGCCAAGGAGCTCAAAATATTTTATAGCAACTGGATAAATCCCTGAACGGCGATTGGAATTTAATTGCTTTTTGAGGATGAAGAATATGAACTTTTATGGGCTGTTAAAAGCCTTTTGGAAATTATCTCTTATCTGGTATTAACATGTGCAAGAAAACAATATCCAGCATCCTAACAGGGCAACAGGACCAAACCAACTAACCCAAAAGGTGTGATGTAATTCAGAACAGGTGACTATTTCTATCTCTTCTTCATCCTAAGTACTGTATGTGTAAGATGAATACTATCCTGGGGGGAGTACAAAACCTGATGATGTAAAAAATATTTGCTGAACATTACCCAGAGGGGCAACGACAGAGTTGGAAATGACAAATATGAGTTACCTTCCCCTTTGATTAAGATCCAGTCATTGGACTCGCCCAGGACAACTAACAAGAGGATGATGATGGACAATGCCCATCCCAAAAAACAAAGAGTTTCTACAACTGCAAGCAAGACATCTCTACCTATCTGCCCCATGGGATCTAAGCCCCTTCTCAATCAGAAACAGAGTGGGCATTATCATCCCCAAATCCTCAAGATTGAGGAATGAACAAACACAAGGGGGGAATGCAACTATGGACTAAAGTAGACTTATTATTCTAGCAATGGAAGAACTTGTATCAATGATATAAAGGCAGTGGCCACCAGAGGTTCTGAGGGGAGGGGGAGGGAATAGGTGTAACGTGGGGGCATTTTTGGGACATTGGGATTGTCCTGCATGACATTGCAATGATGGATACAGGCCATTATACATTTTGTGAAAACCTATAAAACTGTGTGGGACAAAGTGTAACTATAATGTAAATTATAGCCCATGGTTAGTAGCAATGCTTCAATATGAGTTTATCAATTGTAACAGATGTACCACACTAAAGAAACATGTTGTTAATGTGGGAAAGTATGGAAGGTACTTTTTTTAGGAGGTACTGGGGAATGAACCCAGGACCTTGTACATGGGAAGTAGGCACCCAATGACTGAGCTATGTCCATTCCCCAATGAGAGTTGGTTTTTCGTTTGTTTGATTGTTTTTAGGAGTTACTGGGGATCAAACCTGGGACCTCGTACATGGGAAGCAGATGCTCAACCACTTGAGCTACATCCACTCCCCGCCCCATATATTTTTTTAAGATTTATTTCTACCCCCTGCATGTTTGCACTTGCTGTCTGCTTGCCTTTTAAAATTTTTTAAAGGAGGCACCGGGAACCGAACCTGGTGCCTCCCTGGGGGAGGGAGGCATATAATCACTTGAGCGACCTCCACTCCCTGTTTGTTGTGTCTCTCATTGGGTTTCCTTGCTGTGTCTCTTGGTTGTGTCATCTTACTGCACCATCTTGTTGTGTCAGCTCGCCGCACCAGCCTGTCATGTCAGCTCACTGTCTTGTTTTCTTCTTTAGGAGGCACCGGGAACCAAGTCTGGGACCTCCCATGTGGTAGGTGGGAGCCCAGCTGCTTGAACCACATCCATTTCTCCCCCCACATATTTTTGATGTAACATTTATGTAATCTAAAGCTTCTCTAAAAATAAAAAATAAAATAATATATAAATAAAGATTTTTAAAAAGATGAAAATAAAAAAAAATTTTAAATAAAAAAAAATCCAGTGCGCTAACCTACCGATTAAGTAGGTAGTATCATATCACCATTTTACAGAAGAGGAAACTGAAGCACAAAGAGAGGTTAAATATCTTGCCCAAAGTCATGATGCTTATAAATGGTAAAATTTGAAGTCTGAAGTTTCACCTGTTGAATTCCAAAGCCAGTGCAGCTTCCAAAATGAGTTTAAGTCCACTGAGCTTGGAACTAAGTTTGCTGGATTCCAGCTTTCAGGGGGTTTATAAACTATTGCACCTATGACAATTCAGTAAGCTTCATTTATATTTTTAGGGCACAGTTTTGCATGGTGTATTAGTCAGCCAAAGGGGTGCTGATGCAAAATACCAGAAATCTGTTGGCTTTTATAAAGGGTATTTATTTGGGGTAGAAGCTTACAGTTACCAGGCCATAAAGCATAAGTTACTTCCCTCACCGAAGTCTGTTGCCACGTGCTGGAGTAAGATGGCTGCCAATATCTGCAAGGATTCAGGCTTCCTGGGTTCCTCTCTTCCCTGGGTTGGTTTCTCTCAGGGCTCAGGCTTGCTTCTCTCCACAAGGCCAGCTGCAGACTTACAAGGCAAACGGCTTGTCTCTTTTCCCAGGGCCTTCTCTCCTTCCTCACGACCAAGTTCCTCTGTGTGCTTACTTCCCCATTAAAACTCCAACCTCCCTTCTCTGCAGTGCAGTTTCTCTGTGAGTCCCCTCCCACCAAGGGGACTCAACATCCTACTGATGTGGCCCAGTCAAAGCCTTAATCATTATTTAATCACGTAAAAGTAAAACCTCTGAATCCAAAACACTCTAATATGCCCAGAGGAAAAGACCAGTTTACAAACATAATCCAATATTTCTTTTTGGAATTCATCAATAATATCAAACTGCTACACATGGTAATATATTTTCATGTTTCTCCAATTCTGCTTCATGAAAACCAGCAAATTTAAATAGAAAAATATTATTATTCTTATAATAGATTTTGTTTATTCTTTAAGATGTCCTCTTTCTTTTTGACATTACTATATCCCAGGTTCAATTTCAGGAACTAAGAGATGACAGTAGTTAGAACGAACTCTTAACAGAATACATAGAATATTCTCCTGCCATTTCCATTGATTATATTGAGGCTACAGTCCAGTTTTTAAAATAAAACATTTAAAGTCTGAAAATATGTGGTGTATCACACACTAGTCCATTAGATGGTTTGGAGGCTAGATGGAAATTTTACATTTCCTAGTATACATCAAACCTAATGGGAATACAAAATTAATATGACAAATTCTGTGACCTCCAGAGGCTTGTAGAATAGTAGGGAAGACGGACAAGAAGGTCAGTAGCAGCAGCACAGTGTGTTACATGCTACGATTGAGGTAAGTTTAGTTAGCCTTTGGACACAGAAGAGGCTCATTTAAAAGGATGGGTGGCTATATTAGAAACCATGCATGTGTCCCCAGACCTAATTTTTTTCCCTAGGTCTGGTTTATAGAATGCTGGTAATAAACCAAGTCTGATTTATTTTATGTCCATCCTGTATGGGAAATGACTGTAACTCTGGGTATCTTTGGTCAACCTTAAGAGATGTAGCTGGGGGATGGATGTAGCTCAAATGGTTGAGCATCCATCTCCCATAGGGAGGGACCTGGGTTTGATCCCTGGGACCTCCCGGTAAAAAGAAAAAAAATACATATATAGAAGGCATGTGGGCCGTCAGGCCCCATGCATGGGTGCACCGCCAAGCCGCACAGCAAGATGATGATGTAACAAGAGAGTGACACAAGGGAGAGCCAAGATGAGATGTGCCAAAAAACCTGGAACTAAGGTGGCGCAGGCGGTAGGACGCCTCTTTCCCAAATTGGAGGTTCTGAGGATTGAATTCTGGCGAAGGCAGGAGGAGAAGGATGAGAGGAGAGGGCAGGAAACAGACACAGAGAATTGCCCAGCAGATGGACACAAAAAAAGCAAAACCAGGGCGGGAGGGGGATGTTAAAATGGATAAAAATAAATAAATTTTTTTTTGGAAAAAAAATAAATAAATAAAAGGATGGGTGGGAAAGCCAGATGAAGCTGTTGGTCAATCTAAAGTTTATCTTAGGGAAAGCAGATGTGACTCAAGTGATTGGGCTTCCGCTTACCAGATGCCAGGTCCTGGGTTTGGTTCCCAGTGCCTCCTGGAGAAGGCGAGCTGGCGCAGTGAGCTGACGCAACAAAAGAGACACAAAGAGGAAAGACAGTGAGAGACACAACAAACCAGGACGCTGAGGTGGCTTAAGTGATTGAGCACCTCTCTCCAACATGGGAGGTCCCAGGTTTGGTTCTGGTGCCTCCCAAAAAGAAGACAAAAGACACAGAGAGCAGACAGGGAATGGACACAGAGAGCAGAAAGCGACCCCAAACAACCGGGGGAGGGGATAAATAAAATAAATCCTAAAAAAAAATAAAGTTTATCTTGAAAAGAATGGAGGTAAAATTAAGGGTATTTTCTCTGTACATGTAAACAGAGATATACTAAAAAGATCTCTATAGATTTTGAAAATATTGTTGTAGTAAATTTAACAAAGTGAT
This sequence comes from Tolypeutes matacus, assembly GCA_026826555.1. Taxonomy (NCBI): domain Eukaryota; kingdom Metazoa; phylum Chordata; class Mammalia; order Cingulata; family Chlamyphoridae; genus Tolypeutes; species Tolypeutes matacus. Next base: position 5,669,693 of record JAKSZT010054462.1, on the reverse strand, counting down.
GATGGGAATTCATTTGGCCCAATGAAAGTGTATTTCTGCTATAGTTAACTGGTAATTAATTTTTTTTATCCCTAGTTTACTCAGTTTCTGCCTCATTTAATCCAAGTCCGGATGTAAATTCTCTACTTTGCAACTCAATGAAAAGGCTTTTTAAGGATGCTTTCAGTGCATTCGTTCTGGTACTGATTGGAAGGGCTCATAATATATGTATTTAACTGGCAAAGTCTGGCAAAGTCTCCACTTTTCTTCACTTCAGTTTTCTGATTTTCTTTTTCTTTTTAGTCTGGAATCTTTAAGGAAGCAGGCAATCCGTTTTAGTTACTAAATATAATCAGCCACCCCAGCAATACATTGTCCCTAATTTTACAAAAAGATGCAAACACTCAATTCCACTATCTCGCGGTTGAAACGAGTCTGTGTGGGAGACTGCGGTGGGCGAGGCGGGTAGTGGGACTGTGGCATCGGCCCTGACCTCTCAGGCCAGCTCTGCCATTTGGTGAATGACTGGACGCACCCGAGGTAACCCCAGATTCTCAGCGTCTTTGTAGGATTGCCCGGAGCGTTCAAAATCCTAACGTTTACGAAGCGCAGCCCGGTGTCTAGAGCTCAATAAGCGCCCACGTGCCCACGGGTGCCACCGTATCTAAAAGTTCTGCAGTCCCAGCGGGTGGGGCTCTCTCAGTACCGTGAAGCCCTCAGAATCTATTTGGAAACTCCCACTGCATTTATGAAGGGGTAAGAGCACGGAGGGTGCACCGAAGCGGGTGAGTGGGTGCGTGGGTGTGTGGGTGTGCGCGAAGCCCTGACACCCGAGCGCGTGCTGCTTTCTCACTGCCGTGCACAATAAGTAGGTGGACTCGAACAAAAGGAGACCCGGCCCCCTTTCGTCTCCACGTCTGAAGCAGTGAGCATCACGCGAGCGTGGGGCCGAGCTGGAGGCAGTGCGGCCATTTGCGGGTTGCACCCCGCCCGGGCCGCCGCCAGGGCCCCGGCCTCCCGCGGCCGAGGGCGCTCAGGCCCCCGCGCGGGGCGCAGGATGGGAGCGGGGCGCTGGCGCGCTCCTAGGCAGCTCGGCGCCCCGGGGGTGCAGCACGGCCCGGGGTCCCCTGGTGAGTGCCTGCCACCCCCCCCCCCCGGCCCGGTGAGTGCCTGGGGCCCTCCACGTGTGGGCTGCGCGGGGGACGCCTTCCACCGAGGGGTCGGTGAGGCGGGGACCGCAGGGCTGCGGGCTCGTCGTGGTCCCGGCCCCGCGCGAGGGCTCGCGCCTCGGGAAGCGGCTGCACGGCGGGGCGCTCGCCTGGCCCCACGCTCACACAGGTGCGCGGGAAGATGCCCGCGCCGCCCGGCCCCTCGCGCGCATGCGCACCCGGAGACCCCCGGCGGAGGCCGCGGCCTCCCGGGGCTGAAGTGCGAGCGGTGGGTGGCGGGAGAAGCGCGGAGCCGGTAAGGCAGTGCGTGGGCCCGCGGGGAGGGGACGGCGGCGGCGCGTCGCCCCCGGGGGCGGAGGATGGAGGAGGCGGTGAGGGCCGTGGGGTGGGGACGGCCGCGGGGCGGCTGCGGCCTCGGGGTGGGTGGGCGCGTGGCGCCCCGCGGAGGCCGTCCCGAAGCGCCGCCTCCTGAGGGCAGCTCGACGGCGTGGAGGGCAGAGCCGGGCCCCAGCCTGCTGCGTCGGGGCGCCGCGTCCTCCTCCGTGGGGACGGGGACCCAGCTCGGCGGGGTGCGGAGGGGCTGAGGTGAAGCGCGCAGGCTGGGGAGCAAGGGGGGGCGCGACCCCCTGGGGCCCCTGCGCGCAGCGAGGCGCGGCCCCCCGCGCGGGCAGACCCTGCGGCGCGTGCCGAGCCCGGCGCGGGAAGCCGGGGCCGCGCCCCTGCTCGGGGCCGCAGGTCTCCGCGCGCTTTCGCGGCCCTCGCCGCCCGCGCTCCCCGCTCCCCGCTCCCCGCTCCCCGCAGCCGGAGCTAAAACCCGGAGAAGCGGAGTCGCGGTGAGCGGCGCCGGGCGCGCTCCGAGGCGCCGCCGCTGCAGCCCGAGGCGGAGGCCCGTGCCCGGCCCCCGGCGCCCCTTGTCCCCGGGGGCGCTTGTCCCCGCGGGCGCGGCGCCCGGGGATGCTGGCAGGTAAGCGGCGCCCGCGCGCGTCACAGGCGCAGCGTGGCTTTGCCGCGGGGCGGGCGGTCGCGAAGCCCGTGGCCACCTCTTGGGTTGGCGGGTCCCTGTTCCCCCCGCTTAGAGCCGCTCGGGCCTTGATTTACGGACTGACAGCGGATTGACGAGGCAGGCTGCTTGGGACCGAGTATTGAGGGGTGTTTAGTCAAAGCCAAGAGCCTCAGGAAACGAGGGGTGCGGGGAGGAGTCGCCTGTGGTTTGGGTGCAGGGAAGCAGCGGAACGTGCTCGAGGTTTTCCAGGACGCTTGGCTCTGTGCCGTGTGAGTCATGCCCCTTCTTCCCCGTCAGTGCCACTTAGTGCGTCTCTCTGGCTGCCCTGCCCAGGGGACCCGGGGCTTTCCTGAGCGTGCTCAAAGATGCGCAGCAGCTTCCTCTTCCTCTCGGCTCCCTCGCTCTGACGCACGGGCACAGCCGACTGTGGCTCTCCCCCAGCGCGCTGCGTTACCAGAAGTCGGATGGCTCGGGCTTTGTGGAAATACGTGAGGCTGCAGCATAACGCGTGGCTTCTTTTCATCGAGCACTGGCGCTGCTGACTGAGTCGGGCAGATCTAAATGGCAGAAGTAGCCATCAGTGAGTCTCCCTCAGTTGCCTTTTAAATGCCTGACATCATGGTGGGGAGAGGGGTAAGCAAAGGAAAGAAACGAGCAGTATTTAAATAAAGACTGCACGAACTAGCTCAGCCTAAAGTAGCAACTCTCAGGACACCTAGAATGGAGTTTAAATCCTTGTTCCCCAGCACTCCCTGCAGCTACCCACCCCCAACCAAGTCTGGTGGGAGACTCCCTTCCCATCCTGCGCCCGGCACTGCGGAGAGGTCTGGAGGAGTCCCTCCTCCCAGGCGGGACTACTCTTTTAACATTAAATAGATTTTTTAAAAAATTCCAACACCCCTTAGGTTCCTACAAAACCACATGATCTACCTCCCGCAGCCACCTCTCCCCAGTTCTAGGGAACAAGAAAAAGAACAATTCAGTGTAATAAAAACTTTATTTTTACTTAGCCTAGTCAATGTACATTACCGTCATATTTTAAAGTTTCTGCACATCACCTCAAGCTTGGAGGTAGTGAAAAGTTCACCCTGTTCCCGGCCAGTTCCCAGGCCATCTCCTTGCATTTCCCACTAAACAGCAGTTGTTCCCTCTCTAATTAGGAACTCTTAATGAATGCCAATGGGGCCCTTCAGCCTTTTATCCTGAGCTAATAGTGCCCTATTATTAGAACACTCCTCTCCACACCCTAATATCACAGTAGGGAGCTTGCAGTTGCCATCAGATTTGCTCAAGGGACTATCCAGTGTTTTTGCAAATATATGGTAATTGGCACTCCAACCCTCCCTTCTGGGTATAACGAAATAAAAATTTTAATGAGATAAAAAGTCTTTCAATCTTTTAATGTCAGTTGCACAGGCACTGATAATTAGAAAGTATGGAATAAAAATAGTAAAAAGATTTGCTTTACTGTATTTAAAGCAATCTTGGGTTTAGGATGGGGGAAAATAGTTCAATGTTATTGGCATAAGACGACCACTAAAATTCCCAGACAGCATGACTTTTTATGTTGTCATGCTTTGTCGTGTCAGGGCATTCACACACTTGCAGCCCTAACTTAACCTGAGAACACTGTTCTTTGCCCATTAGTGGCTCCAGTCCAGGAGAGTGGAAGAATCTGGAAATGTCATGGTGAGGCTTTCACATCATGTCTGAACAATCTCCCAGACAGTCCCCGGTGTTCCTGATTGGGTTTCCATACATTCCGATACAATTAGCAACTTTGGCAACTGGAAAACAAAGGGTCTCTTTGCAGCTTAAAATATACTTTCAGTGTCTTTGTCCCTATACCAAAACAAAGAGGTTCTCCATTCTGTGAAGGCTTCCTTCCATCTAGGATCATATTTCAGCTGTTTTCTAAATACCAGTAGCATAATAAAAGCTTTGCAGCAAATCTGGAATTACTCAGGCAGCTGTAATGCCCCTACGCCTCCTATGCATCTCCTAAGGCTTTGGGATCAAGAACTGTTGTGAGAGTGGAGCAGAAGAGCTGCCCTGAGAGGTGGTCAGTCCTGCCGTCTGTCCATCTTCCTCCGGTGACTCAGGATGACGTCTGCTCTTCTTTAAAGTTGAGGGGAATATTGGTCACAGTTATAGCCTTGATTTTGGTTTTTCTTTTAAAATGATTGTAATGATGATAAAATTACAACATTGGTACCCAGCACATATTTATGAAATATTTAACAATGAGAGATAAGTTTTAGAATAAAATAAAAACTCCTAGGAGTTTGCCTTTTACCAGAAGCCTACCTCCTTCTAGAAATGAGATTAAAATAAAATAAAATAGGTCCTGGAAGTTGAAGCCACTGCATGTCATGTGTAAAACAAGCTGAAGGATTAAAAAATTGATTTTCTTTTTTAACAAATACTTATAGAATGCCTACTGTGTCTCAGGCATAATCCTAGGTAAGATAACTGCCTCCCAAATACCCAACATGAAATGATGAGACAGGCATAGGATAATTGCTACAGACCCTCCTGTTCAAAAAATGGGAAATGGGAAGCCCATAGGAGTCACTGGTCCATAGCAATCCTGAAAAGCAGCTGGGCACATGTTGTCAGTTCCTTGATTAGGGCTCAGTTTTACTTCCTGGGAATATAGCTCTTGACTCTGCATTGTGGCTTCCTTCCTTTTCCATAAGAAATGCCTAGTGTTTACAGTAGAGTCGTTTTCTCAGTCTGTTTCCTGCCCATAGTAGTTTGAGAGTGCCAGAATCTGTTTCCATTTCATCCTCTGTAATTATCTTAAAAGCTTTGAGGGTTTTCTATGGATCTTTTGGGATTCATACCATTAGCCGGAAGCTACACCCACAAATCTCATTGAGCTAAGCACTTCTCTACCTTGGACAAAGTTGTGAGAAAATGCCCTTAGGGAGCCTCTGTCTGAGAAGTACTCTGAGGTACCACCTTAGATATTTATGAGGTCTTAACAGGAGGTCTTGTTGTCCCAACCTGGATTTGATTTTTTGCTCTGAAGCCCTTTATTGATTTGACAATCTTGGAGAGACTGAGAAGGAGAAACAGTTTTATTTTTGAACCCAGCAAGGCCTGACTTCTTTATATTTCCCCTAAGTCTCACTTGAAAACTGAACAATTCCTTCTTCAGCTTTTCTCTCTCATCTCTCATTTTCCTAAATTACCAAGAAAAACCCAGGCAGGATTATCAGTACCCTGCCTGGAGATCTCCTCTGCTAGGTCACCAAGTTCATTATGTACATTTTCTGTTTTCCACATTATTGCAGTCAACAGTGTTGCTGAACTTTCCGCCACTACATAACAAGGGTCCCCTATCTTCTAATAGCATTTTATTCACTTCCTTTAATCCCTCACGATAGCTTCCATGAGAGCTATCAGGCTTCTGCTAACTAACTGTTCAAGGCCTTCCAGCTTATTCTCACTGTCCAGTCTTGAAGCTACTTCAGTTTATTTTAGGTTTTTGTTATGGCAGCACCCCACTTCTGGGTACCAAAATCTGTTCTAGTTACTATGGCTGGGGGACGGATGTGGCTCAAATGGTTGGGCGTCCGTCTCCCATATGGAGGGACCCGGGTTCGATACCCGGGACCTCCCGGTAAAAAAAAAAAAAAAAAAAAAAAAATAGTTACTATGGCTGCATATCAAATCCTTCTAAAATTTAGTGGTTTAAAACAACAAATTATTTTTGTTCACAAATCTGGACTCTGGGCAGGGTTTGGCAGGAATAGTTTGCCTCTGCTTCACTCAGGCAACTGGGGCAGCGTAAAAGAATGATCTGAAGGCTCAAACATGCCTGGAACAAGTGGGGTCCCCTCCTCCGGCATTTCTCCTTATCTCTGTCTATCGGCACATTCATTTGTTGGGTGAATGAATAAATTTTTTAATGAAAAAGAAGTGTATGCTAATAAAGAGCGATATAATAGCTCTCAACTCTAGACATTATGCATTAAAAATGGAATAGAGATGCTTCTAAGTGAATTAAGATTTCATCATTAGGGAAGAACATCTCAACTTCCCTTGATCCTTTGATCAAATAAGATATATATTTATTATGTAATTATGTCAACAGGGTAATATAGCAAACAGAAAAAGTGGTAGGAGCAGTATGGTTAACCAAAGCCACAACTTTGTTATTTCTTATTTGACCTTTTATGACTCACTCACCTGTGCAAATTCCAGCACTTCAAAGAGTGGATGGAAATCACGCTTGGATTAAATAAGGAAATAAGATGAAATGTTTTTAGATATGTTTATAATAATTTTGGTATAGAAGTCAAAATATAAAATAAAGGGCCCTTATTTTCATTTCTTTTACATTAGAGACCAACACAGTGTTTTCTCTTAAACTTTTATTTTGAAATAATTTCTAGCTTACAGGACAGTTGCAAAAATAATACAAAACCCATACAGAGAACTCGAACATTCCCTGACACAGATACCCATAACTACCAATTTTAATATTTGGTCAAATTTGCTGTATCATTCTAACCATTCACCCATCTCTAATACCCGTCTATCATCTATCAGTCTAATAATGATTTATGTTTAATGTAAGTATTCTTACTATTTGCTGTATTAATATAACACTAAGAATTTGATATTTTGAGGAGGAATATTGAAAGGAAATATAAGTCTAGATTATGCATCAAACAAAATGATAGGAAATAACAACATGAAAATTTTTACATGAGTTGTAAGAAACTACTTTTTCTCGTTTAGTATTTCAAACAGAGTTGCCACAGGGTACAATTAAGTGCTTCTTAATTAGGCAGATCTCATGATGCTTTGACAATGGTCCAAGATCACAGGTTTTTGGTGACAGTGGGGCAGTATACCACAGTTTTAATTGGAAATGAGAGGCACTTGTTGCCAATGAAGTCTACTACACACAGAGGAGGTGTGAGGCAGCAAAAAAGAACCAGGGGCAAAGGCAGTGACAGCCTTTTCCATATTGTTCTAATTATTGCCTTTTCTCAGAAAGCACCAGTAATAGCAGATAAGTATATGAAAGTCTTTGGTGAGGCATTGATAATTTAACTTGTCCACAGAAAATGTGGCTGCTGAGACACAGGCTGAGTCTTTTGTGCAGTAGTCATAACTACAATCTACTTCTGCAATGCCAGGGAGTTTGTAGAAATCTTTTAAAAATTGTTGAATTTTAGACTTGTTCTCTTAATTTGTTTTATGTTTTAGGAATTGGACTATTGCAGGGTAGTAGAGAAAGCACTAAGATCATCGGATTTGGTTCTAATTTTAGACCCAACACAAATCAGCTGTGTGAACTTGAGCAGGTCTTAACCTCTCTGGGTCTCAGGTTTTTTCATGTATAAAAGGTAGAGGAAAGGCTGAACTAGGTGCTTCAACTCATAGCATTTTGAGTTTTGAGAAGGGTTCCAGGGATTGGTCAACTTGGACAATATGGAAATGCTGAGGTAATAATACAGTAAGGTTTTTTTTTTTTGTTTTTTTTTTTTAAAGATTTTATTTATTTATTCGTTTATCCCCCCCTTGCTGCTTGTGCTCACTGGGTCAGTTAACCACGCCGTGCGGGCGGGCTTGCCTTCACCAGGAGGCCCCGGAAACCGAACCCGGGGCCTCCCACATGGTAAACGGGAGCCCCACTGATTGAGCCACAGCCGCTTCCTACAGTAAGTTTTGTATATCAGCATTTTTAAATTTAAAAAAATTTTTTCCAAATCTACAGCTGAAAGCAGGCCCAGGATTTAGCAGAACTTGATTTGGGGCACATTGCCAAGGTCCGTCTCCTGCCTCGTGTCACTCCTCTCCATCCTCCCTGCCTCCCCTCTGACCCTCCACAGTCCTCTTTGGCACTCTGCTCTCCTTGCTTCCTCTCTTGGTCCAGGCCTTTGCCTCGGACTCTCAGCTTGGCCTGTCCGCCAGGGCTCCTTGCTGAAGAGCTTTTCCTTTCTCCTTTCCCAGAATATCAAGATTTACCCTAGAATATCCCATGCTCTACATCCTCAGGGAGTGGCTGGATAGCACCTGGCAAGTGGAATACTTGGCCATGACTGCGGGCACTAAATTCATTTTCTAACTCTTTTCAGATAACATTTGCATTTTAATGAGGAACTACTGAAGCTATAGCTCCACAGCCCCAAAGAGTGATCTTTCTTGGTGAATTTCCAGGTAAGAAAATTCTGGGTGAGTGCTCGTTTTGTAGACTGTTAATACATGTCTCCTGCAGAGAAACATTTACTGTGGACTGGGTTCCATATACTTTGTCAAAATGTCCTTTTCATTTTGTCATTCTTATACTTAACATACTTATCCTGTAATCAGAAATTAGAACCAACCTACCCTTTCCATTATACTTTAATCTCCTTAAAGGCTGGTATTTTTTGTTTTTTAACCATCAGACCTAATACATAAAAGGCACTTAAAGGTTTGTTATTAAAGTGAATGACTGATGAATGAATGAGTGAGCAAATGAACAAGGGGACTTGTTGCAGGGGTTATTAGAGCAAGGTGCATTACTCAGACAAAATTAGATCGTAAATGAAAATGACACAATTCTTAGATGGTCCTCATTGAGGAACATTCAGTAAAAAGAAGGTGGTAAAAGCAAGCTGTGCTCCTGTAATCTCTAAGGCTTTTACATAGGATCCTGAAAATGAAGTACCAGTTAAAAAGATGAAGGGAACAATCAGATTATAGAAGTGTCAGAAAGAGGGCCCTCAAATCTCTGTTGCTATAACCTAACTTTTTTCATTTGTTTTTTCCTCTATTGTAGTGAATATGTCACTCTACTTTCCCGACTGTACTTCCCTAGATATACTTCTTCCTGATAGATGTATATATTAGTCGTGTGTGTGTGTGTGTGTGTGTGTATGCACAAATACACAGCTCTCTCCCTGGAATTTCCACCATATTCCTGACCACATATATTCCATTGCCTCAAATAAATTGGGTTTTAAAATGAAATAAGCCTCCGTGACTTATTAATTTCTCTTTCTTTGATAAGTAGTTTACCTCTCCCAGCTGGAAAACACTGGGGATTTATTTTTCTCTCTGTTATTGCCTAAATACAATATGTCAAATAACCCTCTGATTCTTCCTTCAAAGTGTCTCCTTAATTCAAAAAACTTTCTCTACATTTTCACTGACATCACCCCAATTTAGGTTATTTTTGCAACATTGCTACATTATTTCAAGAATCACCAGCTGGTCTCTTATGTCCAGCCTTAAATTATGGACTTTTAGCACCTAGAATCATTCTGGTCTAATAGCTAATATGGTCATACTTCTACAGACTAAATCATCATGAGACACTTCTAGGGAAATTACACTGGCATATTTAATACAACAGGAAAAAAAGCAAATGTGTGAAAAAAGTTTATAGCAACAGTAACTTGAGGACTCTTTTTTTCCCCACTTTTTCCATAATCTATTATTTATTTTATCTTTTAAAGTTGAAACTTCATTTTCAGGATTCTTTGCATAAAAGCTTGGAGACTGTCAGAGTGCGCTTTGGTATTATCATATTTTTTCTACTAATTATTCCTTCTCTTTGGAGCCCAATTAAGATGTGCCATTATATATACATATATATATATATATATATATATATATATATGTATATATGATTTTTCTGATTCTAGAAGTAATACATTTGATTAGAGAAAATTAGAAGACTACCAAAATGTATGAAAAAGAAAAAAATTACTCATCTCACACTCAACATGCCCTTTAAGCTTTCTGATATTTTTCTGAATGTTCTTTACCACCTGTGTATATATGTATTACTGGATATTATATACAGTCTTCTGTGGCCTGTTTTTTTTTAAGATTTTATTTATTTATTCATCCATCCCCCCCCTGCTGCTTGCGCTCACTGGGCCAGCCAACCACGCCGTGCGGGCGGGCCCGCCCCCACCAGGAGGCCCCGGGAACCGAACCCGGGGCCTCCCATATGGTAAACGGGAGCCCCACTGATTGAGCCACAGCCGCTTCCCTGTGGCCTGGTTTTTAAATTTACATTGTAGCTGAAGCCTTTTCACATATCCTTGAAAACATTAAGTGAGAATGTGATTTTTAATTACTGCATATAATATAATATATCAGTCAGATTCCTTATTATTATTTTTTTAACATTTTGCCAAATAAAAATACTCTGAAAAATATCCTTGTACATAAATCTCTGGATTTTTTTTCTTGTCATAAATTTCCAGAAGTGAAACTACAGCTAGAGTTTATTACAGCCTGGTTTTGATAAGGTTTTAAGGTTTGTGAAAGGTTTGGCTGATAGTATATGGGAGTGTTGCTTTCCCTGCTCTTTCACCAACTGTAATTGAATATGCAAGGACACGAAGTCCAGGGCAGCAGTGACTTGCTCAAGGTCACTTCTTTCATCAGATTAATTTTCCTTGCCATAGATTAAAAGCAGAGCCACAACTAGAATTTATCTTTCTTGAGAATGGTCTGCTCTAGCTCCTGCTGTATCTTGTTGCCTTCTATGTCACCTCGTATGCCACTCCATGCTCTAAAAGCTGTAACACTTCTCTCTTCTGAGGGCATCAAATCTTAACTCCTCGGCCAGTAGGTAAAAGCTCCTTAAAATTTGCCCCTAATTACAGTGCTCTTCTTTATAAAGTAATGTTCCACTCCTTCCAATCAAGGGCTCCTTAGAATGCCCCTCACCTGCTGTACAGATTGCCTCTTTCAGACCTGGGACCCAGGTATTCCACATTTCCTTAGTCCACAGTTCTCTCATCTGTTGGTTTATATTGTAGCACTCAGTTCAGCACTTGCTGTATAAGAGCATTATACATTTTCCCGATTCTGTTCTTTAATTAGCTTTGCTTGACTGTACTTCCATGAGAATGGAGTTTTTGACTTTTCATATTGTCCCTACTAGATTAGGACAATAGTCTAGTACAAATAGGACAATGGGTGTTGAAGTGAACTTCAGATGTGTTACTTAGCTTTCCTTTTAGCATAGGGATAATTTGCTTTTAACATAAATTTTATTGAATATTAACATAGAAACTGGAAATATGCATAAAAATATCATAACAGCTGGATGGATTTTAATGAAGTAAACATACCCATGTAATAAGTACTCAAAATTGTGTTTAATACTTTATTAATTTCTATAGAAAGTCACACCATTTGGGCAAATGTAACACGGTCTTTAAATAATCTTGATTAGTTTAGTATCATCTGTGGTAAAACATACCATGTGAAAATATAAATCCAAGAATTTCAATGAACACCAAGCAGTATGAACTCAAAGAGCAAACTGAAGAATGTCAGGGACAAAGGCAGAATCTTGAAATCAGCAAGAGAGAAGCAACATGTCAAATACAGGGGATCCTTAATAAGACTAACATCCAATTTCTCATTAGAAACCATGGAAGCTAGAAGGCTGTGGAAGGACACATTTAAAGTGCTGAAAGAAAAAGAAAAACTGTTATGCAAGAATAATGTACCTGGAAAAGTTTTCTTTCAAAACTTCATGTTGAAATGAAAGGACACTAGACAGTAACTCAAAGATGTATGAAGAAGTAAAGACCTCTGGTGTAGGTAAATATGGGTAAATATAAATGCAAGTATTATTGCATTTTTCTTTTGTAATGCTGTCTTTTACTTCTTATATGGCTTAAAATTCAAATGCATAAAAATGAGCACTAAGCCTTGTTACTGGGCATACAATGAATAGGGATGTAATTTGTGATAAGAACAACATAAAGGGGAGTAATAGAGTGATGTAGGAACATAGTATCTGTAGGCTTTTTTTTTTTTTCCTTTAAATGAAGTACTTTATACATGGGAAGTAGGCACTCAAACACTGAGCTACATTGCTCCCCTCTGTAGCCTTTTGAAGTTAGGGTGTTGGGTTGGGATGTTAAATGTATTCTTCATGGTAGAAAATATCTTTAAAAAATTATGCAAAAGGAAATGAGAAGTGATTAAAAATGGCTCAAAAGATCACCCATCCACAGCAGAATACATATTATTTTCGAGTGTACATGGTTCATTCTTCAGAATAAACCATACATTAGGGCACAAGAGAAGTCTCAGTACTTATAAAAATATCGAAATTTTACAAAGTAACTTCTCCAACCACAGTGGAGTGAAACTAGAAATCAATAACAGAGAAAACTGGAAAAGTTACAAATACGTGGAAATTAAACAGCACACTCTTAACCAGTGGGTTCAAGAAGAAGTAATAAGGGAAATTATAAAATATTTACACATGAATGAAAATAAGGATACAACATAACAAAATTTATGTGATATAACAAAGGCAGTGCTCAAAAGGAAATTTGTTGCTATGAACACCTGTATCAAAAGAGAATAAAGAGAAGTTCCGGGAAGATGGCATTGGAGTTGGCAGGCAGGGCTCAACCCTCTCACAAAAAGAACAGAGAAAGGGCCAAAAGCTGTTGGAGGGACCAGCAGAACAGGACAGTGCTACACCACTACCAGAAGGATGAGGGACAGAGAGGTGAAGAACCTGAAACAAAAAACATGAGTTACCAAACCCCACGGTGGTAGGAAAAGGTTCCCATCTCCCACCCCCAAGATATTAAGCTGGGATAAAACACCTGGCTCACTGCAGTTGACAGAGAGGGGAACAGACGTTTTCCTCCCTGTCAGCGGTTACAAGGGAAAAGGTAGGGGGAGCCAGGGGGCTTCTCTTCAGTGAATTTGGCCAGTAGATCCCGCTTTGAATCTCCACTCTGGCCAGAACAAAACACAGGAAAGCAGAGATTGAAAAAAAAACGCCTTTGTGGAAAGGTGCACTTACAAATGCCACCTGCTGGCTGGTCTGGAAATTGCAAGGAGAGAAATTGCTTTTAGAGTTCTCTTAACCTGAATGCTAGGAGAAAATCTGCTCCCCATTAGTGATTTTGATAACTTAAGCTGGGCAATTTTAGAGACTTAGAATAAGTTGAACCAAATATTAAAGAAGAACTGTAAACACACACACACACACAAACACCACCAATAGGCAAGAGAGAGAAATTGGCCATCAGGGTAAATTCACCAACATATTCGGATGCCTAGACATGAGCAAAAATTATAAGCCATACTAGGAAACAGGAAGAGATGGCCCAGCCACAGGAACAAACCAAATATGTTGAAAAGATAGAGGAATTAAAACAATCAGTGATAATCACAGAACTCTTCTAAATCAATTTAAAGAATTTAAAGAAAATATAACAAAAGAAATAAAGGATATTAAGAAGACACTGTGTGAGCATAAAGAACAATTTGAAAGCCTGCAAAGAAAAGTAACAGACTTTATGGGAATGAAAGACACGATGGATGAGATTAAAAATACATTAGAGCAAGGGGTTTTTAGTAAGGGGTCCATGAGCTTTAATTGAAATTCAAAAAAACATTATTCTTGTGGGGGACATCTTGGTATAGGTGTGATATATTTATTAAATAATGCGCAGTATAGTCTGGACTTAGTAAGGGGTCCTTGGTGTTCACCTGACTGGATAAGGGATCCGTGGAACAAAAAAGTTTAAGAACCCCTGCATTAGGGGCACATAAGAGCAGATTTGAATTGCTTGAAGACAGAATTAGTGATTTTGAGAACAGAACATCTAAACTGGAAAATACAGAAGAACAGAAACAGAAGGGAATAGAAAAAAATGGAATAAGGTCTCAGGGAAATGAATGATAATGCAAAATGCACAAACATATCCATTATCGGTATCCCGGAAGGAAACGAGAATGGAAAAGGGAAAGAAAGAATATTTGAGGAAATAATGACCGAAAACTTCCCAATGCTTATGAAAGACATAAATAATCAGTATCCAAGAAGGACAATGCACCTCAAACAGAATAAATACAAATAGACCTACCCCAAGACACCTGCTAGGCAGAATGACAAATATCAGAGACAAAGAGAGAACTCTGAAAGCAGCAAGAGAAAAGCAAAGGAAACTTGATAAGATTAAGTGCCGATCTCTCATCAGAAACCATAGAGATGAAGAGAAAGTGGTATGATGTATTTAAGGTACTGAAAGAGAAAAACTGCCAGCCAAGAATTCTGTATTTGGCAAAACTGTCCTTCAAAAATGAGGGTGAGTTCAAAGTCTTCACAGACACACAAAAACTGATAGAATATGATACCAAAAGACCACAATTACAAGAGATACAAAAGGGAGTTCTGTAGCCTTAAAGGACAAAACAAGGGCAAGAGACTTGGAGAAGAGTGTAGAAACAAAGATTATTAAGAAGGGTAAATTAAAGGGAAAAAAGACAATAGTAAGATATGACAAGAGACAGCCAAAGGACAAAATGGATGAAGTAAGTAATATCTTTAATAACATTGAATGTTAATGGCTTCAACTCCCCAATAAAAAGACAAACATTGATAGAATGGGTTAAAAAAAAATGATACATCTATATGCTGTCTACAAGAGACTCACCTCAGACACAAGGACACAACCAGGTTAAAAGCAAAAGGTTTGAAAAAGATATTCCATGCAAATAGTAACCAAAAAAGAGCTGGAGTAGCGTTCCTAATATCGGACAAAATAATTTCAAATGCAAAACTGTTATAAGGGATGGAGAAGGTCAGTACACATTAATAAAATGGGCAATGCACCAAGAAGAAATAACTATACTAAATATTTATGCCCCTAACCCGAGTGCCCCAAGATACAGGAGGCACACACTGGCAAAACTGAAGGGAGAAATAGATGTCTCTACAATAATAGTTGGACACTTCAATACACCACTATTAGTTATTGGATAGAACATCTAGACAGAGGATAAATAAGAAATAGAGGGTTTGAATAATATAATTTTTGAACAAGACCTAAGAGATATACATCTGTGAGCACTGTACCCCCAAACAGCAGGATATACATTCTTTTCAAGTGCTCATGGATCCTTCTCCAGAAGAGACCATATATGTTGGGTCACAAGACAATTCTCAATAAATTTGAAAAGATGGAAAATATACAAAACACTTTCTCTGATTATAATAGAATGAAGCTGGAAACCAGTAATGGATGGAAAAAAGGAAAATCCATAAATATATGGAGATTAAACAACACGCTCTTAAGTAATCAGTGGGCCAAAGAAGAAATTGCAAAAAATTCAAGAAATATCTTCAGACAAATGAAAATAAGAACATATCAAAATGTATCAGGGAGTGGATGTGGTTCAAGTGGTTGGGCACCTGCTTCCCACATGGGAGGTCCTGGGTTCAGTTCCCAGTGCCTCCTAAAACACACACACACACATACACACACATGTACACACAAAACCAAACAACAAGCAAACAAATGAATAAAAAACCCGAACTCAGTGGTTGAGTTGTTGAGTGTTGAGGCAGTGTGGCTCAGTGATTGAGCACCAGCTTCCCACATATAAGGTCCTGGGTTCAATCCCAGGTCCTGGTACCTCAAAAGGAAAAAAAAAAAAAAAAAAGAGTATGGAACAGCAGACAGGAAGTGCTGAGAGGGAAATTTATAGCCTTCAATACCTAAAAAGTGAAAAAGAGCTAAAATTGAAGATCTAACTGTATATCTGGGGGAACTAGAAAAAGAACAGCAAACTAATCCCAAACCAAACCAAAGGAAAGTAGTAAAGATCAGAGGAGAAATAAATGAAATCGAGAACAAAATAAAATAGAGAACCAATAAGACCAAAAGTTGGTTCTTTGAGAAGATCAACAAAAGCGACAAACCTTTAGACTAACAAAGAAAAAAGAAAGAGGCAAATAAATAGAATCAGTAATGAGAGGGGGCACATTACCACTGACCTGCAGAAATAAGAGAGATCATAAGAGCATACTATGAGCAACTGTATGCTAAAAAACTAGACAATGTAGAAAAGATGGACAAACCACCTACACTGACCCTAGAAGAAATAGAAGATCACAACAAACCAATCACAGTTGAAGAGATTGAAACAGTCATCAAAAATCTCCCAAAGAAGCTCACCTGGACATACATATAAGGCATATAAATGTGTTCAGATGTTCATGGGGCATGGTCAATGGTAGGTGTTATATTCACACAATAACCAAAGGAATATCGAATTCCCATCCTAGGGAGCTCTGCCACATTTTCTAATGGATCAGCAAGAACCCCCGAGTACAGGGGCAAAGACTAGTGAAGGAGGATGGTCATTGATGGGCCCTTGATACTGATGACCCTTTACTCTTGAAATTGAAACTAAGCCTAGAATTATAGGGTGCCTAAGGGTTGCCTCTTGGGAGCCTCCTTGTTGCTCAAATGTTGCCCCTCTCTAAGCCGAACTCAGCATATAAATACATTACCTTCGTCCCAGCATGGGACATGACTCCTGGGGATGAGCCTCCCTGGCACTGAAGGATTATGCAACTGAAAAAATACATTCACCAAAAGGGAGAAAAGGTAAAGGCAAATAAGTTTATATGTCTAAAAGACTTCAAAGTGAGTTGGAAGGTCATTCCAGAGGTTACACTTATGCATGTCTCAGCAGGATTTCATTGAGTGCCAAAGTAGATATTATTCCAAATAGCAGGGCTCCCGAGGGCTCTGGAGCCATCCAGACACTATAGTCAGGGCAGATGGCTCAGATGTTGATATCTTGCCAGTGGACCCTACTTTGGAATTTATGCTCCCCAGTGTGGCAGAGTTGTACTCAGTTGTGATTTCCCTACACATGGCTCTTCTGTCCTTCTATTTGAACCTATAATTAGTACTAGAGTTGGTATGTGTACATCCAAGAGACTTAAATCTTTGGGCTGTCTGTGTGCCAGCTGAGCCCTGAATCTCAACAGAGTTGCAATACCTACTCTTCAGTGGTCTCACCCAGGACAACTACAAAGTGGTGATGATGGACAACTACCATACCAAGGTACTGAGAGAGTCTATAAGTGCAAGCAAGAGAGTCCCATCCATCAGCCCCATGGGACCGTAGCCCCCTCTCAATTAGAGCTAGAGTGGACATCACCATCCCAGAATCCTCAGGTTTGGGGAATGAACTATGGACTAAAGTAGACTTACTGGTATTCAACTATAGACTTATTGTGATTCTAGCAATGGAAGAAATTATATCATTGATGTGGAGGCAATGGCCACTCCCAGGCAGGGAGAGGGAAAAACAGGTGTAATATGGGGGCATTTTTGGGACTTGGGAATTATCCTGAATGGCATTGCAATGACAGATGCAGGCCATTATATATCTTGCCATAACCTACAGAATAGGTGGGAGAGAGTGTAAACTACAATGTAAACTTTAATCCATACTTAGTAATAATGCTTCAAAATATGTTCATCAATTGCAGTGAATGTACCTCACTAATGAAGGATGCTGTTAATATGGGAAAATGTGGGAGGTGTGGGGAGCGGGGCATATGGGAATCCCCTATATATATATATATATATATTTTATTGTGGGTAAAAATCAAAATTTTCACAATATATACCAACATTTGCAAAATGAGGTATAAATATATATGCATATATGTGCATTTGCTTACAAAAATGTTATTTATATATATATATAAAAATATATTTTAAGAGGTGCTTAGATTACCCAAAATATTACACGGAACCCACTGGGATTCCCATGTTGCCCACCTCCCACACCTCCCACCACATCCCACACAAACATCTCCCACAGTGTGGCCCACCACCCTCAATGAACTTATACATCCTGGAGCCTTGCCACCAACCATAGACCACAGTTCACACTGTAGACCACACTCTCTCCCACACAGTTCTGAGTGGTGTGTGCTGATTTAAAGTGGCCTACATCCGTTGCCACAACGGTACTCAGGACAACCTCCAAATCCCAAAGAAGCCCCTATATTTCAACTGCTTGTCCCCTCCCTGCCCCAAAAGTATATTTTTTATGTGACATTTGTGTAATCTAAGTACATTTTAAAAAATTAAGTTAAATTTAAAAAAAACCTCCAAAAGATGAAAAGCCCAGAACCAGATGTCTTCACAGGTGAATTCTACCAACCATTCAAAGATGATTTAATACCAATCTTGCTCAAGCTCTTCCAAAAAATTGTACAGGAAAGAATGCTACCAAACTCATTCTATGAAGCCAACATCACCCTAATACCCAAACCAGATAAAGATACTATGAAAAAAGAAAATTACAGACCAATATCCCTAATGAATATAGATGCAAAAATCCTCAATAAAATACTTGCAAACCAAATCCAAAAACACATTAAAAGACTTATGCACCATGATCAAGTGGGTTTTATCCCAGGTATGCAAGGATGGTTCAACACAAGAAAATCAATTAGTATAATAAACCTCATTGATAAACTGAAGAAGATATATCACATGATCCTCTCAATTACTGCAGAAAAGGCATTTGACAAAATACAGCATTTTTTCTTGAGAGAAACACTCCAAAAGATAGGAATAGAAGGAAGCTTTCTCAATATGATAAAGTGCATATATGAAAAACCTACAGCTAGTGTTGTACTCAATGTGAAAGATTGAAAGCTTTTCCACTGAGATCAGGAACAAGACAAGGATACCCACTGTCACACTGTTATTCAATATTATGTTAGAAGTTCTAGCTAGAGAAATTAAGCTAGAAAAAGAAATAAAAGGCACCCAAATAGGAAAGGAAGAAGTAAAACTTTCACTATTTGCTGATGACATGATCCTATATCTAGAAAATTCTAAAAAATTCACAACAAAACTACTAGAACTAATAAATAAGTTCAGCAAAGTGGAGGGATACAAGATCAATATGCAGAAATCAATAGCGTTTCTTTACATTACTGATGAGCAATCTAAGGAGGAAGTCAGAAAAAAATCCATTTATAATAGTGAGTAAAACAATAAAATATTTAGGAATAAACTTAACCAAGGACATAAAGGACCTGTATTCAGAAAACTAAAAAGCATTATAAAAGAAACCAGAGAAGACTTAAATAAATGGAAGGACATTCCTTGTTCATGGATTGGAAGACTCAATATCGTTAAGATGTCAATTCTACCCAAACTCATTTACAGAATCAATGCAATCCCAATAAAAATCCCAAAAGCCTTTTTTGCAGAAATGGAAAATCCAATTATCAAATTTATTTGCAAGGATAAGGGGCCCCAAATTGCCAAAAATGTCTTAAAAAAGAAGAATGGAGTTGGAAGACTCTCCCTTCCTGACTTTAAAGCGTATTACGTAGTTACAGTGGTAAAAACAGTATGGTACTGGCATAAAGGCAGACACACTGACCAATGGAACCAACTCGAGAACTCCGAAATAGACCCTCACATCTTTCAAGTGATTTTTGACCAGGCTGTCAAGCCCTCCCAGCTGGGCCAGAACAAATGGTGCTGGGAGAACTGGATAGCCATATCCATAAGAAAGAAAGAGGACACCTATCACACACCTTATACAAAAATTAACTCAAAATAGATCAAGGACCTAAATATACAAGCGACAACCATAAAACTCCTAGAAGAAAATGTAAGAAATCATCTTCAAGATCTTGAGGTAGTGGTAGTTTCTTAAACCTTACACCCAAAGCACGAAGAACAAAAGAAAAAAAAATAGATAAATGGGACCTCCTCAAACACTTTTGCACCTTAAAGGACTTTGTCAAAAGGGTGAAAAGGCAGCTGACTCAATGGGAGAAAATATTTGGCAATCATATATACCATAAGGGTTTAAAATCCATGATATACAACTCAACAATAAAGACAAATACCTGATTATAAATGGGCAAAAGACTTGAAAAGACAATTGTCCCAAGAAGAAATACAAATGGCGAAGAAACACATGAAAAAATGTTCAACATCACTAACAATTAGGGAAATGCAAATCAAAACTACAGTGAGATATCATTTCACACCTATTAGACTTGCCAGTATTAACAAGTCAGAAAACTGTAGATGTTAGAGAGGATGTGGAGAGATAGAAACACTTATTCACTGTTGGTAGGAATGTAGAATGGTACAGCCACTGTGGAGGACTGTTT
Source organism: Tolypeutes matacus (assembly GCA_026826555.1). NCBI lineage: Eukaryota > Metazoa > Chordata > Mammalia > Cingulata > Chlamyphoridae > Tolypeutes > Tolypeutes matacus. Next base: position 5,649,577 of record JAKSZT010054462.1, on the reverse strand, counting down.
AGCAGTTCCTAAGGAAGTTGAATATAGATTCGCCATGTGACCTGGCAGTACCATTACTAGGCATATACGCTGAAGAACTGAGCAGTGACATGAACAGACATCTGCACACCAATGTTCATAGCGGCATTATTCATGATTGCCAAAAGTTGGAAAGAACTCAGGTGTCCATCAACTGATGAATGGATTAACAAATTGTGTTGTATACACATGATGGAATATTATGCAGCTTTAAGAAGAAATGGAGTCGTAAAGCATATGACAACATGGATGAACCTGAGGACGTTATGTTGAGTGAATCAAGCCATACACAAAAGGACAAATACTGTCTGATTGTGCTATTATGAAGTAAATATATTGTGTAAACTCATGGAGTTAATAGTTAGAATATAGGTCACCAGAAAATAGGAGGAGGGTAGAGAATGGAAAGTTGAGGACTAATCTGTGTAGAATTAGTAAAATGGTTGTATGTAAATCTTTGGAAATGAATAGAAATGGTGAAAGCAAATACAGTGTTTGTGACAAGCAGCATTATTATATGGGTATGACAGTGGTTGCAAGGGTAAGTCTAAGGTCATATATATCACTAGAAGGAAAGCTAAGAAATGTAACATGGAACTGAATAACAGCAAAACCTAATGTAAAATATGAATATGGGTGACACTGCATATTAAGACTATTTTTACAAAATATAAATACAAATAAGGTAGAGTCAAAAAAAGAAGAAAGATATCAAATTAATAGCCAACTTTCCATCTTAAGGAAATAGAAAAAGAAGAGCAAAATAATAAACCCAGTGTAATACACTACATAAGTAGAATGAAGGGAAAATAACTCAAGATTATCTTAGTAGACACAGAAAAGGCATTTGACACCAACCAGCACTCTTTCTTGATTATAAAACATTCACAAAAGTAGGAATAGAAGGGAACTTACGTGATAATGTAATCTATTAAAAAGAAAACAAACCCTCAGCTAACATCATACTCAATGGTGAAAGACTTAAAGCTTTTCCTCTAAGATGAGGAACAAGACAAGGACGCCTGCTTTCAGCACAGCTATTCAGAAGTTCTAGCCAGAGTAACTAGGCAAGAAAAAGAAATAAAAGGCACCCAAACTGGATTAGAGGAAATAAAACTATCTCTATTTGCAGACAATGTGATCTTTTTTTTCTTTTTTTCCTTCTTTTCATATTTCTTTTTTTTTCTTCTTAATTTATTTTTTATTGTGGGTAAAAATCAAAATTTTCACAATACATACCAATATCTGTAAAATGATATATAAATATGTATGCATATATGTGCATTAGCTTACAAAAGTGTTATTTATATATATATATAAATATATTTTAAGAGGTGCTTAGATTACCTAAAATATTACACAGAACCCACCGGGATTCCCATGTTGCCCACGCCCCACACCTCCCACCACATCCCACACAAACATCTCCCACAGTGTGGCCCACCACCCTCAATGGACTTACACATCCTGGGGCCTTGCCACCAACCATAGACCACAGTGACAATGTGATCTTATATATAAAAAATCCAAAGGAATCCACAAGAAAACTACAGCTAATAAACAGTTTCAGCAAAGTGGCAGGTACAAGATCACCACACAAAATTTTGTTTCTCTGTACTAGCAATAAAGAATCTGAAGAGGAAACTAAGAAAATAATTCATTATTTAACAGCATCTAAAAGAATAAAATATCTAGAAGTAAATTTAACAAAGCATATAAAAATTACTCAAAGCAATCTATAAATTCAGTGCAATCCTGATAAAAATTCCAGCAGCCTTTTTTTTGGCAGATATGGAAAGGCCAGTCCTCAGATTCATATGGAACTGGATGGGGCCCCAATTGGGCAAAACAAATTTGATGAAGAAAAAGGTTGGAGGATTCACACCTCCCAATTTCAAATTGTACTACAAAGCTACAGTAATCAAAACAGTCTGGTATTGGTATAAAGATAGATTAACCCACGGAATAGAATTGAAAGTCCAGAAACAGGCCCACACATCTGTGGCCAGTTGAGTTTTGACATGGGTGCTAAATACATGCAATGGGTAGAGAATAGTCTTCAACAAATGGTGTTGGGAAAACTGGGTTTCCATGTGCAAAAGAATGAAATTACACCCCTATCTCATACCATATACAAAAAATCACTCAGAATGGATCAAGAACTTAAATATAAGAGCTAGCACTAAAGAACACTTAAATGATAATTTAGGGGCAGTTTTTCATGATCTGGGATTCAGTAATATATTCTTAAATACCAAAAACACTAGCAACAAAAGAAACAATAGATAAATGCAACATCATCAGAATTAAAAGCTTTTGTACATCAAAGGACATTATCCGGAAAGTGACTAGGTAACCTACAGAATGGGGGAAAATAATTACAAAGCATATATCAGATAAGCACTTAATATCCAGAATATATAAAGCAATAACAAAAAGGCAAACTAATTAAAAATGGACAAAGGACTTGATTGGACATTTTCCCAAAGAAGATATGCAAATAACAAATGAGCATATGAAAAGATGCACAATACCATTAGCCATTAGAGAAGAGCAGTTCAATACCATGTTAAGATACTACTTCACACCTAAAGGGATGGCTGTTATTTAAAAAAATGGAAAATAAAAAGTATTGGAAAGGATGTAGAGAAATTGGAACTCAAGTGTTTTGTTGGTGCAAAATGACAGCAGCCACTCGGAAAACCAATATGGCAGTTCCTCAAAAAGTTAAATACAGAGTTACCATATGACCTGGCAATTCCACTTCTAGATATATAGATATATACCCAAAGAAAATGAAATCAGGGTCTCAAAGAGATACTTGTACACCAATGTTTATAGCAGCATTATTCTCAATAGCCCAAACATGGAAACAACCCAAGGGTCATCAACAAGTGATGAATGGATAAACAAAATGTGTTAAATACACACAGTGGAATGCTATACAGCCATAAGGAAGAATGAAGTCCTGAGACATGCTGCAACATGGAAGAACCTTGGAAACATTGTGCTCAGTGAAATATGCAATATGCATAAGGACACATATTGCATGATGTCACCTGATGTCTAGAAATAGCAAATCTGCAGAGACAGAAAGTAGATTCGAGGTCAGCAGGGGATGGAGGGAGGGGGAAAGGGAAGTGCATGTTTGGTGGATATGGTGTATTGTGTAAATTTAAAAAATAATAATGGTTTAAATACCAATAACCATAACACATAAATTATCATTTCACCTACCCTCCTTTCACATTCATATTGTCCTTTCTCACACTCACTCCTTTCTCACATGGTTTGAGAACAAACTATGGTGAATTTGAGTTTGGATAAATTCCCATGGTCTTTCTCTGTAATCTTTCTTTCAGCCTCTCATCTCTGCCAAGATAATGTAAGGCACCTTCTCTCGAGGACATCCAAACAGAAAGCACAGTTCTGCTTGACTCTAATTTACGTGAACCAAATCTCAAATATTTTCCCTCGACCTAAAATAGTTTTCATTGTTCTGTAATTGCTAAGACTGAAGAGAAAGTGCAGGTTAAAAACATCCCATTTTTGCAGAATTCTGACATTTCTGATGATGCAGGTGCAGAAACAAAACAGTAAACCAAAAGCTTGATTTCAAGTTCCAGCAGAAAAAATAAAGCATGGTACTCTTTTTGTTAAATAGTAACCAAAACAGAGCAAAAAATTTGGAGAGAGGTATATCTACTCTATTTTCAATTTGTACCAACAATGGTAAATTTTAAAAAGTAGATTTAATAGAAAAAGCACTGGTTGCTTTATGTAGTACATCTAGTAGATCTAACTGTCAATAACTTATCTTGTGATCTTGGACAAGAATCTTTTTTATGAAATCAAGAGTTTGGATCTTTAGAATTTGTAAAATTTAAGTTTTTAATTTAAGTTTCCCATATTTCAATTTGACTGGAATTTTGAGCATACAGAATAAGTTACTCAACTACTCTAGCTCTGAGAATAAAGCAATTTAAGATTATTGTTACCTGCTTGGTTAACTTTACTCATTTATGTTTAAGATTGCATGTCTTCCATTAATTGTTAGTTGTAGGCCAGATTAACTTTTAGTTGATAAATAATGGCAGCTATTTAAACACATGGAATAACATTTTAAATTATGAATTATATTTCAAATACCATAAATACTACAATAAAAAGGAATACTCATGTATTCCATAATACATACTATCATTTTGCCATATGTGCTCTAAATCTTTTTTTTTTTAAGAAACCAAATAATACAGATTTTATTGAAGCCCATTATTCTTTTCTTTCCCCCCTTCTTCATTGGTAACCACTATACCAGAATTCATGTCTATTTTCCTTTCTATGTTTTAATAATTCTATAAATGATATATAATATTATTTTTTATTTTTAAGATGTATGTAAATTATATGATATTGTATCTCTCTGCAAACTGTAAAGATTTAAAAATTCAAAATTTTGTTTTTGAAATTTACCCATATTGATACACATAGATTTAGTTCATTCATTTTAGCCTCTGTAGTAATTTTAGCAGTAATTCATCATCTAAAGTAATTTAATCAAACTCTTTTGTGTGTGAAAGGGTACAAAGCAATCTTTCTAAAACACAAAGCTGATCATATTACTGCTTTGTCACTGTCCCTTCACTTTTTAAAAAAAAGCCATCAATGGATTGCCATTGTAATTCAGATAAAAATTCATGGATACGGCCCAAGGCCCTGCGTGATCTGGCTATTGCTGACCCAGACAGCCTCAGCCCACAGCCTCCTTCCCTTGCTCACTATATTCTACCCACTTGTCAGTTTCCAGAACTGGTCAAGCTTGTTCCCACCTCAAGGACTCCACTCTTTCTTCTATCCACCCATTATCTGGCTAACTCCTCCTCTTCGGGCAGGTTTCAGCTTAAATTTCATTTTCTCAGAGGAGGCTTACCCAGTAGAAATCAGTTCCTGCTCTTATCTCTTAGAATTTTGTTTATGATCCCGTCATACCGCTTACCATGGCTTGTAGTTTCATGAGAATTTGTATCATGGCTTGCAGTTTGCCTTCCTCAATAGACTGTAAGCTCCATGGGGGCTGGGACCACGTCGTCTCTTTGGTTCATTGCTCTTTTACTTCTATCTAGCACACCATCTGGTACATTAGAAGCATGCAATATACATTTGATCAATAAGTGAGAAAATGAATGAATATTGTTAGTTATTTAGCAATTTTGTTGTAGCCAATAGGAATAAACAGATTGAATAATTATGAAAAATTACAGAATTTATTTAGCCCAGGTATCGTTTCTGACTCCAGCTTTCCGTCATTGGTAGGGCACTCAGCTTTGATTTCGGTGGTTTCACAAAACAGGATTATTTTAAGAGTCGGGTTTACCTCAACGTTGCTCAGAATTTGATTCTTATTTCTAGAAGTTTCAGGATAGTTTTGGAATTCTTGAATCTCTTTCCAGAGTCCTAGTGATTCTATGTGATCTTGGTGTTCATGCTTTGTTTGGCTAATTTCTTGAATCTGAGTCAAAAGAAAGGCCAAATTCTTCATATTTCAGAATATTCTTACTTTCTACCTCAAAGATAGTTAGAGAAACTTAGAGCATAATTTGCACTCATCTAACTTTGAGACACTCTTTTTAATGGATGTATGGATTTATTTTCATCCAGTTTTCTTTATTTTTTTTCCTTCACTTTCTTCCAAATATGTGATTCCATTGAGTTGCAGGACAGTGACCTAATGGGAACAGAGTTCAGGTCCCAGTTGCTGTGTGCTTCACCTTGTTTTCGATTGACTCTGAAGACAGCGCTTCTTTGAATTAAGTCAGCAGTAGCTTTATATTCTTCCACTCCTCTAGTCTTAAGTATGGTAACTTCAGGTGTATTATTAACCGCCAATAAAGAAACATCTTGTGAGTCATGAAGTTACCAAGTCATGCAGTATATCTCAGAACTCTTGAATTTAAAAAGAAATATCCATGATCTAATGAGGGAGGTAAATCTATTCAACAAGATTTCATGACCTAGTTGTCCAACCATATTAATGTACGTTTAATTTCTACACTCTGCTTCAACTTCTGCCAAATAACTCTTAGCTAGTTATGGTTATGGGTACAGGTACAAAGAAAATTCATAATTGTTATCACTTCCTCCATGACATCATGCAGCGAACTTGATCCACAGAGTTCAGAGCATACATCCTTGAATGGATGAGGCCATGGAAGCTGGGCTCAGTAGCTTGGATTGTGACTGAAAATAGATGGTTGATATTTTTGTCCCTTTTCCTTGTATGTACTCCATCAAGAGCAAAGGAACTGAGCTTTTCCATGTTTAGACCAAACTTCCTAAATTCTTCACCAGCAGGTGTTAATCCCTGTGCATTCATGAGGGCTAATTTAGTGGGAAAAAAAACTCACAATTTTTTCTGAAGCCACATGTTAAATGCTTCCAAGACAAGGGCAATGAGGAGTATACCTGTTGTCCAAACAATTAGACTCGGGTCTTTGTTCCTAATTTTGCTCTGGCTTTTCGAACCTAGTAACTTCATCTTTTTTTGCTTCAATTTTCTTATCTATTAAATCAGGATAATGGCATATCTTCTATCTGTCTCATATATGAGTTACGAGAATAAAAGGTGAAAATTTCCCTGAAAGCCCCAAAAAACAGGTTTAGGTAAATGTTGGTGAGAATGGTGGTACTCCTTTTGTTCAATGTTCTCGGGGTAGGAACTCTTATCTGTCAGTGCTTACTATGAGCCGGGCCCTAGGCTGTGCTAAACTCCTTGTAAATGCGCCCATTTAAACCTCCTGACAACCCAGTGAGGTAGGTATTTGTTTTTAGTCAGAATTATTTCAGTTTCTAAGACAGGGATCAGACTCACACTAGCTTATGCCAGAAATGGACTGTATTAGCTCATATACCTCAGGAGCCCAGGGTGAAGCTATCTTGGATTGTGACCAGATCCGGGGACCTCTCCCTCTTCTCCCACTTTCCACCTCTTGCATTTTCACTGTTTGTTGGCTTTCTTCTCTTCTACTGAGGACATGCTTCTTCACGGCTTGGGAAAATGGTCTTGAGCTGCCCCTGATTCCAGCTGTATGACCCACTAAGGCAAGGTCCTTTCTCTACATCACCCTGAAGGCCCACGCATCAGTCCCAGCAAGAAGGCTGACCTGGCCTGAGTCACTAGCTCTCCTAGACCATGCACTGCGGCCAAGAGAAGGGGCAGTTAGGTTTGGATCATTGTAACGTTGTGGCCGTGGGGATAGGGTACTGTGTGAGTGGCCCCCCAACCAGAATCACAAGGAATGTTTTCTGGGGATAAGGCACTTCCCCAAGGAGCAGAACAAGGGGAGTGGTAGCAGGAAGATGCCCATTAGAGTATTAACATTTCTGTTTGAGAGATGAGAAAACTGAGGCCGAGTGGTTAAGTACATGCTTACATTCTCACAGCTAGTGAGTTACAGAGAGGATGTTCAAACCTAGGTCTGTTTGACACAAAAGACGGTGCTTTTAAAAACATACTAGATTTACTTTCTGGAGATTTACGAATATTAACTTATTTAATCCTTTAAAATAAAATTGTATTGAGTTTTATTTTAAAGGATTAAATAAGTTAATATTGGTAAATCTTTTTACTATACATACATGGACATACATAAACAATAAGTATATAGTTAAAGTTGTGAACCTACAAAACAAACATGTGTATCATCATACAGGGCTCCCATACTTCATCTCACCACCAACACCCTGCATTGTTGTGGAACATTTGTTACAAACTATGAAATTGCATCTTCAAAATATTACTACTAATTATAGCCCTTATCTTATTTGGTGTGTTTTTCCCCAACCCTTTCATTTTTAAAAATATACTGTGAGGTAGGATTTTACATATGATGAAACATATTCAGAGATGTTAAATAATTTTTCCAAGACACACTGCAAATGGTTTTAATCTAGGAATGTCTATAATTTTAAAGTCTACTAATTTTGGCGTACTTGGAATATGGCCAAACATGCTCATTTCACACTAGGCAGATGGCAGAGGATTTTTGTCCTGGCTTGGTCACTTACTAAAGGAGAACCCTGGGCAGGTTTCTCAATCTCTAAGCATTGGTTTTACCAAATGTAAAATGGGGGAAAAGGACCTTTCTGCCAAGGTTGTTTGGAGACATGGTAACTTGTGTAATGTGTAGCACAAATCCTGGCACTTAGTCGAAGACAATTGTTCTGTTTTTCTTTGCTCCTTCCGCCTTCCACCTGATGCATGCAGAAAAGAAGAAAATGTAGTGAGAAAAAGAACGACTGATAAAGGGAGATAGTAATAAAATCTCTTGAAGGCTTTTGCTTAAATTTGAAGGGTGAATGGAAGTACTTCTTGGTAGTCAGAGATGTAAATAATTTGAGAGATTTTCCAAGGTTGGTAATAGTCTATATATTTTTAAGATATGGCTATTAAAGTCATGTATATGTTAAATATGAAATTTGAAAACAGAAATGTATAAAGAAGAAAATAAAAATCTTTCATTTTTCTAATCTGTGTCCTTATAGTGATGTTTCTCATTCTGTATATATCTCAAGATTGTGGTTTTTATATGGTTTGTACTTAAAAACCACACAATGTTTTATGATTACAAAAGCAGTATCTATTTATTTTAGAAAATATAGAAACCAGCATAGTTATATAGAAGGTATAAAACCTATCTCTAATCCAATATTCAGAGATAACCACTGATCCCTTTTTAAAAACTTTTTTTGTGGGTTGTATATTTCACTGATTATATCTTGATATATACCATTCTTTGTTTATTTTAAAAACTTGCTTTAATATGTTTTTTGGGGGATGTTTTTGGAGTATTTGTTTGTTTGTTTATATTTTCCTGGTTAGCATTCATTCATTCATTTATTCATCAAATGTTTATTGATTGCTTTTGCACAGCCCATTCCAGGGCTAAAGATAGAGTAATTAATGTAATTTTCCTTTCCATGAGTTTCACATTCTAATGGAAAAGGATGGCACATACACATATAAGTAGTGACACTGTTTAGTGCTAAAATAAGGCATTCTATGCAAATAAAGACAGCAGAGTGACTAACACTGTTTGGGAAGTGAGGAAGGCATTAGAGAGAAGGTAGCATTTGAGCTTGAGCTAGAAGAATGAGCAAGAATTTTCCTGGCTCAAAAGAGGGGGAAGTTCTAGGCAGCAAGAATTGTACAGGCAAAGGCTGTAAGATATAAATGTACACACATACACACACACGTTTATTAAGGGGAGTGACAGGTAATTCTATGTCCTCTTTGTAGTAGGATGGAGAGGGAATTCTGGCATTGTGGAATGAGAGATGTTCATTGTGGAATGAACAGTCGGGACCAGGTTGTTCAATGCCTTATTTACCAGCTTAAGGAGTTGGGATTTTAAGAATAGCTATTATATAAAAGCATTTCTTTGGGGAATTCTCAGTAATCTTGCTTCTTCCATTAAATCTTACCAGAAGATGCAACTTACTAATATACCCCTAAATAACTTTCATAAAGGCATGCTGAGTACATGCTGATATGGCCAGGATGAAACAATTCCAGTACACAGTGTGCTTCCCCCACCTGCCACCATCTGCCTTATTCTCGGAATTGGGTGGGTTAGCCAGATTTACTGGAATTCTGTTGACAGGATGCACAGGCAATAGACTGATAAATCTGAATATTTTGTAGACCTCAGTGAACCCAACATATAGATACAGCAGAAGCCAACGCATACATGGCCAGGAATAATAATGGACAGAGTAGTTCAAAAGGCATCGTGGCATGGTTAAGAGCACAGGCCCTGGAGCCAGTGGCCTGGCTCAGTGCTGGCTCCACCACTTATTAACTGCACGGCTTATTGATTGTATAAGGTTGGTGAAATCATTTAACATCTTATTTCCTCTTCCATAAAGTGGGGCTAATAAAGACAGCTACCTCACAGAATGGTTGTGAGGGTTGATATGATGTAAAGCATATTAGAACAGTGTTCTGGCAAAATAAATGTTAGCCATTATATATATATTTTAAAGATTTATTTTATTTATTTATTTATCCCTCCCTTGCTGCTTGTGCTCTCTGTGTCCATTTGCTGTGTGTTTTTCTGTGTCTGCTGGTCTCCTTTTGTTGCGTCATCTTGCTGTGCCAGCTCACCACACCACATGGGCCGGCTTGCCTTTACCAGGAGGCCCTGGGAATCGAACCCAGGGCCTCCCATATGGTAAATGGGAGCCCAACCAATTGAGCCACAGCCGCTTCTCCCATTATATTTTTATTATTACTAGTATAAAGTCAGGTTGTTTCATAGTTCCTCTAGACTTTTTGAAATGTCCTTCATAAAAAATAAATTTAAAAAATTATAGATTGTACTCTAGTAGAATAGAGGTAAACCTAAATTAATGTTACTTCATCTGTTGTATGACATTCACTTGTTCATTTAATTACTCAACAAACTACTGCTTATTAGATATTTCTAAACTGCATAGAAACTTCCATTTCTAAAGTGCTCAGATATAATGCCTTTAATTGGCTTTAGTTTTCTTTCATTCATTTAATATACCACTTTCCATGAGCACAGATCTAACACAGTACCTTGCGTTTAGCAGCCATATCCTTTCATATTTAATGATGTCATTTCAACATGAAAAAAAATTTTTGAGAATGATGCTTCCTACTGGCTAGCTTTGGTCTGTGTAATTCTGAATAGATTGCTTTGATGGTAATCCTAAAACTGTATTCCATACTGTAAAGAGTACTCAAAACACGTGTATCAGGGATTGTGGAGAGCATTACTAGCTTCATAGAAAACCTGCAGTCAGCTAGCTTGCAATCTCAGCCAGCTTCCTAGGCCACACTAAGCCATCTCCTCCTACCATCAGTCATGTGTGTTCAGAAATTGTGAGCTTTTAAAAATTGGGGCCTAAAGAAGAAATAAACATGAAAACAAAACAAAACTATTTGCATGAACAACTAAAGTAAATCAACACATTCTATATAATCAAATAGAAATAATCTCAGGTTCCCTACAGCTTTCTAAGAGGCTATTATTTTTCTTTTATTTATGGATTTCCTTCCTTCATTAATCTTACCACTTACTGGCTTTTGACTGTGTGATTGGCAGCTTTCTGGTATCGTGGAAGGTACACAATGGGCAGGGCATAGGCACTATTTCCAGGGAATATGTTCTCTAACGGCGTATGGTGGGGGAGACATGAAAAACACTTAAAAGAGCACACTCGGAATGAATTTGTTATAAGCGACACATATTACAGAAGTTTAGATAAAGTTCTTAAGCCTAATATATTTGTTTATGTTATCTGAAAGGAATATTCATTTTTTTTTTTTTTTTTTACCGGGAGGTCCCGGGGATCGAACCCGGGTCCCTCCATGTGGGAGACGGACGCCCAACCAGTTGAGCCACATCCGACCCCCAGGAATATTCATTTTTAGCAACTGGTATTATAATGAGGCATGATATTTTAGTTTTAAATAAACTGATATCCACATTAAATATATAAATAATTTAATGTCTACATTCAATACATAATTTCCACAGTTAGGAAAGCATATACACTCTTCTTTTTATTTTTAAAATATATTTTTATTTATTTTTAAAAGATACTTAGATTACATAAAAGCTACATAAAAAAATATAAGGGATTCCCATATGTCCCATTCCCCACACCTCCCACTTTCCCTCACATTAACAAGTTCTTTCATTAGTGTGGTACATTCTTTGCAATTGATGAACACATTTTGGGGCATTGCCACTAAGCATGGATTATAATTTACATTGTAGTTTACACTCTCTCCCACTCAATTCTGTAGTTCATTGCAGGATATGTAATGGCCTGTATCTGTCATTGCAATGTCATTCAGGTCAATTCCAAGTCCTGAAAATGCCTCCATATTACACCTCTTTTTCCCTCTCCCTGACTTCAGCACCTCCAGTGGCCACTGTCTCCACATCAATGACACAATTTCTTCCATTGCTAGAATCACAATAAGTCTATAGTAGAATACCAGTAAGTCCACTCTAGTCCATGTTTTTTTTTTTTTTTTTTTTTAAAGATTTTATTTATTTATTCATTTATCTCCCCCTTGCTGCTTGTGCTCGCCGGGTCAGCCATCCACGCCATGCGGGCAGGCCCGCCCCCACCAGGAGGCCCCAGGAACCGAACCCGGGGCCTCCCATATGGTAAACGGGAGCCCCACTGATTGAGCCACAGCCGCTTCCCTGAAATTAGACATTTTTTTTTTTTTACTGGGAGGTCCCGGGGATCGAACCCGGGTCCCTCCATATGGGAGACGGACGCCCAACAGTTGAGCCACATCTGACCCCCTTAGTCCATGTTTTATTCCCCGATCCTGAGGATTCTGGGATGGTGATGGCCACTCCACCTCTAACTGATAGGGACTCTCTTGCTTGCAGTTGTAGACTCTGTCGGTTCCCTGGTGTGGTGGTTGTCCATCCTCACCTCCTTGTTAGTTGTCCTGGGTGAGTCCAATGAACTGGAGAGTAGGTGTAGCAACTCCACTGAGGCTCAGGGCCCAGCTGGCACATGGACAGCCCAGAGATTAAAGTCTCTTGGATGTACACCTACCAACTCCAGCACCAACTATAGGTTCAAATAAAAGGGGCAGAAGAGGCATATGTAGAGAAGTCACATCTCAGTCCAACTCTGTCACACTCGGGAGCACAAACTCCAAAGTAAGGCCCACTGGCAAGGCACCAAACTCTGGAGCTATCTGCCCTGGCCATAGAACCTGGGCGTCTTCAGAGCCCTCAGGAGCCCCACTATTTGGGTTATCTTTTTAAATTAATGTTAATAGTGAAGAAATTAATAGAAAACCTCTTTCTTTTTAAAAATGTATTGGGCTATTTTTAAGGTTTGGAAGAAATTTACATTCTTCAAGGGGAAAATGATATATAAACTATAATTAATTAAACCGCATTCTTATTAAACTATTTCCTAACTACAGTAAAAAAAAAAAAAAAAAAAAAAGACTGTTAATACTCTTCCTTTCCCCAACCCCATTCCTTTCAACTAATATGCTGTGCTCAGATTCTGTTCTTCATCTGATTGTGACAGACTGCAAAAGTGGTGATCAGGGAAATACTTAAAGAAAATCACTCAAGAAAAAACAAATCCTTCCAAATGCCCCAGTCAGCTCAGAGTTTCATATATTTCACAATAACAAGGATGGGCACTTGCTAAAATTTCCCAATAGAGCCTCTTAATGGAATTCTGATTTTGGGGCCAACCACAAAATGGGGAAAAAATCCCATTGGAAATCCCTAACTTCCAATCCAAAGAAATTTGAAACAGTCTTAGCAGAGTTGCTGCTGAGGTCTGAGAAGGCAGTTAAACACAAAATGGACTGACTCCCTTTACTGTAAGGTAAAATCACATTGCTATTAATAGTGAGTTTCTTAGCACCACTTGAAAAAGAATATGGTCCCTCTGTTTAATTTCCTTATTGCCCTTTGGAATCTCCTGACACTGCATACCTCTTCTGCACAGTGGTGGGAGAGAACCAGGCAACTAGTGTTGTGAACCATTTTTCAGAAAGCTGCCTCCCCGTAGTTTCAAAAGGAGGAGGACTGCTGATATTAGCATCTCGGTACTTGAAGTTCAGCATTACTATTGTTCTGACATCATAGTCACAGATGATCTTCTACTATGTCTGACAAAATTTGTGTCCAATAACAATTTTGCTGAATGTATGGTACACAGGTACTTGTCAACTTAGATTATTTAATGTAAAGCTGGTTATCTCAGTGGAGTGATCAAACTAAGAGTCTCTCAGGGTTTAATCCACTGTGAGATTGGCATAGCTGTTCTGTGCTTTTCCATGGCCTCAGACCATATCCATGATGCTGCCCAACTAACTCTCATACATGCCAAAGGGTACACAGGGAGACAGGTAAGAAAATGCAGGTGGAATATTGCAAAATCACCACTTCTACTGGAAATATACCTCAAAAGGATACAATTAAATAATTTTGTGGGTGGTATAACTAGTTATGATTTTAGAGATAATTAACGTTAATTCTGTCTTGAGTTAGTTGGAATAAGAACTAATTCTCTCTCTTCCAGATGAGTAAACCGTCCTTATTGTGAAACAGAAATCACTACCCACAAGCTCTGGCTGGGCCACTGACTACTTCCGGCTCTGTTTCATTGTTGAGATCTATCTTTTGCTTCATTGTAGCTACAACAAAATATATACTTAGCCTGGTTCTTCTAGTTTAAACTTGAGCTCTATCTTTTGCTTCATTGTAGCTACAACAAAATATATACTTAGCCTGGTTCTTCTAGTTTAAACTGATACTTTTAAAGGACGCAGTTCCAAATTTAAGCTTTTAAAATTGGTTCTATTTCCATGCCTTTTTTCTTTCAGTCTAGGGTGATTTACATAAAGATACTCTCAGGACTTGGGCTTTTGCACATTCTAATCAGTGTCAAGCCAGAAAAAGAACTAGAAAGTTTGGGGACCCTTTTCCAGGTCCAATAAAGAAAAAAAAAAAAAAATGCTGTTATATTCTGATAATATTTCACAAAGAAATGTGAGAAGAATGAGCCAAATGAAAGCCAGTTCTCTAATTTTACTTCAAGTATTAAGGTCTGTATACTTTTGAATAATGTTTTTAAGTATGTCACAGTCTTTACCGTTTCCTTGGTTGACTCCACTTACTGAAAAAGCATTTCTAAAGTCCCTGGGAAAATACTAGTGAACTTTACTTATACAGTATTTTCAGGTTTAACTATTTGTCATACATTCTCATTGCCATGGGCCGGGATTCATTTCAGCGAATACAGCACCATTAAAAAGCAGGATGAAAAGCATGACGGCTGACATCACAGTCAGGGTGGTGTACAGCTGAGTAAACATTCAAGAGCGTTTGTTCTGCTGAGTATTGTCTGTGACCTGCACACCCCAGAGATCAGTTTCAGGTTACTCTCAAAATGTCTTAAAATTGCACTTCCCATATATCCTAGGACAGTGCTTTGCACACAGTAAATGTGCCAAAGCAAAATATTGTTAGATATCAGGGGCCAAAGAAAAAAAAAAAAAAAAACACCACAGAATTGAATGTCTTGAATTACCAACTTTAAGACACTTCTTTTTAAAAAAATTCTGAGAATAATGGGAAAGCTTTTGCAGTGACACTGCAGTAGGAAGGGCAGGGCAAGCAGATATATATGCTCAACCCTAAGCATTTATTGGGATCAGGTAATGGTGTTGTGTATGGTAAGTGGAAAAACAGAAGAGTGATGTTGAGGGAAGGGAGTTAAATATCATTTCAGGGGGGCAGATGTGGCTCAAATGGTTCAGCATCCATCTCCCATATAGAGGGACCTGGGTCTATATAGAAAGAAAAATATAGAAGGTGTGCGGGCCGCTAGGTCCCACAGAGCCACGTAGCAAGATGACGACGTAACAGGAGAGTGACACAAGGGAGCGCCAAGATGAGACACACCGAAAAACCAGGAACTAAGGTGGCACAGGTGGTAGGACGCTTCTCTCCCACATTGGAGGTTTCCAGGATCGAATCCAGGTGAAGACAGGAAGAGAAGGATGAGAAGAGAGGGCAGGAAACAGACATAGAGAATTTCCAGCAGATGGACACAAAAACAGCAAAAACGGGCGGGGGGCGGGGCGGCAAAAATGGATTAAAAAAAAAAAGTGAAAAAAAAATCTTAAAAAAGAAAAAAAAAAAATATATATATATATATACCAATATCATTTCATCTATCTCACCTGAGAGGTGAACATACTCTTCTGTTCTACACAAGAATGATAAGCCTGCCTGATTGTATGTTGTATGTTTTTCTCTTCTACATTCTCTTTTTAAA
The DNA here is from genome assembly GCA_026826555.1 of Tolypeutes matacus. Taxonomy (NCBI): domain Eukaryota; kingdom Metazoa; phylum Chordata; class Mammalia; order Cingulata; family Chlamyphoridae; genus Tolypeutes; species Tolypeutes matacus. The sequence goes on along the minus strand of JAKSZT010054462.1, from coordinate 5,633,689 downwards.
GAAAGCTAAAATACTAATTGGTTTTCTCCTTGTGTTGATTCAGAAGACCTCTAAGTCCTCTTTCAATGGATTAGGGAGTCTCAATGAAGGTTTTGCCAATTCAGGAAAGATATTTAATTTTAATTCAGCTAGAGGTGCTCACACCTGCCTTCCAAGTAATCATTCTTGCTTTTCTTTTCTCCTGCTGACTTGGGATATTTGGAGAATCACTTTCTTGAGGTTTTCCACAGAAGTAATTCCAAGAATAAGTTCAAAAGATTTAGGAGGGGGAGGGTAGTATATGGAAATTCTGTACTTTCTGCATGATTTTTCTGTAAACCTACAATTGCTCTAATTTTAAAAAGCTCAGGAAAAAAAAAGATTTATGAGTTGGAGCCTCTGGGGTCCTAACTATGTACAATTAACTGAAGCCAGTTACAAGGAAGTGTCTTCAGCGCCTGTGTCCAAATATTTGTTCTAAGTGAATTTGAAAAAATTGACTGGGAAAGACTAAAGGACAGCTGTTACGTGTTAATCTAATTACATAGCCTGACCATGTTTTCTCATTAAAAGTTCTTAATTTTACATGTACATTTTAATAGGTTGAAGAAAATGTTGCTGTTTGATTTTTGACCCACAAATCTAGCAATCTCATAGAATGGCCCTGCCTAATGTAATTAAGGCCTTAATTTTGGTAATGCCAATTGGCCTGAATTGGGGTTCTCCTTCATATTCATCAGAATCATGGAAGGAATACTGAAAGGTCCTCACTTGTTAATATATACTTAATTCAAACTATCAAGTAGTGAAAAGTTACAATCCCTTTTCAGATTCATTTCTGTAACCTGAAAGCTGTGAAGGGAAGTATGGTAAATCCCATTGATGAAATAATCTGACTGAGAAATGCAAATTCAGACATTCTCTCTTTTTCTCCTGTAAACAGGAACAAGAAGAGTGTGGTGAAATGATATGGAAACACCTGATATCCCAACAAAGGAAGCCACAAAGGAAGGCTGGTGATTAAGTGAGGGAAGGCCATTCAACAGTTGACAGTAATTGTTTCTAACACCCATATGCATACAGCAAATGAATTATGGATTACCAACTTTCTGCCCAGGTGATAAGTGTGGGTGCAGACACATTTTGAGAGCTGCAGATACCGGGACACGAAGACATTGTCCAGCTGACCTTAATTAAACCTTAACGGCAAATGGGAGTCACAAAATGAAAACTCACTAGCGTGGCTGTTTAGGAAAAGACGGAGTTAAAAACAAGATTCTAAAGTTTTTGGCTACAGCCTGTGTCAGATTTGTTGTTTCTATGGGCAGCGTGATATGATGGAATGAAGGGTGATAAAGTGAGTAAACATTGACTCACAAAAAAGGGCATGCCCTGGTCTGTTAGATGTACCTTGATAACTCGATTCTGCAGAGAAGGAACTATAAACAAAACACTGCTGTAGCTCCAGGACTTTGCTGTACATTAATTAAGCCAATTCCGCAGAGGCATTATGGCTAATTCAGGAAGACCTTCTTAGCAATAGATAGCTGTCTAATAATTGAAGTGATCACGGTTCAAGAGTTCAGTAGAGAGGGCATCTAGAGTTTGACACAACCCTCTGCAGGAGAGGAGAGTGAGAAGGGCAAAAAGGGGATCTGTATGTGAGCTAAAAAAAAAAAAGGAAAAGAAAGTTGCGGAAACACAAGTGAAATCTGATCACGTGCCAGGAAAAGCGCGTGAAGCAAGAAAGCCCAGAGTAACGATCAGCCTTGACCGGCCTAAACCAGGGCGGGAAGTGGGTGAGGGGGCGGCAGCCGAGACCCTCCGGCCATGGAGACCCCGGTGGCGCCCTGCGTCCTCTACCCAGGTGACGGCAACGTCAGTGGGTCCAAGCCCGGCGGCGCCTTCGCCAACGGGCTGTGCGCAGAGGCGGGGGCCCGAGCGGATGCCCTGGCGACGACGGGGGCGGGCAGCCTGCCGCCGGCGGACACGGACGAGGAGGACCAGGGCCCGGGCATCAACGGGAGCGAGGGCGCCGCGTCCCTGGCGCAGACACCCTGCAGCTTCAGCTCCTCCCTGTGTTTCAGCTCCGGGGACGACTCCCCGCCGCAGTCTTGTGCAACCGCGGCTTCCGCGGCGGAGGACGCCGCAGCCTCCCCGCCTTCCTCCCGCAGAGGTCACCGGGTGGTGGCGAGCCAGTGGGAGATCAACAGCGCGGGTGCCGCGTCCGAGGAGCCCGGGGCCAGCCCGCCGCCGCCTGTCACCGATTGTGTCCCGCCCGGGGCGGCGCCTGCGGGGGCGGAGGGCAGGGGCGGCGGCGCCTGCGACAGCCCGGGCGGCGCGCGGCGCGCAGAGGCCCCCGACCTGCTCATCGAGGTGTCGGGCCGCCGCATCCAGGCGCACAAGGCCGTGCTGGCCGCGCAGAGCGACTACTTCAGGGCGCGCTCGTCGCGGGAGATCCTGCGCATCAAGGGCGTGAGCTACGGGGCGCTGCGGCTGCTGCTGGACTACCTGTACTCCGGGCGCATGGGGGACGTGCGGCAGGACAACGTCGCCGAGGTGGTGGCCGGCGCGCGCTTCCTGCAGATGCCCTGCGCCGTGCAGTGCGCCGTGGACGCCATGAGGACGCAGCTGTCGCTGGCCAACTGCCTGCAGGTGCTGAGCCTGGCCAAGCAGCAGCGGCTCGGCGAGCTGCGGGAGGCCGCCTACCGCTTCATGAGCGACCACTACCTGGAGGTGCTGCGCGAGCCCGCCGTCTACGGCCGCCTCACCGGCGCCGAGCGGGACCTCATCCTGCAGCGCAGGCTGCAGGGCGGCCGCCGCTGCCTCCTGGCGGCCGAGATCAACGACGTCTTCGAGCGCGTGGGCAGCCGGCCCCAGAGCCGCGAGAGCAGCCGCCCGCAGAGCCCGTCGGCCGCCGCCGCCGCGCAGTCCCCCGGGGAGCAGCCGCCGCCCCCGCCGCCCCCCGCGCGGGCCCCCTCGGAGGACGAGGACGGCCACAGCGACTCGGTCATCTACTACTACCAGGAGGCGGCCGGGGAGTGGCGCGTCCTGACCCGGCTGCCCGAGGGCGCCAACGCCAAGGGCTGCGCCGTGTGCGTGCTCTACAACTACCTCTTCCTGGCCGGGGGCATCCTGGAGGGCGGGCCCGAGGGCCGCGCGCGCCTTTCCGACAAGGTGTTCTGCTACAACCCGGCGACGGACAGCTGGAGCACGCTGCGGCCCCTGGGCCAGGCGCGCTCGCAGCTCAAGCTGCTGGCCCTGGACGGCTACCTGTACGCCGTGGGCGGCGAGTGCCTGTTCAGCGTGGAGCGTTACGACCCGCGCGCCGACCGCTGGGCGCCCGTGGCCCCGCTGCCCAAGGGCGCCTTCGCCGTGGCCCACGAGGCCACCACCTGCAACGGCGAGATTTACGTGTCCGGGGGCTCGCTCTTCTACCGCCTGCTCAAGTACGACCCCCGGCGCGACGAGTGGCAGGAGTGTCCGTGCAGTAGTAGCCGCAAGCGGTCGGCCGACATGGTGGCCCTCAAGGGCTTCATCTACCGCTTCGACCTGTGCGGCGGCCGGGGCGACCTCCAGGCGACGGCCGCGGCGGGCGGAGGGGTCAACGTGTTTCGCTACCACTGCCTGGCCAAGCAGTGGAGCCAGTGCGCCTCGAACCTGCGGCCCCCGGGCGGGCTCTCGGGTGCGCAGCCCTTCCGCTGCGCGGCCCTGGACGGCGCCGTCCACTGTGTGAGCCGCGCGGGCACCTGGCGCTTCGTCTTCTCCCAGGACGGCGAGCCTGGCGAGGACGGGGGCCAGAGGGGCAGCTTCGCGCCGGAGCTGCTCAAAGCCCCCGTCGAAGCCCGGGGCGTGCTCTTTCCCTTCGTGCTCGTCTTGCCCGAGAAGCCGGACAGAGGGGAGCAGGGCACGGCGTAGCAGGGCCGGGGCGGGCCGGGCGTCTCCCTCGGGCAGCTCCGGGACGAGGCCCCGGCCCAGGTGGGCTGCGGTCCCCACATGGGGAGGGGAGGGCGAGGTGCAGGTGAGGAGGGAGCAGTCGTGGGATGGGGCCGCCGGCAATGCCGAATCCCTTGTAGCCTTGCAGGAAGAAGCGCGGCGCGGGACCTCGAAGGCGCCCGTGGCAGTACTGTTTGAAGGTCTGCTTCCCTGTTCTGCACCCCTTTTTGCTTCGCTTTGCTTAATGGGATCGATGATGATGTAACATGTGGGCTCTGTTCAGATAGATGGCCTCCCAAATAAGAAACAGGATACCCAGGGGAAGAAGAAATGGAATCAAAAGATGAAGCTCCAGCTTCGAGGTAGAGTGGGCCTGCCCAGGGTGTCCTCAGCCCCTGCGTGGAGTGGAGAGCTTGGGCCGCCCTGAGTTTGGAAGAGTCCGGTTGCTAGCCACGTGACCTGAAGGCCGTGGGGGGACCTTGGCTTCAGGGCTGAAAAGTAGGCCAACTGAGTTAGGAGAGAGATGCAAAGAAGGTCACTTTTTTTTTTTTTTCTTGAGGTTTAAAATTATAACTGATAAGTAAAGCTCTTAAAACCTTTGTAACTTAGGTTAAAAGTTCATGCCACTACTCTTTCAAGATTGATTGGCTTAACTCCAAAAAGAGTAATTTATAATTCAGTAAGCATTAAAGGGGAAATTTTTGATTATCTGAATATCATTTTTTGCCCAATAGGCATTGAAGGTAGTCTACCATACCATAGATAACAGAGATGAGGTAAAACACACACACGCCGAGAACAGTTTTATCTCACTGTTTGACTTTGATTTAATAGTTTCAAGTTAAAGGGTGTTAATAATTATGGTCATTGATACAATGATGACTTACTATTATGTGAACTTTAAATCTTTGGTGACTGTTTACGGAAGAGTGTATCTTTAATACATGAAACTTCCTGATAAGGGTGATTGTCCGTTTAAAAAGGAACCTTTGATGGCCAACTGAATATACTCAACTGCTTTCGTATTAATATTTTCTAAGGGGCTGAAAGGGAATATTATTCCTAAAACAAAAGTTTTTTTTTTAAAAAGGTTAAAATATTTTCTTTTTGACAGTTCTAAAGGCAGGTGTGCAACAAACCTCTCAGGCACATTTTGAACCCACTAGTGACAGTGTTTTAAATAGGTATTATGTAACCATGATGAGGGAAATTAACTTTTACAAGCATGATTCTAAGAAAGTGTGGCAGAGTGACAAAGGACATATTAACATAAGGGAAAATATGTGTTTAATGTAGTTTAACAAGTAAAATATGTTTATCTAACTATGAATTCCAAAATACCCTAATAGAATTAACATGAGACTCACTACTTTGGCAGAATGCAAAAATTAAAAACAAATCAGTTGATCTCACTTCATTTATTTACCTTTACAAATATATACATGGAGGACTTACTATTTATTAAGAGTTTAAGGATAAAATACATGTTTATAAGCAGAGGCAAAATGATTTGCATTCTGAGTCCAATGCATTTTCTTATTATATTAGGAAAAAGTATACACTTAAAGTTACTGAAACATAATTAGATGAAATCATGTATACCTTAATACTATTTGCTTGCTAATCCAGTAATCAGAGTTGCCATCTCAGTAGAAATCAGTAGATAATTTGGAAATAAGTTATGCTGTTTTGAGAGTCTGTGGTTATGAAGGAACTAGTTAAGTATAGTTAGAAATGATCAGCTTGAATCTTATGCATGTCCCAAAGGCCTGGAACTTTCTATTTCAGTTAGAGTGTAATCTCTCGACTTGTATGCTTGCTAATGATTACTTGTGAACTGAGAGAGGATACCTTGGCAACTTGGTTAATCATCTTAGGAAAGAAAAGCAGACTTTATATTGCCTGACTTTATTGGCCTTTTATAGGAGGAGTCTACTGAAGAAATTGTAGTAGAAAAAAATACTTATAGCAAAAAGAACAAATAATGTTCTCTTTAAGAAATGTACGTTTCATATTTTAGTACATTTTCTCTAGAATGTTATTATTTATGCTAAGATTTTGATATGAATTAGAACCAATGCTAATATTTTTTTTCCTCAAGTATCAAATTAAAAAAATACAATCATTGTGATTTTACTTGAGAAACTAAACTGATCCATAATAACTGAAAAATAGATTTTTGCTGTTTAAAATTAAATGTTGAAATCTGGCTCCTAAAGTTAAATCTTTGCCATACGAGGATATCAGGAGTGTTAGAAGTCAGATGTGGGCAATCACACAATAACATGACCGGTTGGAGTTTCTGTGTATTTTATCATTTCATTTAATAAAGGAATATCTGTACAACATAGCACCACTTCTTGTGGGAGTTGGCAGTGGAATCCCAGGATTCTCCCATTATCTTGTCAAAACGAAATATAAAAGGAAACCTAAAGGATATGTGAAAGGAATTAATATCATTAATTGATGTCTAGCCAGCCTATTTTGAAAACTGATAGAATATTATGTACCATATTTACAAATAGTATCTTACATAAAGGCAAATACTAGAGGACCTGACATGCATGAAGACCAGTTTATTTTGCTTTTTGGGGCTGGTACTGGAGTGTGGAGCCTTAAGGGTTTGCACCAACTAAAGACATGGAAAAGCCACACCCTCCAAGATCTTTGATTTGGGTGGGATTTGCCAGCCATTGCTGAGACTTGCCTTTAGAGGTCTGGATTCTCATTTTCAGTGTGGTGTTCTAATTTTGTATCCAGCACTGTTTAGAAAAACAGATGGTGCAAAAAATATTCCTGATCATCAGTTAAGAGAGTCACATGAGGCTAAGGCACTTATGACATCCATCCGTAATTCTCATAGAATTGAGTAACTCGTACACTGATATTTCCAAATATTTGATAGAACAGTTGCATTTTAAGAGGAAAATGTGATATGCACGAAAGCTTGATCTTTTGGTTAGTTGACAACCAGTGACTTTTGTATTGCTGATCGTTTGGAACCCAAAGGAACTAGCTTAAGATTTCTTCATTTTTCTTCTTTTTATTCTTTGTCTTGGGAACAATCCCCCAAACCTAGAGTTAACTCTTGGCAGCTTTATGGAGATGGGATTTGGAACTTAGTCATTTGTGGTTTTTTTTTTGTTTGTTTGTTTGTTTGCTTGTTTTTTGAGTCAATGGTGACCCCTGTTTCTTTTCCTTTAAGAAAATGAATGCTGTGGAAAATTTATTATTTAGTTAAAAGTAACCTGCATCTTACTTGCATCAGTTTTGATACAAATACTTCAGTAGGAAATGAACCATCTGTTTCATTTCTGCTCATTTCTAAGTGTCCCTTTAGTAATAGTCATTTAATCTGTTGGCTCCTTAGGTAACTTCCTGTAAAAGATTTTAAAATGGAATGCTTTTGAGGTCCTTTTGCCTTTTCCTGAAGTCAAGATAGAGCCAAGACATAACCTACTGTAACATCTTAAGAAGGGAACATAAACAGAAGTGCCCTTTTGTGTTCTGTCTTATTTTAGATGCTTTCCTAGCTTACAAAAAGTTTTATTTGGGGGTTTAAAAATCAATTTTCTTATTTTCCCCTTTCCTCTGCATTATCATTATCCATGAAAAGATAATGATGTGAGCTAAAAATAGAAATGTACAAATGTTTTCGCTGCATCAGAATTTATTTCAGTAGCCACATTATTTAACACTTTTTTTCCACATCCAGGAATAAGCCTGGACCGTGCCGCATTCCAGCACCTTGCAAGGAGCTGGCACGAGGCAAGTGCTTTATAAATGCTTAATGAGTTGATTAAAATTGAATTGAAATAAAAAGTTAGATATGTTCCAATGTGAGATGCAAGCTCCTTCAAAGCTTTTTAAAACTCTAACTAATGTTCAGATGTTGCCATGTATGAAAGACAAACTCTACCTGCTTAAAGCACAGTGCAGTCCAGCAGTTATTCTATGTGTAGTTAATGTGTTTATTAACACTTCAGTTTTCTAATCCTAGGTATAAATATTGTAAAACCTTACATGTCTGTCACCTTATGCTGAGGTGAAATAAATATGTGGAAAACACCAGTGCTTCTCAAATCTTCGGAGTGGTGGCTTTTCTTTTTCCGCCCTAGCAGCAGAACGGCAGGCGCGTTCTTCGACTACAGAGAGTTTCATGGGGTGCAGGAGAGTCTAGTTCTGTCTGTGTAACCCTGAGTTATATTCTGTCTGTTAAATAAGGAGTTGAACTTGATGCTGCCTGCGGGTTCCTTCCAGCTCAGCATATTAAGTAAGGCTGTGTCTTAATACTTATAAAAGGGTATGGAAATGCTGGTTTTCAGAGGAAAGTCCCTCTCTCTCTTTCCTCTCCTCTACAAGTCAGCCAGCTAACGGCAGTTTTAGCTCCACTGCTTCTTAGAGAGGACTGTCCTCTCGCCTCCTGGACAGAGTTTAGAGATACCGGTGGGAATGCTTGGTGAAAGCATCGAAACGCATTTACTGGCTTTTCCTAGGTGTTCCTTTTCCCTTTCATGCACAATGCCTCTTTTAAAATTCCAAAGTACATGCATATTGGGGCTTGAGGGGGGTCAGTATGTAACATCCCCTCCTGCCTCACTCCCACACCCCTATCAAGTGAGAGCAAATTGAGAAATAGGCACAGTAGTGAGACAGAGATGGAAACGCCATTTTTATCACCAGCAAAGGCTAGGGAAGGAAATGTGGCTTTCGGTCACTTGCCAGGTGGCCTTATGAAAGCCGCCTTCCTTAGATGGACTTACCCACCCGGGCGCAGGAGGGGTTAGGCCACTGCTGACCTCCTGAGAACGCGCAGCCTGCAGATCAGCATGAACAGGCTCGGAAGGCTGCTGCTCCTGGCAGGGCCACATCCCAGAGTGAACTCAGAATGGGATGACCTACAAATGTGAAGGGAAGGTGCTTCCCCCAGAGTCACTCAAGGGGGGCACAGAGAGGCCAGAAATATGGCCCTCGGGAATTTCCTTCACATGGAAACAGGAGTGGGGACTAGGCATTCCCCATAAAACAGCACGTCTGTACTTTCAGGCTGCACCACGTTTTATTTCCTGAGTGTAAGCAGGGAAATAGTTCTCAGTGCATTTCAGACGATGATAGAGCTAGAATGGAGGAGATTTGAGATCCATCTGATGCACTCTGTGTTTCGTTTGGGGGTTGGGAGTTGAGTTAGAACAATAAACATGGTTAATGGTACCCAGTTAACCTTCACGTGGATCCATGTCGCAAACAGAATCCCAAGTTGCAGCTGGGTTTCCCTGAGATGGGTGCACGGGTCTGAGATAGAATGGGGCAGAGAAAGGGATGGGTTACAGTCCCAGCACAAATACTGGAAAAGTAATTCAGACACACAGATCCTTTCCAGACTTACCAGATCTAAGGCAAGGGATGGAGAAATGAGCCCAAAGCACTGAGAAGGAAATGGTTGTGTAATGAATATGACTCAAAGGTCCAGCCATAATGAGTGGAAAAAAACGGGTAAGAACTTTGATTAGATGTGTCATGGGCAGTCTGGAACAGTCAGTTAACACAATGATGAAAGAGCGAATGCTTCTTAGGGTGTCACATTCTTTTACCCCTTTCGGAAATGAAACGGATTCAGTTGCCACCCAACACTCCTTTCAATTCATGTTGCACTCCACATGACCGTGAACCCAAGTGCTACTTTTAATTTGTGAGAGCTCTTTAAAACATGGACATTCCCTATACATGCTATTTTTTTTTTTCCTCATGGGAAAAAGAAATGTTTCTAAAAGAAGGTATTCTTAAGCAAAAAGAAGTTCACCAATCTGAAGTAATTTTAGTTCTCAGGGTCACTGCAGATGGAACTGGTTAAGTTAAAATGAGGTCATCCTGGAGGAGAGTGGCGCCTGAATCCAGCGCGACCGAACTAAGGTCTGTTTAGGACAAGGGGAAGATGCTGGATGGGAATGCTGGGAGAAGCCTGAAGCAGAGGCTGAGGCGCTGCAGCCGCAGCCAAAGACCGAGGCGTGCTGGCGAGGTGAAGGAGGTGATCAGAATTCTCTGTCACAGGTTTCAGAGGGAGCCGACGGAGCATGGTCCTTCCCACGCCTTGATTTCAGACTCCTAGCCACCAGAACTGCCGGACAGGACAGTTCTGTTGTTTTCAGCCACTAATTTGTGGTACTTTCTTAGGGCAGCCCTAGGAAACCAATTCAGTTTGTGGTAAGTGAAGGTTGTGGAAACAATTCATGGAAGTCTAATATTCTCTTTCAGTGAGAAAGTAGGGTGTTTTTCACCTCTTCAGAAAAATGAAATTAAATCTTTTTAAAGTGTTAATTCTTTAGAAGTCGGAAACGGGACTTGTTATAAACCTTCAGAACTCCACTTTGCTGGTGCAGCCCGTGGACGAAACACTCAGTGGAATTAACAAGGATGATTTGAGCACGTCTGCCTGGGTCGGTGATGATTGTATGATAAACACCTTCGAATGATTTACTAGGTATTGGAAGATGCCTCTAAACATTTCAGCAACAGAAATTAAGCAATCCAATTAACACAGCCAAGTCCCAAAGAATTCACACTATAAGCTGTTAGGATGTTTTAGAGGGTGAGAATTGATAATTGATCATCAGTGCTTCAGTCTCCATAAAGTAGTTGTATGGTGGCATCTTAGAGAGGTCACAGACGCAAAAACTCACGGAATTCGAAGGAACTATGTTGGTTACTTATATTTGGGTCTTTATGCAGTCCTGATATTATGAATGAGTTAAGCACTCCTGTAAATAAGCTTTGCAAATTTAGGTCACTTTTAAAAATATATGATTGATTTAGCTCTTGAATTTAAAAATAGAAGTAAAATATAATTTTTTAAAGGTATTTAATGTGTGCCCACAGTGTACCAGTTCTGCCCTGACATTGGAGAGATAAATAAGACTTCTTTTGTTTTGTTTTGCTCTAAAGGACGTCCCAATCAAGTTGAAGAGGTACATATAAACATCCACCTATGATTTCTTTCACCAAGTGTTATTCTGAGATATGTATAAAGTGATGAGAGGACATAAGAAAAAATTAGCATAAGTTTCATGAGTGCCCAATTTCCAGGACCATGGTATGCACATTAGTATGGTTTAAAGATAATGAAGCTAGTAAAACATGCCAATCTATATCTTCCTGTGTTTTCTTTTTTACTTGATTACATTTAAAATCTGGCTGAAAACTCCTTTCTGGCAACTTTGCCAACCACAGATTCAACTCTCCACTCACATATGGACCTGAGTTCAAGTCACTGGGTTAAATGTTCTGGGAGGCTTTATGACTTTCCAAAAATGGGACACCTGCCCTTAAGAAGCTTTAATTTGGGATTAGAGAGGCAGACGGATCACTTCTCTCCCAGAAAAAAGTAGCTAGAGGACAGGCAGAGGTTGTCAGGAGGGCTGCTCTGGGGCGCAGGACTCCAGGGGAAGGCGAGACACCACCCAGAAGAAAGAGGGGCGGAGGAAAGGAGTCTCAGCTGGCTGGAAACTCCCGTGACTAGAGTTGCAAAAGCACCAGCGGGTCCCCTTCCTATGGAGCAAATAGTCTGCATGCTGCAGCAGCTGTGCACTGCAGTGGCTGTGGACTGAGGGGTTGCAGGGGTCCTCTTCCCCAAGAAAGGGGAGAGGGAGGGACACAGCCTGTAGCAAATTCAGATTTTGGCCAGAGAACTTGGTGTGCTACATTGGAGGGTGTGGCAGTTTGCTATTATTTATGAATTCCAAAAAGGGGATATTGATTATGTTTGTAAACTGGTATGTTCCTTTGATTGTGATACCGTTTGATTGTACTAAGACAATACAGCTGAGATGCCTTTGATTAAATTATGTTAAGATTAGGACATGCAGGGTTGACTCCCCACCCCCTTGGTGGGGATAAAACAGACTTTCACACGGAAGTAAACACATGGAGAAGTAGAACACAGAAGCAGATACACAGGGAGAGAGAGTGCTCCATAGTCACGCCCCGGGAAGAGAGATGAGCCTGAGAGTCTACAGCTGACCTTGTGGAGAGAACAGAGCAGCTGAGCCCAGAAAGAAATGAGCCCCAGGGAAAGAGACGAGCCTTATGCCAGACTACAGCTGAGATTGGAAGAAACTGGGACCACGGGTCCTTTAGAGGAAGGAGGAATGCCGAACCCTCACAGACATCGCCTGCCATTTTGCTTCAACACATGGCAACAGACTTTGGGTGATAAAGTACCTTTTATGGTACCTTGAGTTGGACTCTTTAGGGCCTGGTAACTGTAAGCTTCTACCCTAAATAAATACCCTTTATAAAAGCCAACAGAGTTCTGGTACTTTGTATCAGCACCCCTTTGGCTGCTAATACAGAGGGGTTGCACACTTCCAGGATGGTGGTGCAGTGGCATTGTTTGCACTGAGAGCCTGCAGGGAGCTAAAGATACTTTGCCCTCTCAGACAATCTCTCTACTGCCCCGGGGCTGGGTTGAGGAGGCCAAGGGATGAGAACAGCTTCTAAGAAAGTTTGTGAGGCTTGGCCAGCCCTGAGGATATTGCTTCTGTACCACCCACTGAGGTCTGCCAAAGGGCACCATCTGCTGACAGACCAGAAAAGCTCATGAAAGGGGAAAAATAATAAATAAATAAGGCAATCAGGTGACTGTACTGCTCCCCTCTCCAAGGCCCTTGGAAACTGGCTTGCACCCCATTACTGGGTCCTTAGCCCTGGTTTGAGCAGTTAAACCGATGCAATCCTAAATATCTAGAGCAAGTTGAACCAAGAGTCAAAGAAAAGTGGTAGCACACAGCTACTTAACAGTAAATCATTTGGCAAGAGAGAGAAACTGAACATCAGTGTAAACTCAGCATCAGAATCAGATGCCTGGACATCAGCAAAAAATTACGAGCCATGCTAAGAGAAAGGAAGATATGACTCAGGCAAAGGAGCAAATCAAAGCTCCAAATGAGACACAGGACTTGAAACAGCTCATCAGTGAGGTTCATACAAATCTCCTAAATAAAATCATGGAGTTGAAAGACAACATGGCTAAAGAAATAAAAGACATTAGGAAGTCACTGAGTGAGCACAAAGAAAAATTTGAAATCTTGGATAGAAAAATAACAGCTTTTGGGAATGAAAGACTCAATAAGTGAGATTAAAAATACAATAAAGCACACAACAGCAGATTTTAAATCATGGAATAAAGAATCAGTGATGTAGAGGAAAGAACAACTGAAATAGAAAATAGAGAAGAAGAGAGAGAAAAGAATGGAAAAAATTTAGGAGGGGCTCATGGAGTTGAATGATAGCATGAAACACAACATAACATGTGTTATGGGAGTTCTAGAAGTAGACAGAAAGGGAGAAGGGGCAGAAAGAGTATTTGAGGAAATAATGGCCCCCAAATTTCCCAGCCCTCCTGAAGCACAGTGTAGTGTACTCCAATTAGAATAAATGCAAATAGACCTACCCCAAGACACATAATATTCAGAATGTCAGATGCCAAAGTTAAAAAGAAAATTCTGAAAGCAGCAAGGGAAAATCGAAACATCACATACAAAGGATGTCCAGTAAGACTTAGTGTGGATTTCTCTTCAGAAACTATGGAGGTGTGAAGGCAGTGGTATGATATAATTAAGGTACTAAAAGAGAAAAACTGACAGTCAAGAATTCTTTAACCAGCTAAACTGTCCTTCAAATATGATAATGAGTTTAAAATACTCACAGATAAACAGAAACTAAGAGAGTTTGTAAACAAGTTCCAGCTCTGCAGGAAACACTTAAGGGAGTTCTGCAGCCAGAAAAGAAAAGAGAGAAGAGAAAGGCTTGGAGGAGTGTAGAAGTGAAGACTATCAGAAAGAGTAACCAAAAAGGTAAAAAGTGGAGAAAAATAAAGTATGATATATGAAAGCCAAAGGATAAAATAGTTGAAGCAAGTAATGCCTTCACAGTAATAACATTGAAAGTTAATTGATTAAACTCCCCAATCAGAAGACATAGGCTGACAGAATAGATAAGAAAACATGAGCCATCCATATGCTATCTGCAGGAAACTCGAGTTAGACCCAAAGATGCAAATAGACTAAAAGTGAAGGGTTGGAAAAAGATATTTCATGCAAATAGTAACAAAAAGAGAGTGGTGGTAGTTATACTGGTGTCAGACAAAACAAATTTAAAATGAAAAAAAAAAAGTGATAAGAGATGCAGGAAGACCATTATATATTAATAAAAGGGACAAGCCACAAGGAAGGAGGACTAACAGTCATAAATATCTACGCACCTAACCATGGTGCCCCAAAATACATGAGTCAAACTCTGGCAAACCTGAAAGGAGAAAGACATCTCTACAATAATAGTGGTAGACTTCACATCACTCACATCAATAGATAGAACAACTAGACAGAAGATCAACAAGGGACAGAGAACTTGAACAATAAGCTAAACAAGCTGGACCTTGCAGACATATACAGAATATTGCACCCCAAATCAGCAGGTTATACATTCTTCTCAAGTACTCATGGATCTTTCTCCAGGATAGACCACATGTTGGGCCACAACACATCTCTCAATAAATTTAAGAAGACTGAAATTATACAAAGCACCTTCTCTGTTCATAATGGAATGAAGCTGGAAATCAATATAGGTGGGAAAGAGGAAAATTTGCAAATAAATGGAGGCTAAACAACCCACTCCTAAACAATCAGTGAGTTAAAGAAGAATTGCAAGAGAATTTAGTAGATATCTCAAGATGAATGAAAACAAGAACACAACTTATCAAAACTTATGGAATACAGTGAAGACAATGCTGAGAGGGAAATTTATAGCCCTAAATCCCTATATTAAAAAAGAAGAAAGAGCTAAAATCAAAGATCTAGAGAAACTAGAAGAAGAACAGCAAACCAATCCCAAAGCAAGCAGAAAGAAAGAAACAACAAAGATTAGAGCAGAAATAAATGAAATTGAGAACAACAACAAAACAGCAGAGGAAATCAACAGAACCAATAGCTGATTCTTTGAGAAAATCAATAAAATCAACAAACCCTTAGCAAGACTAACAAAGAAAAAAGAGGGAAGATGCAAATAATCAAAATCAGGAATGAAAGGGGGGACATTATGACTGACCCCACAGAAATAAAAAGGATTATAAGAGGATATTTTGAGAAACTGCATGCCAACCAGTTATACAACCTAGATGAAATGGACAAATTCCTAGAAATGCACAATCTACATTAACTCTACAAGAACTATAGGAACTCAACAAACCAATCACAAGTAAAGAGATTGAATCAGTCATCAAAAATCTTCCTGCAAAGAAAAGTTGAGGCTTCACAGGTGAATTCTACCAAACATTTTGAGAAGAATTAATAGCAATCTTATTTAAACTCTTCCAAAAAATTGAAAAGGAGAGAAAATTAGCACATTTTATGAAGCCAGCATCACCCTAATATCAAAGCCAGATAAAGATACTACAAGCAAAGAACTTTACAGACCAATCTCTCTAATGAACATAGATGCAAAAATTCTCAACAAAATCCTTGCAAGTCGAATCCAACAGAATATTAAAAGACATATACCATGATCAAGTGGGTTTTATTCCTGGGTATGCAAGGGTGGTTAAACATAAGAAAATCAGTTAATGTAATACACCATAGTAACAAACTGAAGGAAAAAACCACATGATCATCTCAATTGAGGCAGAAAAGGCATTTGACAAAATCCAGCACTGATTCTTGATAAAAACACTTCAAAAGATAGGTATAGAAGGAAAGTTCCTCAATATAAAAAGGGCATATATGAAAGCCCCACAACCATCATCATACTCAGTGGGGAGAAGTTGAAAACTTTCCCTGTAAGATCAGGAACAAGACGAGGATGCCCACCGTCACCACTGTTATTCAACATTGTGCTAGAAGTTCAAGCTAGAGCAATTAGGCAAGTAAAAGAAATAAATACATCCAAATAGGAAAAGAGGAAGTGAAAGTCTCACTATTCAAGGATGACATGATCCTGTATTTAGAAAATCATGAAATATCTACAACAAAGCTATTTTAGAGTTAATAAATGACTTCAGTGACAAGTGTCAGGATACAAAATCAACATGCAAAAATCAGTAGCATTTCTATACACTAGTAATGAGCAAGCTGAGGAGGAAATCAAGAAAAAATTACATTTACATTAGCAACAAAAAGACTCAAATATCTAGGAATTAATTTAACCAGGAATGTAAAAAATCTGTATTCAGAAAACTACAAAACACTGCTAAACGAAATCAAAGGAGACCTAAATAAATGAAGGTCATTCCATAAAAGCCAACAGAAACAAACAAAAAAAAAGCCAACAGAGTTCTGGTAGTTTGCATCAGCACCCCGTTTGGCTGACTAATACATGAACTAAATACAACGAACAAAATCATGGAGTTATAGCTAGAATATAAATCACCAGAGAATAGAATGTGGTTAGAGAACGGAAAGCTGAGGTTTAATCTATGCAGAATTGTTAATAAGTTGCTTATAAATGTTTGGAAATGAATAGAAATGGTGAAAGCACATCATAGGATTTGTAATTAGTACTGCTAATAGTAATATGGGTATGATCGTGGTTTATCATTGTTTTTTTTTTTTTTTTTTGGGTAATGAAGATGCTCTAGTATCGATTGAAGTGATGAATATACAAGTTGGTGATTATACCAAATGCCATTGATTGTACACTTTAAATAAATTGTATGATTTATGAACAACAACAAAAAATAATAGGGTAACTTGGGGGAAAAATATACCAAATGTAAGATATGGACTATAATTAGTAGTCATACTTTGTGGATGCTGTTTCATAATTTGTTACAAATGTTTCACAACACTGCAAGATATTTGTGGTGGGATGCTGTATGGGAGCCTGGTATGATGTTATGCATGTTTGTTTCGTAAGTTCGTAACTTTTACTATGTACTTATTATTTATGTATGTACATGTATGAATGATATACTTCAATGAATTGTTTTTAAAAATGAAAAAAAAAAAAGAAGCTTTAATTTGAATTAGAGAGCTAAGAAAAGTGCGTGAATCTCAATGATATAAAGCAGAGAGGGATAAAGTCTCCAAGACTTTACAATCTAGATGCACCCAAGAACCCATAAGGAAACATAACACAAATCTCAAAGCTAATAGAATAGATCTCCTGATCTCCCTGAAGGCAAATGAACATACTTTACTTTAGGTCTCCTTCATATCCTATCTATTTATAATTTAAGCATAATTCTAACATGCATGACTGTCTAGTGTTTAAGCTGACAAAAGCAGGCAATTAAGAGGAGAAATGGGATGGCAATTGGCATACTGCACCCTGACAAGGGATGTTCCAACTAACAAAAGGAAGGAAGAGGTTATACAGAATGCAGAATAGTCTCAGGGCCGTTTAGTGTAGGGGCCACAGTTGTATAATGTTTTGAGAACCGCAGAGTATAATAAGTGAAGTTTACAACATCAGCTACAAATCATAAAAAAGGTAAAATTTTCTGCAACATACTCTGATTCATATAATGTAATTTGTGTATAAATATACATAATTTTTATATATCAACTTTATTGAGGTCTAATTCACATACAATAAAATACACTCATTTTAAGTACACAGTTCAATTACTTCTGACAAAATACACACATACATGGATATATGGATGTGCATATTTATACACATATATATGTATATATAAAATTTCCATGTACTCACCACTGAAATAAAAAGAGAACTTTTTTTTTTTTTTTTAAACCCAGAAAGTTTTCTCATACTCCTTTGCAGTCAGTCCTTCCATTCTCTGGCCCCAGGTAATCACTGATCTGCTTTTTGTCAGTATAGATTAGTTTTCCCTGTTCTTGAATTTCATTTAAATAGAAACATACTATATTGGCTCTTTTGCGTCTACCTTCTTTCGCTCAGCATAAATTTTTTTATATTCAATTATTTTGTTGTGTGTATCTGTAGCTCACGTTTTGTAATTCACTTTCAAAGGTTATCATTCAAACTGGATGCAATTTTTTTGAAGTTTTGTTGCCAACAGGGATAATTGCTCAACTATAGGAAAACTTGGTTAATTATAGTCCCATTGTCTCAGGGGTTTGAATAGCAGCCTTTCCCAGGCTGAATACTTGTCAATTGTGTGGTAAGTGACTTTGATATCCATGCCCTCCTAGCACTTGTTGGGAGAAATACTTGGTAGATCTTAGTACAAAAGCAAAAAAACAACATAAAAAGGAACTTACATTTTTCTGGTCAGTTTGTCTGATTTTCGTTTCCAGATGGTCAGAACCATGTAACTGAGTAGATTTCACTTTTCATCTTACTGGAAAGTTCAGTCAAATTTGTACTGTTCACAAGTAGTAAAATGGGTAGGCCATAATTCCTGGTTCTGCTTTGACTTCCTCAGTGTTCTTCTTTCTTTATTTTAACTCAGAATATTTTGTCATATTTCAGGCACCCTTAAAAGCACAGAAAAATCACTGTAATAAAATGGGGGGTATAATCCAATTAACAAATACATTTGATAATTAAAATTGGGGTTACCTTTGTCCCCCAAACATTTAACAACAGTTTATATGTTATACCCTGCCATTTCTGCAAAACAAATTATCTAAAAGCATTTAAAAACACTTTACTATTTAAATGAATAACTTTAAAAACACTAGCTTTTCGTGATTAAACATCCATGGTCAGATACCATACGAGGCATTTCACATGCATCATCTCATTCAAACCTCACACAACTTCATAGTTTAGGTATAGAATGATCCCCCAAAGTGATACTCAGCATGACTGGGAAAGAGCCTCTGCCTTTGGGAAACTCAGTACGGGGCGCCCTTTCATCAGGTGCACGCCGTCATGAGGCAGATTGGGCTCAACCTCAGTAGGGGCCCCTGTGCAGTGCACAACCTGCCCAACCATACACAGCAGCCTTCATTTACACAAGTACATGTTCAGAGTGGAGGACTTGTAATTCTAATCCAGGTGAGAATGGCTCCAGAGTGGTATGCCGCCTCCCGTGTAGAGTGTAACCTGACTCACGGTGACTCGTGCTCAGACGTTCGTTTAGGTCTACGCTGTAACCTTCTGGAGCATTGCCAGATGCATTCATTCAACATTTATTAAGAACCTACCAAGTGCTGCCAGAGAACAGCAGTGGACAAAACAGAGAGCAGTCCTGCCCTCATTTGGCAGTTCCTTTTAGAGAGGAAGTCGTCTTTTCACTACAGTAAGTGAGGTGTTCTTGATTTCCTTCTCGGTATGTGCCACAGAAGCTGGGTCACAGTTCACTCCTTCAGTCAAGGGCTCAGTGACAAGTTTAGGAATCAGTACTGGAAAGAATTCTGTAACATCAACCAAGAAGTACAGGAATGCACAGGATCCTTGCTTTGTGTGATGTGGTGTCAGCACCAGGCCAAGGCTATTTTATTGTGGGATCTCACAGGCTAAGTAAGCATGTCTGAAGAGGCAGGACAACATAATGGATAACATCTTCTGGATGACCTTGAATACATCACATAGACTTCTCTGTGCCTCAGTTTCCTTATCTTTAGAATGGGGAAATAATGGTAACTACTTCTAATCTCTTACGGATTACAGCCATGCTCCAAGAGGTGTTACCTATTGTGATTATGACACATTAAACAAGCAAGCATTGTTAGCTGAAAATAAACAAAAATCTAAATATTAGAAATATCTGAATTTTTGAACTCTATCCACAGACTATGAGAGTAAAGATAATAACATTTTTTAAAGGTTCCACATAGATTTGACAATAATGAGTTCTCTTTTGTCTCACAAGGAGTCAGAGAGACCTAAGAGAACGAAGGGGTTTTATTTTTAAAGCTGTTTGCTCCTGTCTGTGTTATGAAGATTAGGATATGCCTTTTTGTTGAACTCGACAAAGGTTTGTTGACTGTTCATTCATTCAACCCTTATCTCTATATCCTTTGAGTGTCAATCCTGGGCATTGCACTATACACAGCTGCGGCTCTGATAACAAAGGAAGTGCCTACCTAACACGTGTGCAGAGGCCAAGGGTTTTCTCTCTTGCCTCACATCCTGTTCTTTGATCCATTGAGGTCCTTCTCCATCCCCAGGGGGGTCTCTTCTTCCATCTGGAGGCATGTCCCCTTATCCCCTCATGGTAGTGGTGGTGGAGGGGAGCCTGATAGTCCATGGCATGAGTTGGCAATAGAGATACACAAAATATCACCACTGGATTACAGCTATGCAAATACTCTTAAGAGGCAAGACTCTGAGTGAGAGTGTTTTTTTTTTTTTTATTTAAAGATTTTATTTATTTATTCATTTATCCCCCCTTTGCTGCTTGTGCTCGCTGGGTCAGCTAACCACGCCGTGCGGGCGGGCCTGCCTTCACCAGGAGGCCCCGGGAACCGAACCCGGGGCCTCCCATATGGTAAACGGGAACCCTACTGATTGAACCACAGCCGCTTCCCGTGAGAGTGTTTTTGACACCATAACAGAGTTTTGTGGAGTTACAAAGGATAAAGATGTTGGCCAGTTGTTCCTAAGTATGCTGCATACAGTTGTAAAAGAAAGGGATGAGCTCAAGGCTTCAAATTCCCAATTTAAGGACAGGAAGAAAATCTTACTTTGCTTAGCTGCAGACTTGAGATTTCTGAAAAGCAGACCCAGCATCTCATTGTACGAGTGGCTGAATAACAATATATACTAAACTCCCAACCTTGCAGAACATCTGCTGTTAAAGTGAGGGCATTGATTGGAAAGAAATGAGATGCTGAAAACTGGACTGGGCACATGTGGGTTGATAATAATAGTCTGCTGAGCCTTTGCCTGTTAAACCTGTAATGATCTCCCTTGAGGAATCGTCTCCCAGCCTTGCCTGAGGGCCCTGTCATCCAATCTCCATCTGAAGAGATTAACTCTGCTGTGGAAACACCTCCCTGAGGAAACAACCCTCACTATCTGAAGAGATTAACCCCATTCACTCAGATGAAACTGTCAGGGAGTTCTCTGAGGTACTTGGCTTGCAAGACCCTTCTAATTCTTCTCATGACTCACCCCCTTCCACCCTTCTTTTCTTCTAGATCTATAACTAGGCTGAAGACCCAACAGGCCCTCAAAGGTGAGGTACAAAGTGTGACCGATAAGAAGATGCACTATACTCCAAGAGAACTGCATGATTTTTCCCATTTATATAGACAGAAATCAGGGGAGTGGATGGTGAGGGTGTGGATAATGGTGGAAGGAACATAAAGATGGATCAGCTGAATTTATTGATATGGGCCCACTAAGCAGAGATTCTCGATTCACTCTTGAAGCTCAAGGGGTTAGAGCTCTAACAGTTGGTTGGGGTGGTAGTTAAAATGCCAGAGCTGCCTTGATATAATGTAGACGAGGGGCTCCAAAGGCTTAGAGAGACTGGAACGTTAGGGGGGATTTATCATGTAAGACCTGCTCATCTGCCCAGGCATGTCCAGAGGACACACCTTTCACAAGGACTGTGAGGAATAAATTTGTAAGACTAACTCCATCCTCCCTGAGGAGCTGGTTGCTCTTCTCTGTAGGTCAGATATTACTTTGGGAACTGCTGTCACTGTTGGAGTCTTTTTTTTTAAAAGATTTTTTATTTTATTTATTCATTTATCCACCCGCTGCTGCTTGTGCTCACCGGGTCAGCTAACCACGCCGTGCGGGCGGGCCTGCCCTCACCAGGAGGCCCCGGGAACCGAACATGGTAAACGGGAGCCCCACTGATTGAGCCACAGCCGCTTCCCACTGTTGGATTCTTAAACACAATGGGGATGATCGGATCTTGGGTTGGCAGAAGCCAAGGGACAGCACTTAATCACCAAATACGAGGTGGGCGTGGTTACCATAATGGACAGCAAAGTCAAAGTAATAGTCAGAGTAGTCCGACTTGCGCAGATCTCTGACATTGGCCAGTAGAGCATGGGTACCTAGAAGTAAAACAGGTGGGCGGTCTACCAAATTCTTACTTGATCTGTGTAAGTAGAAGAGTTCTAGGTCAAAGTGTAATTTTAACTTGAATTACAAAAACAGAGAGTCATGGCCTCTTAATTAATTCCCAGACTCGAGACATATTTTGTACAAGAAACTTTACATCTAATCATGGTCTTCTAATATATATAGCTGTATAAGCCTATATTCCATTCAATTACACAAATTAATTGGGAATGTGATATGAGCTCTGACGGATGATTACAGGGAACTTGATAGCTTAAAACAGAGGAACCTGCATGGAAACCCAGCGGACCTTATAAGAGACTCAGAGGAAGTGAGAGAGAATTGTGCCCTGACTTAGAGGAAGCGTTGGGTTAAAAGAAGATTCTGCTCTTTTCTTCAAGAGGCCGGGAAGGTGGAGGACATTCAGGCTGAGCTGTGTCTCCCAGAAGCAGCTGACTATGCTCCAAAGCTAGAAGAGGGTCCTGCTTGGAGAAGCTCCTGCGCTTCCAGACACCCGAGGAGGCCACTGAGGGCACCTACATGGACAAGAGGTGTCCCTGCCCTGGTTACGTCTCCACGTGGGGCGCATCCTGCCCGGCCGCAGCCACCAAGGCGAAGATGCAGAGGACCCTCGTCAGCCGCCAGGACCACCTCCCCTGCACCCACAGGTACAGCTGCTCTGAGCAGCGCCACCAGAATGTGTCTGTGCACCTGTCCCCCCGCTTCAGGGCCGGCCACCTCGGCAGCATCGTCACGGCGGGCGAGTGCTGGCCCCTGAGCAAGGCCGTGCACTTCCGTGCTGGAGGTCCCCAAGGCTGCTGGCACCAAGAAGCAGTTCCAGAAGTTCTGAGGCTGGACTCCTGCTCCCCACCCCCAGTATAAACTTATTTACCCATCAAAAAATAAAACAAGATTCATTTTATCATACTGAGGGACACACGGACGAACAGTTAAAAAGCCAAACGTAAATCTTAAATCTTATCAGAATAGATACACAGGCAGCAGATGGCCTCAAAATAAACAACGATCAGAAGCAGCAATTTTAAGTGAAACCTTGATCTACTAGATTAGATTTCCTTGGCTTTTTCACTACAAAACTCCTCTCCCCCTTTTAACTAAACTATTTTTTTTTCCGTTTTATTAGAGAAAGATATCAGGAAAAGAATAACAATTTGACACTAAGCATAACCGTCAAACCTAAGCGATAAATAAAAGGTGGTGCTGACTTAGGATATAAATAAAATTGAAATAAAATAGTCAGTGTGAGACATTAAACACAATAAACACCATCAGGCTAACAAAATGTCTTCACCAATCGCCGAGAACACAGAACATATTTTATGAAAGGCATAGGATAGTTATTTCAGCAATCCCTCAACCACTGGATGGTAAACTCAGGTTTTAGACTCAGAATTGAGTATTTTAATAAAATTTAAGTGAAGTATAAACTATTACCAACAGTGGGAGACTTCAAAATAATTTTTACACATTTATAGATTTTTATAACTATCATTTATCATAGCCTGAGTAAGCATTTGGTATGTATACTTGTTGTACTAGTCAGCCAAAGGGGTGCTGATGCAAAGTACCAGAAATCTGTTGGCTTTTATAAAGGGTATTTATTTGGGGTAGAAGCTTACAGTTACCAGGCCCTAAAGAGTCCAACTCAAGGTACCATAAGAGGTACTTCCTCACCCAAAGTCTGTTGCCACGTGTTGACACAAAATGGCGGGCGACGTCTGCAAAGGTTCAGCCTTCCTCTTTTCTCTTAAGGCTCCATGGTCCCAGCTTCTTCCCATTTCAGCTGTAGGCTGGGATAAGGCTCGTCTTTCTTCCAGGGGCTTGTTTCTTTCTGGGCTCAGCTGCTCTGGTCTCTTCACGAGGTCAGCTGTAAGCTATCAGGCTTCTCTCTCTTCCTGTGCTGCCGTGTATCTTCTCAGTACATCTACTGCATGTGAGAGTCTGTTTAATCAGCCCACCAAGGGGGTGGGGAATGGGCCCTGCACACCCTAATGACATGGTTGAATCAAAGCCCTAATCGTAACACAATTTAATCAAAGACATCTCTGCTGAATCTAACACAATCAAAGGGTATCACACCCAAAGGAACAGACCAGTTTACTGAACATAATCAAATATCTTTTCTTTGGAATTCATAAATAATATCAAACTACTACACTTGTAAAGAATTATCATGTAGATTTCTAGGTCCAGAATGCAATCCACCTGAAAACAGGCTTCGAATATTTACACATTTATTTTAGTCAGTATAAATCTGCTTTCTTATAAAGACAGTCTAGAAGACATCTTTGGAGCTATAATCCCTCTCACCAAATCATTTGGGTGTGTATGTGTGAGTTTCTTGACCTTTGAAACATATTAAATAGTTAAGTTGGGGGAGATACTTAGAGACAAGTGAAATCTAAATTCATTTGTTTCTCTGCAAAGTTGATGTTAACCTTTTCAATGCATTCTTAAAATGTTTTTATCTGCTTCCACGGTATAATTTGGAAACTTTCTAAAACTCTGAACATTACTGTTATAATCTGGCTGACATACACAATCTAAGAGAAACATTGTAGTATATCAAACATGTCTATCATCAAAATTGCAGTATCACATACTCATTTAAATACAGTGCATATTCTAAAACAAATGGTCTTGGTTGTGAACACTTTGTCCTACTGACATATATCTATATAATAATGCATTAAGCCTGCTAAATTAAAAAAAAAAAATGCTATTTTCCTTTAGACAGATCTCTTGGGAATTATGAAGTTAAGAGTTAGGTTTCACTTCCAGATAAATAGCTGCCTAACAACTCTTGCTATTTAGAAAATTTTTACCCTTAAGAATATTATGTGATCTTGTGATTAAAATGACAACTCTTTTTTTAGAATGATGTAATGACTTCTGCTCTAAAATCAACATTCCTTTATTATGTGATGGCATCACTGTATGTTTTTACAACAATCTCCTCACCGAGTAGGAAAGAGTGCTCTGTAGTAACCTAGAAATTAACTTAGTCAAGTATTAGCATGAATAATAATAAATAGCAAGACACAGCTTATATTTTCACAAGGGTGACAAAGTTTTGGAAACTCCTTGCAATGCAGGATCATAAACACAAAGAAATATTCAGATATTCAGAGGTAAGTGGAACAGGACTACCTGTATAAAATGAAAGGACTTCAGATTTTTTATGGAAATTTGACTTGGCAATTTCTATTTGTTTTCTTTTTATATATATTTTTCCTGCTGTTCTGTTTCCCAGTTTGTTATCATTCAAAGGATTTTGATAAATGATATCACTGGTTTCCCAGGCTGTGATCTGTATACAAGATGCTTTTTTCCCCTTACATCTTGCTTGTCACAGATTACCCTCTGTAAATCCAGAGAAACAGAAAAACAGAACCGATAAATGTCTATTGTCTTTCTCTGTCTGTGTGTGAAAGTGACTTTGGGGAATCTGGGCTACTAAAGTTAGACAAAAAGCTCTTTATCTTTCCTAGCCCTCAAATCTGAATTTTCTCACTGCTTCCACTGTTCTCACTGGATTGTATTCAGGGAACAAATTAGGAAAATCTGAGTGTCCTCTGCTTCTTACAGAGGTCATTGCAGTGGAGAAAAGTGCATTTATTTGATAATTTCTTACACTTTTTTGGTTCACAATTAAAGTGTTTTCTTTTGGTGTTGCCTTACTACATTCTTTTAAATAAGAAGGTCAAGTTATAAGAGCTGAGCAAATTGTAACTGGAGTAATGGAACTCATTCCTTGACCCTCGACATTTAGGAAGGAATAGTCCTCTCTCTTTGTCTAGTTACTAATAATTTATATGGCTTAATTCAAATCCCCCTCTCCCTTTGTTTATGTTTATTATATGTAGAGATTCTGATTCTAGGAAGGGTAATGAATGAATGATATAAAAGCATTATTAGAAGTCATCATTTTAGCAAACGGTTGAGTACCTGCTTTCTGGAATTAGGTGTAGTGCTGCCATGCAGAGCCCGGGGTCGAGTGGGGAGGGCAGACGTGAAAACTACCAATGGAGGGATGACTAGGTGGTCGTTAAGACGGGCACCTGAGTTAGGGACGGTCGTGGTTATGAGCCTCTAGGAAGGGCTTCCTGGAGAAGGTGAAGAAAGGAAGATAGGGCATTGCACCCAGGAGCTGCTGGCAGGGACAGGGGCCTGGAAGAGAGAAAGCGCACGGGCAGGTTTGGGGACGTGCACATAGCTTAGTAGGGCTGGGCTGGGGCCTTTGCGTGTGGCCAGGTGACTTGGAGAAGTGTGTAGAGACAAAGCAACAGGCCGTGCTGAAGATCGTGCCACGGCAACGGACTTATGGAGGGCAGTACTAGGCACAGCTTTGTTTTGAGATCTGATTTTAGCAAAATCATTTGCCAACTTATGGAAGGTAGCTTAGGAGAGGGAAGGGAGCTAGGGGACCATGTGCTCAGGGCTATGAAGGAACCCACAAAAGTTAAAATTAGGAGAGCCTCACGATGGGTCCAATATGGTCCCCTGATCCTCAGCTACTTAAAGCACATACTTGATAAAATTGCTATACTGAGTTTGCATTGGACATTAGGGGAAGAATCATAATTTGAGGAAGTTTCCAAATGAGAGTAATTGTGAAAAAAAAGCTGCAAAAGTTCAAACAATAGCTGTCATCAAAGTTGGAGGCCTCCAAGCTGAGTTGAGGGGTGGGGGGTGTGTGAAGATTTTTGTCTTTGGTTTCAGGTCCTGGGACCCAGAAGAGGGCAGTGACAAGGAGAGGCCCCACTTGGTTTTCTATATAAACATGTTCAGAAGGAAGATTAGGGATTCACGGAGCTACATCTTTAGGGGGAAAAGGTGAAACTTTCCCACGGTATCACAAGAGACAAGGGCTAGGCCACAGGGACTTTAAAAAATATATAATAAACTTTATTTTTAAAGAGGTTTTAGATTGCAGAAAAGTTATATTGAAAGTATAAGGGGTCCCATATAACTCACCCTCCCCCCCACATCTTCCCCTATTAATAACACCTTACAATTGTGTGGTTCCTTTGTTACAATTGATGAATAAATATTGAAGCATTGGTAGTAACCAAGGCCTAAAGTTTACATTGTGGTTTACACTGAATTCCAATGTCCTATGTTCCATTATTACTTCCTTCCCCTCCCCTCAGAACCTCTGGTAACTGTTATCTTTATATCAGTGTTACATGTTCTTCCATTATTACAATATTAATAAGTTTACCTTGTCCATGGCTACGTTCCCCCATTATGTTTGTTCATTCCTCAGCCTTGAGGATTTGGGGAAGGTGATGCCTGCTCTGCTTCAGACTGAGAGGGGCTTAGATCTTACGGGGCAGATGGAAGGAGCGGTCTTGCTTGCAGTTGTAGATCCTCTCTGCGTTTGGGGGAATGGCACTGTCCATCACCATCATTTTGTTAGTTGTCCTGGGTGCAGCTGATGAGCTGGAGAGCAGGCGTTGGCTGCAGCTCTGCTGAGATTCTGGGCTCTACCGGCATATGAACAGACCGAAGCTTTAAGACTCTGAGACATATATTTAAAGGGTATAGTGCTAACTATAGGTTCAAATAAAAGGGGCAGAAGAATCACGTGTAGGAAAATTATAAATGCGCCTAACTCTCTCACAGTGGGGAAATAGGTCGTCATATATATTCCAAGGTAGGGCCCCAACGGGGTGCTGATTGCATGGGGCTGTGTGCCTCCCCTACAGTGTCAGGATGGCTCTAGGGCCCTCAGGAACACCCGTTTGAGGCTCTGTTCACAGGGGCAGTTAGTGAGGTCTGCCTGAGACATGCATGAGTGTAACCTCTGGAATGACCTCTGACTCATTTTGAAATCTCTTAGCCAATAAAAACTCTTTTGTATTTGATGTTTCCTGCTTTTGGTCAAGGTCTTTTCCCAAATTCATCGCTGGTTGTTGCTTGATATTAATCCCTCGGTTAGGCAACAGACTCTTTAAATGCTCAAGATCCTTTTCCTCCATTTTCCCACAAACAAAAGACCTTGTGTGTTTGCCCTCAGGGGCAGCAGAGAAGTGGAAGCTGGGGAGACTGCTTCTGAGGCTTGCAGGGATTGTGACTTCAGGCCCAGGCAACTCTTGGCCTCATAGTCCCTTGCTTTTTCATTTCTAAGGAAGTTTTCCTCCACTGTATTACAGTCACCTTTCCTTCCTTCCTTCCTTCCTTCCTTCCTTCCTTCCTTCCTTCCTTC